>JARHVA010000197.1:2707500-3907500 GCA_037957365.1 Torreya grandis
GAATTTCTATTAGTCTCAAATTTAGCTTAATAACCTCGCATTAAATCAATTTGGTCTATTAAATAAATTAAACAAGATAAATACACATAGTAAATTAATTAAATTAAAACAAATAATCAAAAGCCTATAAAAAATTGATTAACTTGCACATCCTAATCAAAATCAATTAGCAAGTTAAATCAATTTCAAATATTAATTGAGTTCACCCATGAGCTAATAAATCAATTAAATCAATTACTTAAAATAGAATTCAAGAGCATCTTACCTTTGTGAGTTATCAATTTTGAAAAATATCTAAAAATATATCTTAAGAATATGCCAAACTCAATTAAATTTAATAAACTAAACCATGGTTGTGAGTTTTCACTTTTGTAAAATATCTAAAAGAATATCTTAGGAATATATGCCAAACTCAACCATGGTTAGATTTAACCCATTCCAAAAGATTTGAAAGCCTATAAAAACAAGCTTAGAGATATTAATTTTAAGAGCTCAATAAAAGTAGAGTTATAATATAGGAATAGATTCATGAAGCTAAAAGTCTAGTGTTATAATGTTGAAATTGAGCGAAGCCATCAATCAAGCCAAGAATTTAACAATAGTGCCAAGAAGAGATAGAGATAACCAAGCCCCATTGATGAAGATTTCATGAGAAAAACCTAATAAATATACTACAACAATAATTTTGGATCATCTAAGGAAGGTAAAATAAGGTTTATTTTGCATTTTAGTTGTGGCTTCCATTATAGTCTTGTTAACTAAGCTCTCCCTAATAACTAGGCCTAGAGATGTTATGCTAGTGTGTTTATTTCATTTTGATTTCATTTTAGGACTAACAAAATAACAACCATCCTATCTTGATTCAAATTCCTATTTTACATAATGGCATGCCTAGTGGGACTATTTATACGATTGCGCAACCCAAAAATTTCTTTGTACTCATAGTTTTAATTATTTTTTTGTTGTTTTTGCTTTGCTAGAGTAAAAATGGTCCATAAAGAATTAATAACTTTTCATTTAATTAATATTTTTTTATAAGTATATATAAATATGTTATTGATATTATCTATAAAATTTAAAAAACATATCTTTATATTTTATATGTTATAACTCTTTTAGTGACTGTCACTTTCTATTTTTCAATTTTCTGGTAAAAACAGTTGGTATAGAGCTAATAACTTTTGATTTATTCACTTATTTTATCTAAATTTTTGCAGAGATGTGAGTCATAGACCTATAGATAACCTTAAATTTTTTATGAAAAATGGATATATATTTTAAAATTTATGGTTAGATTACTAACTGTAAGTTTTTATGATTTTTGTGTTCAATTTTCTTGTTTTTAACCTTCTAACTTGTTTGCATGTTTCATAGGTTTATTTTAATTTTTGGAATTTTTTGAAAGTTTTTTTTGATATTTTTTCTAACTTTTTTATAACCTAACATGTTTTCTTTTTTAATGTTTCACCTTCAGTTCGACAGATTTTACCTTTCAAAGTTGCTTGTCTCATTTGATAAATAAGCTTCAAGACTAAACAAAGTGCGAATATTTTTCTTGCAGGATCCATTTGAAAAATAATCCTAATTAATAATTTAAAACTTAATTTTGGAGGTTTTAAAATGAATTAGGCACTTCTATTTTTTTTAAATAAAAAAAAATTCATGTCTGTTTTAAATGTTTTGATTGTTCTTTCAAAGTTTGCAATTAAGGCCAAGGGGCCAAAAAGAACACCACCACATTTGTTATTTGGTTTAAAAATGAAATCATAAGTCAAAGTTTGATTTTATTAGTTGTTTTGATTAATTAATTGGTAAAAATAAGGTCTTCATGTGTATTCCCTTCCATTTTTCCCCTTTAGGGAACCCTTGGAATCAAAAGTGCCCATACTTATTGCAAGAAACCTAGTCCAAAGGTTTAGAAAGAATGTCATCTAAAGCACTCCCCAAAAACTCACAATAGTATTGAGTGATCTTGACATAACCTTAAATTCTTTCTATTATGTTTTTTATTTTATGTAAACTTGGTTTATGAGGGGGACTTCATTACCTCCCACAAGTTCTATAGGGAAGCTTTGACCTAGGGTTTCATCTCTCAGCACTGAATTCACCCACTCCAACTAGGATTGAAGGTTTGAGTGGTTAAACCACATTAAAGTATTGGAGTTGCATATGGGGTATATCTAAAATTTTAACATTGTTATACACTAAGTGAATAGTAGGCTGTAGTGGTTACAAAAAAGACAAAATCTTTTTGCAACAAGCTAAGTGCCATAGACACCCTTTTTATGTGCTTTTATTTAGCATCATGATGTGAAAGTCATTTTATAATTGATCCCCCTATAAATGATCAAAAACCAATTAGTTTTAGTTAACCTCACTTTGACATACCCTTTCTAAGATTTGGATGATTATACTTAGTGTATTTTGGTCATTTTTGCTTGGTATGTTTTGAGACTAAAACTTGTTTGTTTGTTTATAAAATAGGTCAAAAACAATTTGTTTATACGTCACTCTTTTATCTAAACAGGTGTTATGATATATGTTTTACACCACACTTGTGCTTTTATTTTTATTTTAAACTTGTTTGTGTGTGTCATTTGAGTTGTGGAGGGTAGGGTTACACTGCCAAAATCATATCAAACCATTTTGCCTTTGAGTCTTTGAAACATAACATTGATCACATCATTTAAGCATGCTTACATCATTAGGTTGCTTAATTTGTTTCAAAACTTGTTTACCATTTCACCAAAAATAATTTTCTTCAAAATCAGTCACATATACCATTTGGATTTTTGTCTTGTGTCATCATGCTGTCTAATCTTATCTCGCTTGTTTAGTCAAATCCTAGTTTTCAATATTGAGTTTTTAATTAACAGTGTCAAGTTTGGATTCAAACATTAATTGATTTATATTTAGTCCTCAATTCATGGAACCGATACACAAATCTTTCTCTTTTGGGTTGCATAATTTTAGTTAATTGATTATCCAAATTTGAAAACTATTGATGGTTTATTTGTTCAAAGTCTATCCTCATTATTATGTGTGCCTTTATTTGAGAAAACATAGTCTTATTTACAAAAGCCTTTTCCCTTATGCCTTATGCCAACTAATCATGTTTATGTTTGATTATGTGTGCCAAGTCTATTTCAAAGTTATTTCTAAACTTGTTAGATTAAATCCAATCATATCATGCCTTTGTTTCAAGCCTAGTTTTGGATGTTGTTTGGCCAAAAGTCCTAACATAGCCTATTTGAGCCTAGCTTTTAACTCTATGTTTAGATAAAAGACCTAGTGACTCTTTTCTCTTTCTTAGTTTAGACCTTGTTTGGAATACTTTGACCTAAAATTTTGGCATTCCATTTTTTACTCAGACATTTGGCCTTTTGTATGTATGATATTTGATGTTAGATTATTTTATGACAAGTATTAACGAAAACTATTTTAGAAATACAGATCCATGATAAAATCATTTTTTGGAGATACAACTCTATTTTTGACCATGTTAGACCAAGTTGGAACCTTTTTTATTTTGGATATTATCTTTTAGAGTTTGCAGAACTCTAAACCTTTTATTTCAGATCTTTCATCATTTGTGTAGATATGTCAAACTAAACTTATGGTGGATTCATGCACAATCCAAATTATGATAGAATGGATACACAAGATGACTTTTATGGCTTTAGTCAAGACCCCAATGATGATAATATGGTCTTTGAGATAGAATTTTATCCACCTCATAATAATCATTCATAGGAAAAAAGTCATGAACCAGCTTACGATCCAATTTGATATCTTGATTAGTATGAAGAGGCTTGTGAGGAGGACTTTGAAGACCCAACTATAGATAATGTTGTTTGGGATACGAATCAATACCATCTTTACAATAATTAGTACACATAACATATTAAAAAACCAACTTATGATCCAACTCAATATTGGGATGATATGGTTTATGAAGAGGACTTAGATACATTGGCTTGTGTGAGCAATCAAGCTCCATAATAACCCTTCATCATTCCAAGACCTCATCCTTTGGCTTGTGTGAGAAACCAAGTTCCACAATTTATAACCATTTCTATACCAAGACTTTATACTTTGGCTTGTGTGAGAAGTCATGCTCCCTAATTCCCTACCATTATCCAATCATAGATGATTCCTCATCCAATACTTATCCAATCAAAACCTCAATCGATCCAATCATTCAAAGATCAAGATATGTTCAAAAATAGTATTTTCCAACTCTTCAAAAACTAAGGCCAAGAGAAGCAACAAATATGAGATGTTTATATTAAACCAACCACTTTTGACAAGTCAACCTATGATGAATTACCTATTTATCCTTTACTAGTTGTCAAGGAGTCTCACTCTAAAGAGTCAGTCTTTGCTGAGTCACTTCTTAATGATTATAACTACCTTTGGGTAAATTATTACCTCAACTATATACCTATTTTTCAAGATATTCCTCTTGAAAAACTAATTTCTAAGGAGTTGTCTCTTGACCTTTTTCCCATCCTAAAAGGGTCCCACTCTAACAAGCCATTCTTTATGGAGCCCACCATGCCATCACAAGCCATTACTTGTCCAATACTAAACACTCGACCAAAAATCATTGTAACAAGCTACCTATTAGATGAAGTATCAAAGTTAGAGTTAGTTTCTATTTTTAAATTGATATCAAATTTAGCAACTAAAGTAGAATTAAAATCATTCTTGACATTGGATTCATAGTCTATTGGGTTAGAATTAGATTCAGAAGAAGAATACATTCATGACTGTTATAATATTGCTTACGCATGCCTATAAGATTAGTATGAATACATTTGTGATCCTTCTAAATTTTTTGAGGATGAGTACTTTAGCTTTGACACAAGTTATCCTAGTATCTTCTATGAAAATTGTGCATCCTCTCCCCATCCCCTTATCATTCCACAAGCCATTAACATTAATCACATAGACATATTATTGACATTCCATCTCCCACAAGTGTTAATTGGGACCGACATAATCACACTTTATTAAATTATATCCATGGTGATATAGTATTTGAAGAAGAGTAAAAAGGCCAAGATCACATTCATGTAGCAAAAGAACACTCTCCTAATGAAACCTTTTTGGAGGCACTAGGGGACACACAATGTTTAAACAGAACATCTTTTAGTGAATATTTTTCAAAAGCACTAGAAGAGAATCAAAGTCAAAAGCCAATGTTCATTAGTGAAACATTATTGGAGGTGATATGGGATAATCAACACAAATTCATTGGTGAAAACCTCATTGAGGCACCAATATCTAAGTGCAAAAGTTCTTCACTACTTGATGAAGACAAAATCAAAGATCAAACACAAATAACTATCAATCTACAACCTAATCAAATGGTAGCTACTCTCAAGATCAAATAATAGAAAAATTTGGTGGTCATATCAAGGAAATATTTAAAATTATTCAAGCTGACCACATCCAAAGTAATTTCAAATGTGACATCAACAACATTATGTGTGGCTGATAGTCTTGATTTTCATTTATTTCCCCACTATTACACATTCCATTATCATTTGTCATTTCATTTCACAAATAAACCTACCATCCATTATTTTTACTTATTTACCATCTATAGTTGTACTTTATTTTGCAAAGGTCATAAATATACCTTATCTTGACACTTGAAGGAATCAGAATCAATGACCAATGAAGATCAAAAAAGCATTCTTAGCATCCAAATCTATAACCAATTCTTGAAAGAGTAGCTATTTAGAATAGGTTTAGGGTATCAATTAACATGATCACATATTCTAGTTGTATCATTTGTTGATTAGGATGTGCATCTCCACTTTAGAAAGAAAAATAGAATCATATTCCATTTATCATACCTAGGCCAAAACCAAACATGTACCATATGATTTCAATTACCATATCCAGTTGACATTGTTGCATATCCTAGACAATGACCTTACCACTTGGGGGAAACCCTCTTACCATTTTATCCAATTTATAAAACCATCATTATCCTAGAGCAAGACCATTTTGTATTATCATTCTATTCTTATCTAGACCCAAGCCTATTTTTAGTCATCCTACCTAATCCTATTTTGATTTAAGTTCCTTTGGTTCTTTCCATACCTTTTACAAGGAGATTCTAATCAAGTTTCAATAATCAATTAAATCCATGTTTATAATGATAGTCTATGAAAGTAGTGTGATAGTTGATTTGGCAAGATATATTTCATGTTCCATCTTATATTGTGTTTTTTTATGTGAGATTGATTATAAAATCTTATGGGCAAATTAGTATCATTAACCTATGCTATTGTATCCTAGTTATAAATACCTATAGGTAAACTAGGGGCAACATTTGTTTACCCTGCATTGTCACATCACCTTGTCATTGTTGTTTTCATTTGACTGGCCATTTGATAGATTTTATAACTTGTTGGGACCTAGTTGGTTTTTCATCACCTTTTGTGTAGATAGAATTATTGTGACTTGAGTCATTTTAGGACTATGTATGTCATGATCAATTCATGTTGATGTCACCTCAGTCCCCATTTCCATATGCTCTCACCATTTTATGAGCAACCTAAGTCAAATTTCTCACCATTTTACAAGTAGGTATCTTGTCATTCTCTAACAAGTTAAGATATCTCAAAATTCCAAAAACATTTGTCATGCCTAAGCTTAGTTAGTTATCCTTAATCTGCCCTACTAGGGAAAAGTCATTTTTAGGTTGATTTCTTTTAATTTTTTCTTTCAAGATTTCTATTTGTTTATTTATTTCAATTTATTTGTCTATTTATGCACTTTCTATTTGTTTGTTTGTTTATTCACTTATCTATTTGTTTGCTTTCAACACTATTTCCTTGAATCAATCTATATGTGTTCATTAGGTTATTCCTTGTGTAAATTATTATTGAGTCCATCCATATTCATGTGTTTACATTGTCATCATGGTTTTTATCATTGGTGCATTATTTTCTAGTGAGTATTGGATTTTAGGAGTTAGTTCTTATGTATATTTCAACCAAGTCTTCATAGTGTTCTATCATGATGCCTACCATCACATGATAAAACAAAAATTAGATTCAAGAAGGTCTAAAATAAATGGATCCATAGAAGTTTCTCCTTGGTACCTTGGCATATCCTTCCATAGCACCCTTGATCAAATCAGCCCATTGACCATTCTAGTTATATTATTGCTAATAGGGATGAGCATCTCCTCAATGGTAGGTCTAACTGAATCATTTATATTGATCAATATCATTATTCTATTCATATTTTTCATCACTTTGTGCCCTCTCATCTTCAATTTTTATTCTAGGCTATATCCTTGATTTATGCTTGCTAATTATCCCTAACTGGGGCACAATCATCTTTAGCCAGTCTAGGTCATTTTAATGATTATAACCACTTATGGGCAAATCATTATTTTTGAATTTTATTCTTGATTATAACTACCTTTGGGTAAATTATTAATATTTAAAAATAAATGCATGCAATCATTTTCTCATTTGAATTAATCTCAACCACAAGTTAATTCCACCTTTCTTCTTGCTTCTTTTTCGAGGGACCATCCATCAATAAATGTTACATCCACTCCCTCAAGGGGGAATCATCATAGGCTTCTTAAATACCATTTGTAACTTTATTATTCAATCATCATCTTATTTTTGACATACATTCCATCTCTCATTATTTGAGAAGACATTGCTTTACCTATGGTTTTTAACATCTTCCCAAATAGGGGAAAATTGTAGACACCTAAATTTGGCCACCAATGGCTTCATATCTGAATTTAGACTAGTTCTTTCCAATCATTAAATACCTATCCCAATAATTTATATTAGTCTCAAATTTGTCCTTATAACCTCACACTAAATCAATTTGGTCTATTAAATCAATTAATCAAGGTACATACATACATTGAATTAATCAAATTCTAACAAATGACCAAATGCCTAAAAGAATTTAATTAACTTGCACACCCTAATCAAAATCAATTATAAAGTTAAATCAATTTCAAATATTAATTGATTTCACCCATGAGATAATAAATCAATTACTAAAAAGTAAATTCAAGAGCATCTTACCTTTATGAGTTGTCACTTTTGGAAAATATCTAAAATGATATCCTAAGAATATGCCAAACTCAACCAAAGTTAATAAACTCAACGATGGTCATATTTAACCCATTCCAAAGGATTTAAATGCCTATCAAATCAAGCATAGAGCTCTTCATTTTAAGATATCAATCAAAGTAGAGTTATAATCCAACAATAGATTCATGAAGCTAAAATCTTAGTGTTATAATGTTGAAATTGAACCAAGCCATCAATCAAGCCAAGCATTTAACAATAGTGCCAAGAGGAGATGGAGATAGCCAAGCCCCATTGATGAAGATATCATAATCACAAATTGAGTAAGACACTACAAAAAACATTTTAGAGCATCCAAGGAAGGTAAAAGAAGGTTTTTTTTCTTTATAGTTGTGCCTTCCATTATAGTCTTGTTAACTAATCTCTCCCTAGTAACTAGGCCTAGAGATGTTATGCTAGTGTGTTTATTTAATTTTTATTTCATTTTGGGACTAACATAATACTAACCATCATCTCTTGATCCAAATAATTTGTTCACAAGGTATTCATAGGTGGAAAAGGATCCACAGGTGATGGAAGGTCCATGGGTGAGAGATTCATGGGTGGAAGAATAGAAGGTGATGAAGGGACCATATGAGGGATTGAAACCATAACAAGTGGAACCATGGGATAAGGAGGAACATTCTTTCAAGGATGACCTATAATAGGAATGGTATAATGTTTGAGAATAGGTATGAAATGATCCTTAAGGTGTTGTTAAATGATGTAGTAATGATCGGTGTCATGGGTGTCACATTGGTGCCATAGACAATAAACCTCTCCATACTTAGGCATATATTTAGGTAGTACCTTTGGGGGAGGTATGGATTTGTATAAGGATTGAGGGGAATAAGGATGAAAAGTATTAATATATTATTACAACTTATGGTAATGGGTGATGAATGATTATCGGTTCCATGGAAGCAATAGATATGCTTTTGAGTGGTCTTAGTAAAGGTACTCACAAAAGGAGGTATAATAAGAATGGAAGGAGTTGGAGAAAGATCATTGACCTATTTTATTATAAATAGATGCCTCTAAGGTAAAGGAAGTAAACCATCACCAAAATAAGGTGATGGTGGGTAAAGAATGGAACTAGGATCAATAAAAGGAGTAATGTGATCAAAAGTAGGGATAGACTCAACAAAAATGGAAGTAAGAATAGCTAAAAATATATTGGGAGTAATAATGGGCTCAAATGTAGGCTATACTAAGGGAGGGGTAGAATCTAAAAAATGCTGAATAAGGGTCATACACATCTTAAGGATAAGTAGACTATAAGGGTCAGGGTACCTATAAAAATGGTAAGGCCTAGTCATAACATGATATAAGAGCATACTCCTATGAGGTTCCTTGGAAACTAGAGGTGTTGATGCCATCTCTACCCTTCAATAAAGATGAAAAATACTAAAATTAGGAAATATAAATCAAGGAACATGGGAATACATATGAAAAGACTCTAACAAATACGAATGATAATGGATAATATTAACATCATAGGCTTGAACAAGACTACCTAGAAATTGATCATATAAAGAATAACCATCATCATAGTTAGGTGGGTGAAGGTTAATGATGTAAATAGGGATGACCTTTTCATTTGACAAAGTGTGGTGAATATAATGCTGAATCTTAGTCAAAATGATAATAATATCATCGGAAGGAGGTTTACGAGAATGAGGCTGTAAAGAAGCCATAATCTGTAAGATGAAATGAAGTGAGAGATCAAAAGTCTTAATCTTTAGGTTGATCTCATTAGGCTCATCATCATCAGAGTCTAATAGGTTAAGAGTAATATTCCTAATAAGTTTAGGATATCCATTTTAAATTTGAGTCAAATTAACTAGAAAATTGAAGTGTTGAGACTTATGGAATGGAACATTGGGAAAAGATTCAAGAGTAGGAATATTGAAGACACCATGGTCTTATAATTGTTCAAAATTACAAGGTTTAGTATCACCTTAAATCCTATAAATGGCTCTATTGTGAGGGAATTTAACACATTATCAGGTGAAAGAAGTAATTACTCTCATATGATGAGTCTACAGCCTACCAAGCAAGATGTTATAAGATAGAGGAAAATTGAAGATCATCACCTTCACATGAATGGTGATATGTAGGATAGTAATAGGAAGCCACACACAACCTAATTAAGGCATTTTACTTTGATCATATCCTTGGCATGTGATATTTTTGAACTTTAGATTACATTTAGAATATCTAAAGGTTTTGATATAATCAAGAGAGGTGACATAGGTGATAGAAACCTCATCAATCAATGCACACTTGACTTGGAAATTACCTACTTAAACACTAATAAATAAAGGAAGATCATCTATGTGAAGCATAATCTCATCAAGAATCATATAAGTGATATGGAATTTTACAGAAAAAGAAGTGCCCATTGTTTCATCCACATGGATAGACATCTCTTCACATTATTGTAATATACTATCCTCATATCAAGATCAAGTTGCTTCACATTATGCTAGGGGAGGATGAGGGATGTTCATTTTAAGAAATAGTTACATAATACAATTTCTATGATGTGGAAAGGTCCTCATAAGCTCAAGGAACTAAATTTAGGATGGTAAATTAGTGAGTTCTATAATAGGATCCCACTTGTCATAACTCATAAGATGGTTTTTTTTAATAGGTGCATAGTGATTAAGAAGATCTTATAAAGGAGGAATCAAAGTGCATTGGAATTTGTGTTGATAAGAAGGATAAGGTTTAGAACAAGGTTGTAAATTATGTTGTGAAGATGAAGCAGTTGGTTCAAGTTGGTGTTGAGAATTGGTACAAGAAGTGTTATTTGAATCTTGATTATCATTGGTATTAGGTAAAGAAGATGGAGGGATGGTAAAAATAGAGTGGGAAGTGTTATCCAAGGGAGAATTTGGAATTGGATCATCAAAGTTTATAAGGTCATCTTGCCCCAACTCATTTAAATGAGTTGGAGAATAATCCTAGATAACACAAAATATGAGAGATAATATAGGAGTGTAGATAGGTTGAGAATCAATGAAATCAACCATTGTTCACATATTAATCATTTTAACCACATTATATTTATAAGTGGGGTCAACTAGACTTTTTACATTATTAGTGGAAGGGGTGGACTTGTCTTGGTTTTCTTGATTAGGTTGGTGATTAGAAATAAGGTCTTTTTAGATAGTTAAATGAGCATTTTCTTGATTTAGGGCTTGAGATTTAGAATGTGTTTCATGATCCTTAAAAGTAATGTTATAGGAATTTTGATGCTTTATAATGATAGAATCATGATAAAAATTATGACTAAAAATAAAATACATGGCTAAATAATGGAGCTACCTACAGGTCTCATGAGAATGACCGACACTAGCATGAAACTAACAAAAAAATTTAGGGTCATACTAGGATTTCATAGGATGAGTGGGATCAAAGTTTTGTAGTAAAGGCTAAGGTACACACTTGATTAATTTAGCTGAGGATAAAGGTTTGTGATCATTAATGGTATTAGGTGATGATAAATGAGGATTTGTATATTATTGAGAAGGGAGAGGTGGTTTTGAATATTGGTTAGGAATGACAAATTGAATAGTGTCAATGGTATCATAAGAATCTATGACACCATCATTGGTAACATTATGATTTTTGTTCGTAAGTAAGAAAAGAGGACCCACATAAGGTTTGGGTGACTAAAATTGATGCATAAGGAAATCTTAACATTTAGCTTGGTCTAAATCTTCCTCCAAAGTACATGGAGAGAGAGTGCATACCTGATATTGTAACTTAGGAAAAAGAGCATTAGTGAAGAGATGGAAAAGTTTATCATCAACCATGTTATGTTCACATTTTTTTGACAAAGTTTTCCAAATTTTAACAAAATCTTGGGTTGTTTTTTTTTCAAGTTGTTTGCAATTTATGAAGTGGGCCAAAGTGTTTTCAAGAAGATCACTAGATTGAAATTTTTGAACTAAAGCACTCACTAAATCCTCCAAACTAGCAATAAAATGAGTTATAAGTTGATTTTACTAATCTAAGTCATCACCCATGATGGTTTTGGCTAAGAGCTTGGTTGCAACAAAAGTGTTCAATTCGACCCAGTCCATATAAAGATTTACAAATTTTTTAAGATGAAGGGTAGGATCAATTGATCCATTATAATAAATTTTAGGTGTGATACCTCTTATATCAATATTAGCAATTTGAGTGGTAAGATGCTCATTTTGAGGGTGTTTAATGGTTTTGTTAACCAAAGGAGGTTGAGGAATGAGATTGCCTTTAAAAACTTAAAGAGAAGGAGGGGGAACATTTTAATTATGTGTGCCCCAAATCATTGGTTGAGGATGAGTTTGAAGATGGAGAAGGTGATTTTGCATTCACATCATTTGATTTTTATTATGAGATTGAAAGGTATTAATTTGATTAATTTTTTGTAACAAGAGTTGGAGGGTTTGATTAGCATTGTTAACATTATTTGAAGCATTAAATCTGAAATTAGTGGATTAGGTACCACTATTATGTCGATAGGAGCTTAAGATGAACTATGAGAATGTTCATCACTAGTGTAAAAATCACTTGTGAAGAAAAAGATGGACCAGTGAAAGGATGAGAAGAGGAAGAAATAGAAAGATGATTACCTTGGGTAGCAAATGATGCACTAGTAGAAGGATTAAGGATAGTGGATCTTATAAGAGGCCCATTAAATGTAGAACCTACCATGCTAGTGGAGATACTAGGCATGGAGGTGGAATAAGTTAAAGAAGAAGAGGTCATGGTGTGAGAAAGGGTCATAATCAAAGGAAGAGGATGAGAATCAAAGAAGGTGGTATCCCAAAATCCATTTGATAATATGGGAGTAGGTGAATGAGGCTCTTAAAATTGACCACTAATCATGAGATGGTAAATGGTAGAGGGATCCTTTCCTTGATGTTGAAGAAATTCATAAATAAAGAAAATAATTTTAGGGGTATACTCTAATTTGTGTTCATCTTCTAGGGAAAAGCGAAGATTATGCGATGAAGAGGTATTAGGAGGGGTCCTATAGTTTATTGTGAAAGTGGATATGTAAACATTAATATTATCTAGGAGAAGAGCCGCACTCTACACATAGGATAACCTATGAGGATTGGTAAACCTCATCATGTTTTTTGAATTCAACTTAGTGTTTTCTTTAAATAAAAAATTCATGATGAAGGAAAAGGACTAAAATCTAGAAAAGAGAGATGAAAAATCAAGGAAACAAGTGACATAAATAGTACATGGTCAATTAGGTTGACCTAACATAGATAATAAGTCCTATAAACTATATATAATTTACTAGGTCAACATAGTACAACAAATAGAGGTTAAAAAAGTGTACAAGGTCAACTAAGTTGATTTAGTATAAAAAATAGGGAAAATCAGATAACCTATAATAGACTATGTCAACTAAAATGATCATGTACTAAGACAAAAATAAATTTTCAAGTATTTAGAATAGTAAGCATTGAAGGGGAACATACAATCAATTAGATCAATTAGGGTGATCCAATTAAGGCACACAACACAAAACCTTGCACCAACACTGGCTAATGCAAGTTTTTGCAATACAACACATAATAGAAAAAAAGCAATCAACTTAGAAAGTAAAAGATAACTAAGTGGTCAACCTAAATGTTGTTATATTATTAGAGTATAATTATAAATGTGGTAAGAAGTTGATTTTAAACAAGGAATGAGAATGTAATATAAGGATGCTTTCAAGAAGTTTGGGCTGAAAGGGATCTGTATTGGCAATGGTATAGGTTTGGTATTGGGGCCTACCCCCTCACTTCACACACTATAGTGATAAGTTAGTTGGGTGCTTAAAAAAAGTATACCATTAACCACATGTTTATACTTGGCTAGAAAACCAAGTTTTATCTTCCCCCTTGGTGATGAAATCTAAGTAGGTAGGCCTTGGGTAGATAATTATTAAAGTGCTTGTTTAAGATTTTGTGATCTGGTCATGTGTGCATAAAATAGAAAATAGTGAAACTAAATGGTAGATTGAAAACCACCTAATTAGACTATATGATCTATTCTAATCATGTAAGTAACAAGCAATGAAAGTGTGAGCTAATTACTAGCATAAAAAGGTTAATTCCAACTTTAAAACATGATATAGTATCAATGTAGTCAATAGTGTATACAAAAAATATAAAATAGGGTCAACATTGTCACCTCTATACTGAAGAATAAATGGTTTTAAAATGAACATGGTTGGTAGAGTCAACCTAATTATCTAGACAACACACAAAATACAGAACTGGGTTGATAGGGTCAATCTAGTTGATTGTACAGGGGTAGTTTTAAATACTACAAAATGCGAAAGGAAAGACTATAAGAAAAGAGAGAAAGGATAAAAAGGAACCTTGGTGAGTCTAAATATGTAGAGAAATAAGATTATTGTCAAAGAAACATGACAAATTCTTGTAAATCCAACTAAAAGGGTCAACTAGGTTGATCTAGCTTTACAAAAGCCTATTACTAATTGCCTAAAATGTATAAGGTCATCTGGATCAACCTAGTAGTCTAGACTCGATGTTTGAACATATAAAAAACTACACAAGGGTACTAGGTTGATCTAGTAGCTTGTACTTGAAAAAGAACTTACAAAAAAGGAACATAGTCATTTAGATGCGATTGTGTGTTAAACCTACACACAAAAGTTAGAATTATATCAATGTAGTCTTCCTACTATGGAAAATATATGATAAAAATAATGAGAAATAAGTGAAAAATATTACAAGGGTTAATTCATGTTGGGTTCAATATAATGTATGCAATCAATAATACATCATGTCTATAAATCAATCCTAACTCAGAAAAGATAGAGCATACCTACGCTTCCAATTAAGAAGACATTTTTTAAGTGAGAGAATGACCAATATGGGGATTTACTAGACTGATTACAAGATCATTTATCATAATACACCATGCTAAAGAGGGTTCCAAAGACTCTAGTCTAACATAATAACCCTAAGGGGGTCCTAGTTTTTCATATTTCACTTATGTTAATAACAAGAAAAGTAAATATAATATAGTGTTCACCAAAGCTTGTGGCACAAAGTGGAGGTTAGAAACAATAAAACTAAACATGTATAGACAACATATACTCATGTCAATGTATAAATAATCCTAATACATGGAATAGAAGCATAAATTCATTATCTATCTATTCTTTCAAAGGATAAATAAAGTTAGGAATACTTACCTTTGAAGACGAACCTGTCGAGACTTAATCTTTCCCTTGGCCAAGGTGTTTCACAAGAGGTTGTTGTGGTATGGAAGGATGAAAAACAAAAATAAGTTCTATGCTACACAACATATCAATGCATCTAAAATACTTCTCCATAAGATAAGATCCATATCTCTAAAGAAAGTACGGAACCCTAAGCTTTACTTCTCAAGTAAAATGGTCAATAAGCAAATATTAGTTCACACTTATTATTTTTGATTCTCTATCTATCAAATGATGGAAATAAACTTGTATTTATAGGTAGAGTTAACCCTAAAACCTTCCAAAAATCTTGGCTGATGGGGTGGACCTAGTTGACCTAGCACAATTTCAAACAATAATTCACTAGGTTTTGAGCCAGGTCGACCAAAGGTCAACTAGCTCCTAAGTGAAAAATACCCTAAAAATGTATAGGGTCAACCCTGTAAATCTAGTACAATTGACTAATAAAAATAGATTTAGGTAAGGAATATGAGGATAAAATATAGAAAATTCCTAGAATTGGTACAATAGAGAAGAACAAGCTTAGGGTTAATGGTTTTAGGAGACAAGTGTGTAGGTAACATGTGGCAAAAGGGACAACAATCATGAAAAGCACCAATGGTTTTCCCACCCCTTTCCTAGTGTACCCTTTAAGGTGTGAACTTAGAGAGCTATATAATTGATGTGTTACTTCAAGATACAAAGTGTTAGTAATCAATAAAAGTTTTGAAAATATTATGTGTATACAACTACCTCTATCTAGTTGGGATAGGTACAAGCCAAGGTGACCAACCTATAGGCATATGTAGCAGGGTTGAGATTCTAGACAACCTCATTATAGTGTAGTATGTAGAAGGGATAGTCTAGAGCATCTATGGGTAGCATGGTTAGGCTATGAGATAGACATGATGGGGCCTAACCATAGAGCTATAGCAATTTATTTTTTTACTATTATATAAAAACACATGATATATAGAGATAACTTGTTTTGATAGTTAGATTTTGGTCTCACGAGTTATATTTAGTTGTGGTTATTGATGCCTAGATTTTTATTTTTTTTAGAACATGTATTTTGATTTTTTGGTATATGCTATAGGAGATATATGTGTGGTGTTTTATTTTCTAGCATTATGTAGTACACATGAATGGTTAGAAAAAAATAGGCAAAAAGACTTAGAAAAGTATAATTAATCAGAAACAAATGCACTACACAATATATCATGATGGGAAATGTGTAATAGAAAAATATGTCTAAGTATAATAAACCTAAGTATAATAAACCAAAAACGTGATATACAAGAGGGAAAAGATGTTTTAAAACCATGAAAGATATTGGTACCAAATTAAAACAATTAAAATCATACTAAATCACATTGGGAAGTATGTAGATAATGTAATAAAATGGAAAGCACGTGAAAGACTAATGGTATAAAAACATATCAATTAAGTCAATCAATCATATTAAATCACAATGGGAAGTATAAAAGAGAAATAAAAATTACTAAAGAATGGTCTAAACTTAATCACACTAATTCAAGTTTGGAAGTATGAAAAACTGAATAAAAATGGTAGGAATATTACATGCAATTAGAAAATAAGAAGATAAAATTGAAATATTAATGAAGTAATCATAAAACATACTAAATCAAAATGGGAAGCATGTCAATGATGGGTAATTCATAATCAATCACATCTTATCTCATATTTGACACATGTAATTTTGTTGACTTAGGTATTGGAAAATTTTGTTAGGAATACCAGGTCCTATCCATGCTCTTACACTTTAACTCACAAAGGGAACACCAATGAGGTTGAAACAATGTTAAAATATGGTAAAAGTGGATTTTTCGAATGGTAATGTGAAAAACTTAGTAGTTTGTGAGGAAGGTTAGGTCCTATCCATGGTCTTGCACTGTAACTCACAAATGGAATCCATAGGGGGAGTAATCATTGAAAAAAATAATATTTCTCAAGGGGAAATATTAGGATTTTATGGAGTGAAATAGGGAATGTAAAAATCATAATGTAGGCATCTTATGAAAATAATCAAGGAGAAATGAGGTACACTAAGGAATGTGAAGACAATAAGTGACTAATGACCACCAATATACAAAAGATACATGTTCACTATAGGCACAAATATATATATAGTAAAATAAGTGCAATACTAAGATCAAATTATGTTGTTAGTTTGGAACAATAAAAGTAAAATGTACCACCTTCCCACAAAAGGTTACCCATTCTTTGGGACCCCTTACAGAGCCATTAATCTACTACAAAGATTGGGTACTTATGTGAGAAAGTAGGTAGAACTCAGATTTTTTTATTCTCCTTCTCTAAGATACTGGCCTACCATACCCCAATGGACCTCAACTTCATCATGAGGCCAAATGTGGATTTTGATATTTGATTAATAAAGGAGATGTGATTAGAATCACATTTTTTAATGTGATTTTTTGACTTTTGAAAATTTTGAATGTTTCCTTTTAGATCATTGCCTTTAAATGATTTGTCATTTGAAAGTTTATGGATTTGATATTCCTCCTACATACAAACTTAGAATGACCAATCATGAGAGATAGAGTGATACATAGGAATAATGAGGCTTTGGCTAAAGGAAGCTAATTATCTAAAGATATGACTGAATAGAACACTTAGGATTAACTAGGAACCAACATGTTATCTCAAGTATCAACCATGTGTATGCTTACTTAGTGAAAGGAAATGAAGGTTAATAATGGGAGATCTAAAGTGGACCAATAAAATGAGATTTTAATGAGATTAATTATTTAATAACTGATGAAATGGTAAATGAGGAATTCTTAAAGGGAGCAAGGTTTGTATAACCAAGTCGCAATAACAATTATCCATGTTAAAAATTGTCCCTCCAAAAGTAAAAATCCTCTTAGAAGTGTTTTGGATGGGAAAAAAACCAAGGTCCAACAAAAGAAAATATGGAAACTTAAAGAAGATCATTGCCAAGAACAAAAGAATAATGAAGATTCAAAATTTCTACATGCTAAAGCAGATAAAAAGCCTTCTTCTGAAGAATCTAATGCTTTATATGCTGAGGAAGATAAAGAGATTTCTTTTGAGAAAGTTAACTCTCAGATAGAAGGACATGGTCTGCAAACAGAGATTATAAAATCTAAACAAAGAATAGAGGATCTGACAGATCTATCAAAACAAATTGTTGTCTATCAAAGCATAGAAGATCGATGCAGAGATATAGATGACAAAATTGTGTTAGAGGAAGGTGAATTCTTGCTTGAAGATGGAAATAAATCAGAGGAGGGAGAGCTTCTTTCTTCTCAGTCCAAGGAGGTCTAGGTGTTATCTAAGGTAGATAATGACTCTCCTGTGAATGAACTTCCTTCTCTAGAAGTTGTGAAAGATAATGGAGAGACCTCAAAGCATAAACTAAACCAAAGAAAAAGAGTTGAAAAAAAGATCAACACTAAGGGGGTAGAAACTAGAAGTAGCAAAATAGATCAGCAAACTAAGGTAAAATGTCTTGCTTCTACTGCAAATAAATCTGGAAAAGGAACTGAACAACATTCTAAGGTGAAACTGGATGTTGGCTCCCTAGAAAAACTTGGAAGAAGATCCACTAAGAAAACCAGAGAGTTAGAAAGTATGCAGAATATTGCTGATGGAAGGTAGGCAACTATTCTAGATTTTACCCCTTAAAAATAGATATGAAAATCATAAGTTGGAATATTAGGGGGATGAATAGTATTCATAAAATGGATATTGTTAGGAATTTTGTTAGAGAACAAAAGCCTTATTTTCTCTTGCTCCAAGAAACTAAGATGAATAAAGAAAAAGTGGAACAGATTAAAGACTTTAATAATTATTCTATAAATGCCAGCAGTTCAGAAGGTGCATCAGGGGGAACTCTGATGTTATGGAAGAAAAATTACTATTCTGGAACTATTATGTTTGCTAGTAAATATCTCATGATAGCCAAAATTACTAGTATTGACCAGAAGGAGGATTGGTATATTGTAAATATTTATGCTCCTAACATTAAGAATCTAAGGAAAAAGGTCTGGGAGTTTGTTTCTAATTTTAAAAGTAAGGACTATTTTGGACGATGGATTATAATGGGAGATTTCAATGTGCCTCTTTATGATCATGAGAAAATGGGAGGTAATGCTACTTAGATGGAAGGGAGATTGGATTTACTGGAGTTTATAAATAAAGAGGGTTTAATGGATATGGAACTCCATGGAATTTAATTTACATGGAGTAATAAGAGAGTTGGTAATGAATGTATTCAGGCTAGGCTTGATCATGCTCTTATCTCTCCTGATTGGTCAAAAGAATTCATCTGTAAGTTGGAAGCCTATCATAAAATTAGATTGGATCATTTTCCCCTCATGTTCACTGTGGCTAAAACTAATATTAAGAAGAATTTTCCTTTTAGATTTGAGAAGATGTGGATGTAACACCCACAGTTTGAAATTAAATTGGAAGAATGGTGGAATATTGATATTGAAGGAACAACCCTCTATAGAGTTGCTTTTAAGCTTAAAATTTTTAAAAGGGAAGTTAAAAAATGGAATAAGAATAGCTTTGGAAATATCTTTGAGAATAAAATTTCTATTAAGGAGGATATTCTAAAAACACAGAAAAAAATTCAAAAGGAAGGATATACTCCTGACCTCCTCATTAAAGAAAATGAAAAGTTGGCTCAATATCATGACATCATCACTAAAGAAAAAATCTACTGGAGACAAGGATCAAGGTTGTTATGGTTGAGTGAAGGAGATAAAAATACAAAAATTTTCCATCTATCCACTCTAAAGCATAGAGCTAAAATTCACATACCACACCTAAAAAAGGGAGATGTGAAGATTATAAAGGATAAAGACATCAAGGAGGAAATGGACACTTTTTTCTCTTCCCTAATGAAATCTGATCCTAACATCAATGTGGACAGTCAGACTAAAATCCTTAGAGTGATTCCTTCTCTGGTTTTGAAGGAAAAAAATAAAATGTTAAGCTCAATTCCTAAGGATGATGAAATTTTCAAAGCTGTTGGTTCTTTGGGAGGAGATAAAGCTGCTGGTCCTGATGGCTTTCCCATGTTCTTCTTCCAAAAACTTTGGAAAATTGTTGGTAAAGATGTAAGTGTTGTTGTGAAGGAATTATATGGAGCTAAACAGATGCTTAAGGAAGTAAACTCCACCTTTTTGTGCTTGATTCCGAAGAAAATTGGTGATGATTCTCCTGATTAGTTTAGACCGATCAACCTTTGTAATTATTTCTATAAAATTATTTCCAAAGTTCTTACTTCCAGACTTATTCAAGTGATTCCTTTGATTATTGCTGATCAACAAAATGGATTCATCCCAGGGAGACAAATACTCAACTCTATCATCACTGCTCATGAGAATATTCACTCCTTGTCTTGTTCTAACAATCAGGGGTTCATTATGAAAGTTGACATTGCTAAAGCCTATGACATAGTTCATTGGTCTTTCCTTTCAAACAATCTATTAGCTTTTGGCTTTGACCAAAAGGTGGTTGGTCTTATTTATAAGCTGATTTCTACTTCCTCTATTGTTGTTCTGGTTAATGGAACCTCTTCTCATTTCTTTTATCCCTCTCGGGGATTGAGACAAGGTGATCCTTTATCCCCCATCCTTTTTGTTATTATGGCTGATTGTTTGGGGAGATATATTAGGGAATTGGCTCATAAAGGCTTATATAAGGGTTTAAAACCTTCCAATCCTCTAATTTGTTCTCATGGACAATTTTTTGATGATACTATTTTTATGGGTAAGGTTGAAGTCAAGGAAGCTAGAAATTTGAGGCAAGCTATTAACTTATATTCTTCTGCCTCTGGTCAATTGGTTAATTGGGTTAAAAGTGCTGTGTTTTTTATCAAAAACCCTATCCAGAGGCAAAATAAAATTGCTAAAATCCTTGGATGTGCTATAGGATCTCTCCCATCTTCTTACTTGGGTCTTCCTCTTGGTCTGAAGGTCCCTAATTCCTTTTGGGAAGATCTTATTAATAAATTTAGCAAGAAACTTATGAGATGGAAAGGAAATCTTTTAAGTCAGGTAGTTAAGTTAACTTTTCTCAAAGCTTGTCTTCAAAGCATACCTACTTATGCTTTAAGTCTTTTTAGAATTCCTATTAAATTTGCAGAGTCTATTGAAAAAATTCAAAGAAATTTTCTATGGACTGGTACTAAGGAAAAAAGGAGAATGCCTTTAATTGCCTGGGATCATGTCTGTAAACCTTTCAGTGAAGGGGGATTGGGAATTAGGAAAATCAAAAATATGAATAAAGCTCTTTTAGAGAAACTAGGTTGGAGAGTTTACCATGATAACAAAGAGTGGAGTACCATATGGAAACATAAGTATCTCTTCAATGCTAAATCCCTTCCTGATGTAATTCATCCTTCTTCCATATGGGGGGTTGTTCAGGGGACCAAAAATACTTTAGAAAAAGGATGTTCTTGGAAAATTGGTAATGGACTTAAGGTGAAATTTTGGGATGATGTTTGGTTAAAGGATTATCCATTGATTGGAGATTTTCATGATAAGGGTTTAGTTGATCAATGTAAACAGAGATATGGTATACTAGTTAGTCATTATTGGCAGAACGATTCATGGGTAAATTTAACTAATGTTGATCAAGGCTTCAGTAATTTCCAATTATCTCTCAATGCTGTCTCTCTTTATCCTTATCTTGAGGATAATATTATTTGGCATGATGATCCTAGTGGTCAATTTAAAGTCTCTACTATCTTTGTTTCAAAGGAAAAGGGTAATCAACCTTTGTGGTCTCATGCTTGGATTAAGGGGCTAACCCCCAAAATTAATATCTTCTTTTGGACTCTTCAAAATAAAATTTTGACCCTTGACAACTTGAAAAAAAGAGGAATAAATGTGGTTAACAGGTGTATTTTATGCAAAAATGGATTTGAAGATAGAGACCATATGTTTTTGAACTGCTCTTACACCCAAAAAGTTTGGACTGAGATCCTTAATTTTTGGGGTATAATATGGGTCCATCAAAATAGTGTGGAACTCTCCTTTAAAAGCTAGTGCTACCCCTCTAAGAATCCTGATGTTTATTTTCTCTGGAAATTAACTCTCCCTCATCTATGGTGGGGTATATGGAAAGAAAGGAACAATAGAATTTTTAGAAGTAAAGAACTTCTAGGATGGGTGCTTGGTCAGAATAACATTAGAGGCATCAAGGATAATTTTAAATCACAGAGGGATCCTAATAAAACCTTCCAAATTGATAACCCTTTACGATCTAAAAGGCCTAATTTGAAAATTGACAATCCAAGATCAATCATAAAATGGTATGTTCCTCCTAATGGATGGATTAAAGGGAACTTTGATGGAGTAGCTAAAGGAAATCCAAGAAGTGCGATATGTGGAGGAGTGTTGAGAAATCATGTGGGAAATGTAATTGATGCTATTATTGTCCCAATTGGTAAGTCGAATAGTCATATTACTGAAGCTACTACAGCCCTCTACACCATTAAATTAGCCGTTGATATGGGATTTTCCAAATTATGGTTGGAAGGTGATTCTTTGAATATTATAAATATCTTAAATAATAAAAATTTAATTTCATGGTCTATTGAGGCAACGGTTATGGAAATCAAGGCCTTAATTCAAAAATTTGAAAAAGTGGTCATATCCCATACATATCGAGAGGCTAATGGGGTAGCTGACTGGATAGCTAATCATGCTATTCAAATAGAGCAAAAGGTGAGGTGGCTTGATGCATTAAATAATCACGTTGATCTCAAAGCATTTATTAATTATGACACCATCCATTCTAAAGAGGGAAATATTTGTTTGGATTATTAAGTTAATGATTTGGTGGAGTGGGCTTATGGTGGATAGATTATCTTCCTAGAGCAGGTACATTCATGAGAATGTAATGTGGTTTTTGCATGTGTCATCATATTGGCAAACTCCATTTCAAGTAATAAACAACTAGGTCCATTTTAACCCTTTTGTTTTCACTGTTTGGGTGTTTCTGGTCTTTTGTTTGTTCTGCAATATGAAGGGTGAACCGTGGAAGCAAGAGCCCAAAAAATGTGAAGACTGGAAGTCTAGACAGGTTATATGGAATATTCTTTAGAAAGGCAAGGTGGTTAGTTATCTAGAGTGTTTGCATGGATGTAAACCCCACATCACTACTACCTTCTTCAAAAATTGGGTCAATGATAGAGTAACTCTTCATGGAGTCACTGTGAAGATCACTGAGGATTTCATTGCTGAGGTCACAGGGTTTCCCACCAGTGGAATTAAGTTCTCAAAATAGACCAGTATTTGTAATGTAGCCTATAAAAAATTTCCAAAGATGGATGCAGAGGAGAAGCAATTGGAAAAGAATGGAGATTTCTTTGATCTAGAGCAAATAAAAGGAATTTGGAGAGATGTGTTATGCTGCATTCTTGAGTACTTTATCCTTGATGGTAGGAGTAAAAGAGTTCACAAATTTCATTTTGTTTTTCTAAACCATTTCAGGCATAAGAATAGAATTTATTTTCCTTTCTATCTGCATTTTTCATTGCTTCAAAGTTTGTTTGCCCATAGAAAGAAGGAGTCTCACCCCATTTTACATGAAGGCCTGATACTTATCATAGAGGGTTTTTGTAAAAACAATGCCATAGCTTCGACTCCTTATTCTAAAAAAATAAGGACTATCAGTCCACAAAGTGTAAAAAGGATGACAAAGTTAAAGAGATACAAAAGGCAAAACCAAAACCATCCAGTTCTAAAAAAAAAATTATTGAAGAGGATTTTGAGTTGGAAAATACTGAAAGTTCTGAGAAGGATGTCCTGGAGGAAGAGGAAGGAACGGATGATGGGGAGTTCAGCTCTAATTTGGAAGGATATCCAGAAATTAAAGGAAAATTTGAGAAAGGAAATGAAGGGGATACAACTGAGGGAAACTCAGAACAGAGTATTTTTGATAATGAAGATAATCAGACTGTGTTTGGGGGAGGTGTTAAAGATAATAATATTTTAATTGATGATTCTATTTATATGAGAGAGGAGGATCATATGGTTTTGGTTTCTACTCCTGCTATGGAGATTGAGGAACAAGAAAAGGAGGACCCTATTCAGCATGAAGACCTTGTTGAAAAAAAGAGAGGAGGAATAGATGGCAAGGGAGACACAAAATGAAAAGGTTGATTCCCCTCCACATGATAATATAGAAGATATTCATGACTCTTGGCAGAGAGACACTAAGCTTTCCTTCCTACATTCTACCAAATTCAAAGCTGATTCTATTCTCCAAGTTGATTTGTTGATCTATAATGAATTAATGGGGCTAAAAAAGAAAGTGGAAATAGTTCGACACAATCAAGAATTTTATCAGATCAAAATCAACCATTTGGAGATGCAAATGAGAGATATCCCAAATAAACTTAAATATTATGAGAATAATCTTAGAACACTCATCAAGGAAAGAAGAACTAAGATGGAGCAGGTAACTTCAAGCATTTGTGTTGCTGCAACTAATCTTGGAAAAAGAGTAAATGAAGAAATAATATCCTTAGAGGGTCTAAGTAAGAGGACCAGGTAGAGCTCAAGGAAGAAAGCCATGCAATATGCTGCTACTTCAGCTACTCTCTCCATGCAGGATACTGCTACAATTGGAAAGGAGGCTATGAAGATGATCATGGAATTAGAAGACTAGAGTCTTCATTGTTTATTTTGTTCTTACCCAGGTCTATATTGCTGGATGTTTTAACTAGTTTTTGTTTTTGGTCCTGATACTTGGTTCTTAGTCATAAACTTTTTTTGAGTTTTCAGGTCTCTGTAAAACCTGGGTACCTCTATTGGTTTAGGTTTTTAGTTTCAGGTCCTTGTAAAACCTAATTTTGATGCTATTTTTAGTAGGTTTTAGGTTTTCTCTTCTTGGTGGATGTATTTGCTTTATCTTTTTTATTTCTGTTAGAGGGTTTCAGGATCCCTTCAAAACCTGCCTTTACCTTAATCTAAAACAATTATCCATGTTTATAGAGATAAAATATCAAATAATCATGAAAAAGAATAAGGGAGCCATATAAATTAAACTCAATAAGAACAAGTATTTAATTATGAAAAATAATACATAAGATAACATAAGAATGATAATTGCATCATAAAAAAAATATAGTGCAAAACAAAAGTCAGTATGTAAGATAAATAATAATTTGATACAATGTCAAATGATATAACATAGATAAATGTAAATTTGGAGCAGACATCCAATCCAAATGAAAAAATAAATGTAATAACACCATGATTTAACTCATAATACTAATATATTTGTCCACACACATTATCCATAACATCTAATAAGTCTCTATGAAGTTGAACTTTAACTATAGCCAAAGTCTCATCGATCTTTAGGGAAAGTTGAGAAAATACTTTGCATCTAATATCTTAAATGGAAAATATAGTAATTCTTGAAGGATGGTGCTAATGAGGGATATTGTGTAAGGGATGCTCAAGATAAATAATGAAAGTGGATGCTATGGGAGATGAAGTGGTCACCGATAGGGAATGGGCCATAGGTGAAGGACTCACCAGTGGAGAGGGATCCATAAGTGTGGGAATCATAGGTTGAGAAACAATAGGTGGAAAAGGGACCATAGGTGGTGGAGACACAACGGGAGAAGGGGGATCCTTTTTTCAAGAGTGACCTATAGGAGGAAAGGTATTAGGTGTAGGAATAGTCATGAGGTGATCCTTGAGATGTTAAAGGATACGATAATGATCAATATGATGAGTACCATATTAGTGCCAGAGATAATATACCTCTCTATTATGGGAAGATATTTAGGTAATACTTTTAGGGGAGGTATAGCTTTATTTGTGGGCTGAGGAATAATGGGATGCAAGGTGTTGATATATTTCCATAGCTTACAACAATATGTGAATGAATCATTATCTATATTGTGGAAGAAATAAATACACTTGTTAGTAGACTTTGCATGTGTACTACTATGAGGAGTGGAAAAGGAAGTTGAATAATAATGGTATAGTGAAGAGTCTCTAGTCTAATGATTGACAATTTTGTGGATATCACAATATTTTGATCGACCCATTTGATAGGCAAAGGAGTAAGTTATGGTAAAGGTATCAAACCATCACCAAGGGAAGGTGGGGATGGTTGAGAAACTAGGCAAAACTTGAATAAAGGAGAACTAAGATTGGAAATAGGAAGAGACATATCTATAGAGGGAGTGGGAATAAGATCCAAACTAGGCTTATCTAAGGGAGGGGCAAGATGCATATAAGAATGAATGATAGTTCCAAGAACCTTAGGGACAAGTCAGATAAAGGCATCTTGATATCTATCAAAGTGATAGGGACCATTTATAACATGATCCATATGCATTCTCTTATGAGGTTATTTGGAAAGTAGAGGTGTGCACACCATCTCTACCCTAAGATCAAGTGGAAAAATTCTAAAATTAGGAATGATATAGGATAGAATACTAGAATATATACTAAAATACTAAAGCAAAGAAGAATGATAATGAATAATTTAAGCATCTTGAGCCTAAAAAAGACCTACAAATGGATCAGATAAGGTATATATATTATCATAATTAGGTTTATGAAGATCAATGGTGTAGGTAGGGATGACCTTCTCATTTGATGTGGTGTGACGAATGGAATGTTGAGTCTTAGTTAAGATAATGGGTATGCCATCACTAGGTGGTTAATGGGAATGAGGTTGTAAAGAAGGGGGAAGCTGAGAAATGAGATGAGGTGAGAGATTTGAGGTTTTAATCTTGGGATTGATCATATTAGGATCATCATTATTAGAATATATGAGGTGAGGGGGTATATTATTGATGAGTTCAAGGTGACCATTGTAACCTTAGGTGGAATTTATAGGAAAGTTCAGCCATTGAGATTCATGAAATGAAACTCTTAGAAAAGGTTAAAGGATGGGAATCTTGAATAGACCATGGTCTTAGAATTATTTAAAATTCCAAGGGTTAGTATCATATTGAATCCTATATATTGCTCTATTATGAGGAAATTTGACACATTGGTAAGTAGAAGAGGTAACTATTCTCATACAATGAGTCTGTGGCCTACCAATAAAAATGTTATAAGATAGATAAAAATTTAATATCTTCACCTTCACATAAATTTTGATAAGTGTGATAGTGATGGGGAGCCACACACAACCTAAGGTAGGAATTTTCCTTCGATTATAGCCTTAACATGTGCTACATGTGGAATTAAGATTACATTCAGAATATCTAAGGGTTTTGATAAAATCAAGTGAGGCAACATAAGTGCCACAATCCTCATCAACCAAGGCACACTTGACTTGGATATCACTAATTTGGACACTGATAAAATTAGGAAGATCGTCTACATGAAGTATAATCTCATCAAGGATCATAGAAGCAATGGGGAATTTGAGGGAAAGAGAAGTGTCCATTTGTTTTATCAGCATGTATAGACATCTCTTTTCACTATTGTAAAATTCTATCTTATGATTTGGATAATGTGGATTTTCATCTTACTAGGGTAGGATGAGAGATGTTTATTTCAAACAAAAACTACATAAGATAATTATGGTCAAGAGGAAAAATTCTAAAATTATTAATGAATTAGGATAGAATGATAGAATATATACTAAAATACTAAAGCAAAGAGGAATGATAATGAATAATTTAAGCATCTCAAGCCTAAAAAAGACCTAATAATGGATCATATAAAGTATATATTGTCATAATTGGTTGTATGAAGATCAATGGTGTAGTTAGGGATGACCTTCTCATTTGATGTGGTGTGATGAATGGAATGTTGAGTCTTAGTTAAGATAATGGGTATGCCATCACTAGGTGGTTGATGGGAATGAGGTTGTAAAGAAGAGGGAAGCTGATAAATGAGATGAAGTGAGAGATCTAAGATTTTAATCTTGAGATTGATCTCATTAAGCTCGTCATTATTGGAATATATGAGGTGAGGGGGTATATTCTTGATGAGTTCAGGGTGACCATTGTAAGCTTGAGTGGAATTTATAGGAAAGTTAAGCCATTGAGATTCATGAAATGAAACTCTTAGAAAAGGTTCAAGGATGGGAATCTTGAATACACCATGGTCTTAGAATTTTTTAAAATTCCAAGGGTTAGTATCACCTTGAATCCTATATATGGCTCCATTTTGAGGAAATTTGACACATTGGTAAGTAGAAGCGGTAACTACTCTCATACAATGAGTATGTGGCCTACCACTAAAAATGTTATAAGATAGATAAAAATTTAATATCATCACCTTCACATAAATGTTGATAGGTGTGATAGTGATGGGAATCCACACACAACCTAAGGGGGGAATTTGACTTAGATTATAGCCTTAACATGTGCTACATGTGGATTTAAGATTACATTCACAATATCTAAGGGTTTGGATAAAATCAAGTGAGGCAACATAAGTACCACAATCCTCATCAACCAAGGCACACTTGACTTGGATATCACCAATTTGGACACTGATAAAAAGAGGAGGATCATCTGCATGAAGTATAATCTCATCAGGGATCATAGAAGTAATGGGGAATTTGAGGGAAAGAGAAGTGTCCATTTGTTTTATCAACATGTATAGATATGTCTTTTCACTATCGTAAAATGATATCTTATGATTTGGACAATGTGGATTTTCATCTTACTAGGGGTGGATGAGGGATATTCATTTCAAACAAAAAATACATAAGATAATTATGATCAACAAGAAAAATGCTAAAATTAGGAATGAAATAGGATAGAATGATGGAATATATACTAAAATACTAAAGCAAAGAGGAATGATAATGAATAATTTAAGCATCTCAAGCCTGAAAAATACCTAAGAATTGATCATATAAGGTATATATATATTATCATAATTGGGTGTATAAAGATCAATGGTGTAGGTAGGGATGACCTTCTCATTTGATGTGGTGTGATGAATGGAATGTTGAGTCTTAGTTAAGATAATGGGTATGTCATCACTAGGTGGTTGATGGGAATGAGGTTGTAAAGAAGAGGGAAGCTGAGAAATGAGACAAAGTGAGAGATCTGAGGTTTTAATCTTGAGATTGATCTCATTAATCTCATCATTATTAGAATATATGAGGTGAGGGGGTATATTCTTGATGAGTTGAGGGTGACCATTGTAACCTTGGGTGGAATTTATAAGAAATTTAAGCCATTGAGATTCATGAAATGAAACTCTTGGAAAAGGTTCAAGGATGGGAATCTTGAATATGCCATGGTCTTAGAATTTTTTAAAATTCCAAGGGTTAGTATCACCTTGAATCCTATATATGGCTCCATTATGAGGAAATTTGACACATTGGTAAGTAGAAGAGGTAACTATTCTCATACAATGAGTCTGTGGCCTACCACTAAAAATGTTATAAGATAGATAAAAATTTAATATCATCACCTTCACATAAATGTTGATAGGTGTGATAGTGATGGGGATCCACACACAACCTAAGGGGGGAATTTGCCTTAGATTATAGCCTTAACATGTAATACATGTGCATTTAAGATTACATTCAAAATATATAAGGGTTTTGATAAAATCAAGTGAGGCAACATAAGTACCACAATCCTCATTAACCAAGGCACACTTGACTTGGATATCACCAATTTGGACACTGATAAAAAGAGGATGATCATCTACATGAAGTATAATCTCATCACGGATCATAGAAGCAATGGGGAATTTGAGGGAAAGAGAAGTGTCCATTTATTTTATCAACATGTATAGACATCTCTTTTCACTATTATAAAATGCTATCTTTTGATTTGGATAATGTAGATTTTTATCTTACTATTGGAGGATGAGGGATGTTCATTTCAAACAAAAACTACATAAGATAATTATGATGATGTGGAGAGGTTTGCATAAGTTCAAGAAATGGGATTTGAGATGAGAGATTAGTAATCTCCGTAATAGCATCCCACTCATCATAACCCATAATAGGACTATTTTAAAGAGGTATAGTATGTTGAAGGAGGTACTCGGAAGGAGGATTAAAAGTGCATGTGAATTTATGTTGATAAGAGGTGGAAGTTTAATTGGAGGAAAAGTTTTTTGATTGTCTTGAGAAGATGGGGTGGTTGATGTACTTTTGGTTTGAGAGAGATTAAAAGAAGTATTGATATAAGATTGAGTATCATTAGTGATAGGTAAAGAGGTTAGAGGAATGATAGAAATGGTATGAGAAGTGTTATTGTTGGAATTGGTTCATCAAAAGATGTGAGGTTTTCTTGCCCTAATTCTGTTAAGTGAGTTGGAGAAGAGTCTTAGATAACATGAAATGTGTGAGGTAGTTGAGGAGTGTGGATGGGATGAAGATAAATGATGGAAACCACCCTTCACATATTAGTCATATTTACAACATTATCTTTAGGATTTGGGTCAAGTATAATGTCAACATTATTTGTAGAAGGGGTGGGTTTGTCTTGGTTATCTTGGTGATCTAGAAGAGGATCTTTATAATGGCCAAATGATCATTAGCCTAGTTTAAATATTGAGATTTATGTTATGTTTCATGGGATTTAAAGGTAATTTCATAAGCTTGTTTACATTTATGAATGATAGAATCATGGTTAAAATTGAGATCAAGAAGGAAATCCATAGCCAAATTATGAAGTTTCCTATAAGTCTCATGAGAATGATCCCAACTAGCATAGAACCAAAAAAACTTATTAGGATCATACCAAGATTTCATGGGATGAGTGAGATTAATTTATCATGGAAGAGGCCTTGGTAGAAATGTTTGTAATTATAATAAGGGTAAAGTTTTATGAACATTAATGTTATTTGTTGAAGATAAATGAGGATTAGTGATGTGGTTGGGAGGGGAAGCTTGTTCTAGAGCCTAGTTAGGAACAATAGCTTGAATAATAGGAATGGTATTATAAGAGTAAGTGATCCCATCATTTATAAAATTATTATTATTTATTAACATGTAAGTACCCATACAAGGTTGAGATGGATCGAATTGATATATGAGCAAATCTTGATGAATGGCTTGGTAAATGACCTCCAAAGTGCATGGAGAGAAAATCCAGACCCGATATTTTAACTTGGTAAAAAGAGCATTGGTAAATAGATGAAATAGGTTGTCATCTACCATATTATGTTCACATTTTTATACAATGTATTCCATCATTTGATAAAAGCTTGTGCAGTTTTAGTCTCAAGTTACTTATAATTGATAAAATGGGCTAAGGTATTCCTAGGGAGATCACTAGTTTAGAACTATTGGACTATATAATTAACTAAATATTCTAAAATAGTGATGGAATTAGATTTGAGTTTGTTGTACAAATATAAATCATCACCAATGAGAGTCTTTGATAATAGATTGGTAGTGGAAAAAGTATTTAACTTGATCCAGTCTTTATATATATTTCCAAATGTTTTTAGGTGGAGAGTAGGATCGGTTGACCCATTCTAATTAATGGTAGGGGTGATACCTCCTATATTGATATTAGCAATTTGAGATGTATGAATCTCATTTTAAATGTGCTTGATTATTTTATTAATAAGGGGAGGTTGAGGGATAATATTACACTAAGAATCTTGAAAGGGAGGTGGGGGAGTATTTTGGTTATGTGTGCCCCATGGGACCTGTTGATGATGGGTTTGAAAATGGATAAGGTGATTTTTCATTTATATCATTTGATTTATATTTTTATCTTTAAAATCATTCATTTTATTGAGAGTTTTTAATATAATTTTATGGGTTTAAGTTGTATTATTAGCATTAGAATGGGTAGTAGTGGCTTGGGTACCACTATGGGTGTTAGTAGTAGCTTCAAAATAATTATTGGTGAGGCACTAGTATCATGATTTGCTTGTGTGTAAAAAGATTTAATGGTATAAGGATGATAAGAAGTGAAATTAGAGGCATGATTACCATGAGTAGTAAATAATGCACTAGTGGAGGAATTAAGAAGAGTGGGTTTAAGAAGAGGCACACTAGATGTAGAACATGCCATGTTAGTAGATATATTAAGCATGGAGGTGGAGGAAATCAAAGAGGAATATGTCATGATATGAGAAGGGGTCAAAATAGAGGGAAGAGGTTGAGAAGCAAAGAAGCTAGTGTCCCTAAATCCATAGGAGCATGTGGGAGAAAGTGAATGGGGCTCCTTAACTTGACCACTTACCATGAGATGGTAAATAATAGAAGGATCTTTTCCTTGATGTTGAGGCAATTCATTGATGAAGAAGAGAATTTATGGGGTATACTCTAATTGAGGTTGATCTTCAAGTGAGAAGAGATAATTATGAAGTGAAGAGGAATGAAGAGGGGTCCCATAGTTTGTAGTGCGAGTGGATACATGCACATTACTTCTATCTAGGGTAGGATCCACAAGATACTTATGGGATAACCTATTGGGATTGGTGAAACTCATCATATCTATTATATTTAACTGAGTGTTGTATTCAAACAAGAATTTCATGATGAAGGAGATAGATTGAAAAAGGCAAATCTGATGCAAAATCAAAGAGATACAAAAGATATATAAGAGTATATAGTCGACTAGGTAGACTTAGTACTATAAATAGGAGGTAGAAGAGTACATAGTTGACCAAGTCAACTTAGTACTGTAAATAATAAAAATGATAGTTTGATAAGGATATAGAGTCAACTAGGTTAACTTATTATTATAATCTAATTGGTATAAAGGAATATTGGGTCGACCAGGTTGACTTATTACTAGAGATAGAAAAAAATATAGTATATAAAATAATGTGTCAAATAGAAAGATAGTGTGATAAAAATAGGGAAATATTTTATATTGTAATTTGAAGAAAGAAATGAAACAAAACATACAAATAATCAGATAGATGATAATGATCTAATTGGCACACAAAACAAAACCTTACACCAATGCTGGCTAATGCATGCTTTTGTAATACAACATACAATGATCAGAGAGCAATTAGTCAACTGAAAAATAAATTATAACTAAATGGTCATCTTGAGTATTTTTAGATTATTATAAAGTTTTATCTTAAGTGTGGTGGAGAAGTTGGATAAAAATAGGGCACTAAAAAACAATCTATGAATGGTTTCAAGATGTTTAGGCTGAAAGGGATTTGTGATGGCAATGCTACTAGCTTGGTATTGGGGTGTAGCCCCTCACTTCATAATCTCACAACAATAAGGGTGTTAGGTGATTTTACAATATATATGATTAGCCACATGTTTATACTTGGCCAAAAAGTGAATTCAACTTCCCCCTTGGTGATGAAATCCAAGTAGGTAGGCCTTGGAAAGATAAATTTTAAATGTGTTTTGAATATTGGGTAGTGTATGCAAAAAGAACAAAATAGTGAAACTAAATGGTAATTTCAAAAACTATCTAATTAGACTATGTGAGCTACTCTAAGCATGTAAAAACTAAAAATGAAAGTTTGAATTAATTACTAGCATGTAGTTATTAATTCCTAAATTAATAATGGTATAGATTCAATTTAGATGGCACTATATGCAAAAATTACAGAACATAGTCAACTAGGTCACTACTATTCTATAGAAAAAAGAGTCTTTAAAAACTAAGTTGACTAGGCCAACTTAGTCTTTTAAATAAAAGACATGACCAGATCAACTTAGTTTATTGTAGGATTATAGTTTTCAATATAAAAAACTTGAACAAAATAAAACTATAATGAAGTAATAAATTGAAAGAGAGAGAAAGAGAGAAACCTTGGTGGGTTGGAAGATGATTAGGGTTGCAATATTTTTGTTGAAGTGCCTTAAATGTTGCTTGAAAGTTTTTCCAACTAAGTTGAATAGGTCAACCTAGTTCTTTGAAACCCTATTTGTTGAAGTATGTTAAGATGATTATGTATACCTAGTCAACTTAGTTTGTTATCTAGATGCTGAATGGAAGACTAAGTTGACCTACACAACTTAGTTTTTTATTTGTCTATTGATTAGAAGATGAAGTCAACCTAGTCAACTTAGTTTTTTATCTAGAAATGAATAAGATTATTGTGTCAACCTATCTAATCTAGTAAATTTTATCTGATGAAGACCTCCATAAAAAGAATAGAGTCATTTTGATATGACTGTGTGTTAAACTTGCACATAGAATTTAGAACTGTACTATTTTGGTTGACCTAGTATTACAAATATAAAATAATAATAGAATGATAGAAATGAAAATCATGAAAGAAAATTTGTAAGGGTTATATTCACATTAGGTTCACTAGAATGTATATAATAGGAAATTTAATAGATCTACAAATCAATCATAGCTTGGAGAAGATATATCCTACTTACACATTTGATTAGGAATACATCAAATAATTAGGGTCATAACCAATATGGATCTTCTAGACCTAATTAAGGTATCTCTTACCACAATAATATCACTATGGAGGGTTTCAAATCCTTCAGTCAAATAAAACTACATAATAACCGTAAATAGGTCCTATGTTTTCATATCCACTAAACTAATAACAAGTAAAGCAAAAATTTAATCTAGTAATCATCAAAGATTGTGGCACAAAGTGGGGGTAATAAACATAAAAAATAAACATGCATACAAGACATATACTAACATAAATTCATACAAAATCCTAATGCATGGAAGAGAAGTGCAAATGCATATATATATATATATATATATATATATATATATATATATATATATATAATCTTACAAATGAAAAACAAAGTTAAGAATACTTACCTTTGAAAATTAACCCATCAAGCCTCAATCTCTCCCTTGGTTAAGGTGATTCACAAGAGGTTATTATATTATGTAAGGATGATAAGGATAAATAATCTCTAGGCTACATAACCTATCAATGCATCTAAAAGACTTGTCCACAAGACAATATCTGTATCTCCAAGGTAAGTATGAAAAACTAAGCTTGCTCTTCAATTAGAATGGTGGATAAGTAGATTCATAATATATCTTACTTATTCTCTTCTCTTAGAAATAGAGAAATGATTATGTTTATAAGGTGGATCTAACCCTAAACCCTTCTAAAATTTATGATCGATAAGGTCAAACTAATCAACTTAATATTATAATTGACAAAAAACATACTAGATAATGAACTATGTCAGTCATGGCTAACTTAGTTCTTAGTAAGCTCTATCAATAATAATACATGGTTGATGTGGCTAACATAATCATGTAAACTACCAAAAAGGAGTTTAGGTTATGGAAAGGGATAATGAAGGTGGTAAATAACTAGAGGAGGGTATGAAATAGGAGGTAAAGCTTAGGGGAATGGTTTTTAAGAGACAAATGTGTAGATAAAAGTGACAAAAGGGACAATAATCCTTAAAAGCACCAATAGTATACCCACATTTTTCTTGGTGTACCCCTTAGGGTGTGCAATCATAGAGATTAAGACTTGACAAATTATTTCAAGATAAAAAACATTAGTTTTTGATAAAGTTTGAAAATATTATGCATATATACATATTAATACTCCAAGTAGGGTTCAATACCGATGTAGTTCTCCTACCTAAGTGTTTGGTGTAAGTACAAGTGAATTATAGTATGTAATGAAATTACTTAGATGATTCTTAACAATATAATTATATATGGTAGAATTAAGAGTAGAATAAGTAGATCCATAACAACAATTGATGAAAGAGCAGAATACTTGAATATTATGACTGAGCCACTTCAAGGGGCCAACCTCCATAATAATGCAATAATATAATTCATAACATGATGATAAAATTTTAACCAATACCTCCTATATATACTCTACTTAGGCATGCTTATTCCATAGGTTAACCATACTAATAATATCAAGAAAAGAAATAATCTAATATGGAGGAGTGTAAGCCATACATCAGCCACACATATACCTAGATGCACTATAGGCTAAGGGAATAACATACCCCTCCCTTTAAAAACAAAATTTTCCTCAATGTTAAATCAAACTAGGATGTTTTTGTAGGAACGCTTCATCTTCCTAGGTTGCATCTTCAAAATGCAACTTCTTCTATTTTATCAAATATTGCTTAATGGGTCTGATCTATAGTTTTTTAGTGTACATGTGAAGGATATCCTTAGGCTCTAGAATGACTCAACCTTCTTCATCTAATTCAAGTAATTTAATATAAGTATAAACTATGTGTCTAATTAATTTATGTAGAAAATATAAATGGAATACCATATGTGTGAAAGTGGCTAGGGCTAATTCTAGCTTGTAATCCACATTAACAGTTTTATGCAAGATCTAATAAGGGCCATAATACTTAGGTGATATATTATTATTTTTTTTATATTTATTCAAAGACATTTGCTTATATGGATGTAAATACATAAAGGCATAATCACCTATGTCAAAATATCACTTAATGTGGTGCTGATATGTTTATTGTTGCATTCTATTTTGTGTCATTATTAAATTATATAGAAAAATAACTAACACCTCTTATTGATGGTGAATGTGTTTTTAAATAGTTCAAACCTTAAGATGCACTATAAAAACTAAAGTGATGGATGGGTGGTGATACCCATACAATTCCACAAAGGGAGATATCTTGGAATAAGTGTGAAAAGAAGTGTTATACCACCATTTAGCAAATGGTATCCAATAAACCCATTTATCCTATTTGTCATAAACAAAAAAATGAAGACACATTTTGAGACATTTATTATTTACCTCTATTTTTCCATCATATTGACGATGACAGGATTATATATGAGCCAAATGGGTACCCAAACATGCAAATAATTTAGTCCAAAAATTACTAGTAAATTTGGGATCTTGGTCACTTACAATGATCTTTAGAGTGCCATATAATTTTTGAATTATATTGAGAGAAGTAGAATCTACTATATTGAAAATAAATGGCTATGATAAAGAGAAAAATGATCATACTTGGTGAGTCAATCAAAAAATTATCCTCAGACCTTGGTAACCCCATAATGAAATCCATGGAAACATCTTCCAACATATCCCAATGTTGGCTAGGGATAGATAAAGGATGAAAAATACCTAGGGTCTTAATGGTTTCACTTTTATTTTATTGGCATACCATGAATTCAACCACATATTTTTAAACATACCCTTTGAGTCCTTCCCAAAATAAATCTTGCTTGATTCTATGATATGTTTTCAAAAATTTAGAGTGACCTCCAAGAGGAGAGGCATGAAGTTCCTAAAGAATTTTATGTTTGAGGAGAGTGATTACAAAGGTATAATATATATTTATACCATAATGCATTCCCCTTCCATGTAATTTTTTTAGATTCATTATAACCCTATTGAAGATTGTGAATCAAATCCTTGGTAGCACTGTAATTATCCCCTTCTGATCTTGCTTCCTCTAGCTAATTTACTTATCACATGGTCATGGTGCATCACAATGCCTCAACTGATTCATACAACTGAGAGAGGGAGTATTCCACCACAATTTATTTTCCTTTCTTATACACTATTTAAAAATCATATCCAAATATTTTAGTCACCCATTTTTGTCATTCTTCAAGTGACAAATATTGTTCTAGAAAATATTTGAGGCTATCATGATGAAATTTTACTTAAAAGTGATGACCCATTAGATAAGGTCTCCATTGCTTCATTAATTGAATATGAACCATCATATATTTCTCATTTACTAGCATGAGCCTATTTTTTATCTTCAATTGGTGAATTTCAAATGCCAATGGTCTACCTTCTTATATGAGTATAACCCCCATGCCATATCCTGATGCATCACACTCCACAACAAAAGTTTTTGAAAAATCAAGAGAAACTAAAACTAAAGTTTTGCACATAACCATTTTCAACTACTTAAATGCCTTGGTAGCTAAATAAGTCCACTAAAAAGAGTCTTTCTTCAGTAAAGAGGTGAGTGGGGATATAATGCTACTATAATTTTTGATAAACTTTTGATAGTAACCAGTTAATCCTAGAAATCCATAGAGGTTCTTGAAGATCTTGGGAACCTTGTTAGAGAGTTATCAATGATGTCATGGTGATGTTGTGGAGGTGTCCTTGTGAGTGGATGAATATCTTTTATAGCCTAAGTAAAAATGAAATAGTGTGCAATGTGCTTGTCCTAGTATGCTTAAAGTATTCTTGGTTGACATCCAAAGTTTGGCTTGATTAAAGATGTTCAGGGATAAGTACAATGATTAGACAATGTGTAAGAGGTCCCTAATATATTATATTTGATTTGATAGCTTGTGTGTATAGGTGGAATTCATATGGTTGATCATATTTTTCATCTAGACACTTTGGGTCCAATGGTAGAAAATCTAAGTATGTAGTTTAATGATGTCACCATTGCCATGTGGGATTGAGTGAAGGGGAGATGGTCATATGGTTGTGATAAAAGTACTCCCTAGTTGTTATGAACCATATATTAAGTCATGCATTGAATTGAGGTCAAATATATGAAGGTAAAAAGTTGGCTTCTAAGGTAGAATTCACTGTTTTGCCATACTTAGCCAAATTTGCAATATGGAGAGAAAGAATGAAGAAAGTAGTTTGATGATGGAATATATCATACATGTGCAAATTTTAAGAGAAGATGATCATATGGGTTGGTTCAATTTTAAACCTAGTTTATTTTTTATAAATTTTTGATCATGAACTGAAGTTTAATAAAAGCTATGCTTGTTCAAAGTTGGCCTCTCAAGCAGGTTTTGACATAGTTGGCTTTGTGATAGAAGTTTTTGAGAAGGCATTTTAATGGAGTTATATCTCACATGCATGAGGGTTATAAGAGTTATGTGTCACTTGGTTGGATTTTCCTATGTGAGGAGATCATCTAGTCCAAATTTGAGATCCTACATCGAAGCATATAAGAAGTTATTAAGGATAAAAAATGGCTTCTTACGCATATTGAAAGGGTACCCATAGTCAATTTTGAAAGTGTTAAAGCTCAAGTTAGATCAATGGTGCATGTTTTTTAAAGAATTTAAGAAGTAGTGAGATGAAGATAGGTACATGATGTTTAATTACTAAACAAAGGTACAAAATAAGGATCCAATGGTGAGTGGGTGTTCATATAGATTGACTGAATGGTGAGTGTTGATTTTTAAAGACCTAGTTGATCTACAAAGATCAATGGAATGTATTGAGTCAACATTTTAGGATTGCATGAAATAAGGTCAAAGTGATAAAGGTTTAATGTTTGAGCATTGGAACCTATGTGTTAAATATATAATAATATCAATGGAGTGTATTCTATCTGAGCTGAGAGGAACATAAGATTTGAGTATTATGTTCAAGGTTTAACTATGATCATTGCCATTTGAATATTTGAATTTGATAAAGGAAAAACCAAAGTCTAGCCTTTGTGCCATATCTTTTGATAAAAGATGAATTTACTCTTTTATTAAAAATAAAAGTGGTAGAGGACTCTAAGGCACACAGGGATATATATACTTGAAGATCTAAAAGTGAGTAAAGTTAAAGATATTTAGCCTAGAAATTGACTGTGTGTTCATGTTTGTTCTACAAGTGACCTGAGAAGAGTATTTGAGGTTGTTTTGATATTATTTCAATATATCTTGGTGAATTTGATATTAGGGAGTGTTTTAGACAACTTGAGGATGTTATGCATGAATTTTTAAGGTTTTACCAATCATATGAAGTATGAAAAAAGGTCTTAAAGTTGACCATTTTTTCATTTATAATGATTTTGTGTATAGAGAAGTGTTTGAGCTAATTAAGCATTAGTATAAGAGTGTTTTGGTGACTTTGATCATTTGAGGGTGTCCTAGGGTACATAAAGAGTGGACCTATATATTTTTAAATGGTCCAGTGTTATTTTTATGCTTGAATAAGTGTTAAATAGCTAAGTGGATCTCCATAGGACCTAAAAGTGACTTAGGCCTATTTGAAAGGGAATTGTGATTAAGTGTGACCCATATGAGATGCCTTAAAAGTGAAGGCATGTTTTATGGCTAATAAAGAATTATTATGGACTTGATAATTCATGATTACTCTATAAATAGTAAAACCAAATGCGTTGGGTTCTATACTTATAAGTGAGATAATTGGGAGAGATTTGAGAGAGGCTTGTGTGTGTGTTTTATGGATCAAAATAGGGGTAGAGTGCCCTGAGAATGAGTTGAAGAGAAAAATAAATTAAGGACTATAAAAAATGGAGTGCTTGGGTATGACACTATACCAATCCAAGGCTAGACCAACTAGAGATATGGGAAAGGTATAGAGAATAAGTGAATCATCATAGGTGATGAGACAACAAGAATGCCTAAATTCCCTAAGATGGTGTTGGAAATCCTCCTTACTTTTAGATTTAGAAAAATTGAGAAGCTCCCATTGGGGGGATATGGTCTAATAGGTACAGATGGATGGATGGGCTCATTAAATATTTAGTCATATGATAAGATATTGTGAGAACCTAAAAAGAATTACTCTAATGTGGTCATCTTATCTATAAGCATCTTCATTAGGTCATCTTAGGGTTTTGCACCCAAAAGGTTGTAAAATGCATGTTGTTATAGTGGTTGGGACACATATTGATAGTGGGTAGAAGGTTGGGAGGTTACCATATATTGGTAAGTGGATGTCAATGGTTGGGTGGAGATACATAAGGGTAGGTAGATATGGGTGGTTGGGTAGTGGGTAAGGTCACATGCCCTTGTAGGTTAGGGATGTAGCCAAATTTTAGTGTAAGGGGTGCTTGTTGGATAGGATTGGTAGTTGGGTTGGTGATCGATGGAAGTGTGGTGACCCTTGTATTGATTGATAGCAAGTTAGAGGGTATGGATACCACAAGGATTTAGAGAATATTAGTGGATGATAGATTGGATGTGGATAAAGGAAGGTTGGTAGTTTTAAAGGTAGGTACTCCTATAATAGAGGATTGGTTGGTAGGAGTGGAATGTATAAGGACAATGGTAGTTTGGGTTGGTTGGTTTTCTATGGTAGTCTCAAAGGGGTTGTTGGTTGATGAGGAAGATTGGGTAGTCAATAGTTGGGTATTAACCATGGAAATAGAGGTACTTATTATGAGGTGAAAAATCATGCCATAAGCCACATCTACAAATGGGGCTGAAGCTAGGATATGATAAGACATGGTTGTAAGATAAGGTTACAAGTCTATGAGATTATTATCTTGGAAAGTGAAAAAATCCACATTTCCTTGAGGAAACTCCTGAGGGAAAGTAGGACTTTATGAGGGGTGAAGAAAGTCTACTGGTTTAGAAACATAGTCCATGGATGAAGAGGTAGAAGAGGTAGGTTGGCTTGGTGATGGGTTCTATTATATGAGGTCTCTTCATTGTTGGTGAGTGAGAACTATATGAGATAGGAGAGATAGAAAGCACAAATAGCCTCACTACTCAAACAAATATAAGACAAGAAAATAATCAAAGGAAATAAAATCACACTCTAGAAAATAGGTTAAGACCTAGAGTTTTAATTAATCTTGTTTTTGGCTTATGCCTTAAGAAATTATGTGATTGAAATTGGTTTGTAGAGAAGATACTAGAGAGGTTTTCTAAGGTTAGTTTCAAGTTGTGTTTAGGCACTCAAAAATAATTTTTATTGGAGTTAATACATGGCTTGGTATTGGGGCCTACCCCCTCACTTCACACACCACAATGATAAGGGTGTCAGGTTCTTAGCCAATATTTATTGATATCTAGAGATTATACTCAACTAGAGAGATAAGTTAGTTCTCCCCTTGGTAATGACCTCTAAGTGGGATTGCTAGGAAATGGTAAGGTTACTACTAGATAATGAAATCCTATTAGGGCCTTGTATCAAGTTTGTTTGATTTTTGATTGATGAAAATGGTTTGGTTTAGTATGTGCTACAAAAGTAATGCTATGATAAGATTATTATGCCTTAATTCAAAGTGAGCTAAAATTAGAATAAATCAATAGATGCACTTAATTTTAAACCCAAAAGAGATTTTAGTTTTGTTAATGAGCATAGATAGAAAGAAAAACATATAGATGTAATGAAAGGAAACCCAAAGTAAATACTCAAGGTCCTACTAAGCATGCCAAAATGTTTCAGTGAATTTCTTACTTATTATTGGAAAAGGGAAAAAAAGAAATTAAGAGTATGGTTGAAAAACCTATTTGATTATGTGTGCATTAAATCAAAAGATTGTGAATAAATCCTCTTTGGCTTGGGAGGATGACCTACAGATAAGAAAACATTAAATAAAACTTATTTATTAGACAAATAGCTAAGTGGATTGCCTAGTGATAACTATATCTTGGAAGTAGAGACCTCCTTTGGGGCTATCAATCTACTCATTTTAAATAATTAAGTTTATAAATGAAATAGAAATTACTTGCATCAATAGTCAAAAGGTACTAAAATTGAAAACAAGAATGCTTGCTTAAGAAATAGATTTGAAATGATTAAAATAATGATTAAGTTAATTAAAACTAGTGCTAGATGACTGGGGTATGCTTTAGAAAATTAGATAGGGATCTATGAATAGGTAGAAACACATCAAATTAGGTTTGGTTAGAGGTAGATGGGTATTAATAGCTTTCTAGTTTTTACTACCATAGTGACCATTGATGGTTGGGCTGACTGTCGATGGTTAAGGTGAACATTAATGGTCAAGGTGATCATCAGTAGTTAGAACAACTATTGATAGTTACTATGTAGAGATTTGAGTTGGTAAAAATGCTTATTGATGAGATCCAAAAGATGGGTAAGACCTGGGTTGGTTGAAAAATGGAAATAAAATAAATGAATACTAAGAAACAAGTACTTGTCTTACTATAAATTGATTGCATGGATGGCTGAGGCTATTGACCTATTGGTAGAATCTAGCTTGATTACAACATAATAATAGTACCTGAGAACTTGGTGGAGAGGTGGCAATAAGTCATCTCTCTAATGTAATAGCTACTTCATTAGATTATTGATAATGATTGACCTAAAAAAGGAGAAATATAGATGCACAAGATATTGATCATGATTGCAAATGGATTTCACCTCCTAGCTCCTCTTTATTTATAGAAAATTCAAGAGAGATACAAAAAAGTGTAAAATGGGCATTCTAACAATAACTCACACATGCAATGGCTCAAAATAGGATTTAAACAAGTTATTTTTAGAAAAGATAGGTGGGTGAGTTTGCATATTGGTGGTTAAGGAGGTGGACCTTGACTATCGATGGTTAGGGTGATCATCAATAGTCAACTTGACCTTCAAAAGTCAAGGGTAAAGGGTAAAATTAGGCAAAAGATTAGGTTAAGTCAGTTTAGTTAAACTAACTATAGTTAGACTCAATTTAGGGTTGGAGGGTCGAATCAGTCCCAAACGGGTCCTAAGATAGTCATGGGGTATTTTGACACTCAGAATCATAGTGTGTGGATTTCTGGTGTCTATAATAAAATCTAGATTTTACATCTCATCCAAACATCTTCCACTTTTTTCTTTCTCATGCCAACCAAACCCACAACTTTCTCAACCTCTTATGACTCATCCCCTAAGTTGTCAAGAAGTTTGACTTATTATTACTAACTTAGATAACCAATCCCATGCTTCTCTCAACCATTTTAAATGGTCTTCATTCTCATGGGTGAGGATGCATTAGCCACCATTGATTATTTAGATCATTTAATAAATCCAAATATTCTTTCACCATTAGATCTTTCTCTACAATCTTTTAAATAAACCTTAAAACCTTCATTTTCAAGGGTCCTAAAATAAAATCTTGGAGAATTTAGACTTATGCTAACATATTTTTATTCAAAAGAAAATAAAATACTTCTTTTTCACCAAAACATTTCCCATTATCATTTGTATTGGAAGAGTGAGCATGAGATTTTAAAAGATCAAATTGAGTTTACATCACAATATAGAATGCTTGCACATTTGAATCATAAAGTTTGTGTTTTCTATTTTTCTTTATTTGTTTCTCTATCTTAGGTTGAATTTAGCTTAGATTAATATTATTTTATTTCTAGCACTTCTAAATTTAGTTCATACACTTTCTAAGCTAGATAAGGAATTCAACCTTGCAGACATTGCATTATAGGCTAGAGACATAAAATCAAAGTAGTTTGGAGTTGGGCCTTCATATCCTTCTCTACATATCAACTAAGTGGTTCCCCATAGGTCTTTTTACAATTTTAATGGGATTTGTTTGTTTTAAATTTTTAGTTATGGTTATAACTATCATGAGTGGCCATCATGACCCAGGATGGTAATCTCATACTATTTAGAGGTGAATCCCATCCTCATATATATAATGTAAAACCATATTATAATATATGGTTGATTAAAAACTTGATCAAAAGTGATGTCTAATTATAGCTAGGATTCCACCTAGTTTTTCCTTCATCTCTTTAGACTGTAGAGTTGGCCAAGACCAATTATTATAATAGCAATCACTTTTTTTAGGAACAAAATACCTATTTTATATAAAGGGTTTGTTCTATGTCTCAATTATCTTTCATCTCCATTTTTAATGCTTCTTAATGCTATATTAATTGGACTAATACTTTGATACTTCATGAATTTTATGGTTATGATGTGATTCGTTATTATAATCATTATGTGAGCTCTCTCATTTCTCTTTTGTAGTATTGTTAATTTTTGTGTTAATCTAAAAATTACCATTAGGTTTTTATGTGTAGTTTATTGTAAACTCCTTGTATACACCTAAATTGGCTCACCTTAACTATTCCTTTAATCCCCACTACTTCCACTATTTAATCCTACAACCATAATCGCAACCAATTAATTAAATCTTCTTCCCCATCATATATCCCCTACATACTACAAAAATTTATACACCCCATTGAAATATTAATACCATCATTATCCTAATAACATCCCATTTAAAAACTAATCTCACCTCATTAAGTAACTACTTGCCTACTTGATAATTAAAATTTTATATATATACCAATTACCCCCTAGCCAGCCTATCCCTAGCCTTTCCTACATAACTAGAGCCTTGAGCCTCCCTAAACCCCTAACTAATCATTATTATCCCCTAATATAATCTATAAACCTCTTGATCTAGATCCTTCCCTAACTTTATATGATTCTCTAAACTAGAGATTTCTAAATAAATTAAAATTTTATTAAAATCCCCCTCCATCAACCTATAAATAACCATTATTGGAGCTTGGTTAGACTAATTAGAAAGCTTGTAATCCATAATTTCATGCATATATCAGCTCTTGTAAGCCCTCATACTCTCTTACATTCATTGTAACATCTAAAAAACCATTATATCTTTCTTAAATCCACTATCAATACATCCACAAGCAAGTCAAAAAGCACTAAAGAATCAGTTTAAGGATCTTGGAGGGAAGCCATTAGGAGCAAGGTGATGGTAATAATTCATTTTAAATTGTTGATTTTCCTATATTTCTCTCCCTTTGATGATTTTTTAGTTTTGGGTTATGTTTTATATTTTTAGTATTTTTAACCCATAACTCAAATTTACAAGCATACTGTCATGTCCCCTTTTCAGTTGACATCTTCAGAGTTGATGGTTAGCGTATTATGCGACCCTCGTAGGCTGATAGGATGGATAGAGGGTCTTGATGGAGCTTGTCTTGGCTTTGATTAGCAGAATTTGTCTAGTTGGCTTTTCATTCAGGCTCTTTCAGACACGTTTGCCTGAGCTCTTATTATATAGGGATTTTTGGCACTCGGCAGAGCATCCCTGTTATAGAATGGTCATGTGCGGAATCACTCCCTGATTCACCAGCTTCAGATGGTTCAAGGATCTGACATGTATTGAGGGAGATATTAATATTTGATTGATTTAATCAAATATTAATTATTTGACCTATTTTTAATTATGAAACCCTAATTAGGGCAAGCACACCCTTTTGAGGATATAAGGGTTTCTCATAAGAGAGAGAGTCATATTATGATTATGGATTATTGATTGAATACAATTTTTGATAAGGATTTTCTTAAGAAAACTGAGCCAAGGGTTATAGTATTCTATCTACATTGAATAAAATGCCCTCTTCAGTGTGTGTGATTCAGAGGCTATGAGATATCAGCTGATCTATTGCCAGGTTGAGAGATAACTTCACATAAAAGTTATCACAGGTATTTATAGGGATTTATTTTATTAGGTTCTTGATTCAGATATTACATAGATAAAGATCTTCCATATTAGAGCCATATATCTTGAGATCAAGTGTCCAACATAGAGGTTGTGCTATATTATATTGGTGGCTATACAAAGTCCGTACAAATCTGTGCAAATCCATATGCATTAGTAGAAAGCATAGAGACCAACATTGACAGGAAGAGACCGACAGTGGCTGACATCGGCCGACCCCATACCAACGTTGGTAGGTTAATGACACCAAGAAACTGATGGTGGTAGTATAACCTACGTCGGCGACTGTGTTTTCAACACAATAGGCTGAGACGTACCAGATCTAAGTTGTATTCCTAGTTTACAGAAAACTTAGGCTTTTAAGATAGTATTCTATATTATTTTATATGCATGATAGAGAATCAATATTGTAATCATCTTGGAGAATAATAAGAGCATTGATTAGTCAGTTGACAGATTATACTACTATCTATTTATTTAATTGCATTTATCTTGCAAAATTGTATCTTTATTCATGCAAAATATCAAAAAGCAAAATACAGAGGAATAGTTAGAAAATATTTAGTTTCAAAATTCAAGGGAAACAAGGGATATTACAGTGGTATCAAAACTAAATCTTGCCATCTTGAGGGTTTGACAATCTTATGCAGCCACAAGAGTTGGGACCACATAGGTATTTCACATGTAGTAGAGCTTTGCTTGAAGGTGATCAGGTCTTAGAACAACAGTGGATCACCATGAGTGATAGACATGAGGGTAGCTCACATAGGGGCCACAGGCATAATGATGATCATGACACTATTGAATTCTTTTGAGTTATGGTTATAGGCCAGGAACAGATGAATCAGGTAATACAGGCACTCACTACTATGGTAGAGAGGATGAACCCACCTATTAGACAGAATGGAGAACAAGGAGATAATATAAGTGCTACTATTAATTAGAGACCATAGCTAACCCATTCTAGGACAGTTGATAGGCCTACATGGCCTACATTTATTCAAGAAGAACCAGAGGGTCTAGTAGAGGAGGTGGCAGGAGATCCCTTATTTACTGACACACTTATGGCAGCAAATGAGGAGTGGGAGTTATTATCACCTGAGGTCAGAGAGAGGATTACTTTTGATGAATTCATCACATAGAGGAGAGAGCATAACTGAGGTTGATAGGATTGGAGACCTAGACACCAAAATTATGATCTGAAGCATGTTATGAGCAAGCTCACACTAGCGATGCTCGATGTTAGTGGCAAGGTCATAGCACAGGCTTGGATTAGTAAGCTAGACACATTTATCACATTACATATGATGGCTGAGAGAGATGCTATCAAATATGCGGCACTGCATCTTGAGGGGGTATCTCATGATTGGTGGCACCACAAGATGGTGACACTCTAACATGATCGAATCACATCTTATTAGGAGTTTGTGGATAGGCTGGTGGAGTGTTTTGATAGGAAGGATCTAGAATCCTATTTCAGAGAGTTGGTTCAGTTACACTAGAGTGGCAGTCTAGAGTCTTACATTGGTGACTTCCAGAAGTTATCAGTTATGGTTCCTAACATTTCAAAGAGGTGACTAGTGGTGCTCTTCATGGAGGGATTGACAGAGCCATTGAGAGGTTGGATCAAAGCCTTTGATCCTCCTTCATTATAGGTAGTTATGAAGAAGGTACATAGTATGGAGATGGCAGCCCCATCCAGTAAATCTAACTCCAGAGGTACTTCTTCATCCAGGGACCATAAGGGCTCCAATAGAGATAGAGAGGGATTAGATTTCAACAAAGATAAATTAGGTGTTAAGAATGATTCAAAGGCTAATCCAACATCACCACCTTTGGATCAAGAGGCTCTTAATGATCTACTCAAGAAAAAGCTTTGCTTCTACTACAAAGGTCCATATGATGTCAATCACGATTGTCCTTTGAGGCCTAAGGGCAAGGCAAATCATGTGATGTGGGAGTATTATGAGGATTGAGAATCAAAAGATTCTAAATAGCAAAATAGTTCTAAGGAGCTAGAGGCAAAGGCTTCAGAGCCTAAGGTAGAGACAGATTTAGAACTTCACATACAAGAGGCATGCCTATCCAGCATTCAGTCGGATGATTCATTTAGACTCTATGGAGTTTTGGCAGGGTAGAGGGTCATCACCCTTCTTGATACAGGAGCCACACATAATTTTATAGATGATATATTTGTGGAGAAGTGTGGACTCACTATCAAAGGTTTTGAGGGCATTAGAGTTAAGGTGGCTGATGATCACACTCTTTGGTGTGAGTAGATGATTAGAGACCTCCCATTGTGCTTGAACAACTATGAGTTCAAGGCTGATTATTATGTGGTGGACATGGGAGATATAGACTTAGTCTTGGGTATGAAGTGGCTTCATTCCCTTGAGGAAGTCACTCTTCATCTCAAGGACATGGAGGTTCATTTTGATGTTGGTAGGAAGACACATATTCTTAAGGCAATATGGGGTAGCAACATCAAAAATATGTTTTTTCATCGGATGGAGAGACTCATACCACATGATATGGGAGAGTGCACTGCTGAGTGCACATTGGCACCACTACAAGAGAGACATGTGGATGAGCTTTGTCTTGAGGTGAGTTTAATTCAGGAGTTAGCACATGTGGTAGGGTCTCAGCTTTCTTTTATAATCGGGTCACATGTTGATGATGATATGAGTATGTCTCGCATTCACACTCTGGTTTTAGATATTGTAGTGGGTACAAGAGATAGGGGCGATGTGACACCATTGGATGAGAGTTGTGATGGACATGGCATGGAGTTTGTGTTGATTGATAGTAGTGTAGATCATGACTACATTTGGGATCTAGGTGGATTGATTGGTTTATCATTCGGCGATTGCTTGAGGGCAAGCAATTTCAAGAGTGGCAGATTGGCATGTCCCCTTTTCAGTTGACATCTTCAGAGTTGATGGTTAGCCTATTATGCAACCCTCATAGGCTGATAGGATGGATAGATGGTCTTGATGGAGCTTGGCTTGGCTTTGATTAGTAGAATTTGTCTAGTTGGCTTTTTGTTTGGGCTCTTTCAGACACATTTACCTGAGCTCCTATTATATAGGGATTTTTGGCACTCAACAAAGCATCCCTATTATGGTATGGTCATGTGCAGAATCACTCCCTGATTCACCAGCTTCAGATGGTTCGAGGATCTGACATGCATTGAGGGAGATATTAATATTTGATTGATTTAATCAAATATTAATTATTTGACCTATTTTTAATTATGAAACCCTAATTCTTAATTATGAAACCCTAATTAGGGCAAGCACACCTTTTTGAGGATATAAGGGTTTCTCATAGGAGAGAGAGTCATATTATGATTATGGATTATTGATTGAAGACAATTTTTGCTAAGGATTTTCTTGAGAAGACTGAGCCAAGGGTTCCAGTATTCTATTTGCATTGAAGAATGTGCCATCTTTAGTGTGTGAAATTTAGAGGCTGTGAGATATCATCTGATCTATTGCCAGGTTGAGAGATAACTTCACACATAAGTTATCACAGGTATTTACAGGGATTTATTTGAATAGGTTTTTTATTCAAATATTGCATAGATAAAGATCTTCCATATAAGAGCCATATATCTTGAGATCAAGTGTCCAACATACAGGTTGTGTTATATTGTATTAGCGGATATACGAAGTCCGTACAGATCTGTGCAAATCCATATGCATTAGCAGAAAGCGTAGAGACCGACATCGGCAAGAAGAGACCAACAGCGGCTGACATTGGCCAACCCCATACTGACATCAGCATGTTAACGACACCAAGAAACTGATGGTGGTAGTATAACCTACGTCGGTGACTGTGTTTTCAACACAACAGGTCGATACGTACCAGATCTAGGTTTTATTCCTAGTTTGTAGAAAACTTAGGTTTTTAAGACAGTATTTTATATTATTTTATATGCATGATAGAGACTCAATATTGTAATCATCTTGGAGAATAATAAGAGCATTAATTAGTCAGTTGACAGATTATACTACTGTCTACTTATTTAATTACATTTATCTTGCAAAATTATATCTTTATTCATGCAAAATATCAAAAAGCAAAATACAGAGGAATAGTCAAAAAATATTTAGTTTTAGAATTTAAGGGAAACAAGGGATATTACAATGGTATCAGAACTAAATCTTGCCATCCTGAGTGTTTGACAATCTTATGCAGCCACAAGAGTTGGGACCACATAGGTATTTCACATGTAGTAGAGCTTTGCTTGAAGGTGATAAGGGTTTAGAACAACAGCGGGTCACCATGAGTGATAGACGTGAGGGTAGCCCACACAGGGGCCACAAGCATAATGATAATCATGACACTATTGAATTCTTCTGAGTTATGGTTACAGGCCAGCAACAGATGAATCAGGTAATACAGGCACTCACTACTATGGTAGAGAGGATGAACCCACCTGTTAGACAGAATGGAGAACAAAGAGATAATAGAAGTGCTACTATTAATTAGAGACCATAGTTGACCCATTCCAGGACAATTGATATGCCTACATGGCCTACATTTGTTTAAGAGGAACCAGAGGCTCCAGCAGAGGAGGTGGCAGGAGATCCCTTATTTGCTGACACACTTATGGCAGCGAATGAGGAGTGGGAGTTATTATCACCTGAGGTCAGAGAGAGGATTACTTTTGATCAATTCATCACATAGAGGAGAGATCATAACCGAGGTTGATAGGATTAGAGACCTAGACACTAGAATAATGATCTAAAGCATGCTACGAGTAAGCTCACACTAGCGATGTTTGATGGTAGTGGTAAGGTCATAGCACAGGCCTGGATTAGTAAGCTAGTCACATTTCTCACATTGCATTCGATGGCTGAGAGAGATGCTATAAAATATGTGGCACTACATCTTGAGGGGGTATCTCATGATTGGTGGCACCAAAGGATGGTGACACTCCAGCATGATTGGATCACATCTTCTCAGGAGTTTGTGGATAGGCTAGTGGAGTGTTTTGACAGGAAGGATATAGAATCTTATTTTAGAGAGTTGGCTCAGTTACGCTAGAGTGGCAGTCTAGATTCTTACATTGGTGACTTCCAAAAGTTATCAGTTATGGTTCCTAACATTTTAGAGAGGTGACTAGTGGTACTCTTCATTGAGGGATTGATAGAGCCATTGATAGGTTGGATCAAAGCCTTTGATCCTCCTTCATTATAAGTAGTTATGAAGAAGGCACATAGTATGGAGATGGTAGCCTCATCTAGTAAATAACTCCAGTGGTACTTCTTCATCCAGGGACCATAAGGGCTCCAACAGAGATAGAGAGGGATTAGATTTCAACAAAGATAAATCAGGTGTTAAGAATGATATTCAAAGGCTAATTCAATAGTACCAACTTTGGATCGAGAGGCTCTTAATGATCTACGTAGGAAAAAGCTTTACTTTTACTGCAAAGGTCCATATGATGCCAATCATGTGATGTGGGAGTATTATGAGGATTCAAAATCAGAAGATTCTAAACAACAAGATAGTTCTGAGGAGTCAGAGGCAGAGGCTTTAGAGCCTAAGGCAGAGATAGATTTAGAACTTCACATACAAGAGGCACACCTATCCAGCATTTAGTTGGATGATTCATTTAGACTCTGTGGAGTTTTGGTAGGGCAGAGGGTCATCACCCTTCTTGATACAAGAGCCACACATAATTTTATAGATGATATATTTGTGGAGAAGCGTGGACTCACTATCAAAGGTTTTGAGGGCATTAGAGTTAAGGTGGCTGACGATCACACTCTTAGGTGTGAGTAGATGATTAGAGACCTCCCATTGCACTTGAACAACTATGAGTTCAAGGCTAATTATTATGTGGTGGACATGGGAGATATAGACTTAGTCTTGGGTATGAAGTGGCTTCATTCCCTTGAGGAAGTCACTCTTCATTCAAGGACATGGAGGTTCATTTTGATGTTGTTGGGAAGACACATATTCTTAAGGCAATACGGGGCAACAACATCAAAAATATGTTTTTTCATAGGATGGAGAGACTCATACCACATGATATGGGAGAGTGCACTGCTGAGTGCACATTGGCACCACTACAGGAGAGACATGTGGATGAGCTTTGTCTTGAGGTGAGTTTAGTTCAGGAGTTAGCACATGTGGTAGGGGCTCAGCTTTCTTTTACAGTCAGGCCACATGTTGATGATGATATGAGTATGTCGAGCATTCACACTCTGGTTTCAGATATTATAGTGGGTACAGGAGATAGGGGTGATGTGACACCATTGGATGAGAGTTGTGATGGACATGACATGGAGTTTATGTTGATTGACAATAGTGTAGATCATGACTACATTTGGGATCCAGGTGGATTGATTGGTTTCTCATTCAGTGATTGCTTGAGGGCAAGCAATTTTAGGAGTGGTAGATTGTCATGTCCCCTTTTCAATTGACATCTTCAGAGTTGATGGCTAGCCTATTATGTGACCCTCATAGGCTGATAAGATGGATAGAGGGTTTTGATGGAGCTTGGCTTGGCTTCGATTACCAAAATTTATCTTATCTAGTTGGCTTTTTGTTTGGGCTCTTTCAAACATGTTTGCCTGAGATTCTATTATATAGGGATTTTTGGCACTCAGTAGAGCATCCTTGTTATGGTATGGTCATGTGTGGAATCACTCCCTGATTCACCAGCTTTAGACAGTTCAAGGATCTGACATGTAGTGAGGGAGATATTAATATTTGATTGATTTAATCAAATATTAATTATTTGACCTATTTCTAATTATGAAACCCTAATTCTTAATTATGAAACCCTAATTAGGGCAAGCACACCTTTTTGAGGATATAAGGGTTTCTCATAGGAGAGAGAGTCATATTATGATTATGGATTATTGATTGAAGACAATTTTTGCTAAGGATTTTCTTGAGAAGACTGAGCTAAGGGTTCTAGTATTCTATTTGCATTGAAGAACATGCCCTCTTCAATGTGTGTAATTTAGAGGCTATGAGATATCAGCTGATCTATTGCCAGGTTGAGAGATAACTTCATGTAGAAGTTATCACAGGTATTTACAGGGATTTATTTTATTAAGTTTTTGATTTAGATATTGCACAGATAAAGATCTTCCATATTAGAGCCATATATCTTGAGATCAGGTGTCCAACATACAGGTTGTGCTATATTGTAATGGTAGCTATACAAAGTCTGTACAGATCTATGCAAATCCGTATGCATCAACAGAAAGCACAGAGACCGACATCGGCAGGAAGAGACTGACAGTGACTAACATCGGTTGACCCCATACTAATGTCGGCAGGTTAACGACACCAGGAAATTGATGATGGTAGTATAACCGATGTCAGTGGCTGTGTTTTTGACACAGCAGGCTAAGACATACCATATCTAGGTTTTATTCCTAGTTTGTGGAAAACTCAGGTTTTTAAGACAATATTCTATATTATTTTATATGCATGATAGAGACTCAATATTGTAATCATCTTGGAGAATAATAAGAGCATTGATTAGTCAGTTGACATATTATACTACTGTCTATTTATTTAATTGCATTTATCTTACAAAATCATTATCTTTATTCATGCAAAATATCAAAAAGCAAAATACAGAGGAATAGTCAAAAAATATTTAGTTTCAGAATTCAACGGAAACAAGGGATATTACACATACACTCCTAGTATTCATATTTAGTGAAGGCGCATATTTAAGGAATACTCCCTTGTTTCCTAAAAATCTTCCCACTGTGTGTTTTTAGAGGTATAACCCTCATGAAACTCAGTCTATAGTAGTATAACTATTGCAAGGTAATTTTTTTTATGATCAGCGCATTGAGTTCATTATATTCCTAAAGGATCTCTTTTATACCTTACTCTCCCCTCTCCTATTATGTTTGTTTGATGAGATTGAAACACCCTCTCCCATTGTATTTAGAAATAGAGAAGCATAATTCACTAACACCTATAACAACCTTTGATAATTATATTTGTGTGAAATAAATTCATATTGAAATTTTTATCATGATAACACATCTCTTGGAGAGTATTCATGGAGACTCCATTTACAAAGTCAAATACCCCCAACCATGCCTTGGGATGATCCTAGATCAATCCTAACATGGAGGATGAAAGTATACAATTGTCTTCATATTCCCTTTAAGGGATACCCAATCTCATGGGTATTTCATGAATAGGTGTTTGGAGAGAACAATGGGTAGGTTTCAATCAAATAAACTTCAAAATGAGGGAAGGATATAATAGAAAATAAGGTTTTATATTCTGAATGGGTTACTTCGAAGGTTGGTTCCTTTATGGATAAGTGTTTTTAGGACTAATTCTTATGTATTTGTAACTGTTGCACACTCATAGGGAAACATAATTAGGTAGTATGGGGAAAATAGTATAGGAAACTTAATGGTCTTAACTGAAGATTACTCATTTTATAGTTGTTATTGTACATCCTTAGTTAGGATATTACATATCGAACCAAGAAGGTATCTAGGGAAGATATGACACACACCTAGAAGATTATACCAGAGATAAAACACTCTTGCACAGTTCAAAATATTAACACATTTTAACCAATTGCCTAAAATCAATGAAATCTACTAACTTTTCATTAAATGTTGCACATCTAAAATTAGCATATATCAATGATAAAAACCATAATTATCCATATATTTTTTAAAATTTAAATTATTGAATTAATAAAACCAATAAAACAAAAACCTTAATAATATAGAGATGGAAGGAAAGAAACAATAACACATTTTCATGACACTAAAAACTAATTTTATTTTATATTGATAAAAAATTCAACCCTTTGGAATGTATAATTACATAAATATATAGACTTGGGTAGGGGTTGCCTCATTCTCCAAGGCCATGCAAAATCATAGTTACATTACAAAATTAGAACCTTAGTTATATTTTTAGTACCTATTATTAATTTGTCATGTTAAGGTCAAATTACTATCCCTATCATTTGATACTTTCAAAAATCTAGTCCTTATGCCTTTGCAGTTGGTTAAACTAGTCAACTATGGTCTAAAAACACAAATTTTGGTCAAAATGTCAAAAAATGAGGTAAAAAGCATCAAAAATGGTTTCAAAAGTCTTTTAATTATCCAAAAACGGATTTTAACATGTTCAAAAATATGAAAATGGCCTATATTAAAGTTTCAAATCATAAAAAGGTCATTTGATATGTCTTATAAGCCCAAAACCCCCCACATGTGCCATTTTACAAGTTTAAAACATAAAAAAAGATTAAAAGGGTATAATTTTACATGATTTCCATGGAATTAATATAAAATGTTCTTTTCTAGTTGGTGGGAAGTCTTAGTTTTCTCTTAAAAGGCCAAAAAGAGCTCTTTTCCTCTCATTTTACAAGCATTGTACAAAATCCATATATAATCCATACATCCAAGGTAGGGTTTATCATATATATGGAATACTCAAGATCATGAGGAGTTTCATAGCTATTACTGACCATACAGGCCCTAAACTAGCCTTCTTTTATTACTTTACTTGTTGGCACAAAGATACCTACCTATAGGTTTTCTAATGGTATCATCTGCTAGAGGAGAGTGAAGGTGTCAAATTTGGGGTGAATAAAATAGAATCGAAGGGATTCTTGATGGTCTAAGTGGTTTATAAATTGTATTCTCTAGGATCATGAACCATCTAGTTGAAGATAGGTCAAATTTTATTGCCTTATAACTAGAAAGTCAACTATTTTTCTCCAATTTTTCCTTACTTAGGTAGAGTTTCAAGGAAATTCAACTTGTTCCAGAATCTTGAAGACTTTATATAATTTTACATGGTATATTTAAGGTATTCTTAATATAATTAAAATTCAAGAAAAGGTCTTAAACTCAACTAGTCCAAATCTATAGTTGGCAAACTTTCAAGGGTGAATTGTATGGTCTAAGAAGAAGAAAGCATCCTCAAATTGTTAATGTTTTGTGATTTATTGGGTTTTCATCAAGCTTTCATGATTTTAATTCACAACTCTTAAAGTTTATTAAATTTCCATGGCCTATAAATCCCATCTCCATGCTCTAAATATTACTCAAATGGGCTTGATTAGCATAAATTAAGGTTTCTTTACAAATTTTAAGGTTTTTGGAGAAAACCATGTTTCACTTTTGAATCCTTTCCCTCCTTAAATTGCCTCTAAATTATGATGGTATGATGATTAGGTATACATGTTTGAATACACTCTTTTACCTTAGTTTTTCCATACTCCACCATGCTCTTTCATCACCACCCTCCATCTACCTTATCTCACTACCATATTCAACCATTTTCTATTATTTTCAAGATTTTTGTTCATCCCACCACTTCTCCATTCATGGTCATATCACCCTTCCACACATCTCCATCACCTAGTTTAATATCACATAGGATAACAAAGGTTGAAAATGTCATCACCATCAAGCATGCCAAAGGTATATAGGTAATCAAAGCATCAAAGTATAGTGAAAAGGAGCATTGTCAACAAGGTTATATAGTCAAATTATGGTCACAAGGATGCTAAGTGCTTGTCATGGTATGGTGGGTCTCCATCAATATTTAGTGACAAAAAGCATTAATGATCATGAGGAGGACACAAGATAAAGACATCATGGATCAAGAAGGTAGGTTTAGACCTTGAATTTTGGCACAATTGATGGATATAACCTACAACCAAAAGGGAATATAGTTATATTTTGCATAAGGTGGATAGACAGAGAGTGTCAAAGTGTGACAATAATGATCTCTCCTTTGGTCTCCATTTAAATTTCTTCATCAATCTTAATGAAGGTAAAAAACAAGGATCAAGTCAAGCATCATAACTTCCTTAAGTCATATTCAATCTTCTTCTATACAAGGTGACATCATAGCCACCTATAGTTAATAAACACAAACTCAGTCATCTCCAATAGTTGGTTTAATGATATGCATGGTCTAATATGAGAATCATTCAATGTTCAAGGTCTTACGTATTGTTGTTTTAGTCATAAATTATTGAAATAGTGAGCCCACCAACAAGTATTCCCTATCTCAATAAAGGCCCACCTTATAATCTAGAGAATATTTTTGGTTTTTAGGCCTTCAAGTCTTATCAAGGGTCTTAATAGGATTAAGTCTTGCATTATATTGTTTAAAGATATAAAACCAAAGAGAGTGAAACTTTGGAAAACTTAAAGGAGGCAAAATATCTTGCAGGTAGTCACAAGTGACCTACAACCACTGTCATGATACCCTATAAGCATGTCGCTACCAAGAAGGCCTAGTTGCATATGAGATGGTTTTCTAGGGGCTTCAAGAGGAAGTTGGATTTAACATAACATCAAAAGGCTATTTAAAAACACTAATAAGGATTTATTCCCAAGTAATTACAATATTACACCTTGTCACTATCTCTATAGTAGGCCTGAGAGACTTTCATCTACATCCATGCTATATAGGCCTATAGTCATATTATGAAGAAGAGTAGGTTTGTGTGCTAAGGGTTTGGCCTTTAATAAGGGTTTTACAGCTATGGTAGGGTTATCTAAAGATATTTAAATCTTTAGTGGAGCTAGATGGAAATCAATGAGACCCTTAGACCTTTAAATGACCTACAGGTAGCTTTAAAAGCTAGACCTATAGTCAAGTAAGTGGATATGTCAAGAAAGGGTTTTTAAAGGGTTTTGACAACTTCAATAAGGATTAGGTGTTGGGAGTATGATTATCAAGCTAGAAAGGAAACCCTATAGTTCATACTAAGCATGTATAAGGCTAATAAATCAAAGGAGTAACCTACAAGCCTATATAGAAAATTAACCTACAATCACCAATAGATGTCCTAGTCAAGAATGTTTTTATTATTCTAAGGGTTTCTAGTTATTTTCAAGGAGATCTTGGGTTGAAAGGGTGATGGCCAATCACAAGAGGTAGGATATAAAACATGTAAGGCCTTGATAAGGGCAAATGAAGAATAATTTCAAGCTACATCTGTTATACCTACAGGAGATGTAACCTGCAACAATCTCTTATAAGCATTCATTAAATGAAAAACCTATGTTAAGGTGATAGACTAAATGGTGGCCAAAGACACTTTATAGAAATACATGATATCCAATGCATGATGATATTTTTAATGGTTCTCATAAACACTTCTTCAATTAATTCATCCATCTAAAGGCCACCTACAACCAGCTTAAAACTAACCTACAGTCAACTAAGGACACCTAATGGCCTATTTATAGGGTCAAAACAATTAGGTAGGAATAAGGCTAGTCACATAAGGATGATTGGATTCATCAAAAACTTCAAACAAAATATGATTAAAATACTTCAAAGATCTAAGAATATAAGTAATAACCCATAATGCCTAAAAGTATCTTATAGGCTCTTCTTTTCTCAGTCAAGGATCACCTTATAGATTTAATGACATTTCTAGGTTTTAAAACCTATTTGACCATCATTGAGTTTTTTAAAAAATAAGGACTATTGGTATTACATACAGGTCAATAGTAAAGTGAATGAAATCTTGAAGTGAGGCATTATGAATCTATAGTCAACTTACTAAAAGAGACCTACATCTAGGCAAGGGTTTTGACCATTTGAAGACCTTTTATAGATTATAAGTCAATTCAAGTTATGATATGAGTATTATGATATAATTAGATATTATGGATTAACTAGATTAATTTGAATTCTCAAGTTCCCAAAATTACTTTTTCATGATGTCACCCTATAGTCCCTTTGTCTGTACACCTAGCCCTACTTGAACAAAGGTCAAGTTTTGAAATTGGCAAGAATGTTGTGAATAGGACTGATTTAGTAGGTTCATGCTTAAGATATGCAAAAATGAAATAAAAGAGACATCATCAAGATCATAAATAAATGACTCCCATAACTAAATTTTTTAGTTAAGATAAATCTACATAATACAAGCTTGTCCACAAGCTAGAGAAGGTTGATATGCAATGGCTCTTTAATGAGTCTCATGATGATTTTTGATATACTTGGTAAGATGAAATTATAAAATGGATGAGAAGTGTTCCAATAATTTTTTAAACATTAATTCACCCCAAGTACATGATATACAAACTTTTATGGATTATAAACTAGGCCAAGCCTAATTGCCTTGTTTGAAGGTCAAAATATGCTAGAAAGGGGGATAGAGGTTGTTTTAAAGATTATTGAAGAGAATATTAAGATAATTAATGATTATTTTAACCTTTAAAACCTCAAAAAATCATGAAAACACTTTCAACCATCCAAAACTCAATCAATATGCAGACATTCCATGCACATAGGTCCTTTTTGAGAAGGAATTATGGATTCAAGGAGCTACAGGTAAATGTAAGACTCAAAATTTTATACATAGGTTCATAATGAGTTGTAAATACATATTTAAAAGTTTAATATACATTTTAAGAGTGGATATACTCACTATTTTGTCTTTGACCTGAGCCTATCCATTAGAGGTCATCATTGGAGCAGTGATCATCTTGGAGTGCTTCAGAAGATTACAAGCTCAATTAAAGGATTTAAAATCATGTAATGATGTTTATAAATCATAATAAGACCTATAAATAGTATAAAATCTATAAATTTTATGCAAACCATGCTCATATAGGCTTATGCAAGCAAATAGGCACATGGGCTAAAAAGACATTTTTGGACTTTTCAAGAAAAATATGATTTTAAAGTGTTTTTATAGCATGTTACATGTACCATAATGATGTTTTAAGGATTTTTGTATTGGGGTAAGTTTAGTTTTCATATTGATGAAGTTTTTTACTTTGTGTAGTTTTAGGTACCCTTCCAAGCCTCCTGTTCAGATGCTCGTATTATTCACCACGTGTGGAGTTTGGTCAAAATATGTTAGTATATTGTGAGGACCCCTATGTAATTAGAATAAATTAATAATTTATATCATTTTATGGGTTGTGATTTATGAACAATCCCTAAGAGTGTAGGCAACCTGGAATGTAGTCAAATGCCCATAGGCAAATTTCATTTATGTGGTAAATTTTCATATCTTTTGCATGGGAATCCAATATTTGTATGTATGTTAAGGGGTTAATGAAATATGTATAAATTGAAATTTTTTAGGATTTGGTGGTTTATACTTCATGAATCATCAGTCTAAAAATTTAGCTTTAAACCCCTCTTAAACCCCTAAAAACATAGTTTTGATAAAAATGGATTTTCTTTCCATAAAATCATCATGGATAAACTTTAAACATTTTAAAATGTAAATTACACTCAAAGAAGATTCTATAAATGCCAATTTTATGCATAGAGCTATATAGATGAGGGTATAAATCATGTTTTTATGGGAAAAACATGTAAAATGAAGTATAAGATATTTCAATGGAATATAATAAATGGAGATCAAAGCCTAAGAATTTTTATTCATCCTCAAATATTTATTTGATCAGAAATCATCTTATTATTTTCCATACCAACTTGATCAAAATGGCCAGTCTATTTGAAAATGGAGCAAAAAAGGACTAGTCAACCTTATTGACTAAATAGAGAAGGTTTTCTCATCAAAATCACATATTTGATAATGAAGAATGTTTCTCCAAGTATAATTCATGGTTTTTTACTATTTCATGGATTATTATTATAGGTTTAATGGTGACCAAGAGCACATATTAGCTTTTAGGCCTTTTTGGTCTAAATGGCTTAACTGATAAACTTGTTAAGTTTGATTTTGGTGTTGGATTTGGTCATCAAAGAGTTAAAAATGGATTTCAATGATTCATATATTTTGTTCCAAAAATATTCATGCATATTTTCAAGAATTCATGTGCCACTTCAAAGCATGTTCAGTTCAAAGGGGGTTGACTAGTCCTTACTAGTTAGTTAATTCCATGTCATCTCATGCAAGAAGTCTTCCTTCACAATCTAACTCAGTTTCCAAATCAATTAAAGATTAAGTTATCCATCTAAATATTGGCATAGCATTCCATGCATAAGGATTTGAATTTTTAAATGGGCCTACTATCTCCCTTCTATGTCAAAGTTTAAAGTTTCATGCAACTTTTGTGGAGTTTTAAGATTTTTGATGAATTGTTTAAACATTGTAAAAGGAGTTAGTCTTGATTTAGTTAACCAAAACTAATCCTTCTCCAAAATCAATGCCACATTGGCTATATTTAGGTTTTGAGACATACATATTGGTTTTTTCAAGCCATTTTTTCATTATTCCTAGAGCTGAAGTAGAAATTATATTTGGAACATACATCAATAAATAACATTTGTATTTTGCATATGAGTTTTGATAGAGAATAGAGTGTAATTTATTTTTTATCATCATATAATTGAGATTATATCTCCTTTTTCTAGGTCCATTCCTCACCTATTACTTTCTATCTCACCTTCTATAGGTAATTTGAAGAGGTAAAAAGGAATCTTGTAATCAAAAATTCTTTCAATCCTTCATTTGAAATATTTATGCTTAAGGGAAATATAGGAATTTTATTAGTTTTTATACATGCATTAGTTTCAATAGCTTCCAAAGGATTTAAATAATTTAGGTGCATTGCTCCATTAGATAGGATTTCCCTTCAGTTTTCCCTTCCCTTTTTCATTCAAAAACAATAGTGATTAGTTTGAATAGATAAATCTTAAGGGAACCAAACCTATCTAGAGGTTCTTCTCAGTAAAAAATTAATCACACTCTAAGAAGTTCCAATTATGTTAGAGGGTGTGTTTTACACATACTCAAATAGGGTGCACTCTATAGTGATAATAGTACCAAAATTACATGTGTGCATTTTCACAATTAACTACAACTACAATAAGATAAGTTGGGATGTATAATGCAATGCAATGTGTGCATGCTTACAAATACTTTAGGAATATTTTACATTTATTTACTAAGTATAAGTAGAATATAAGTACAAGGATTCGTATTATATACATGAATACATACAAAATTAACCTTCAACTAAGGCTTGCTAGGTGATTGCATGGCATTACTGGTTATTGGAGGTGTTGAAGTTGTAGCTCATGTTAAACTAGAAGTTGAAGTTTAAAATTTCTTCTTTGCTTCAAAAAATTAAAAGTGTTTATCGCCAATGTCATGTTAGTACCTAATAATTTTCGTATTAAGTAATGGAGGTTTGGGAACCCTGTTAACTTGTTTAATAAACCTTACAAGATCTTCCTTAGTATTTATATAGTTAATTTTGAATATTTCTACCTTCATACCTTTTTATTTATAAAATTAAACTTATCTTGTATTTATTCTAATGTTATCCCTTATAAGTTTTGATTACAACTGGTTGAAGCATATTGAAAGATTTGATCAAAATTGGCCCTGCTAATGAGTCTACCTATGAAATCACTTGTTTATAAGAGCTTTAATTCCTCTAGAATCTTTAAAATGAGGTTTTTATACTCTACATATTTAGACATTACTACCTTAGTTATTTTAATCCATTTTCTAGTTTCTTATGTTTTGATGACTACCAAGTTAAGGGCATTGGTAGTCTCTAATGATGCCATTAAATTAAGCTGGGCATATGCCTTAATAATTGTATAAACAATAAGGAACTTAAACTTATTTTCATATTATTTCAAATAATTAAACAATTTTTTAGTTTTAAGTATATGAGGTGCTAACTCAGCCTTCATTGCAGTAATAACAACTAAGATATTATACAATCTACATTTTGCACATCTATCTCTATCTATATGGGAATGTGTATTATTTATTGTTGATTATTTATTTATTATAATTATTTATCAAATTATTTTATATCCATTTTATTTCCTTCATGAATCTCAACTAGAACATCCTTGTGGGTTTTAAAATAGGATTTTAAATCCTTAATGTATGTAGACTACCCCAATTTTCTATTCTTTCTTTTAGAAAAGGTAAATACCTCCTATCTTTATTCTAAAATGACCCCTCTTCGGGTCTTATCTTTTAGTTTCCTCTCATTTACTCTTTTTACACTTCCTATAGATTTTTTAAATATATTACTATGGGAAACTCTGTAATTATAAGATTAGGCCTTTGAGAAGCCTCTAATTACATATTTGTTGCTTGTTGTGGGAGGACTAAATGGGTTTTATCTATGAGTTGATTGTCTTAAACTAGAGTCTCACCCAATATCTCTCTTGAGGATATATTTAAAGATTCTTCAAGTAGTGGATCAGAAAGTGAAGGATAAATTATTTTAGACCAATCCATTGTATCATATTGAGGTAGTCAGTGGATTGTATAAACTAGTTTCTTCCTCTTCGCCTTATTTAATGCTACCATAATAGTGTTTTGAGAAGAACTAGGGGTGAACTTATAAAATCAATTGATTAGATGAAACATGAAGCTAAGGACTTGGCACTACTCCAATAGCCTTCTTGGTTTCTTTTTTCTTAGTCTTTAGGAGAGATTGGACACTGGTGGAGGCAATCATAGTAGTAAAAATAGGAATGAACATAGAAGATATAATTGGAAGAGGTGGAATAGGTGGGGGAGTATGAAAAATAGGGGTATAAGAATTATATTCTACCTTTGGAATAAGAAGAGTTGGTTGGGTACTTGGCTAAGAGGAAAGAACCTCTACCTTGGGTATGAAAAGGGGAAGGGGACCACTAGGACTGATGGACATAACATCAAATGAACTAATAGTGAAAGGAGAAATAGAAGGCATAATAAGAGTCGAATAAATTGAAGGGTATGATTTCTCCCTTGATGGTTCTTAATGTAATGGTGTTTTTCCATTAGTATATTCAAGGCTCAGAATCTTAGCTCTTTGAAGTTCCTCCTCATCATCCATGGATTCACCTCTAAGTACCTCTCCTAATGGTGTTTATTATGATGGTGCCTCAATAGCAAGATTTTATGGAGGGGGTGAGCCCTCAGCTTCCTCTTATAACAAATAATTGTTTTATTAGTTGTGAAAGATTCCTCATTTGTGGGTTTAGTTGATGTAATCATAGAAACAACCTCTAGGATTAATGTTTTAATTGGCTAGGTAAGTCCCTATAAATCTTAATAATTAAGACAAATTGGATCATTATGTGCTCCCCTGAGTGAAGTACCAAGCACTCCTATCTCCTTACATATAGCATTTAATGTTATAGGGGGTGTCTATGAGGGTTGCCCTTGATGTTTTGAATGTAGAGATGGCATGTTGACCAAAAATTATATAGGTGAGAGTCTAGATTGTTCATTTATAATTAAGATATAATGTTTTCCTTGAATAATTTTTAAGAGGTATTCATCAACTTGAATATTTGTGCTCATTATTTAACTTGGGAATTATCATTGGTATCGAGAAATAAGAAGTCATGATCATATGGCTCATGCTAGTAGGGAATACCAGGGCTCTTGATGTATTTTATATATAACCATGTGGATCCTAGTCCCTATGTGGTAGTGTTTCTAGTGAGTAGTACTCCCTATACCTACTAGCTTCATATAAGTGTTTATGATTCACATAAAACATTCTCTCAATCATGAGTTTCTAGCCATGAAAGGATATTTTCTTATTCTTGTGCATATCTTCATCTATCCCTCACCATAATTGGTAGGTGAGTTCTTGCTCTACTAGTTTGTCAGGCACATATTTGAGAGGCATAGGGATTATACCGTGTCGCTTGTGACCATAATCATAGTGTAGTTTGGGTATAAATATTAATCTCCCTTGATTATTAATGTATTTTTAATGATTTTGGATATCCTAAGTAGTGAAGATGTATATATGGTTGTCCATACCTAGGGATAGACATCCTTTGTAATATGTATAATGTTTCAAGTGTGTGTGTATATATGCATGAAGGAATAAGAATCAAATATATGATTTTTTATAAATTATGGAGTTGGGAACTAGAGTGAGTCATTGTGAACATAAACTATGCTAAGCACATCATCAATAATGTAGGACCTTATGTATAAATGGCATCCCTAGGGCCTCTTATCTTTGTGCAACACCTAATCTCATAGCCTTTCACTGATTACTTTACCCTGAGCAATTGTCAACTATGAGGTCATTAATAAGTCTAGTAATGGAATACTCTCAAAGTGGAAGAATTAAATTTTGGGATATCCATATAAATTATTTAGGAGGGACATCCCAATATATTCCCATATTGAATTCGGTCACTAGAACTCATTGTTTCTCCTTCAAATTGATGGTCTCCTTGAGAACCATCAAGTTGCTTAATATTTTCTCAATGGACTTATGTTTCTTACACAAGACTACCCTATACAAATTGTAAGTAACATATGTAATAAGAATAGATAGATACCTTTTAAATTCATCCCCTAAGATAAATTATATGACTATCTTATGCTCTAAATGGTGTAAAAATGTGCCTCCAATCACCTTCTCAATGAAGATCAAGTCGTGTAGGAGGTCTATGCATGACATGACCTATGAATTTGTTGTTGTAAAGTGAAACCTTTGGAATTTGAAGGGGAGGAGGTTTATGGTCAATTTTCATTGAGCTAGAGTCAATCTATATTCATGGGTATGTGCATAAACTTGGTGAATCACCTCCCATAGTGATGAATAATTGTTTTAGTCATTGTTGAATGCTACATGTTCAAAGAATGTATCCTTGTACTTAGTATAATCCTTGATAGAAAATCTTGATGGGGGTAGGATTCATCAAAATGAATTTGATGAGGATGTCATTACTAATTAACTATGTTGACAATGTCCTAATTTTAAAATTAGCAGCTTGTCTCTTATATATGCACTATACACTTGAAACATTGGTAGCTAAGGATTGTTAATAGGGAGGAAAGTGAGTCTGAAGATATTTTAAGATAAATGAGCATGTCATTTATTTATAATTATTTGATATAGATTTAATATTTTATTCTAGTTCATGTGACATTAATGTCTAATATCTGTAACTTTGATTTGTTTGTTTAATTCAAATTTTACCACTTCATTTGGTGGGTATTCCATGTATTCCCTATTAATGTTTAATAGGAATGCCACATCATTACCTTTTTCTAAGTTTCATTTTATCACTTCTTTTGATTTGGTTTATTATGCCATGAGGATCTTAATAGTTGGGAGTCGTGATATAATGTTGAAATAATGTTTGTGAGGCAAATGAATCTCTCAAACAAAATTTATGAACACTTTCTACTGAAGACCAAAATAAGGCAAACAAAATCCCAAACAATTTTACCTAAGACCAAAATTAGATGAACACTTTTTATAAACAAAATCTTTGAAGACCAATTTCATGCCAAGTAGTTTTTTCAAAGAGTTTCATCGAACAAACTCTCTGAAGACTAGAATGAGCTTAACAAATTCTATGAACACTTTTGCCAAAGACCAAAATGAGCTGAAGTATAAAACTTCTAAAAACTCAGTCCCTAAAGAGTAAATGACAAAGGAATATATGGTGAAAAGATTTTCAAAGGCCCAATCTAAAAATATAAAATCAAAATAATTATCCTAAATAAAACCTACAAACAAAAAACTATAATATTAAATTAATTACAAGTTTTATATAGGTGAAAAGAGTTGAAAAATTCCAAATATAGACTTCCAAACAAAATTTATGAAGATCAAATCACATAAAGAACCATTTCAAAAAACTTCACTAAAGACCAAAATGAATTGAGACCTATACATACACAATGTATGAATAGTATTATTATGCTAGTCTTCATAAATAAAACATGTTCATATGTTTTACGAATAACAAAGTTAGTTCAATATATAAAACTCTCTCTTTAGAAGACTTTTAAAGATAGGTCTAGATCATATTCAACAATATATTGGGTCTTTATTCAAAAAAAAAATGGGGGTACATTGGGTATCCCATACCCTTGAATTCTTGAATCTTGGCCTTCAAAGCCCCACATTGACTTGTATTGTGACCTATGATTTGATGGTAATTACAATATATCAATACTTCTTGAGGAAGAAGGTGGTTTCCTAATCTATGTCGATTAGAAAGTAAATAAATCATGTTATAGTAAAGTAACATTGAGAAAATAATATCAATCTTATCCTATTATGTTGCGATCTATAAATTTTATTGTGAAGTGTAAGATAATTACTTATATTTTCACATAAAAGAATTATATATCACATATAATAAGCAAAGATAAGAGATCACACATTAATAATTGACATCATAGCACAATACTAGACAATATACCAGAGGCACTTCGATGGGGAACCTACAAAAAATTGAAATAAGAGTAGAATACTTAACATGATGATAAAATACTAACCACTACCTCCTATATATATTCTACTTACCTATGGTTATTCCATAGGCCAACCTAATTAAGAACATAGATAAATGTAATAAGAACATGAAAGAGGTATGTAAGCCACAAGTCAACCACACATATCCCTAGACACACCAAAGGTTAAGGGCATACAATTCCCCTCATCTTCAAAACAACAGTTTCCTCAATGTTGAATAAATTCTAAATGTTGATGCACAAAGGATTCATTTTCCCAGGTGGCATCTTCATATGGCAAATTATTCCATTTGATTAGGTAATTCTTAATCTCTCTAGAATATAACTACTTAGTGCACATTTGAAGGATTTCCTTAGGATCAAGAATAACTCTTCCTTCCTCATCTAATTCAATTAATTTAGTTTGAGTAGTAACTCTATGTCCTATGAGTTTATTCAAGCATGATACATGAAATACTTCATGTATGCGAGTGGATGAAGGAAAATCTTACTTGTAGGCCATAGTACCAATTTTTTGCAAGATCTGATAAATCCCTTAATACTCAGGGGACAACTTTTTATCCTTTTTTTGTTACATCAAGGACATATAATTATATAGAATCAAGAAAAAAATACCTAATCACCAATGTCAAAATGCCTCTCACTTCTGTGTTGATCTACCTACTACTTCATACGATTTTGGGCCATGGCTAAATTTTCATGCAAACTTGCGAGGACCTTCTATTGATGGTGAATATGTTCCTCAATTACATGAAACTTAGGATGAACCTTCAAGGTTAAAGTGATGGATGGAGGGTGGTATCCATACAAGGCCACAAAGGGAGATATTTTAGAAGAACTATGAATATAAATATTATACCACCATTCAGTAAGTGGAAACCAATGAACCCATTTATCCTATTTATCAGAAACAAAACAATAGAGATATCATTCCAAACATTTGTTGACTACCTTAATTTATCCATCTAATTGAGGATAATAGGATGAACTATGATCCAACTTGGTGCCCAAACATGCAAATAATTTAGTCCAAAAATTATTATTGAAAATGGGATCCCTATTATTGACAATGATCTTAGGAGTACCATGTAGTTTTTGAAATATATTGAGAAAAGAAAAATATAATGTACTAGAAACAAATGGATGTGATAAAGAAATAAAACAAGCATACTTACTAAGATGATCTAAAACAACCATGATAATATTTTGACCACAGATCTTAGAAACCCTATAATGAAATCCATAGACACCACTTCCCAACACTAGCTAGGGATGGATAAAGGCTACAAAAGACTTGGGTTTTTTATGGTTTCACCTTTATTTTGTTCATAGATCATACATTCATCCACATATTTTTGGACATCCCCCTTGACTCCTTCCCAAAAAAATCCTACTTGATTCAATGATAAATTTTTAAAAATCCTAAATGACCCCCAAGTGGAATTGTATGAAGTTACTGAAGGATTATTTTGTTTAAGAAGAGAATTCTTACATAGGTATAATATGTCTTTATACCATAATGCATTACCATTCCATGTGAATTATTTAAATCCACCTAAAACTTGATGAATATTATAAATCAAATCATGGGGAGCACTATCATTTTCCCATTCTGATCTTGCTTCTTCTAGCCAATTTGCATGCCAAATTGTCATGTCACATAGCAATGCCTCAACTAATTCATCCCTCTTGGATAGTGCATCTACTACCACATTTTCCTTGCCTTTTTTGTATACTATTTCAAAATCATATCTTACTATCTTAGTTACCCATTTCTATTATTCTTATAATAAAAACAATTGTTCCAAAAACTATTTGAGACTATCATGATCAATCTTTACCTAAAAGTGATGACCCATCAAATAAGGTCTCTATTGTCTGATTTCATGCTGAATGGCCATCATTTCCTTCTCATAGATGGGATTGAGCTAATTTTTACCCTTCAATTTCCAACTTTCAAATGAAATTGGTCGACCTTATTACATGATCATATCACCCATACCATATCTATATGCATCACATTCAACCACAAAAGTCTTAAAAAAATTAGGAGTATCCAACACTAGAGTTTTTCCCCCCCTTTTTTCTCTAAATAAAAAAACTCATCATGCACAAAAACTAGGAGGGTTTTCACCCCAAAAAACATGTACTAGGATATGGTACCATTATGATTTCCTCACTAAGATGAATCCAACAACTACTTTTGCACACTAAGGTGAAAAAATTCAGCACCAAAAAAGTGTCCCACAAAATATAACATTGTAATCATCTCACTGAGATGAATCCAATGATTGAAAATGTGCAAAGGGAAATTTTTTTATAGACTCTTTTTTTATTTTTATTTTCAAAAAATCATTTAAAACAATATTGTGCTGACAAAAAAAATAATTCTTCCCAAATTGCAAATTATGTTTTTTTGCTCCTTCCACTCGTAGAAGTCATGTCTCACAAAATTTGAAAAAAAATGCCATAAAAAACTTGACTAAATCAAATCTCTGATACCACTTTTAAGTAAATTACTCATATGTTCACATAGAATAATTATATATCACATAGAATAAGAAAATATAGGAGATAACACAATAATAATTGACAACAGAGCAAAATACTAGATGGTTTAGCAGAGCCACATCAAGGGGGTAACCTCCACAAAAATGAAATAAGAGTAGAATACTTAATATGATGATCAAAGAATAACCACTACCTCTTATATATAGTCTACTTATGTATGGTTATTCCATATGCCTACCTAACTAAGAACATAGAGAAATGTAAAAAGAATATAAAAGAGGTATGTAAGCCACAAATCAGTTACACATATCCCTAGACATGACAAAGGTTAAGAGCATATCATGAAGCCTTTTGAGAATACTTTGTATAATGAATATGAATTAATGAATTTGGGTTCTCATATGATTGATCTAAAAATTTCAATGAAAATGAAGGTGCGTAAGGATGAGCATATATTTTCCTATCAATTTTAGTTGTTGTACCTTTTCCTTTATATAATTTTGTATCCAACTTTATCAAGCCATGAGGATGGATCACCAAAGAGATCTTGAGTGTTTGATTCTCTTGTAATTTTTGTAATATTAGTTCCACTTATGATGATTCCTAATTTTTATGTGCATCTATGTACACCTCAATGTTTAATTTATTGATAGGTTGTTGGTTATTGACGATTTTTTTAATACCCCAAGCCTTGTCAATTTGTATTATGTTTGAGAGTTATATGATGGGTTAGACCTTCTTCATTTTTTCCCAATCCTTATCCTTGTTACCCATATTTAATTAAATATCTAAGGCCAACATTATGTAGTATTTTAATTGAGGATTTTGAAGGATCTGAAGAACATGATGCATCCACCGTTGTCATATTGGAAAATTTTGGCACATTATGTCTGTAATGGTCTATAGGTGCAGAATTATTCCCTTTTCTTGATGGATTAATATGACTTGGTAAAGATACCATATTTTATTGGTCAACCTTTTGAAATATTCCATTATAAAATGAAGGACAATAAGTACTATCACCTTTAATAAGGGTATTGTTATTTGGAAATATAGGACTATGAGGGGTTTTAATCAATGAATTGGAAGGAACATCCCCTATATTAAAGATTTGCAAACCCTCCATGATTTCCTTATGGAGTTGATGGAAATTATCATGATTAAGTGAAATTACCTTATTTCCATGGGGGATCAATTTTGGCATATAAGGTAAGGGAACATGATTTGGATCTTCCTTGGGATGGAACACATCATGTATTGAAAGGATGGGATCATGAACATGAATAGAGGGATAGTAGATACCACCATTCAAATATTTTATGTTATTTTACTTATCACTTTAAAGTGTAAGAGTATTGGATTTTGATACCTACTTGGATAGATTGTTGAAGTATTTCATAGTCATCATCAAAGAAACCAATGTCATTCATGATAAAGAGAGAAAGAACACAAATATTAGGATTGATATGTGCACATCTCTTGCATAGCCAAAATTTCTCCTCATTCACTTTAATACATAAGGAATGCATCTCTCACCTAATCTTGTGCACTCATTTCTCAAAGTTTTCTCATAGTCATACATATAAGTCTCACACCATATTATAGAATTTTGTACATTGATGCCTGTGTACTCCACACTACACACTCATTATTATGCACTTTGTAACTCATAGTCCTGCATGATATATAGTATTATTCTAAGCCCAAAAACTTCAAATACCTTTGTGACTATAGTTTAGTACACCTTTTAGTTCCATTCCATAGAGTATAGACTCACACAGTGCATAAGTTTCATACTAGTTCACTGATTTCCATGCTATTTATAGCTTGTAACCCCACACACCTTGTAGTCTTTCACTTTAGCTCATAATCTGGGGCTTATATCCAAATATTGGACTCAAAAACACATCCATATGTTACCTTACCTTGATCACATGCTTTAAGGGGTTCACCAACCATCATCCAACTTGGAATATGAACAAACACAACAAACTTATTGGTAACTAAAAATGGTTATAACCACTCTTGTACTCTAATGTACAAGTATGTAACATACACATCTAGCCAAAAGGTTGATGCTCTACATATTCATAACATAGGTGCCATGATTTATGTATCTACTCTATAAAATATGCACTGTAGCACATTATACTAGTTTTCCCTAGTCTCTGTTAATGAATAGATATATCATTTCCTAAAAATAATACTTCTAATACAATGAATTTGTTTAGTTGTTTCTTTTTGAATTCGTTTTTCCCATTCACTTTGTACAACAAAAAATTTATTTTACCCTACATGATTGGTCATGGGCCCTATGGTTTAGATCATTTTTATCAGAGATCTAAAGCTCTAATCATTTATGTTTCTATAAACATGTGAGTGTAACTCAAGAAGGAATGTTTGTAAATTGGTTCTATTTTAAAATATCTAGAAGAGAATATAGAAAAAGCAAGATGGTTGATACCCAAAAGTAACCTAAATTATCCCTTGAGCTATGAAAATTCATCATTGATGCACTAGAGGCATAGTGCACTAAATGTTTTGGCCACTTAAATAAATCTATGGTATAGATCAATTTGATGCCTTCTACCACACCTCCATAGATCGCTTAAAAATAGTTTCAACAATAGACTCCCTTCAAAGTTTAATTCAATATCAACATCCCTCTATTTGAAGGAAATATCAATGCTAAAACATTATATCCATGAATTTGATAAATCAAGTCATACTTATCAGTTGATTATTTAATTGATGTTGATAATATCACCTTTTATTACTAAAGATGTTCATACCAATCATTCACTAGTGGGAAAGCTTTAATGCACAATGTTCACAAGAGTGTTTTCCAATTGAATCTTGGAAGAATTTTGTTGACATTTTTAAGGAATAATAATACCCTCTATGCCACTTTTAAAATGAATACATCAAGTTCCAATAATTGCACCAGTGCAAAAATTATTCTATGGAAGACTACACCAACATTTTTCATGACTACTCTACACATTTGTATAAAAAATCAAGTGAACAACATAAGGTGTTGAAGTACATAAATGGATCTTGAATTATATAAGTGTGAATGTGAAGTTATTTACTTCTAACACTTTGGGGAAATCATATCACAATGATATAAAGATTGAAGTAAAGGTAAAGATGAATCAACATGTCATTTCTTCATCCAATGTAGTGTGTAAGGCATATCCTTCACACAACTTCACATATCAGCCTTATGCATAGAAGCAAAATAAAACTTCTAAAAAAGGAGATAAACACAAAAATATTACTCAAACCTCAAAGGATTACACATATTAATTCCTACTCACATAATATGCATCAGGACACACATTACTAGATGACTCTTATCAAATCACCAAAACCAATATTATTGATATCTCTAAATAACATGAAACCTCTTCTATACCAAATTTTGGGTGAAGGGTTAACCTCTCCATGTCATCATAGATAGTGGAAACCAAAATAGCATCATAGCATAATACACAACTTATCACCTTAGTCTTACCACTACTACACATATAAATCCAAACTCTTTAGGGTGGATGTAGCAAGGGAAAGATATATAGATCTAGTGGAAATTCACTTTATGTAAAAATTAAATCCTATGGAGGATAACTTCACTTATTAAAATTCACCTCTAGAGGTATACGACATATTTCTTATGAGACCATACTTATATGATCATGAAGCTACATATCAAGCCAAGCCAAAACATTGAAATATTCATCCATAATATCTCTTATATAATATTTTTGAGTTAGTGTCCATGAATAGAGTCACTTTGGTCTCTACCAAACAATTTCAAAATCTTCTATTACATGTATATAATTTTGCGTTACTCATGGTCTACATTGATACACCTACACAATCTAAACTAAAGCACTCCCTAGAAACATGCAACACTCACACATCATCTCAACAATAATATATTCATAAGTTATAAGAGTAAAGAAATTAAGTCTTCATAAAAACTAGATGATTTCAAACATACTAAAAAATAAAGCACCGCATCAGTTTTGTTCTTGGATCCCCTCTTCTGAATAGTCCCCTCTATCACATACTAGTTTGGGAAAATGATGAAGTTTGGTTCCATATTCAAGAGATTATTTATTAGGGAAAGATTAGGCATAGATATTTACCTTGAAATAGACTAATATTCCTTGAAACTAATAAGGATGGGTCCTAGTGACTCTATATATACTATTACACACTCAACAAAATCATTATGAAGAACTGGTATCCACTATCACACATTGATGACCTTTTAGACTAGCTCTAAGGCACATAATGCTTCACCAATATCAAATTGAATTTAGGTTACCATCAAGTTTCAATCCATCCTAAAGACATTTAGAATATAAAGTTAAAGACTTGGAGATTGTATGAATGGTTGTGTAGACATCCAATTTCAGCCACAACTAGCTTCTGACCATACTTCGACTCATTCCTACCAAACATTGTAAATAAATCCTAGGAATCACTCAATGCCCTAATTTTGGCCATGAATCATTCATACATGCTTATAATCATGTTGAGGCATCCTTATTTGAGATAATAGACCATATAAAATAATAAAATCTCATAGATTCATCCCTATTGACCTTATAGCATAATAACTATCAATTTGGCCTATGAACCCATTAAATAGGGCACTTGAATAAATCTTGAAAGAGAAAAAATGCTAATAAAATTGAATCATCTAAATAAAAAATATTAAATGATTATTAGAATTATCCATTTGAAATTATTTAATATTTCAAAATGTAAATTCCAAAAATCAAAATATCAAACCTTTTCATCATTGTCTTTATGAGTTGTCAAGCTCTTCCAAAATATCTGAAAATATCTAATTTGAGAGCCATGCCTAGTAATTGAAAATCATAATTACATAGAAAATTTTAACTCAACTAGAGTTAGTCTCAACTCACGTAAAGTTAGTTTTAACCCATTCCATTTTTAAACCCAACCTTAACTCACCTTAGATGAGAGTTAATTCTTGATTTTATAAATACAAGGCCATGCCTATTGATTTATAAACTCTCTTGATGTAAAGTTATTATGAATAAATGTATTCAAAGCTTTGATAGGGTAGTGTTATAATGCTAATTTAATGAAAGAGAAAATTCATAAAAATAATGTTACCATGCCTAAATCATAAGCCAAGGAATAAATCCAAGGTGCCAAGGAAAGGTGAAGCCAATAAATATCCATTGATGAATATTTCTTGATGCACAAGTCGAGAAAGCCACTTCAACAAGATAGTTGGAGTTCCAAGGAAGGGAAAGAGTGATTTATTTAATGTTTTAGTTATGTTTCCATATGCATGCTTGATACCTATGTTCTCACAAGACTAACCTCCCCTCTAAGGATTCCTTATTCATATCATGGCACACATAGTGAGACTTGATGATCTTGTATGGCCAAGGAGATTTATATGTATGGCATACAAATATTTAATTTTCAAGTTTTAACTTTATTTTTACATCTTTTTCTTTATAGCAGGTTGAAGGTTATAGGGATCAATGTTAATTTTCCAAATTGATGTCGATTACAGGAATCAATAGTGATCTCTATGAGAAAAACAAAATAGGTAGGGAACATGGATAACAATGGTTTTAATTGATTTTTTTGCCTTTATTTGGTGTTTGATGATTTACAGGTTGTTTGAATAACTCATTTGTTACAAAATATATGAGATGTTTTGGTTTTAAATGTTAGTAGAGGTAAAGGGAAAATATGATTTAATATTATTTGTCATTAATTGATAAAATAGAGATATGAGGTGTTAAAAAATATTTAAAAGGTCATAAGAAAGGAAGAGTCATAAATGAAGATAAAGAGTCATTTAGAAGCTTTTATAATCATTTGTACAAGAAAGTGAAGATCAAACCATTTTGAATGAATAAAAAATATAACATTTGGGTCTCCATATTTGTCTTTGTTATTTCCCATTTTTAGTGAGTATTATTTGAAATTATGATTATTTTAAATTCTTACCACTAAAATCTACTAACAATGGTGTGGCTACTATTCAAAAGAGTCTAACTAGTGTAGTATGTATTTCTATCATGTGTCCCACATTTTGGTCTCTCACATTATGGTATGCTAGGGTTAGCTTAAGAAAATGAGATATCATTTTACCCTCTATTTGTTTTATTCCAATGAGCCATGTCAATTTTTATTGTGAAGTTTTATGTCAAAATACAATGCAAATATTTGTAGTTATTACAACTGTGTGAGGAGAAGTCTCTCAAAAAATTTCTCATATCTTGTTAGGTTGTGGAGCTAAAAGCTTCACTAATGAAAATAGGGGAGGAGGTTGCTGAGTGTCACAGACACTGGCATTAGTCAGGGCAATTGATGTCGATAGGGTGCAGATAGAAGAGCAATTGATGTCGGTCAGAAGTCAGCCAGTGTCGGTCACCTCCAGGCAGACAGGGACCGACATCGATCACCTGTGCAGTTTAGAACTGCCAATTTCATGGATAGTTAGTTAACAAACCAAGTGTTTACATGTTGAGGGCTAATTATAGTCTCAAGCTATGGATCTAATTATTATAATTGGATGTCTAATTATTGTTTGCATGAGATCTATATAATAGACTCATGGGTTGTATTGTAAATGTGTGCTAAAGAGTAAGAGAGCAAAATAAGCTCCTTCAGATTGAAGAGAGCATGGTGTGTTCTTCCTAGTGCCACAATACCAAGTGTGGGTGCTGGTTTGGAGAATCAGAAGGGTTCTTCATGTATGTATGATCTTGGGTAGCAAGTGTGCAGGGCCACATTTGGAGATCTACATGGGTAAGTAAGATCATTGACTTGCAGGTGTATTTGTGTGCATGGTCTAGGTTTGCAGGTGTGCAGAACCAGGTTGATTTGTAGGTGGTAGCAAGATCAAGGTGACAAGAACACAATAGATAGCAAGATCAGGCAGGATCTACTTGGAGTATAGTGTGTACTCAGTTGGAGAGCAAAGAGGAAGGCAAGGTAGTCCCTTCCAAAGTAAGATCATTTGAGTTACAGGGTGTTGCAGTTCATGGGAGATCTACTTGGAGTGTGTTGTGCACTTGGTTGAGTATCTGTGTATACTCAGTGTACTGGCAGTGCTGATATTGACTGGTTAGAGGTGAACACCAACTCTATGTTTGAGTTGTGTGTTGGGACCGTAAGAGAGAGAGAGTGAGCTCTTGAAGGTGAATTATTGAACACTTGGTGTGGGAAGCCTATAAGGTGTGAAGAGTGTGGCATCTCTTCAGTTGTAATTCTTTTCTATAAGAGTATTAATACAATTGGGTATTGTCTCTCATATTCTATGTTATTTTTGAATTCTAGTTACTTGTTACTTCTAGTTAATTCCACATATTTTAAGTTGCTTATATAAGGTGATAAATTATTGGTTTCGAGTCCTAATAGAGGAATCAGAGCTTTTTGCTGTTCTTGGATTCTTGACAAGTGGTATCAGAGCTAAGGTTATAGGGAGCAACTTTTGTGTTTGATTACAGGTCACTCTTAGGGGTTTCTAATTGAGTGGGAGTATAGCAATGGTAGAAGAAAGTAAGCTAAGAATAGAGGAATTGAAAAGCACGAATGGTCACTTAAGGTGTTATGGAAAGAAATAATAGGTAAAGAAATATTGTTGGTTGGTAGAAGATCAGCATGAAGGAATTGAAGAAGCAGATGTTGCAGGTGTTGTTACACAAGATGCTCTAGTATGTTTCTTGGATAAAGTAGAATCTTGTTTTATAGATTATGTTGCCTCTTTCCATGCAGTTTGAAATAGAGTATTTTTCCATGTTAAGGTCTTTGGAGACTTTGGAAAGATTTATTTAGGGGCTGGTGTGCCTTGCCAAAGTATTGGCAAAGGGGAAGTGAAGCTGAAATTGTAGGCAGCCAACACATGGGTGTTGAAGGAGGTCATGCAGGTCCCAGTCTTGAAGTTGTGGCTAATTTATTCAAGAAATTTAGATGATGAGAGATGCACAAGAACTCTCACAACAGATGCACTTGAATTAGCTGGTGGTAAGAAAGTAGGTACTCTTTATCTACTTGCTTATATTACTGATTCTTCTTCTATTGCAGAGACGTGGCTTTGTAGGCTTGGTCACATGAGTAAGAAGGAGATGCATGTTCTTAACAGGAAGTCAGATGTTTTTGACAAACTTAAGAACTGGAAAGCCTTGGTGTTTATGGAGGAGATGACAGACAAAGATTAGTGCAAAAGGTTGTGTAACTCTGAGCAGAGCAATTTGGATAGGGATTTGATTTAAAGAGAGCTCACAGGTAAAAAGTCATCACTCACAAGAGAACATAGGTACCAGCATTGGTCAAGGGGAACCGACGTCGAACAGACAGGTGCTAATGTCAGTCATGTGTAGACCAGAGCTGGTGGTGTCAGGCAGGGTAAGACTGACATTAGTCATGAGGATCGGCATTGGTGACAATAAGACCAATGTTAGTTAGGAGGACCGACATCGGCAGTAGGTAGACACCAATGTTGGTGGGGTTGGTAGTCAGGACAGGCGCATGAAACTGATGTTGGTCAGATGCAGATTGTGTGGTGACCGAGGTCGGTCACTGTAATGGATTTTGGGTAGACAACAAGCTGTCATGGAGTCTCAAATGCCCATATGGAAGATTGAAGGGGTAAGTAAGCCTCAAATTTGTTGTTCCTCTTCTTTATACTCGTTACTCACTGCAGAGCAGGAAGGATCTAAGAAATAGTGGGAGAATGGTAGGAATATGATGCAGAACCAAACGAGAGATTTGGTAGGTTTGCCATCTGGAAGAAAGCATTGAGAGATAAATGGATTCCTTAGTTGAAGAATAGAGAGAATGGATATGTGAGATGAAAGGCTAGGTCATATGGTCTTGAGGTAGCTGTAGGATAGTAGTACAGGTTTTGACAGGTGGATGACAAAGCATGGCTTTAGTCAATGTCATTGTAACTACTGTGGTTCTCTTTACCAGGTTGGGTGATGATTGCAACATCATCCTGTTACTGTATGTTGTGTGTTTTCTTGATGTAGGGTTACACATGTAGGGTTGTTGAGCTAAGGTAAAGTTAGTTCAGTGGTATGTCATGAGGAATTCTGAGCAGGGAAATTCTTTGGCATAAGTGTGTTCTAGAGACATGGAAGATCACAGGTTGATTTTGTCTCTAGATGATTATGTGATACCGATTAACACGCCGATGGTTGGACAGTTCACAAGATAGGGTCTTGATTCACATAATGAGGTTAAGTACATGTGTATTAAACCTGGGTTTCCCCAGCAGTGGGAGCTGTCAGAAAGTTTGGAGCTGATTCGAGAAAGAAGCACTGGAGGGCAGTTCAATGGATTCTCAAGTTTTTGAGAGGGACCAGCAGCAAGTCAACATGCTATGCAGGGTCAAGTTTTTCTCTACATGGGTTTGTAGATGCAGATGCATCAGGTTACTTGGATGACAGGAGGTTCACCATAGGGTTTGTGGTGGTTGGTCTTCAAGGTTGATCTTAAAGAGTGATACAAGCCAGGAAATAGATTAGATGGGGTACAGGTATAGGTACAGTGTAGCTATTTATCTCCAAGTGGGAGATTGTTAGGTTGTGGAGCTAAAAGCTTCACTGATGCAAATAGGGGAGGAGGTTGTTGAGTGTCACAGACATCGGTGTCAGTCAAGCCAACCAACATCGATAGGGTGTAGATAGAAGAGCAACTAACGTCGGTCAGAAGTCAGCCAGCGTCGGTCACCTCTAGGTAGATAGGGATCGATGTCAGTCACCTGTGCGATTTAAAACTGCCAGTTTCATGGATAGTTAGTTAACGAACTGAGTGTTTGCATGTTGAGGGCTAATTATAGTCTTGAGCTGTGGATCTAATTATTGTAATTGGATGTCTAATTATTATTTGCATGAGATCTATATAATAGACTCATGGGTTGTATTGTAAATGTGTGCTAGAGAGTAAGAGAGCAAAATAAGCTCCTTTAGATTGAAGAGAGCATGGTGTGTTCCTCCTAGTGCTGTAGTACCAAGTGTGGGTGCTGGTTTGGAGAATCAGAAGGGTTCTTCATGTATGTATGATCTTGGTTAGTAGGTGTGTAGGGCCACTTTTGGAGATCTACATGGGTAAGTAAGATCATTGAATTGCAGGTGTATGTGTGTGCATGGTCTATGTTTGCAGGTGTGCAGAACCAGGTTGATTTGTAGGTGGTAGCAAGATCAAGGTGACAACAGCACAACAGGTAGCAAGATTAGGTAGGATCTACTTGGAGTACAGTGTGTACTCGGTTGGAGAGCAAAGAGGAAGGCAAGGTAGTCCCTTCCAAAGTAAGATCATTTGGGTTGCAGGGTGTTGCAGTTCATGGGAGATCTACTTGGAGTGTGTTGTGCACTCAGTTGAGTATCTGTGTATATTCAGTGTATTGGCAGTGTTGATACTGACTGGTTGGAGGTGAACACCAACTCTGTGTTTGAGTTGTGTGTTGGGACCGTAAGAGAGAGAGTGAGCTCTTGAAGGTGAATTACTGAACACTTGGTGTGGGAAGCTTGTAAGGTGTGAAGAGTGTGGCATCTCTTTAGTTGTAATTCTTTTTTGTCAGAGTATTAATAAAATTGGGTATTGTCTCTCATATTCTGTGTTATTTCTAAATTCTAGTTACTTGTTACTTTTGGTTAATTCTGCATATATTAAGTTGCTTATATAAGGTGATCAATTGTTGCTTCTAGGTCCTAATAGAGGAATCAGAGCTGTTTGTTGTTCTTGGATTCTTGACATAACTAAACATTTTCTTGTCTTTCTTTTGGGATTGTCAAAGTTGATGTTTACAAGAAATCATGAGACATTATCATTGTCAAACCATGAGACATTATCTTGAGGATTATCTTTCTTTCTTTTGTGATTATGTTATTTCATTTTTTTGAGGAGAGGGAAACCATGAGACATTATCACTATCAAGGAGTAAGTCAGAGTTGATGTGGTCAATTCTTGGGAGAGACTTTTAAAATGCCAAAAGGTGAAGTGTCAAGTAAAATGTGATTGTTTAGGTAATTTTATGATGTTATTCTTGGAGTATAGTTGTGTGACTATATGGGAATAGTATATTTTTTTATGGGCATTAATGGCTCACATTTGATAGTCAAAAAATATCTACACCACATGGAGAGTATTAATTTTCAAGGTCAGCCATTTGGGAAGGGATTTAAGTTCATACAATTCATGGGTTAATTTGATAGATGGAGTTTACTCATGCTAATATAAAGGTGTGAGAAAAAGAGGTTCATTGTATTTCTAATAAACATTTATTTTTCTCAAGTGTTTGATCTATTCTACCAAAGGTGAGCCATTTATTTTACATAGAATATTATGAAGAAATATGTTTAATGTTCACAAGGTGCCAATGTTGAAACATGGTCACTACAATACCTATATGACATATGTGTTCTAGTGTCAAACATCTTAATGTCCATCCCCTATGCTCTCAATATTTTTAATGCCATAGCAAATCTCAGTGACACATTAAAAGCATAGATATGTATACCATGCAATAGCAAGATCATCATTCTTATTGTAAGAAGATGAAGAATCTTGGAAGCGAAAGGGGAATAGATCCATGGAAGAACTAAGGAGGTGGTGGTAGGTGGAGAGAATAAGGAAGGGCCTACTACACTATAATAAAATAAGGAATGTCATGGCTAAATATAGGAAAAGAAAACATTTTTTGAAGAACACATTAATGCTATACCTAGTATATAGCAAAAAAATTTGACTGTCACTATTTTCATAAAAACCATGGATCGACCATCTCTAGATAATTATCTTTTTGAGATTATTTCATTTTTTTATATTTATATCTCTAATTTTTTCCACAAGGATATTTATTATAAAATGTCTAAACAAAGTAGAGTCTTTCTAAGTTTTGAAAAATTGTAAATGTATTTGAAGTTAGAGCTATAGAAGTGGATGAGATCTTGCATGTGAGTCTGTGGAGAGGAGTAGGAGCAGATGTAGTGTAGGTTCTCAAATGTAATTTTAATGGATCATAATTTTTAAAATTTGAAATGTTTTTTTTTTTTAATCTTGAGATGAGAGACATTTTAAGTTGGGGGAGTGTTAGTATCTCAGAATGAGACACATTGTAAATTGAGGTGAGTGTTAGTAGAGGTAAAGGGAAAATATGATTTAATATTATTTGTCATTAATTGAGAAAAAAGAGATCTAAGGTATTGAAAAGGAGTCAAAGCGTCATAAGAAAGGAAGATTCATAAATGAAGGTGAAGAGTCATTTGGAATATTTTATAATAATTTGTATAGGAAAGTGAAGATCAGACCATTTTGAAGGAATGAAAAATATAGAATTTAGGTCTCCATATTTGTCTTTGTAATCTCCAATTTTTAATGAATATTATTTGCAATTTTTGTTGTTTTACATTCTTTCCACTAAACTTTGCTAACATTAAACCCCATCTATTAATCATTTTTCTATCAAAATAGATTTTGTTTTTCTATGTATTATTGACATCTATTTCTATAATCAACATCAATCTCTTTGGATCAACATCAATCCCTATTGATCAGTGATGATCGATCTCTGAGACAAGAAATTAGAAAACCTAAGAGGGAAATTTTAAATGTTGTTTTCTCACTCAATTTTGGGCTTCTAAGTAGGAAACCCCCTAACAATTTGTAGGTCTTGAGGTGGAAAGAGAAAATTTAAAGCATGGTTAAATCTTACACAAATTATATTTGGTGCTTAAAATGTAATTATTTATTTTCATCTCTTAATTGTTTTTTAAGTTTTTTGAAATTATAAAAAACAATGCCAAGGGGCTAAAACTTCATTACATACTTCATTTTAGTGTTATAAAAATGAACTCTCAAATTTGTTAAATACTCATAAGATTTTTTTTTTATGCTTGCTACTTGAAAGTGTTTGTTTTGAAAAATGAGTGTCACATGTATGCTTTCCACCCATCCCCTTTAGGGAAATTGGGTGATAAAAACACTCACTCTTTTCATTTATCCCTTTGGTTAAAAATCATGGAAGGAAAGTTGCTAAGGCCCTCCCCAAACTTTGTATGATTCTGGTGACTCTAAAATGACCTTAAAGTCCTTCCACTTATCTTTATTTCATGCATTTTTGGATTTTGGGTGGGAGTTCATCACTTCCTCACAAGTTCTCTAGGAAAAATTAACCTAAGAATTCATCTCCAAACATTGTTTCAACCCACTCCATATTAAGGTATATAGATTGAGTGTGACCTACTAGGACACTTTTTTTGAGTAGTTAAAATAAGTTCCATTAGTGGTACTTGGCCTCAGAATATAAGGGTAACTTGAACATCACATTAAACTAAGTAATTTATGGATGTAGTGGTTGTGAAAAGGACTAGACCTTTTCAAAACAATATAGTTGACATGAATCCAAATGACATGATTGTGCTCTAGTGTTTGACACACATATGGGACCATTTATAAATTAATGCAAATTGATAGTTTAGACAACCCCACTTGCTGTGGACATACTATTGATGTAGGGCGAGTAGCCCAAAGTTATATGCCATTATATGAACTCTTGAGAGAAGAGGGGGCCTAAAAACCCTACTTTTAATGCACTTTTACTTTTTGGATTAACAATTTAAAATCCTCTCAAGATAAAGTATATAGATAGAATTTGATAGTATGATGTAACCTTGTTAGTATTAGGATTTAGGATATTACACTTAGGTGTTTTTGTCATTTTGTCCTTTTTACTTACATTTATTGATTTGAAACTATTTGTTTGTCATACCACCTCAAAAATGAGTCTTGTTTACACATCATTCCTTTATTTGAAGATGTTTTATGCCATCTATTTGACATCACATATTTTCCTTAGTCATTTATCAAACCTTTGTGTGTGTGTCACTTTTTTGAAAAGGGTGTCATTATAGTACCCAATTCATTTCAAGTTTTGTGCTTTCATTCTTGAAACATAACATTTATCATATCTTTAGAGCATGATAATGTCATTACATTGATTGACTTATTTCAAAGACTTGGTGCCTTGTATTTGAAATTCTAATTTTGAAACCAAACCACATGTGCCTTTTTAGATATATACCTAGTGCCATCATGTCATTCATTCTTGTCTAGCTTGTTGTAAATTTTAAGAAGCCTAGTCTTATAAATCAAAATTATAAATTTACCTTGACAAGTTTAGATTTAAACATTGATTGATTTTTGACTATGCCTCATGTAATTTTGGCCTAGAAATTGATCTTCCATATTTGGGTTGTGTAACTTAGGTTAATTTATTTCTTGATTTAAAGATTATTTTTGTGATTAGATTTGGTGAAGTAGTCTATCTTCCATGTGCCTAAAGTTTCATGTCTTTTACTAAATGATCATGTGTGTGTTTAAATATGAATTCCTAGTTTGTGTCAAAGTGTTTCAAATTTGTTAGATTTTATTACTTACCTTTTAGACCTTGTTTTATTTAAAGTCTAGCTTTTATGCCTTGTTTTCCAAAAAAATTAAAAATACATATTTTGAACCTAGATTTTGTGCCTTATTTTCCAAAAGGCCTAGCAACTTTTATTTATTTAGAATTAGATTAGACTTATTTGAAACACTTTATACCTAGGTTTGGCATTCACTTTTATTTGATCCACTTGACCTTTTGTGTAAGACATTTGATGATAGATTGTTTTAGACCCAATTGTAGCATAAACCTTTTTGGAGATACAACTCCAATTTTAGACCAAGTTTGGACCCTTTGTCCTTTGGACATTTTTTTAAAGAATTTATATAACTCTAGGAATTTTTTTGTGAAACATTCATCATTAAGTTGGATATGTCTTGTTACACTTGTAGTGGAGCCATGCACAATCAAGCTATGATAATGTGGTCACATAAGATGAATTTGTTCAAGACCCCTATAGTGATGATGTAGTTTGTGAGATAGATCATTATCCCCCTTAAAATACTCAATCTAGGGAACAAATCCAATATTCACTAGCCCATTATTTGATTAACACACCTTCATACTCAAAGCTAGAGCAAGGGCAAACTGCATAATACCTTGATAGCATACCATCAATTGTAGAACAAGTTAAAAAACAACCATATTATGTTACTATGCCATTAAAACATGATACGTATTGTTTTGATCTTCACTTTATTAAAAAAAAGGATGAAGTTTTAATCATAGCCATGGAGGTGGGGGAAAGTTTTGAGTAGATTTCCCCCATGAAAATTTACCAAGTATAGTTAGAGTACTTCTCAACATACATTATAATAAAATAACTGAACATGCCTCTATTATAAATCCTCAATCACTCATGTGATGTCATATCAAAACCCAATATGCTTGTTATAGGAAAGGGCCTCAAAGAGGACCACTTTATACAAATGTAAATAACATACCAAACCTATTTGAATATAACATGACATTTTAATAACATGGCCATGCCAAATGCTTTAATCATAGATTTAGCTCATCTAACAAGAGTATTGATTGAATTAATAGTCCAAGATAATTCAGGTATAGACCTATTAGTGTAAATCACTTTAGTCAAAGACATGTTCAACATCCTAGTTATTAAATAAGTGACTACTACTTTTATGCATAAAAATGTGCCAAACATGGTGGATAACATTCATATGTCATCTAATCCAATCCAAAATGGTTTAAATACACCAAAAACTAGTCTACAATAGGTTATTTTAGTTAACACCATGAATGGTTTACAATAGTAGAGGGAAGGAACTTCTACATCCCAACTACAACAAGATACCACTAATCCTCAACTAGCTACTTATTCAAGCATGTAATCTCAAGGATTAAGTAATCAACCACAAACCAATGCCTTTCCTCAATAAGTGATGAATTATAATCCATCCCAATAGGTGATGACTAATATTCCACAATAATAGGCACAATCTAATATACCATTGCAACAAAGGCTAAACACTATGCCACCTCAACAAGGGGAAACAAATGTTCCACCTCATCAAGTAGTGAAAAGTATACCTCAATAGTCATATAGCAACATACCTTTACAATTGTAAACATTATCAAATCAAAAACATATGTCCATTGGTCAATGGTAAATGACAAACACTATGCAAGTATTTAATTCACAACAATTTTTTATGCAACTAGTATGTACCATTATCTAACAAGTACAAAACATGTAACAATTACATTTCATTTAAAATGTGCCAAAAATCCAACAACAAGGCCTTGATCCACAACACATTCCTCTTGTTCAGCTAGGTTTGACAAGTAAACAATAAGTCCTTACTTAAGCTCAGTAGGAGAAGTAATTTACCTAGAGCCTTATCCTTCCATAACAACCACAATTCCCTCAAAATCATGCCTATATATTGAATCCAAACTAGAATATCACACCACACCATGTGAAATTTCAATAACCACTTCCCAATCTATGGAAGAATATTCCTATTTGGTTGACTTATCAAACTATCATTCCATAAAAAACCATTCCTCCATTATACCCCAATTAAGGTAATCTAACTTTGACCACCTAGCCTCCACCTTAGGTCAATATTTCATCTAATTTATTGGAATAATAAATTAATAAATGAATGATGAAATTTCTTCCATTAAAGCATGGAAACATACCAAAAATTTCAAGTTAGATGATGTATGTTCTTACCCATTAAACATGGAGTATCTATAGATACCATTTCCTTAGGGTACAAACCACTAAATTTTGATAAATACAATGGTAAAGGAGACCCTAAGGCCCATTTAACATAATTATTTGTTGCTTTCCAAATAGTGACTTACATCAACATTTATTTACTCCTCTTGTTTCCTCTAATTATAGTAGGATAGGCTTTGGAGTGGTTCCTAAAATTTCCAAAGAATTTAATATTTGACTTCGATGACCTTTCAGACAAATTTATGCAACATTTCTCCTATAATCTCAAACATGAGATTTCATTGGTAGATTTTAATTAGGCTAAGAAGAAAGTTGGTTAAAGATTTAAAATCTATTTACAAATATGGATAACACTTGATAGCCAATTCACCTATAGCTTAATCGATAAACAATTGGCCACTATGTTTATTAAAAAATTGCATAGTGAGATATCCTATCATCTGGAGCTTGAATGTGCACATAAATTTAAAGATATCATTGGTAAAGTCTTGATAATTGAAAATTACCTTATTAAAAAAATGTATTATCAATCTCACCTCATTGAATTAAAACCAAAACCAAAATCAAGGAATAGGCCAAAATTAGAACCAAAACTAAGTCTAGGTGCAAGTCTCAGCACCAACCCAGGCCAATAACTATGAAAAATCCAAATAATTCAATTGTAATAGGAATGTTGTTGGAAATGGAGTAACCAAGTCATGTCTAAATGGTGTAAACACCATTTATTAAACCCATACCATATATGTAACGTAATCCTCATCAACAACCCATTTAATAAGCACAACCTTCACAACAACCTAGACCAGCTCAATAGGCATAACAACCATTGCCTTTACAAACCTCTCCTCAAATAATAAATGTCCCTACTCCTTGAGTCTTTATCAACCTTGGAGAACCTATTGAATCCATGTTTCACAAGATAGCTACCACTAACATGATTTTTTGGGCATTACTAAAGCACCATCCTTAAGGTATTATGTATCTAGACTGGTATAGAGAGAATGAGTTCTATAAATGCCATCATGTTCATGAACATAATCTACACCATTATGTACAATCAAACACCTCATTTAAAATATTTTGTAAAATGGGGAGATTACATTCGATAATAGAGCATCTATATCCAATAATAACCTAGGTATCTACCAAAACCCTTTTCTCCAACATAGAATTAGCAACCAAAAAAAGAAATAAAGTCCAAAAAAACAACAACAACAATATCAACAACTATGAAAACAACATAAATACTAGTAGGAATAAAAATAACATTAACCAAATAGAAGGAAACAAGACTAGAATGAGTCCAATACTGAATAGACTTACCATGTAGTTATACATGACTACACTAAATTTGTAGGTCATATTGTGGGATTTCACATTTCAACCATCACCATTAATCCAAGACTAAGTTCTAATAAAATAGGACCATTGCTAGACAATTCCACTCTAACCATCTATGCTAATAATCCTTCCTTGACTGGGGATTGAAAACAAACACACCAACAACTAGGGATTACAACTTTTGGCCCTTTTAATGATAACTCATCATTGCCCTGTGACCATATACAAGTGTATCAACAATCAAGACTTATCCTATCTTTCCACTCTCCACCATAATTTTATAGCAATGATGGTCCTATATCTAATCCCAATTATGTAATCACAAATTAGTCATCAAATATTACCATTATCAGCCCATAACCCCTACTAACAAACACAACTAATTCACCATAGTGACCTTGGGGAACCTATTGAAGCCATGTTTCACAAGATAACTACCACTAACATGATTTTTTGGCCAATGCTAAAGCACTATCCTTAAAGTATTCTATATCTAGACTGGTATAGAGAGAATGAGTTCTATGAATACCATCATATTTATGGACATAATATACACCATTATGTATAAATCAAACACCTCATTTAAAATATGTTGGAAAATGGGGAGATTAAATTGGATAATAGAGCATCTATATCCAATAATAACCTACGTATCTACCAAAACCCTTTTCTGTAACATAGCATTAACAACCAACAACAATAAAAATAAAGGCCAAAATAAAAACAACAATATCAAAAACCATGAAAACAACATAAATACTAGTACAAATAAAAACATCAACCAAATAGAAGGAAACAAGACTAAAATGAGTATAATATCCAATAGACTTACCATGTAGTTATACATGACTACACTAAATCTATAGGTCATACTATGGAAGTTCACATTTTAACCATCACCTTTAATCCAAGCCTAAGTGCTAACAAAATAGGATAATTTCTAAATAATTCCTAGCAACCCATCTATGCCAATAATCATTCCTTCCCTTGGGATTACAAACAAATACACCAATAACTAGGTATTACTACTTTTGCCATTATAATGATAACTCATCATTGACCTGTAACCACATACAAGTGTATCAACAATCAAGACTTATCCTATCTATCCACTCTCCACCATAATTTTATAGCAATGATGGTCCTATATTTAATCCCAATTATGCAATCATAACTTATTAATCAAAGATCACCATTCTCGACCCATAACCTCTACCAACAAAACCCATCCAATTCACCATAATGACCTTGGAGAGCCTATTGAAGTCATGTTTCACAAGATAAATACCACTAATATGATTTGTTGGCTGATGCTAAAGCACTATCCTTAGGGTATTCTGTATCCAAATTGGAATAGAGAGAATGACTTCTATGAATAGTTCATGGACATAATTTTCACCACTATGTACAAATTAAATACCTCATTTAAAATATGTTAGAAAATGGGGAGATTACATTGGATAATAAAGCATCTATATCTAGTAATAACCTTGTATCTACTAAATTCCTTTTTTGCAACATAGCATTAATAACCACCAAAAACAAAAATAAAGACCAAAATAACAACAACAACAACAATATCAACAACCATGAAAAAACATAAGTAGGAATAAAAACAACATCAACTAAATAGAAAGAAACAAGACTAGAATGAGTCTAATACCCAATAGACTTACCATGTAATTATACATGACTATACTAAATTTGTAGGTCATATTGTGGGAGTTCACATTTCAACCATCACCATTAATCCAAGACTAAGTGCCAACAAAATATGACCATTGCTAAATAATTCCAATCAACCCATCTATGCCAATAATCCTTCCTTGACTCTAGATTGCAAATAGACACACTAACAACTAGGGATTACTAATTTTGTCCTTTATAATGATAACTCATCATTGCCTTGTGACCATACACAAGTGTATCAACAATCAAGACTTATCCTATCTGACCACTCTCCACCATAATTTTATAGCAATGATGGTCCTATATCTAATCCCAATTATGCAATCACAACTTAGTCATCAAAGATTACCATTCTTGACCCACAACCCCCTACCAGCAAACCCATCTAATGCACCATTTTGGCTAGGAACAATCCATATACCACTATTAAGGAAAATACATTTAACATTGTGGAATATCTTTAGAAAACACCCACACAAATATCCATTTTGGATTTTTTTCATACTTATACTATCTACAAGAACATCTTAATAGAGTTCCTTGCCCAATCCCATGTTATTAATGACATAAGCACAAATAAATTCCAAGCTTTTGTTGGACATCTAACCCTATGCGAACAATTGACTTTCAACCAAAGTGATATGTCATCCATTGGCCCTCTCCACAATAATCCCTTGTACATTGAAGTTATCATCACATGGCATGAAATAAAATGTGTCCTCACAAACAATGGATCACGCCTAAATATTATGTCTTTAAAACTCATAAAACATCTTGGATATATGATAGTTGATCTAAAGCCAAAAAAATAACTATCAAGGCCTATGACATTGAAAAATAGGAATCACAAGGAACCATAAGCTTACCAATTATTATTGGGACCTTGAACCATGATACACTTTGCCATGTGTTAGACCTAGAACTATCTTATAATTTAATTTTGGGAAGACCTTGGATATATGATATTAATGAATTCCCATCAGCATTGCACCAGTGTCTCAATTTCTCTCACTTAGGCATGGAGTCACCATAAATGGATATTTATATCCCTATGAACATTACAAACATTTAGAGGTCAAGTATATAAGTTACAATTACCACTTTGGCCTAGATCCAATTCCCAAAAGGGATAAAGGCAAGGAAATACTTTTTGAATTGCTAGAAGCCAAATTGCATTGACCCAAATAGCCTTGATTCATCTTCACATATGCCACCTCCTAAATTATATAATAATTTTATGATATCATCTAATGTCCTAAGTGAGTATTTGAATCATGACACATTTCACATTGCCAAGATTCCATAGAACCCCAATTTATATGGAAGACCTAAAGCTAAGCCACCTTGTATGAAATGACAATGAAAGGGAAAGGGAAAACTTCATAGTCTAACTCCCATCATTTTCACACTAGACATTGGCCAAAATGAGGATCTATTGACTAATTTGACCACCTAGTCAAATTAATTCAACCCTCATATATTCAAAATTTCTATAGGGTTTTACTAAGTCATAAAATGTTCACATGGTCATTTTTAGGGTCACATTATTTGTTTCATCTTTGTCATATGTGTCATTATATTAATATTCCTTTATATCATTTTTCTTATCACTTTAGGTGAATTGTATAGTTTTTAAAAGAAGACAAGTGTGTCAAGAGAATATCTAATGTAAAATGTGTCATTTGAGTGTTAGGAAATAATTCTATAATTAACATGATGCAAGTTTAACATCCATCCAAGAAGATCAACTAAAAAAAGTAGTTTTAAGAAATTATATGGCCTGAGTGACACACTTGGCACATGAAAAGACTTAAGGAGGGTCTTTTACAATCCTCAAAATTCATTTTTATGATTGGAAAACTTTTATAGACCCAAAATTGAGCAAAACTAGTTCTTCTCTCTCATTGCTCTCTTGGATAAGGTCAAAGAGGTCAATCAATTTTTTGTTGGTATGGATAGGAGGATGAGATTTGGTTTGAGTGAACTTGGGGGTTGAAATTAGTATTTTTTTGATCTCATTCCATGGTCATGGTTTGTATATTGGTGGTCCTTACTTCATGAAAAAACACTAATACTACTAGTACCTCCAAATTGCTTGCACATTCTTAACACCTCCAATTTTATAATTTATTTGTATGAGTCTGATGTTTCCAAGTAGTGTATGTATTTTTTAAGAGAATTAACTTCATATTAATGTTTTTTTCATCTAGTTTCACATGTGTGAACATGGATCTATAGGAAAAACAACTCTATTGTGATAGAAATTCATAACTATCATGGTCTATAGAGTAGTGTTTAAAAGTTATATAGTTCATCTTTCAGGTATGAAATGGCTTAAGTTTAATATAATATGTATTGGTTTCATCCTCTCAATATAATTTGAATCCCCATATCAATTTATCATGTAATTATTTTCTTGAGTTTATGATGGACCTACTTTCTCACTATCATATATAAGCAAACTATACTTTGGATACATATGACTCAAGGATAGGAGGTGTCAATAGCCTATGAGGGATTCAAAATGCATGATAAAAAAATTGAAATGAGTCCCCATTATATTCAAATATTAGAACATATCTTTCCAACTCAATAAGAGATGTAAGTGTTTAAAATATTGAGATTGTCTATCTACAGTCAAACCTAATGAGACCATAGGGTTGTGCTTGTGTAGACAATGGAGGAAGAGTGATAAGATTCCTTGAGTATAGTTTGAGGATGATATTATAGTGAGAATACATTTTCTAAATATGGATTATTGTGATATAGGTTTTAAATACCACTGCAAATAACACCTATAGTCTCATAACTGAAAAAATTGTTTACTGAGATTGATTACCTTGCCTTCTCTAAATGAGTTTTTGGTCATAAAATGAGTCATCTCTTGGTAATTTTTTATGAGGTATGTGCAAGTATAATCAGTTCATTATTTTAGCATAGATAGAGAAGTCATTTCCTAACATAAAAGGAAGTTTCTAAGTCAAGAGAGGAAAATGATAAGTGGACCTCCAATTCCATTAGGTTTCTACTAGAAACACTTAATAAAAGCTACAATGCACTGAGCCAAAATGAACTTGGGATAATAGTAACCTATAGTGGAATGGTAACTTGGTCTTAAGGAATAAATGAAATCATTCAAGTGTGAGATATACCTAATGGCTTCATGAGAGACTAAAGATGTGTGGCACAACACTCAATCATGAAACAAGCACCTATATGAGTCTTTTTAATTCTTCAAAATTTCCACCTACATGTGACACAGTCAACATAGTTTATGAACTAGCCTAAACTAATGGAGAGAATATAGTTGATAATGTTGATAGAGATATAGGATGGAATGGATATGTTAAATATAAGATCACAGTGAGAGTTCTATAAACATAGATATAGCTTGAGATTTGGTGCATAATGTCTTCATAACCTAATAAATCCATCCATAACCTTAGTTTAGATATAAAAATAATGGAGGTACCCTCCATTTTGTCTCAAATAGAGGTAAATCCATGATAAAGATAACTTTCATGTTTGGTATGTGAAGAGTGAAATTTATGAAGGGAAAAGTTTTGACTGAATTTGGAAGATGTGTAATGTTGGACTAAAGGTGAACAAAGATAGAAAAGGCCCTATAGCCATTGGAAACCCTTAGAGGTGGTCATATGCATAGGAAACACAATCCTACAAACTAGGCATACTAATAGGCCTAAACTAATATATTATTAAACTCATCTACAAGACCTTGAGAGCTTTCAAAACTATTTGATAATATTAGGGGGAAAGTGGAGAGTTCATATGAACCATTAGTTTGTATGAATTGATAAATAAGTGGTCAATTTGGCTTAAAACAATCTCAAACCTAATCCAAATGCAGTTAAGAGTTTGAGATATCTTTTTATTATGATCACATATATATGGATAGTGTTCATGGTGCCTCAAGGAGTTATGGATATTTGATTGAGGTTATTAACTTGATCTTAGTGGAAATTTTTTGTATGTTTAGTATCTAGATTTTATGGATCATTATATACAAGAAAAACCTCCTAAAACCTTATCAACATCTTGATGGATAAAATATCATTGGAGATGCATCAAAAAGTGGTAAGTTGGATTGGAGAATATTTTGTACATAATTTTAACTCTCTTAGTATCCTCTCCATCCACTCTTTCCTTATCATCACTTGTACAGATTGGCCCAATTCTTTCTCTTTTGTAGGATTTGAGTTGTTTCATAGGTGTAAAGATAAAATAATGAATCAGATCCATTGAGGTATGTACTTTTTATAAATCCCTATATTAACTTCTCACATTATTTAAGCATAAAAACACCTCTATTAGACCATTCATTTCAGGCAGTCTAAACAAACAGTGAGAAGGAAAAGTGATTGCCTAGTATGATAGTGAGAGATGTGATTTTGAATCTTTAGAAGTATATTTGATAGACCAAAAGAAAAAAGTTATAATTGAGTTTATTAACACATTTTATATGATATACCTTGAAAAATTGTATTTTACCTAAGTGATAGATGCGAAGCTTCATTCCTAAAGGGCTAGTAAGTGATTGTAAATACTGAATGACAAGTGATAAGGGTGATTCCATCAATTATAAAGGTGAAGATGACCTAAATTGACATTATTTTCATCTTTTAATGTCAAATAATATGTGTTAATGACTTTTATTATATTTTTAGATAGTCAAGTAGATGACTCATCATCAAGGTAGTTTCAAAGAAAAAACATGAAGAGTCTCTATGCTAACTTGAGTAATATGTCATGCTTCAAATGAAAACTTTTCCAAGAAGACATTCATATCTTATTATCTATTTTATTCTATGGCACTAAAACTATTTTATAGTTTTTTACACTTGGCCTTGTGACCCTTACACTTTTATTCTTCTCTCTCCTCTTTTATCTTCTATATATTCAAGCCTTTTTGGCTTTGTAATAGATCCAAAATTGGTATGGTGAATCCTTAATGGTTTTGACACCTCATTTGCATTTTAATAAAGTTTTATAAATTTTATTAATTATCTATAATCATTTTCATAAGTGTGTTAATTGGTTTATGTGGTTGACAAGTGATGAATATGCTCTCCTTACTTCCATTCTACTCTTACATTTTTTGTGTGAATGATATCTATTCTAGTAGGTTTCATAAATTTTATATGTTTTTCAAGTGTGTATTAAAATTTGAGAGGGAATAGTAGTTTCTATTATTAAACCTTATTTTCACCCACCTCTATATATGCATACCAATCTACCTCTATGAGAAATACTTATTCTAGAAGGACCATGAGTTGAGGTTAGTTTTAGTAGTTTCCTTTCTTAGTATAGATGCATGTGTGTTGTGTGGACTTATATTTGGTTTATCACCCTCATTATGTAGGTTTATTTATGTTTCCTTCTTCAATTTTCACCCCCAATAGTGATTTTCCTAGTTTAGTGTGTGAGCTTACAGATAGATCAAGGGAGATATCCCTTTCAAGCCTATAGATCTATCTCTTGCATTAATTTGTTTATTTAGGGAGATATTTCGATGTTTTAATAAATTTGAGAAGGTATAATTTAATTATCTAGGTTTAAAATTTATGCTACAATATTTTTAGCATGACTAGTGGGATATGAATTCCAAGAAGGTTGTTCAAGGTAAATGATGGCTTTAACAATAAGGAGTTGTAACAGTCCACTTCTTGTATTATCTAGCAACTCCAATGTTTCAATATGTGTTCAATAATAGTGTAATATTTCATGCCTAAGGTAAACATAATATCTCCCACCAAATCCATACCTTTATAATATCAAAATCTTCCTCATTATTCCTACAAAGTAAGTAGATTTGAAAACACTCATCCCTATCCAAAGAAGTCATACCTTGCTCACAAGCCCACAAGAAATTTATTTATCACCCCATTCTTAAAAATTCCTAAAGCCACCATGGCAAGGATATTTCCTTTTGTTTATTTAAATGGATAGAGTCCTCTAAGACATTCCCACTATGATTATATCCCCATATCTACCCTTAAAAGTGGTCCATCGTACACTAATGATACTACCATCACACCTATTAAGCATATTAGAAATATTGATAACTTATGAAATATCCATCACATCATAGAGGAGAACATTAAAATAAGAGTTTTGGCTATATCCTTCAAATTAAAGGCTCTTGATTGGTCTAAAACATTGTCACCTTAATCAATCACCCTATAGGATGAGGTAATAGATTAATTGAGAAGAATATTTAAGGACAAGAGTGATAAATTATAACTAACTAAGAAGCTAACAAGCATTAGGAGAGATCCTTAACAATTCATTAAAAAACTCAATATAAAATTTTATAAGAGATGGGATAGAATCCCAATCTTGGTAAGACCCATATCTCACCATGATTTCTTTTACTACCTTAAATCATTTGATAGTGATATTGCAATGATGATACAATCTATGGGTGGAATAATTACACTTAATGCCTATGAATTATATATTAGGGTAGATAATTATTTGATTTAGGTAGGGAATATTTCAAAAAAACCTCCAATGCCTCTATTCCTAAATTTTCAAAGTCTTACACCTACTTTTTCTCCTATTCCTACACCTAAACATAATCTTGTTGCCCCTAGTCAGCCAAGTAAACATAATGAGGTAGATAAAATGAGAGATAAAGAGAAAGATATCCTAGGTTTAAAGAGGATTATATAATATAAATAAATAAGTCCTTTACAAATCCAATACCAACCCAATCAATCCTACCCTAACTTTAATGTAATAAGCTACCTTTCCAGGTTCATTCCTAAGGTTAAGGATAGTTGATCCATTCTAAGCCACATGGTGGTTAAAATCCCAATGCCTCTTCCACCTCAAGGGAACTCATGCCTACTAAAAATAACCTTTTCCAAGAGCATAACATTCAAAATTTATTGGATCAACCTTATGATCCATCTTCCTATGTCAACGAGTCCTTTAATGAAGCCTTCATGGCAAGTTTGGAAACTATGCCAACTATGACTCAATATTAAGTAACAAATAGAGGATTGATTGATGGGAATGGTTATAAAGTGGGGTTTTTATTGGAAAATTATAATTAAGATGACTCATGTGTAATTAGTTATCAAGGGTAGTCAAGCATAGATACAAGTTATATAGCTGCACCACAAGGAGCAAGAAGAAGGTAGTTAAATAAGCTCAAGGGGATACTAATGGTTCTTAAATGAATGTTCAAACAAAAACAAGGGTAGGTATGTATAATAATATTACAAATTCAAAAGTAAGTCAAAGAGATCAAAATGTTAGAAGTGTTTTCATAGCTCATAATTTTCAAGGTGTAGACAACATGATTCCTACTAGTAGACAAGCAAAATTTAGTGGTCCTTTCATTAACATTGTAGAGTAAATTAAGAGGTATCATGTAAATTTATAAATGTGGGATACATTGTCAATCCATGAAAAAGAACACCTAATTAAACAAGAGTTATCCAAGCTCAATTTGGCAACTAAACAACCTAGTAGGAGAGAGGTAACTTTGATAAATACCATGAATCCTAGTGAAGGATAGTTAAATAAGGTTGAAAAAGTAGGAAAACATCTTATTTTCTATCTATAAATCATTATTGGAGATTATTTAATGCACAATTGTCTTATTGATAGTGGAGCTAGTACTTGTGTCATGCCCAAACAAGTAGTTGATAAATTGAACTTGAATTATGAGCCTCATACCAAAGGAGTCCTACAATTGGATGGGTCAAATACCAAGACCATTAGTATAATTAGAGGTTTTCAAATTATTCTCAATGATTTTTCTACCTTCACCATTTCTCAAGATGTTGTAATGGTATATGTGCCTCCTCATTTTGCACTTTGTTTGTGAAGAGAGTCAGTACTAAAATTAGAGGTTATTTGACTTTAGACTAGTCCTGCATGGGTTTTAAGACCAGGTATGGTGAAAAAGTGATAATAAAGTCAAAACCTATCTTTATATTTCATGTTGAACCTTATGTGACTTACACTTTTAATATTAATTGTAATTTCATTAAATAATATGATCACCCTAGTGATCAAGAACCTCTAACACTCCCTGATGGCATATTTGACTTGTATCTTGATGAATGGGGAGATGAGAAAGGTGGAATTAAATAAATAGGACTTATATTTATGTCCTTCATGAATATTGTGATGGAATTCTTAAAGCATATCTTGAAAACATTCTAAAATAAGTTGCATGGGGAAACTATCTTATATACATGAGTGATGATGTTGACCTCCTAGCTATGTCAAAACATGATATTCCTAGTGAAAACCCCATTTTTCCTATAAATGAAGATAAAATTCATGAATATGAACATCATGAAGAAGAAAATTACATGTGTAAATAATTCAATGCCATTATGCAATATTTTGAGGAGTTAAGGAATCCTTCAGTTCTTCAAAAAGAATGTAGACCTGATGATGAGTTCAATCATGATCCATATGAACACAAGGAGGTAAGTAGGTCTAAAACTCTTAAAAAATAATATAGACCTAATTATAAGGTTAATCATACACTAAATGAGAATAAAGAGAATATTGAGGTCTTTACCAAGCAAAAAAAAACTTGACAGACCAATATGTGTTTCATGAGTATAAGGAAGATTTTAAGGTCTCAAATGAACAAGAAAAAACTATAACAAATCATGAAGATGGTCATGATGAATTACAATAATAAGAATATTATATCTTAGATTCCTTGTAATTTGATAACGTTGTAGTGATCTCCAATTATTAGTTTGAAGAATATCAAGTGAGAATGGTAAATCCCAAACAAGCTGCAAGGTGAAACAAGACTCTTGGAGGGCTACATGGATTATTATTGAGAAATCCAAGTGAGACACTTAAGATTAATAGAATATATAATTAACTCAAGTATTTTAAATATATCCACAAGCAAGTGTTCATTATTAAATATGACTCATGTGATAGACTATTTTCTTGGAGCAGCAGTGATGCAAGGAGCATTGTCCTTGATCTTGGTTGAAGAAATGATATGTGGTTCTTCACCTCAAGTATATTGAGCTATTTTACATACTAGGATAGGTGTGTTTTTGCTTATGTTGTGTATGTTTTCCATAAGTGTTCATGAGATAACAAATGTGTGTCTTATTTCTTATCTTATATACTTGTTTCCTTTTTGTGTGTGGTGTGTTTAGTGCCATTTAAAAGGATTATTAGTGTGAATCATAGTGTATAGGTGACTCCATTTCCCAAGGATAGAAGAAGGCTACTGGTCCTTAGCATAGCAAGCATACTACCCTTATGAAATCATTAAAATGTTGACTAATTTGACCCCTTAGTCAAATTAAGTCAACCCCTCTATATTTAAAAAATTTATAGGGTCTTTCTAAGTCATAAAATGGTCACATAATAATTTTTAGGGTCACATTATATGTTTAATCTTTGTCATATGTGTCATTATCTTAATATTCCTTTATGTCACCTTTTTGGTCACTCTAGGTGAATTATATGGTTTTCACAAGAAGACAAGTGTGTCAAGATAATATATAATGTAAAAGGTGTTATTTGAGTGTTAGGTAACTATTTTATAACTAACATGATGCAAGTTCAACATCTATCCAAGAAGATCAACTAAAAATAGGTAGTTTTAAGTAGTTTTATGGATGAATGACACAATTAACACATGGGAAGACTTTAGGAGGGTCTCTTCAGATCCCCAAAAGTTAGTTTTAGGCTTGGAAATCTTTTAAGAACCAAAAATTGAGAAAAATTGGTTCTTATCTCTCATCTCTCTCTTGGATAAGGTAAAAGAGGTTAACCAGTTTTCTATTAGTATAGACAAGAAGATGAGAGTTGGTATGAGTGCACTTGGGGGTTAAAGTTAGTCTCTATGATCTCTCATTCCATGTTAATGGTTTGTATATTGATTTCTATACTTCATGAACAAACACTAATACTGCCTGTGATTCCAAATTCTTGTACATTCCTAACACCTCTAGTTTTATCATCTTTTAGCATAAATAGGATGTTTCCAAGTCATGTATGTGTTTTGGCAGAGCATGTTCTTCATATTCATGTTTTTTCAATCTAGTTTTGCATGTTTGAACATGGATGTTTATGAAAAATAACTCTATTGTGATATAAATTCATAACTATCATGGTCTACATAGTAGTGTTTTAAATTTGTAGAGTTCATCTTTTAGGTATGAAATGGCTTAAGGTCAATACAACATGTACTAGTTTCATCCCATTAGTATAATGTGAATACCCATATTAGTTGATCATGCAATTATCTACTTGAGGTCATGGTGGACCTACTTTCTCATTGTCATATATAGGTAGAGTGTACTTTTAATACATATGACTCCAGGATAGGAGGTGTCAATGGCATTTGAGGGATTCAAATTACATGCTTAGAACCTTAAAATGAGTCCCCATTACCTTAAAATATTATAACATGTCTTTCCAACTCAAGAAGAGAGATAAGTGTTCAAAATATTGAGATTGTCTATCTGTAGTCATACCTAATGAGACCACAATGTTGTGCCTATGTAGATAATGGAGGAAAAGTGGTAGGATGCCTTGAGAATAGTTTGAGGATGATAATATAGTGAGAGTACATTTTGGTAAATATGGGTTATTGTGAGATAGAATATTAGTTAGAAATACCACCTCAAATAACACCTATAGTCTCAAATTTGAATAAATTACTCAATGGGATTGATTACCTTAACTTATCTGAATGAGGATTTGTTCAAACAATGAGTCATCTCTTGGTAAGTGTCTATGAGGTCTATGTAAGTCAAATAAGTTCTTTATTGAAACATAGATGGAGATGTCACTTATTAACATAAAAGGAATTTTATAAGTGAAGATATGATAATGATAATTGGACATCCAATTTAATTGGGTTTCTATTGAAAACACTCAGTAAAACCTATAGTTCACTAAGCCAAAATAAACTTGGGACAATAGTGACCTAGAGTGGAATGGTAACATGATATTAAGGAATAAATTAACTCATTAAAGTGTGAGATATAAATAATGGATTAAGTAAATAGTAAAGGTGTGGGACACATCACGTAGGCATGGAAAAAGACCCTACATGAGTCTTTTGAATTCTTCAAATTGCCAACTACATATGATATAGTCAACAAAGTTTATGAACTAGGCTAAACTAATGGAGAGAAGCTAGTTGAGAAGGTTGATAAATATATAGGATGAAAATGAATATTTTGAATAAAATATCATAGTGATAATATCACTTACATTTGAATTCTATGGGTAAAGGAGATAGAACAAAGACTTGGTTTTTTAACCTTAGAACTTAGTCAAGTCAAGACCTTACATAATCACTATCATAAAAGTTAGTCTAGAGGATTTGATGTATTGAGATTTATATACACATATTTAGAACTTGATATTTTGTTTAGAGTGTCTTCATAAACTAATAAATCCTTCCATTACCTTGGTTTTTCCAAACAAATAGGGTAGGTACCCTCTTTTTTATCTTAGACATAGGACACTCCATGAGCAAGATAACCTACAAGTTTGGTATGTGAAGAGTGAATTATATGAAAGGAAGAGTATTTAGTGATTTTGTAATATGCATAAGGTTGGAATAAAGGTGAAAAGAGATATAAAATTCTATAAAATATTTGAAAACCCTTAGAGGTGGTCATACACATAGGAAACATAGTCCTAAAAATTAGGCCTAAACCAATAGATGCCTAAACTCATCTATAAGACCATGATATCCTTCCAAACCATTTGAAAAGATCCAAGGGAAATATGAGAGTCCATATGAGACATTGGATTGTATAAAATGACACATAAGTGGTCAATTTGGCCTAAAACTATCCCAAACCTACTCAAAATGTAATCAAGAGCTAGAGAGGCAATTTTATTATGATCAAATATATATGCACAATGTGCATGGTGCCTCAAGGATTTAGTTATATTTGAGGGATTTCCCTAGATTTATCTTATTTTAATTTGTTTTGAGGTTCAACATATGGATTTTAGGAATCATTATTAATAAACAAAACATCTTAAAACCCTCCTAAAACCCTATCAAGAACTTGATGGAGAAAAAATCATTAGAGATGCATCTAAAAGTGGTAATTTAACTTAGAAAATGTTTTAGAAAGACTTGGAACTTTCTCAAGATCCTCACCATCTAATTTTTTCATACAATCACTTGTACAGATAGGCCTAATTCTCTATCTTTTGTAGGATTTGAGTTGTTTCACAATTGTAGATGGAAAATAATGAATGAGATCCATTAAGGAAGGTCTGTAAGGACATTTTATAAATCCATATATCAACCTCTCACCCTAGTTAAGGATAAAAACATCTCTGCTAGACCAATCATTGTAGGTAGTATAAATAGTTAGTGAGAAGGCAAAGTGATTACCTAGTGTGATAGTGAGAGAGAGGTGATTTTAACTCTTTAGAGGCTTATTTGATAGACTATAAGAAAAAAAGGTCTAAATGAATTTCCTAAAACCTCTTAAATTAGATCATTTTAATAACTATAGGCTATCTAAGTGACAAATGTGAAGATTCAAGCCTAAAGGGCTAGTGAGTGATTGTAGAAAGTGAATGGCAAGTGACAAGGGTGAGTCCATCAGTTGGAGAAGTGTACATGACTTATACTAACCTCATTTCCATATTTTCATATTAGAGGATATGTGTAGATGAATATTATGTAAATTTTAGATATTCAAGTAGATAACTCATCATCAAGGTAATTTCAAAGCAAGAACATGATGAGTCTATATGCTATCTTGATGAATATGTCATGATTTTGATGAACACTTGTCAAAGAAGACATTCATATCCTATTATCCACTTCATTATATGGAATTATAATTGTTTATAAATTTTAACACTTGGATTTGTGTCATTTTCACTTCTCTTCTTATCTCTCCTCTTTTATGCTCTATATGTTCAAGCTTTTTTGGCTTTGTAATGGATCCACAATTGGTGTGGAAAAACCCTACTAGTTTTGACACCTCATTTGCCTTTGAATAAAGTTTTATGAAGCTGATTCATTATTTTTAATATTTTTCTGAAGTTTGTCAAGTGTCTTATGTGGTTGACAAGTGATGAATATGCTCTCCTTGCTTCCATTTTGTTCTTGTATGTTTTGTGTGAATGATATCTCTTCTAATAGGTTTCATAAAGTAAATGTATTTTTCAAGTGTGTCTAGAAGTGTGAGAGGGAATAGTAGTATCTAGTATCAGACCTTATTTTCACCCACCTCTAGATATGCGTATCAATCTACCTTTATGAGAAATACTTATGCTATAAGGACATAGAGTTGAGGTCAATTTTAGTAATCTCCTTTCTTAATGTATATGAAAGTGTGTTGTGTGGAGTTATATTTGGTGTATTACGCTCATTATTTTAGGTTGATTTATGTTTCCTTATTCCCTTTTCACCACCAAAATTGATTATCTTAGTGTAGTGTGTGAGATTAAAGATAGATCAAGGGAGTTAGCCATTTCAAACCTAGAGATCTATCTCTTGTAGTAGTTTGTCTATGAAGAGACATAGTTCTATGTTATCTTAAATTTGAGAAGATATAATTGAATTATCTAGGGTGAAAATTTAGGATAAAACATGACCAACTTACCAATGATTAATATTAGTTATACAATGATAAATTAGTTGATTTCTATAAGAATGCCAAATACCCCATTCCTAACTAGATCATAGAGAATCAAGCCTATTAAGGAGGAGGCCTTAGGTCAAATCATCAAGGTAATATTGAGCCAATTTATATAAATTATAAAAAAGGACCTTATGGAATTATATTTAAACCTCTTGGGGGTGACCCCACATATCTTATTTATGTTCCAATGTGTTGGGTGAATATTTTGTCGTCAAGAAATTGATGGCAAAATGGGTATATCAACAACAATACAAGGAGATATATACGGTAAAAAGTGTGGGTTTACCACATCCTAATGAGATAAATCTCTCCTCTCATCAAGGGGAGGTTCCCTATAAATTAATTATATGCTATATATATATATATATATATATATATATATATATATATATATATATATATATATATATATATATAAGTAGAAAAAAATACTCAGGGTAGGATAACACTATCCATCTCTCTTTTTTTAGAGATGATGTTCACAGAGTAAAAGAGAAATCCTGGTTGATGACTAAAAGCATTCCTCTTCCTTTAGAATTGATGTTCAACACATAGCAAAAAATATTCTCAAGTAGTAACTAGGTTTAATAGAAACCCTTAAAAGCACAAATTCTTTCGTTGCATCCCTCACTGATTCAAAGCATACATAATAGTAGAGTGAAGTGTAGCTTAAAGTCTTCACCTAAAAATACAATAGATAATAAGATCATAAAGGATAAAAGTAGCTCAAAGTTTTTCTGATATCCTTCAGAATGTCTTCAGATAATTTCCACACACACTTTGCTTATTTAATTAAATATATGAGAGACTATTAGGAAATAGAACATAAGAATGATCTCTTAAGTAACACAAATTATTTCAACACAAAGTCTAAAAATAACCTGCTTCCCATTCATTCAAGAAAATATGATTTACAAGCTGAGATCAAAGTCTCAAAAAGCATCTCAATTTAAGCAGAGTTTTTAGTCTCCATTATAAAAAAAAGATATTTTACAAAAGAAGCTCCCTCTATATATATAGGGAAAATATTTCAAAATTGAGAAAAGACTTAATTATTAAAACCTAGTCAAAGATGAGTCTCTGTTGACTTTGGGACTTTTATAAATTTTTACATGTATTTACATATGAAAAAAGTACATGTGTAAATGTGCCAATTCAATTAAAAAGTGCATGAAATAAATGGAGAAGAATAAATGGAAGAACAGTTCAACTTTTGTCACCAGCCTTCTCTAGATGAGCATCATACATGGCAATAGCTACTTGTATCTCGATGTTGTTTGGTGCAATAGTATTTTTTAAGACCACCTTAGCTCTAAATATGGCATCTCTCACTATGGTGATTGATGTTGCATGACTAGTTAACCTAGTTCTCAGATTATCTAGAGTTAACTGATTATCTAGAATATTATCCACATAAGCCATTGAGAATACTTTCTCCTCAAATTCCCTTTGGATCATACCTTTGAACTCCTGAATCATTTCCTCTGCTGAAATGAATTGGTTGTCTTGAGAGGTGAGTCTGTAAGGCAACTCCTCTAATTTATTTAATAGACTATTATCACTTTCTTCACTAGCATCTTTGGAAGATTCAAGGTCATTGATCAGTTCCTTAAGTACCCATATCCTATACATTAGTGATTCTTTAATTTCAATATAAGAATCTCTATCAAAAATGACATTGATTAATACTAAGGTACGTTTCTTCAGTGCTTTCAACACTAACCACTCGCTAAGATATTTATTTGTGCTATCAATATCTTGAGAAATAATATTGATAAGGTCTTCTAACTCTGTTTTCATTTTCTTCATTTTACCTATCTTCTCAGCCACCTCTATAAACAAGGAAATCCCCTATGCATACATCTTATCTAGGTAATCTTCAAGTAATTTTTATTTTAGATAAGTCTTTTCTAATTTTTGGATTACAAGATCATCTATGGAGAAAGCCTCTGAAGTCACTACTTCTGGAGCAAAAGTGAATCTCCTGATCAATGCGGTCAATTGTTCGACTTTTGCTTTGTAATGATCTTTCATTTCTCTCTCTCTTTATCAAATTTATAGACCATGATATCCATCACATATTTCAAATCACTCTTTGCACCCTCATGAGTTATTTTACCTAACTCAACTCAAGAAATGGAGTAGTTGCTCATATAAAAATTCTCAAGAGTCACATCCTGTAGGGGTTTGGCTATCTCCAAAAATTTGTGCCCTTTATCTCCTATCATTTTTGAAAGGATTATTGGCTTCTTGGGGGTCTTAGCTTTCACTAGTAATATTTTACTAAAGTTAAAGTCATCTGGAGAGATGGCTTACTTTTTATTTTTGGGTGTGAAAGTTGATAACCAAGGTAGGAGAGCAAAATCACTTATAGTAGCAACAATCCCTATAGTTGATGTCATTGGCATAACACCTACACTAATGGAAAGAATAATGGGCATATTGGGTGCAGTAGGTGTAGTGGGTGTAGTAGGCATAATATTAGTTAAAGTCACACTTACTGCTTAAGGGTCAAAGGTGGAATTATCTCTAATGTTGAAAGAAGGAGATGATAAACTAGGGATAGATCCTGATGATCGAAGAACATCTCCAGAAGCACCTTGAGGGTCACCAAAAATAACTCTAGAAGGAGAGGTAGCTCTAGAAGAGGGAATAATAATGGGAGAAATGGGTGAAGGAGCTAGAACAGGTGAGTGGGATAAAGAAGAAGAGATTCTTGTATTTGGTTGTGCACCTTCTTGTAAAGATTGAGCTCCCATTCCCTATTGACCCATAGGCCTGTCATCAATATCCATCTATTCTACTACTTGATCTCAGGTGCTTTGTTTCTCAACCCCCATATCTATTGACTCTGGCTCTTTCTTGGAAACCTTTGATTTCTTTGATACAAAGATGATCCTAGGCTTGTGGGGCCTAAAAGAAAAAGGAACATCACTTTTATTCTTTGTTCTATTTTCTGCTCTCTTTCTTGTCTCTTCTTGGAATTTAGCCTCTGATCTCATGATGAGTTCTTATAAAGTGATCCCCTTATTTGCTAACCAATCATTGGTGTTAGCCAATATTGGTTTGAATCTCACCTTTAAAGAGGTCAACTCTTTTTGAGACCATTAAATCAGAGGAAGGGGAGAGTTAGTGACATTTTTAGCAAGATATATGCTATTAACTAGATCTCTATCATCTACTAGATTTGGAGGAATATCAGTGAGCCTTAGATACTCTATTTGCTCAAGAGATAGTCTACTATAGTCTATTTTCCTGATATCTTCTATTGTCCTTAAATCTATCTAGACGTCTTCAATCATGGGTTCATGGAATTGAGTCTTCCTTCTGATCATGTCTTTGACACCTCTATAATGAAACTTGGGTCTTATTTTGAAATGCTTCATGGTGACAAGTTGCATTTCAATCTCCATTTCCCTTGCTTTTGTAGTGGTCAACACTGAGTACCTACCAATTTCAATGGGGAATCTAAAACTAGGTTTATTAAGTTACATCTGCTTATTGTGTACGATAATAATTTTCCTACACAGCTCCATCAAGGCCAATTTAACTGACAGGAATCTAGGGAGCATATAGGGATAGCCTTGGAAAAATCCAATCTATAGATAGCAAAAAGAAGGGAACTATAAGAACATACAGTTGAAGTCATTTACAACAGCCTAGGCTTCATCTAACACTCTCTTCTATTCTAATTAGGGGTTGAAGAGACACAAAAATATTGTAAATAAAGTGTCATTTACCCTCCTAAAGTGATGGATTGATCCATTTAATGTTAATTGAGGGTAATATTGGTATACAGGGGTGGTTTTTTGTCTCCCTCTGATGTCAAACCTAGAAAATTTCTCATGAAAGCTATAATATACACCAGGTATGAAGTCATATAGAACTTTGAGGTAGTCGACACCTTTGTCAATTGCTCATGCAAAGCATTACTAATTTGTTAACCCCAAAAAATGAATTCTTTCCACTAGAGGATTATCTTGATTAAGGGATACATCCATTCATGAAATTGAGAAGAAGAGGGTAAACCTCATACTCTGCTGAGAAGAGTAATCAAGTCACCAGATTCCTCTATAAAGTCACTTCTTGAAAAGTTTAATGGCCATCTAGACAAGTTGGCTCTGGGAGTCTTGAGCCATCTATTGTTGATCACCTTCTTCACCTTCTTAGGATCTCTATCATATTCCTTTTGTGCATTGATGAAGTTGATCTTCAGCACTTCAGTAACAAGAGGGCACATGAAAACTTTATCAATGAACTTAGGGTCCAGTCGAATTACTACATTGCCATTAGCATCTGACATAGCTCTGGTATCTTTGTTATATAATTGGGTGCACTAGAGGATGAAATCTGTGTGATGTGTCACCACAATAAAAGATGAGACTAGATGGATGTTGCTCTCAATTATCCTCTTCATTTTAGATCTTGGATTTTTTGCCTTGGTTCTCTCTACAAACTCAGCCATATTTACATGGCTGATCTCTGTGTCCCTAATGTCCTCAAGATTAGAAGTGATCAAGGTGATTAGGAAAACACCTTGATATTGGTACTTCATCATCTTTAAATTCTTTAGAGAAACTTCAATCATCGGGATGAGCCTTTGTCAAAAGTATGTTGATGAAGAAGGATCTCGAGGAGAAACTGTGATAAGAGTCATGATCACGCAATTAAGAGAAATATTGGCAATCTGATAAAATTGCACATTAGGTGATCATGACCAAGGAAACATGATTGAAATGGATGAGGTGAGATCAGGTTAGAAAGTGGAAGGAAAGCATGCTCAAAAAGTGAGAAAAATAAAAATTGCCACCCTTGCATGTCAGGAAAAGTTATATGTTTCATGTAAGGGTGGAAAAAATAACTGCCCTTGCACATGGTTTGGAAGTTATAGATGTATTGGTGGAAATTTTTTCCACCTATGTATCTTTGATAAGTTGTGTAAGGGCAGTGAAAATTGTTGCCATTGCACATGGTGGGAAAAGGGTCTGTAAAGCTAGCAATTTTCACTGCCAATACACATGGTCGAATGGCCACATGTGATGGAAGTGAAAATCACCACCATTACATAGGGTGGAATTATTAGAAACATATGAGTGTGGTGATTTTTTCTGCCCTTACATGGGTTGGAATGGCTAGTGGGTTTCCTAAGGGTGGTGGACTTTGCCACCCCAACAATGGTTGAAAGGGAAACAAGGAAAGAACAAAGAAGAGGGGGAGATTTTGGTGAGGTTGGATAGGAAATAGGTGGGAAAAGAAGACTAAAAAGAGAAAAACTAAACCTAGAAGAAAAATAAAGAAAAACAACATAAAAAGAGAAGGGAAAATAAAAATAAAAATAAAAACAAAACCCTACCTAAAGAAAAACGTGAAACAAGGCTCAAATCTGACAAAAATGTGCTTCCTCTTGCTCGCTTGATCATCCAGGGGAAGGGAGGAGAAGAAAGGAAGGAATGGATGAAATGAGGGGAAAAAATATTAAATGGGGCAAAAATCACCCCCAACCACTCAACATGCACGGCCATTAATGCTACGCATGAAAATTGAGACCATGTAGGGATGGTGAAAATCACCACCTCTGCATTGGAGGTAAGAAAGAGATGCAGGGATGGCAAAAATTACCGCTCTTGGATGGAAAACATCAAAAGATGCAAGGGTGGAAAAATTCACTACTCTTGCATGACGAATGCAAGGGCAAAAAAATTTGCCTCTCTTGCGTGGAAAACTCAAAATAACATGTAGTGGTGGCAAAAATTGCCACCCCTACATGTTAACTAAAGAAAGCAACTAACTCTAATAAATGAGGGAGAATTTGTCATCTGGCTGCATCAAGATGGTAATGATTTTCATATTTATAGGAAAATGTAACAAGGGAATGTCATGAACTTTGAATGCTTCCAGTTGAGCAAACATAAGAACAAGAAAAAATTGCCTCAAAAGATGAAATTAGAGAGAAAAATATGAAATGGACAAGTTTCATAGGGGTTGTTCTAGAAATGAGTGTAGCTAATTTTGGGAACAACAGTTGGCTCTTGCTAGGGAACTTACATTGATCGAACTGATTGATGGGAGTAGAAACTAGTCTCTAAGTGCCTTCATCCAAACCATTGGGATATAGAGTCAAGCCAAAAAAGGAAAAAGACATGAAAAACTAGAAGAAAACAAACAACACAAAAACTATACAAATGTACAAGTGAACTCATCTAATACTTCAGGGATTGAAGTGCTTCAGATGCTACCCACTATGTGGCAGTGAGAATGGTGTTCCATATTGATAATTTAGCAAGAATATATTCTCACCATATACCTAACAAATTCTAAATGGACCTCTCCATGAAGAATCAAATTTGCCATGCATTCCTTTTAGTTCTCTCCTCTTTTCCCATAACAAGAATTGATCTCTAATCTAAAATTCATAAATCTTTGCCCTCTTGTCGAAGAGTTTCTTCACCTGATTCTGATGTGCATTAATCTGGTCCACCACCATGGTTTGTTTCTCATTTAATTTAGTTAGACACATTATCCTTTTATTAATTGAGTTTTTGAATGTTGAATCTTTGATTGCCTTTGCTAACATGAGTAATGGTAGTTCCAGGGTGATTTGTATCTATACATTCAAACCATAAAAAAATTGGAATGGTGACATGCCTATGGCCCTCTTGAGTGTAATCCTATCTACCCACAAAGTGTCCAATAATGCTTTATGCTAAGTCCTCTAATTATCATCTACCGGTTTTCTTATAATAGTAACCAGATTCTTGTTGCTCGATTTTGCTTGGCCATTTTTTTGTAGAAAATAATCAAAAATGTGGGAGAGGGTAATTCCATAATAAAAGTATAATTGGGTAATCTCATGAGAAGAGAAATAGGCTACATTATCTATTACATCTTATTTGGAACCCCAAATCAGGAAATATTATTTTTGTTATGAAAATTACATACCACATCTGAAGTAGTGTGTTTAGTTGGAATGGCTTCCACCCATTTGGTAAAGTAATTAGTCACAGTGAGGACATAATCATGCCCAAAATTTGAAGATGGGTTGACTGTGCCAATGAAATCAATACCCCATTGTTGAAAAGGTTCTTCAATTACCAATGGCTTGAGGGGTATTGTGGCCAATTTAGATTTTCTAACGAACTGTTGACATAATTCACACCTACGCACCCATTTGTAAGCATCTTGAAATATCATAGGCTAATAGTAACTTACTCATATAATTTTATCAGCTATCACTGGTGTAGAGAAATGTCCTCCATAGGCCAAATTGTGGAAGGAATCTAAAATTTTGTCTTGTTGCACCTTATTGACGCAGCAAATAAATACTCTATTAAGGCTTCTCTTATACAAACCATTGTCCCACAAGACATAGCTAACATCCTTCAGCTTAACATTCCATTTTTCTTTATAGGATAGATGAGTGGAACACTCACCATAGGAAATAAAATGAGTGATGTCAGAATACCACTCATCAGTAGTAGTGATGAAGAGGACCATAGGCACTTCTTTAGCCTCTATTTCTTCATTTTCTATTTCCTTGGGGATATTATCAGCAATCAACTGGTAGAGGTGATTTTCTCACACAAGTTTTGTATGTTTTATGTCAAGATCAAATTCCTAAATCTTAGTAATCCAATTTCCCATTTTAGTACCAAACTCCTATTGAGTTAGAATGGACTTCACCATTGCATCAGGCACCAAAACCACAGTATGTGAATTTAGGATATAAAACTTGAAATGCTTCATCACCTTAACCATAGCATAAGCATGTTTCTCTATGTTTGAGTACTTTATCTCATGAGATTTAAGAGGATATATTATGAAATAAATGAGAGATTCCACACCTTCTTGGTTTTACTAAACTAAAATAGCTGAAAGTGTATGCTCAAAAGCATAGCTGTATATTATGAAGTCTTTGGTGTAATCTAGAAAAATCAGAATTGGTGTACAAGCGATCACTTTTTTGATGTATTCAAAGGCTAAATTTCCTTCCGTAGTCCATCAAAAATTGGATTTTCCATTCATCATGTTCATAATGTGGTGAGTCTTCTCAGTGAACTCGGGAATGAACATTCATAAAAAATTCACTTTTCTAAAGAAAGAGTGAACTGTAGTCTTACTTGTTGGTAGGGTAAGCTCCTGGATGGACTTGACTCTTTTTGAGTCAAATTTTATGCCTTCTCAAGATACAATGTGCCTAAGAAGTTTCCCTTTTGTTACCCCAAAAATAGATTTCTTGGGATTTATAGAAATGCCATTATGGTGGTAGCGTTCTAGCACTTATTGTAAATGGTGCACATGATCAGGATGATGCTTGGAAAAGACTGTTAAATCATTTAGGTATACTAAATTGTTCTTACCCATTTCATCTTTGAAATCAAGATCCATTTATCTCTAAAAAGTGGTGACAACATTTATCAGGCCAAATGGCATTCTTTGATAGGTAAAGGTTCCCCAAGGTGTGGTGAAGGCAATCTTATGCTGGTGTGCTTTTCCAACTTCAACTTGATTATACCTTGAGAATCCATCTAGCATTGATAACATCTTTAAACTGGTCACCATCTAAAGAACATGATCCATGATAGGTAGAGGATAGTTATCCTTTAAGGATGACCGATTCAAGTTTTTGAAATCCACATAGATGTGAATTTCACCATTCTTCTTCCTCATAGGGACTATGTTTGCAATCTATGTGGAATGATGGATTGGAAAAATTAACCTAGCATTTAAAATTTTCTATATTTTGGATAGAATAGTACCTGATATATTTGAATTATACTACCTATATTTTTGTTTATAAGGCACTAAATCACTTTTGAGAGGAATGTCATGGTAGATTTCTTTAGGCTTGAGTGACTTCAGATCATCATAAGAATATGCTAGGACATCTATATACTGGTAGAGTAGAGCAGTGAACTTGAACTTTTCTTCATGAGTGTATAATTTCCCAATGTTCACCATTTTGGGATTTTTCTTAGTACCTAAATTTACTTGATCAAACTCCTGGGAGGAGCTTGAATCCTTTTGCTACTATTTAATGAACATGTCATGTTTGTCAAATAGCTTCTCAAGAGAAACCAGGGCTTTTGGGATTTTATTTCCTTTAAGTTGTAGGAATTCTTCACCTATGTCTACACTTGATATAGGGATGGCTTAGGCTTTTAGGGCTCACTGCCACTAAAATGAAGCTATTCAAAGTTGTCTTTTTACTCCATGAAGGCAATGATTTGGTTATCATTGTTAAGCACTTGCCAATGACTGGCATTGTCAAGCACATTTGGTCAAAATACCATTTCAATAGTGTACCTATCTCCTTTAAAATTAGGGTGAGGAACCAATAGAGTTCCTAAAAAAACTAGTGCATTTGCTCGGTCATTGAATTCCCTGGGTATGGCAAAGATTTTGAAAGCATCAAAGTTTTCAATTTGATCCTATACTAGATTGTGGTAGTGGTGCAATCTATCATTTTTGGTTTGATATAGGTTCCTTACCTGACAAACCACCAATTCAGCATCACCTTTGGCATGAAGGAGTTTGACGCCTTTGTCTCAAGCAGCCTTCAATCCAAGTAGTAGAGATTTATACTCAGTTGTGTTGTTGATATTGCTGAACTACAACTTGTATGAAGAAGGAAAAATATCTCTTTGAAGACATATCAACACAGTCCTAGCTCTTGAACCTATAGAGGAGTAGCTACCATTGAATTCTAGAATCCATACCTTATGAGACACTAATTTTTCCTTAGATTCTTCTTTGTTTGGAGGGGAATATTCTTCTACACTTGCACAATGCTCCACTAGTCTTTCTATTGTTCCATTTGAACCAATTTTTACGTTGACACATTTGGGAATTTCATTAGGCATCTCATGGACTTCTTCCATGGAAAAAAAGTAATTACCCATGCTTGAAGACTCAAATAGAATTTGAGCTTCAGACTCTGATGTTTGAGTGACCACGTATTTTACTTCCTTCTTAGGGAGAAATCTCCGCATTACACCTTTGATTGGGATCCTCACCTCAGATAGATCCCTACTTAATTCACCACCAACATCCTTGCAAAAAAAATTCCCAAGAAGGATGCCTTAAGAGACTAAAACAACAACCACCAAGATCATTTTTATTCTCTTCTCTGGAAAAGCCACAAATAAAAATTGGGCATCTTTAATTTAACCTGGGAGTGGGACTTGTTTGTTTTCCATGGAAAAACACCTCCCAAAAGTCTTAGTCAAAGTAATAACAAGGGAATCTGCTACTTTAGCAGGTATAACATTATCAAAAGCTCTTGATTTTATTATGCAATTACTCAATCTATGACCATTTATCAATAGGGAAACATAGGAGGGTTCTATTTTTTTAGGGGCAACAAGAGGAGTAGTGACAAAATTATTCTAGGTGAATTTACATTTGGAGGAATCATGAGTCACCTTTGAAGAATCTGGTCCTATAGGGCAATTTTACTTTTCACGTATTTGACCAACCTATCAAACTGTTTAGGATTGGATCACAAGTACTCAATCTCAGTCATTTGAATCTTGGTCTTTTTGGCATGATCAATTATATCAAATAATTGAAATGAGCTAGACGTAGATGGAGGAAGCCTATCATCCTAATCTTTATTGGGTGTGGCACTGGTCTGAGAGATAAAATTAGAAGGTATAAGATGGTTTGAGGTACTTAATTTCTTATTAGTCATTAAGTCCTTTGATTTAAAAGGTAGTGAAGTCCCTCATTTAGTGATAAAAACTATTGGTTGAGGTTCTTCTCCTACTTTTTCTTTATCAGCTTGTTGAGCTGATTAGTTTTAGGACCTGGTAAAAATAGCATAGGATCCATCAAACACTTCTCCCTGACTTTTAGCTTCATGATGATAATCTAGGAAACCAATATTAGAGTCGCCAACTAATTGTTCTTCTGGTTATACAAAGAGATTAACATCATCTTGTTGGTTCAACTCAAGTTGGAATGAGAAATCATGTTGAACTTCAAGGTAACCAAATACTAAATTAGTAGGTGATCTTTCAATGGAAAGCTTCTCATGTGGAGGAGGAAGGTGATTTGGTTGTCCTTGATTTTTGGTAGCATTGCTTTGATATGACTGATGGGAAACATTTTTCTTGGCATATCCCAATAAGAAGGAGTAGACATACCTTAGGCCATTTGTCCTTTCAAGGCTAGCAGTTTAATTGTCAATTTTTGCACCATAGGATTTGTGGTGCTCGTGGAAGAACTTTTAGCAGATGAAGAAAAATTATTTTTATTAGAATCTTTCCTAATATTACCTACCAGGATAAGATCATCCTCAATCTCAGTAGCCAAATTTTTAGTCACAGTGAGATCCATAAGATTGACCCATCTCAACAAAAAACTTACTTTAAGAAGTTGAGAGTTGATGAAAAAGCACTTGAGGTTTTCTAGTGTAGGCTGAGAAATTGTAAGAATTTAGTTCTTCAACTTATTTAATTTTGCTATGAAATCCCTCAGAGGCTCATGATGTTCCTTCTTCATTTGTGTAAGCTGAGCTAAAAAGGCATATGCATCTTCAATGAGTTTAAACCTAGCCTCAAACTTTACCTTGAGCATATTCTAGTCAGTTATAGTTTGAGCTTGAAGGTGGTAAAACCAATCTGTGGAGGCACCTTGCAAAGATTCTACAAACAGTCTCATCATTATATCTTCATATTCCACACCTATCACACCACATTCTATAGAGAAGGCAGTAATATGATCATTATGATAAATCTTCTCATCACCATAGAATTTGGGGAAATTCTTTTTCAAACTACAAGGTAGTTCGTGTAAAGTTGGGGTTAGATTGAGAGGACCAAAGGAGTTGCCCCAAGGGCCTTGGACTACCATGATATGTCTATTAAATGAAAAGATAACAAATCTTTATGGGGTTAGTATAGACAAAACCTTACTAGTACTGAGACTAGAAGCTTCACCAGGTATGGGAGATCTAATGCTGGTAGGAGGGAAACTCCTGGTTCACTAAAGACGAGATGGTGGAGGAGAAATTTCAAAGTTAGTTCATCACACCAACTTGAATACAGGATCAACAATACCTTGAGCTCTCTAGCTTCATGTGTATGATGGATATACCAGAGTGTAAAATTAAAAAGGACTAGAAATGCTTCAAGTTGAAGCTTGAGGCTTTAAAATACACATTCGTAATTCCTAGTAGAGTCACCAAAAGCTGTTGGGTGAATATTTTGTCATCAAGCAACTGATGGAAAAATGGGTATATCAACCACAATACAAGGAGATTTATACATCAAAAAGTGTGGATTTACCACATCCTAATGAGATAAATCTCTTCTCTCATCGTGGAGAGGTTCCCTATAAATTACTTATATGTTATATTTATATAAATAAGTAGAAAATAATACTCAGGGTATGATAACACCATCCATCTCTCTCTTTTTAGAGATGATGTTCACAGAGTAAAAGAGAAATCTTGGTTGATGACTGAAAGCATTCCTCTTCCTTCAGAACTGATGTTTAATAAATAACAAAAAAACTTCTCGAGTAGTAACTAGGTTTAAGAGAAACCTTCAAGAGCACAAATTCTTTTGTTGCTTCCCTCACTGATTCGAAGCATATGTAACAGTAGAGTGAAGTTCAACTCAAAGTCTTCACCTAAAACTACAATAGATAATAAGATCACAAAGGATAAAAGTAGCTCAAAGTCTTTATGATATCGTTTAGAATGTCTTTAGATAATTTCCACACACACTTTGCTTATTTAATTAAATGGATGAGAGATTATTAGGAAAGAGAACATAAGAACGATCTCTTAAGTAACACAAATTATTTCAACACAAAGTCTGAAAATAACTTGCTTCTCATTCATTCAAGAAAATATGATTTACAAGCTGAGATCAAAGTCTCAAAAAACATCTCAATTTTAGCAAAGTTTTTGCTCTCCATTATCAAAAAAAGATATTTTACAAAAGAATCTCCCTCTATATATATAGGGAAAATCTTTCAAAATTGAGAAAAGACTTAATTATTAAAACGTAGTCAAAGATGAGTCTCCATTGACTTTAGGACTTTTTCAAAATTTTACATGTATTTACATATGACAAAAGTACATGTGCAAATGTCCCAAGTAAATTGCAAAGTACATAAGAGAAATGGAGAAGAAGAAATGGAAGAATAGTTCAACTTTTGTCACCAGCCTTCTTTAGATGAGCATCATATATGGAGATAGCTACTTATATCTTGATACTGTCTGGTGCAATAGTATTTTTGAAGACCACCTTAGCTCTGACTATGGCATTTCTCACTATGGTGATTGATTTTACATGACTAGTTAACTTTGTTCTTATATTATCTAGAGTTAACTGATTATCTAAAATATTATCCATAAAAGCCACTGAGATTGCTTTCTCTTTGAATTCCCTTCAGATCAAACCTTTGAACTCCTGAATCATTTCCTCTACTAAAATGAATTGGTTGTCTCGAGAGGTGAGTCTGCAAGGCAACTCCTCCAATTTTTTCATAAGACTAGTGTCACTTTCTTCACTGGAATCCTTGAAAGATTCAAGGTCACTGATCAATTCCTTAAATACCCATATCCTATATATCAGTGATTCTTTAATTTCAATATAAGAATGTCTATTAGCAATGATACCAATTGATACTAAGGTACATTTCTTCAGTGATTTCATCTCTATCCACTTTCTAAGATATTTATTTATGCTATCAATATCTTGAGAAATAATATTGATAAGGTCTTCTAACTTTGTTCTCATTTTCTTCATTTTACCTATCTTCTCAGCCACCTCTATAAACAAGGAAATCCCCTATGCATGCATTTTATCTAGGTAATATTCAAGTACTTTCCCTTTAGATAAGCCTTTTTTGCTTTTTGAGTTACAAGATCATCTACAAAGAAAGCCTTTGGAGTCATCACTTCTAGAGCAAAAGTGAATCTCCTGATCACTGTGGTCAATTATTCCACTTTTGATTTGTAATGATCTTTCATTTATCTCTCTCTGTCAAATTTTTGGACCATGATATCCATCATGGATTGCAAATCACTCTTGTCACCCTCGTGAGTTATTTTCCCTAACTCAACTTGAGAAATTGAATAGCAACTCATATCAAAATTCTCAAGAGTCACATCCTGTGGGGGTTTGGCTATCTCCATAAATTTGTGCCCTTTATCTCCAATCATTTTTGAAAGGATTCTTGGCTTCTTGGGGGTCTTAGATTTTATTGGTACTATTTTACTAAAGTCAAATTCATTTGGAGATATGGATTACTTTTTCATTTTGGGTGTGAATGTTTATAACCAAGGTGGGAGAGCAGAAGCACTTATAGTAGCAACAGTCCCTGTAGTTGGTGTCACTGGGGTAACACATGCACTATTAGTAAGAACAATGGACGTAGTGGGTGTATTAGGTGTAGTATCAGTTAAATTCATAGTTACTACTGAATGGTTGAAGGTGGAACTATCTTTGATGTTGAAAGAAGGAGATGAAAGACTGGGGATAGATCTTGATGATCGAAGAACATCTCTAGAAGCACCTTGAGAGTCACTAAAAATAACTCTAGAAGGAGAGGTGGCTCCAGAAGAGGGAATAATAATGGGAAAAAAGGGTGAAGGAGTTAGAACATGTGAGTGGGGTGGAGAAGAAGAGATTCCTGTATTTAGTTATGCACCTTCTTGTAGAGATTGAGCTCCTATTACCTATTGACCTATAGGCCTATCATCGATTTCCATCTATTCTATTACTTGTTCTTGGGTGCTTTATTTCTCAAGCCCCATATCTGTTGACTCTATCTCTTTCTCGGCAAACTTTAATTTCTTTGATACAAAGATGATCCTAGGCTTGTGGGGCCTAGAAGGAGAAGGAACATCACTTTTATTCTTTGTTCTATTTTCCACTCTCCTCCTTGTTTCTTCTTGGAATTTAGCCTCTGATCTCATGATGAATTCTTTTAAGGTGATCCCCTTATTTGCTAACCAATCATTGGTGTTAGCCAATATTGGTTCAAATCTCATTCTCAAAGAGGTCAACTCTTTTTGAGACCATTAAATCAGAGGAAGAAGAGAGTTAGTAACTTGTTCAGCAAGATATTTATTATTAACCAGATCTCTATCATCTACTAGATTTGGAAGAATTTCAACGAGCCCTAGATACTCTATTTTCTCAAGAGATAGTCTATTTTAGTCCATTTTCTTGATATCTTCTATTGTCCTTAAATCTATCCAGATGTCTTCGATCATGGGTTCATGAAACTGAGTCTTCCTTTTGATCATGTCTTTGACACCTTTGTAATCAAACTTGGGCCTTCTTTTGAAATGCTTCATGGTGACAAGTTGCATTTCGATCTCCATTGCCCTTGCTTTTGTACCAGTCAACACTGAGTACCTACCAATTTTAATGGGGAATCTAAAATTAGGTTTCTTAAGTTCTATCTACTTATTGTGTATGACAATAATTTTCCTACACAGCTCCATCAGGACCAATTTATTTGAAGAAAATCTATGGAGAATATAGGGATATCCTTATAAAAATCAAATCTACAGATAGTAAAAAGAAGAGAACTATAATAACATATAGCTGAAGTCATTTACAACAACCCAGGCTTCATCTGACACTCTCTTTTATTCTAATTAGGGGTTGAAGAGACACAAAAATATTGCAAAGAAAGTGTCACGTACCCTCTTAAAGTGATGGATTGATCACTTTAATGTTAGCTAAGGGTAATATTAGTATACAGGGGTAGTTTTTCTATCTCCCTCTAACGTCAAACCTGGAAAGGTTCTCATTAAAGCTGCAATGTACATCAGGTATGAAGTCATATAGAACTTTGAGGTAGTAGACACCTTTGTCAATTTCTCATATAGAGCGTTGTTGATCTGTTCAATCCAAAAAATAACTTTTTCCCCTAGAGGATTATCTTGATGAAGGGATACATCCATTCATGAAATTGAGAAGAAGAGGGTAAACCTCATACTCTACTGAGAAGAGTAATCAAGTCACCAACTTCCTCTATAAAATCACTTCTCAGAAAGTTTCATGGCCATTTAGACAAGTTGGCTCTGAGAGTCTTGAGCCATCTATTGTTGATCACCTTCTTTGCCTTCTCAGGATCTTTGTCATATTCCTTTTATGCTTCAACAAAGTTGATCTTTAGCACTTCAGTAGTAGGAGGGAACATGAAAAATTTATCAATGAACTCAGGGTCTAGTTGAATTACTACGTTGCCATTAGCATCTGATACAGCTCTGGTATCTTTGTTGTAGAATTGGGTGCACTGGAGTATGAACTCTATGTGATGTGCTACCATAAGAAAAGAGGAGACCAGATGGATATTTCTCTCAATTATCCTCTTCATTTTAGAGCTTAGATTTTTTGCCTTGGTTCTCTTTATGAACTCAGCCATATCTATGTGGCTGATCTTTATGTCCCTAATGTCATCGACATTATAAGTGACTGAGGTGATTGGGAAAACACCTTGATATTGGTAATTCATCATATTCAACTTATTTGGAGAAACTTCATTCATCAGGATGAGCCTTTTTCTAATGTATGTTGATGAAGAAGGATCTCAAGGAGAAACTGTGATTAGAGTCATGATCACACAATTAGAGGAAATATTGGCAATCTGAGAAAATTACACATTGGGTGATCATGACTAGGGAAACATGCTTGAAAAGGATAAGGTGAGATCATGTTAGAAAGTGGAATGAAAATAGGCTAAAAAAATAGGAAAAATGAAAATTTCCTAAAGTTAGTGAAAATGGAGGCAAGGTATGCATGGGTGACAAAAATTACCACCCTTGCATTTCAGGAAAAATTAAATGTTTCTTGTAAAGGTGGTGAAAATCACCACCCTTGCACATGGTTTGGAAGTTAGAGATGCATTGGCAGTAATTTGTTTTGCCTATGAATCTTTGATAGGTTATGTGTAAGTGTGGTGAAAATCACCACCCTTGCACATGGTGGGTAGAGGGTCTATAAAGGTGGCAATTTTTGCTGCCAATACACATGGTCAGATGGCCACATGTGATGGTGGCAAAAATCACCACCATTACATAGGGTGGAATGGTCAGAACCATGTGGGAAAAGGAGACTAAAAAGAGAAAAACTAAACCTAGAAGAAAAATAACATAAAAAGAGAAGGGAAAACAAAAATAAAAATAAAAACACAACCCTACTTGAAGAAAAATGTGAAATGAGGCTTGAATCTAGTGAAAATGTGCTTCCTCTTGCTCGCTTGATCATCTAGGGGTAGGTAGGAGGAGAAGCAAGGAAGGAATGGATGAAATGAGAGATAAAAAAGATTAAATGGGGGCAAAAATCACCCCTAACCACTTAGCACATGTGGCCATTAATGCTGCACATGAAAATTGAGACCATGTAGGGGTGGTGAAAATCACCACCTCTGCATTGGAGGCAAGAAAGAGATGCAGGGATGGCAAAAATTGTCACTCCTACATGGAAGGCATCAAAAGATACAAAGGTGGCAAAATTCACCACTCTTGCATGATGAATGCAAGGGTGGCAGAATTTTCCGCTCTTGCATGGAAAACTCAAAACAACATGCAGTGGTGGCAAAAATTGCCACCCTTACATGTTAACTCATGAAAATAACTAACTCTGATAAACAGGTGAGAATTCATTATGAACTTTGAATTCTGCCAGTTGAGCAAACATGAGAACAAGAAAAACTTGCCTTAAAAGATGAACTTAGAGAGAAAAACATGAAACAGACAAGTTTCGTAGGGGTTGTTTCAAAAAAAAGCGTAGATGATTTTGGGAACAACACAATGTTAATGACTAGTGATGATGATGTTGATAATGAAGTAGAGTCCAATAATAAAATTTACATAGACATTTCTAATACCAATATTTTTTACTCACATTCCATGTGTACCATTACCCCAATTGTCCAAAATAATCCACTTCCTCTATATCACCCTCAACTTATAGCTTGTGACCAACAAGAATCCATAGTGCCTATAGATGAGTTTGAGAATGATGAGGCCTTTTGTGATTTTATAGGCCTAAGAGATAATGTTCTATTGGGAGACCAAAAAAAATGGTTATCTATCAAACTAGATCTAATAGCCTATTTTGGAGAATGGGTGAAGGCCATTAGACACAAACAATTAAACAAAACATTGAGATCTTAAAGTGAAAATCTCTTTGAGGCACTTTTAGACCAAGGTAAAAGTAAAGAGAAAGTCCAGTATTTTGGTGAAATTTTTTTTAGGTGCCATTAGATGGGGATCTTCACCTTTACTTGAATGAAGCTCAAAATACCACTAATGATGAACCTAATTTTAGGTTTGAGTTCAATTCAGTAGAATAACATGCTTTTCATCCAATTACTTAGGAATTTACAATAGTGTTTATAACATAGCCATTTATACCATTAGGAGATTCTAATTCATATTGTTTAGGCGAACTTGAAGATCTAGTCCTAATAGAGGACTTTATAGTTGTAAGCCAATTCAAATCATTACCCACCATTTTGGAGAATGGACTGACTCTCCTAGTAAAAGACACTATAAAAGTCAACATTAGGACTCTAAATGATCCAAAATGGATCAAATTAAGTGCATTCCTCACTGAAGAGGAATGTGAAATCTTTGCATCCCTTTTGAGTGAATTTTTTGACATCTTTTGTTGAGTCTACTCAGACATGCTAGGTTTTAACCCCACCTCGGTTGTACACCACCTTGTTGTACATATTGATGCAAAACCTATGAAGTAGAAATTATGCAATATGCATCCTCACATTATTTTATTAGTAAAAAAAGAGTTGGAAAAACTCTTAAAATTAAGATGTATTTGATTAATAAAATAATTAAAGTCAATCTCAAATATTATGTTAGTTAGTAAGAATCCTTCAGGAATCAAAATATGTATTGATTTTAGATATATAAACCAAGCTTGACCCAAGGACAACTTTCCTCTACCAAACATTAACATGATAAGTGAATCCATAGTAGGATATGAAATTATTTCACTTATGGATGGATTTTTAGGATACAACCATATCTAAATGGCATTAGAAGACCAACATAAAATAACATTCACCATTCCATGGGGAATGTTTTGTTATCAAGTTATGCCATTTGGTCTCAAGAATGTGGAGGCCACATACCAAAGAGCCATGACTATCATATTTCATGATATGATGCATGACATTGTTAAAGACTATGTCAATGACATATTAGATAAATCAAAGACCCATGCTAATCATCCAACCACACGAAATTAAATATTTGAGAAAATTCATGAATACAAGGTCAAACTAAATCCCAAGAAGTGTGCATTTGATGTTACTTTAGGAAAATTTTTTGGATTCATCATCTCTTGTATAGGCATTAAATTTGATCCTTCTAAAGTACACACTATGACTCAGATGCTACCACCTTCTAAATTGAAGCAATTACATAGTGTACAAGGCAAGATCTAGTATATCAGATGCTTCATTTCTCAATTAGCTGATAAATGTTATCCATTTACACAATTAATAAATAAGGGTGTCACATTTTATTGGAATGAAAAATGATAGAAATATTTTTAGCATCTAAAGGAATATCTTGTGGATCTACCTATTTTGTTACCACCAATGCCAAGAAAGCCATTCCTATTTTATTTATTTTTAATGGACAAAGCCTTGAGGTAAATTCTACTTCATCATGATGACAACAAAAAATAACATGTTGTGTACTATATAAGTTTTGCACTGGTTACATATGAGCACAATTATATGCACATCAAAAAATCTTATTTAGTTATGGTCTTTATAGCCCCAAAACTATGACACTACATGCCTAACCATAATACCATAGTTATTTCAAAAGTAGATCCACTCATGTATCTACTATCCAAGATATCTTTACAAGGATGTAAGTATAAATGGATCATGCTTTTGAATGAGTTTGAGATTGAATACATCAACTAAAAGGCCATAAAGGGATAGGTACTTGCAAATTAACTTGTTGAATCTCACCTTGCACATACCAAACCACTAACTTTTAAATTCCTAGATGGTTCCATCATGACATCATTGAAACACCTCTTGTGGAGAAGCATTAGAGTATATATTTTGGTGGATCATTTACATCACATAGATCAGGGGCAAGCCTATTGTTTATTACAACATAGGGGGATATTATCCCTAAATTATTTTGTATCAACTTTCCTTCTACTAAATATATGGTTAAATATGAATCAATCATCATAGGGATTCATCAGGTAGTACAATAGAATATTAAAAATCTCAAGGTTTATGGTGATTCTTAGTTAATCATCAATCATGTTATAAACCACTTTTAGACCAAAGATGACAAGTGGATGCCATACAAGGCCATGGTGGACACTCTCAAATAATAGATTATTGATATATAGTTTGAACACATATCAAGGTCAAATAAAAGAATAGAAGATGCCATGGCCACCATTAGATATTTGATCCATCACATAGTTAAGGCAAACAATTATCAATTCCTTGTTGAAATTTTTATAACACATGCTCGTGAACCTACAACTATTATGCTGATCTATAATATTGTTGGTGTTAGTTCTATATGGTATTTAGACCTATTTACCTACCTTCATGACCATATCTTGCCACTATACCTATCATGCAAATAAAAAAAGACATTTAACCATGAAGATACACAATATACCTTACATCACCCAACCCTTTACCACTATAGCTTTGATAGAACTCTAATTCATTATTTAAATTTGGAAAAATCAAAATTAGAGTTATGAGAAGTTCATGAAGGAGTATTTGGAGCCCACACCAGTAGAGCCATCCTAAATAAAAATCTTGTACATACCAATTATTATTGGCTAACAATGGATGTAGATGCGACTACTTATGTCAAAAGTTGTGACACATGCCAATAATATGCAATTTGATTCATGCCTTGACCAAAACATTAAAACCAATGATTAATCTATGGTCATTTTCCACATGAGGACTCGATATTACTGGGAATATTAACCCAACCTCATCCAATGGCCATAAACACATTCTTACCACTACTGAATATTTTAGTAAGTGGGTTGAAACTACACCCTTCACTTACATGACTAGAAAATATATTTCCAAATTCATCTTTAATCACCTCATTCACCACTATGTTATCCCATCTGACATTATATTTGATAATAGTAGGTTGTTTAAGAACAATGATGTCAAAAAATATGTGCCAAGTATAACATCATTTAGCATTTTTCTACTACATATTACCCACAAGGTAATGGATAGGCAAAAACATCCAATAAAACCATTATCAACATCCTTAAAAATATTGTCAATGATGCTAGTTGTAATTGGCACCTCCAAATATTACATACCCTTTGGGAATACCACACTAATTATCATATCACAATAAGAGCCACTCCATATTCCCTAGTTTATGGTAGTGAGGCCATCTTTCCCATTGAGGTTGAGTTTTCTACTCTATGAAACTTGTTGAAACATGTCCTAGATTATGAAGATTACTAAGTAGCTCACCTACAAGAGCTAAAGTTGATGAAAAATGCATGTCCACTATTAACAACCTTCAAGAATACTAGAAATGAATCCATGGGCACTATAACCAAATATTTAAACATAGATAATTTTTCCTTAGGGATCTTGTGCTCAAAGAAAACCAAATGAACACCCTAGCCAAGAAGAAGAAGAAAGACAAGTTCAAATCTAATTGGATAGGCCCATATATCATTATTACAAATTATGGATTTGGAGCATACATGCTTGCTACACTAGATGGATATGAACTTGATGAGCTAATGAACATCATATGCCTTAAGTGTTACTTCACTTTAGAGGCCTGAAGCATTATTTATGAGGCACATTTTTGCTATACTATAATATAATAATACTTATTTATAACATACCCTATACCTTTTTACCATACCTTATCAACCAAACTTGTTTTTACCCTCCCTACCCAACCCATATAACCTTAGTTTCATTCCATTTATTCTTTGGGTACCTTTAGTGAGGTAATTTAGATCAAGTTTCAGTAGTTACTTTAGTATTCTTCACAGAGGACATATTTTGGACTAGTATGATAGTGATTTTGTAGTTGCATCCTTCATTCCTTATTTTTTTTTCATTTCAAGTGTTCTTGATTATAAATACCTTTGGGAAAATAAATGTTTCATTGTATGATACTAATTATAACTTCCTTTTGGAATATTAGTATCATTGACCTATGCCATTGTTACCTAATTATAATCACATATAGGAAAATTAGGAACAACATATTTATCATGCCTTGAAGTCCCACCTTACCATTCTTATGCCATATTGTGTCATTTTCCTAATTTGAGAACTTGCTTCTACTTAGTTGGATTCCTCTATTGTAAGGTAGAAATATAATGACTTGAGGTCCCATATTGGTAATATGTAGGCATCAATCAATTCACATTAAGGTTAGTTCAGTCAACCCTTTCCATGTTCTTGCCATTTTATGAGTAGTTTCACATTTGAACACTCTTGCCATTTTTTGATTTGGGTCACTTAGTATCTCATCATTCTCTATTGAGTTAATATACATATTAAATTCTAAAACCATTTGTAAATGATCTACAAAAATCCTAAAAATCACCACATCGACCACTTCTTTGCCTTAAGGACTCTAGGAACCCTCAATAATTCATAAGAAACCACTTGTCCTTTAGTTTGCCTATTTTATTATCCCCTAATCCTTACACTATCACTATTTTAGGATTTTTCATATTGTGCATCATGTATTCAACTTTGATACATTTGTTGTACCTAAAAAATGTCACTCATTTTTAGGACAACATATAAGAAATATCCCTTCCCATTTCAAAAAATTATTCTAAGCTTTCAAAATTGAAAATTATTCAAGATTTTTCAGTCAAAGGACTAATGGTTCAGTAGGTTCAAAGGCTTCTACAGGCAGGTTCAATCAAAAGAACAAGTTTCTGACACTTAGTCATTTTTAGGACTAGTTCAATGGGTTTGAAAAGTTTAAATGGGTTCAAAAGGTTCAACAAGTTCAAGGTTCAACAAGTTCAATGGTGGTTGGTTCAACAAGGCTTGTGTCAAAGAAGCTTGGTTCAAGCGATCAATATAAATAGGGGAATGAACCATTGAACCGTTGAACCAAAGTTGGTTTAATCAGTCAGTTCAAGTGACAAGTTCAAAGGAGTGCCCCAAGAGTCAAAGACACAAGTTCCCTTGTAAAGGGAATTTTTGTGGAAAAAATGACTAAGGAAGGAAACAAATGAACCAAAACAAAAGCTTGACAGAACCCAGCGGATGCTGCCAAGTGTCATCCTCCAAGCCTCATTTCATTTTGTTTCTAAGAGATATAGAAGCTACCATGTGTCCTTTGTCAGGAAAGCAAAATGTGCCAAGTGGCATCATCTGCATGAATCCAAAATGAGTCTCAAATGTTTCTCTAGTATTTCTAAAATGTAGTAGAAACTACCATGTGTCATCTTCTGCAGGACCCTCAAAAGGCATCCAAAGCCTCTACAAGTTCAAAAAATGCTACCACATATCCTCAACTATTTCACAGTGGATGCTGCCACATGTCACCTATTGAGATTCACATAAAATTGACTAAGGAAAATTTTGAATACAAACAACCCTTTTGGAGGGCACTCAGAAGCTAAAGTGGACCATTACAAAAACTTGAAAGGCCAATTTAGAGCTCAAACAACCCTTGTGGAGGGCAGGAAGGGAGAAAATGGACCAATTCAAAGGCCAAAAGAGCAAAGGGATTTCCTTTGGAAAATTTCCCCTAGAAAAAGTGACAAAGAGACAATTACTTCAGACAAATTATCTAATAGAATTTCTTCAGACTTTTTCTCTAAAGGAAAAGTCTGAAGAAACAAAAAACCTGCAATGCTACCACATGTCCCTCAGAAAGTCACATCAAAAAGTGCCATGTGTCATCTTCAAAATGTAGCAGATGCTACCACGTGTCATATATTGAGACATGGTTTCAAAGTAGTGGAACATGCCATGTGTCTATCATCAAAACAATGGAACATCCCACGTGTCTCTCATAAAATGCAATGGAAGTAACCATGTGTCATCTTCCACAAAAAACTACTATAAGTCTAGAAGACTTTTCAAATGTAGCTAAAAGCTTGATGGAAGCCACCACATGTCAATGTACATAGTTTCTTCCTTTAAAATCTCTTTTCTTAATTAAGGATTGTAGTGAGCCTTCATTAAGCTACTAATGTAAGTGGAGCATGCCAAGTGTCATCCTCTGCAGGATTCTCAAAAGACAAGCAGAAGCTACCACCTTTTCCATTGTAACCCCATAGAGAGAGACAAGTGTCTGCACCCATGATTTTGAGTTTTCAATAGGTTTCAAAGCCTCTATCAATAAACATCTCTTAGAATCTCGTAGAAGTTACCACGTGTGCTTGCTTGTTTTACTATGGAATGTGCCACGCATCAATTGCTAAAGACCAGCAAAAAGTGACTAAAGAATAAAGCATCGAATTGAATCAAAGACCTAATTCAAATAACTAGAAAAGAAGGAATGATGAAGAAGGACCAGAAACATTTATGCATTAGATATGTTTCTAGAAGTAGATTGTCAGGTGGACATTGAAGGATGCAAACATTCAGTGGCATGGCCCATTTCCCTACATTGAGAAAAGCAAATGGGTAAATGCCCCTAAATTCTAGAATGTCTTAACAAAATTCAATGCAACATGATGTGTTACTATTCCCAAGTCCTTCTTGAAGAGGCTATATAAGTGACTCTCTTTTATTGTTTTAGGGATCTCTCTCTAATTATCAGAAACTAAACTCTGCCTAAATTGAAAGGCATTACTGAGACTTTGATCTCAGATTGTTGATCATATTTTGTTATTGGAATGAGAAAGAAAGTGACTTTTTAGACTTTGTGCTGTGATAAATTTGTTGTTGGGGAAACTATTCCTATGTCTTTTTCCTTAATATATTTTATGTTCCTTTAATTCAATAAGTAGGATTAGTAAAAGTAGTTAGGAAGGTGTCCTGAAGCCAACTGTGGAGAGACTTTGTGCCCCCACAATTGTCTTTAGTGTGTTTTATTTTTGTTTCTATGTAAAGGACCTTGGGATGACTTTGTGCCCTTATTTTCCTTCGTATCTCACTCTTGGGAAATTCAGGTGGAGACTTTGTGTTACATCTCAATTTGCTAGTTACTACGTCCTTGGTTACATTTGTAATTACTACCAAGAAGATTTTTGTGGTTTGTTGAATGGTACTTTTGAAAGAAGAGGAGTACTTTCTATCATTATCCCTAATATTTCTCCTTTTATTTTCATTCATCATCTCTAAAAAAAGAGAGATGGATGGTTTATCTTACCCTTGAGTATTATTTTTTGTTTACATATATATATATATATATATATATATATATATATATATATATATATATATATATATATATATATATAACATATCTATAGGGAACCTCCCCTTGATGAGAGGAGAGACTAGTCCCCTTTTGATGTGGTAAACCTACACATTTGGCTGACTAATCTTCCTACTTTGGATGATCAGACCTATTTTGTTTATTAGTATGCTGATTGACAAAATATTCACCCAATAGTTTTTGGTGACTCCACTAGGGATGCTATAATTTTGTGGATTTTGAAACCTCAAGTTTTAGATTGAAACATCACTTATGTCTTACCCATTATCATCATAACCCTATCCATGCATTCCATTGTGGAAGAATGAACTACTCCAGTGCTTTTCCATTGTTAATTTTTCCTCCCCAGCCTCGTGCAATAGGTTTTGGCGACTCCGCTAGGGATGAACATCCAATCTAAATCCTCAAGTTTTAGATTGAAGCATTTCCTTCCCTTATCCATTACAGACTCTGGTGACTCCATTCCATGTCCTACCCATTATCCATTTATAGCCTTACCATCTTCCTCCACCTCAGTTATTTTATCTAGTCTACAAAACTAGAGCTAATGGGAAAGAATGCACAGTTTTAAGCCTCAAGCTTCAAACTGAAGCAAGGTTAATTCTTTTCCATTTTTGTTTCACAATATGGAAAATTCAAGGTATACACAAAGCCAAAGGGCTAAAGGTATTGTTGACCATGCATTTGAGTTAGTACAACAAAGTAATTTTGATCTATTTCCTTCACCATCTCACCTCCAATGAACCAAGAGCTTTCCTCTTACTAAAGTCAGGTCTCCATTACCAAGTAAAGTATCCAATTTTGCTCTTGATAAATATTTTCCAATAATTACCCCTTTGAGATTTGTTATATCTCCTTTTCATATTCATATAATGGCAACTCAAGGCCACTAGGGTAATTCTTTTGGTCCTCTCAATCTTATTCCACCTCTACATGAGCTCCCACGCATTTCAAGGAAGATTTTCCCTAAATTTTATGGTGATGGAAAAGTTCATCCTTATGAACACATTGCAACCTTCATCATATCTTGTGACATAATTGGAGTAGAATTTAAAGATGTAGCAGTTAGGCTATTTTTAAAAACATTACAAGGTGCTGCTACAAATTGGTTTTATCATCTACAGGCTCAGTCAATAACTGATTGGAATACCCTCAAAGCTAAGTTTGAAGCCAGATTCAAACTTGAAAAAGATGCACATGCCCTTCTAGCTCAACTCACATAGATGAAGAAAGAGCCTCATGAACCAATGAGGGACTTCATAGATAAGTTTGACAAATTGAGGAACTGAATCTCTATAATTACTCGACCTACAACTGAGAATCTCAAATGCTTCTTCATTAATTCTTAGTTACCTGATGTGAGTTTTCTTTTGAGACATGCTAGTCAAATAGACCTTACTATAGTTCAACAGTTAGACACTAAGATAGAAGATGATCTCATCTTATCAGAGAAGATAAGAAGAGATCTAAATAGAAATAGACCCTCATCATCTTCTAAATATTCATCTACAGGAACCACTGATCCAATGGTGCAAAATTGACAAATGTGTTGCTTGCTCTCAAAAAGAAAATGGTGTAAGGAATGCATTATGCTCCTTCATACAAAGATATGCCAAGAAAGACATTCAAAAATTAGTCATATCAAGGCAATGCTGCTAGGAATCAAGGGCAACTAAATATTCTTCCTCCCACACAGAGAAATCTTGCCCTTGAAGCTCCTCCAACCAACTCAGTAGTTGGATATCTAGAAATAGAACATAATTTCTCTTTCCAACCTAAGTTTAATCAAGAAAGTGATGCTGATCTCTTCATAGAGGATCAAGAAGAATCATTTGGTGACTCCCACATTAGTTTCCTAAATTACCAGGATGAACCCAAAAGCAAAGGAGAAGCTTTTGATGGATCATATGTAGTGTTTACCAGGTCCAAGAACCAATTAGTCTAACAAGATGATAAAGGGAAGATAGAGGAGCAACCTCAACTATCAATTTCAATTGTTAAATGTGGAACCTCTCTACCTTTCTAGCCAAAAGATCCGGTGATCACCAAAAATGTAAGTACATCAATTTCACCTTCACCTTTAACTTTAATTTTTCAAATCAGCCCTCCTCCCATTCCTCCTAAAACCTAGAAGGTTGAATTGCCTTCCTCTATGCCTAATCCACTTCAATCATTTGACATAATTGATCATGTAAAAAAGACCAAAATACAAATGACTGAATTTGAATTCTTGTAGTCCCATCTTGATCAATTAGACAAGTTGGTTCAATGTGTCAAGGACTAAATCATCCCTGTAAGACAAGAGGTCAAAAAAGTAACTCTTGATTCCCCAAAGAACATGCTCATTCCAAATAATATTGTCATTACTCCTCTATCTACCCCTGGGAAAATTGAACCTTTATATGTTTCCCTATTGATAAATGGTGACAAGCTAAGCAATTGCATTATAGACTCAGGTACATCTGACAATGTCATGCCTGCTAAAGTAGCTAACTCTCTTGATCTCACACTGAGCAAGACATTTGGAAGATGTTTCTCCATGGAGAACAAGTAAGTGTTATTGCTAGGAAAAATCAAGGATGCCCAATTTGTATTTATAGCCTTTTCAGACAAAAGAATCAAGATGACGGTTCTGGTGGCTAATGTTCTAGCATCCTATGGTATCCTACTTAGGCAAAATTTTTGCAAGGATGTTGGGGGAGAATTGAACATGGATTTGTTTGAGGCAAGGATCCCTATCAAAGGAGTAATGAAGAGATTACTCTATGAAAAAGAGGCAAAATATGTGGTCACCCAAATGTCGACCCCTGTAGCACAAATTTTATTTGAGTTTTTAGGTAGGGGTAATTATTTCTTGACCACAGAGGATGTTCACATTTATATAGATGAAATTCTTATAGTTGACTATCCAATAATTGATCCAAATAAGATGTTAGGAAAATTGGTAGGGCATATTACAAATAAGGAAGGATCTTCCATCTCTAATGAAGAGAAATATGATAGAATATCAGTGTCTAATGATGCTTGGATCCTAAAATCTAATGATAACAATTATTCCACTAATGCTAAAGTTGGAATTGTGTTGATATCTCCTTAAGGAGATATTCTTTCTTCATGCAAGTTGTAGTTCAGCAACACTAATAACACAACTAGATGCAAATCTTTATTTCTCAAATTAAAGACTACTCAGGATGAAGAGATCAAACTCCTTCACACCAAAGGAGATGTTGAGTTGATGGTTTGTCAAGAGTTCGATGCTAACAATCAAAGCATGTGTTGGACTGAACTAGAAGAGCAACCAATTATGGTTATGGACCATACTATTATACTCCAAAATCAGAAAAAGGAATCCTTTGCCAAGAGAGCAAGAGGTTATGGTTTTCAAATTAAAGATCACATCTTGCCATGGGGCAAAAAGAAGAAAGAGCCAAGAGGAAGACACAGAAAATTAGTTTCTTGGTGGAGAGTTTCATTCGCTCATCACCATTTCTAGGGACAAAATGCCTTCTTGCTTGTTTATTAGGATAGAACACCATTTTCACTACCTCTCAGGAAGCAGCATCTTAAATACTTCAATTCTTGAAGTATTAGATAAGTTCACCTATACATATGCATATTTATATAGTTTTTTGTTTTTTGCTTTGTATTGTTCATTTTCATTTTTGGAACCTTTATTTTTGGGTAACATGATTCCATAGCCCAATGGTACACATGAAGACACTGGAGATTCTAGATTTTACTCCCTTCAATTCTTTTTATAATTGATAGAAGTTCCCCAATTGGAGCTAATTGTTGTACCTAAAAAATGTCACTCATTTTTATGACCAAATATAAGCTATTTTGGTCTTGCAAGACCAAAATATATCTTCTTATTTCAATAAATTGTTCTAAGATTTCAAAATTGAGAATTATTCAAGCTTTTTCAGTCAAAGGACTAATGGTTTAATAGGTTCAAAGGCTTCTACAGGTAGGTTCAATCAAAAGAACAAGTTTCTCACACTCAATCATTTTTAGGACTAGTTCAATGGGTTCAAAAGGTTTAAATGGGTTCAAAAGGTTCAACAAGTTCAAGGTTCAACATGTTCAATGGTGGTTGGTTTAACAAGGCTTGTGTCCAAGAAACTTGGTTCAAGCGGTCAATAGGAATAGGGGAATGAACCATTGAACCAAATTTGGTTCAATCAGTCGGTTCAAGCAACAAGTTCAAAGGAGTTCCCCAAGATTCAAAGACACAATTGCCCTTGCAAAGGGAATTTTTTTGGCAAAAGTGACTAAGCAAGGAAATCAACAAATAGAAACAAAATCCTGACAGAACCCACCAGATGCTGCTAAGTGTCATCTTTCGAGCCTCATTTCACTTTGTTTCTAAGAGCCATGAAAGTTACCATGTGTCCTTTATCAGGTAAGCAAAACGTGCCAAGTGGCATCATCTACATGAATCCAAAATGAGTCTCAAATGTTTCTATAGTATTTCTAAAATGTAGTGGAAGTTGCCACATGTCATCTTCTATAGGACACTCAAAAGGCATCCAAAGCCTCTACAAGATCAATAGATGCTACCACATGTCCTCACCTATTTCACAATAGATGTTGCCATGTGTCACCTATTGAGATTCATATAAAATTGACTAAGGTAAATTTTGAAGACAAAAAACCCTTTTGGAGGGCACTCAGAAGCTAAAGTGGACTGTTGTAAAAACTTGAAAGGCCAATTTCGAGCTCAAGCAGCCCTTGTGGAGAGTAGGAAGGGAGAAAATGAACCAATTCAAAGGCCAAAAGAGCAAAGGGATTTCCTTCAAAAAATTTCCCCTGGCACAAGTGACAAAGATACAATTCATTCAGATAAATTGTTTGAAATAATTTATTTAGACTTTTTCTCTGAAGGAAACGTTTGAAAAAATAGAAAACACACAATGCTACCACATGTCCCTCAGAAAGTCACAGTGGAAAGTGCCACATGTCATCTTAAAAATGTAGTGGATGATGCCACGTGTCATCTATTGAGATAGTTTCAAAGTATTAGAACATGCCACATGTCTCTCATCAAAGCAGTGGAACATGCCATGTGTCTCTCATCAAATGCAGTGGAAGTCATCACATGTCATCTTCTGCAGGAAACTAATATAAGTCCCAAAGAGTTTTCAAAGGTAGCTAAAAGCTCGATGGAAGCTGCCACATGTCAACATCCATAGTTTTTTCCTTTAAAATCTATTTTTCTAAGTAAGGATTTTAGTGAGCCTTCATTAAGCTACTAATGTAAGTAGAGTGCGCCAAGTGTCATCCTTCACAAGATTCTCAAAAGACAAGCGAAAGCTGCCACCTTTTCCATTATAACTACGCAAAGAGTGACTAATGTCTACACCCACAATTTTGAGTTTCTAATAGGTTTAAAAGCCTCTATCAATAAATTTCTCTTAGAGTCCCATGGAATTTGCCACATGTCCTCATCTATTTTGTAGTAGAATGTGCCATGCATCAATTGCTAAAGACTAGAAAAAAGTGACTAAGGAATAGAGCATCGAATTGAATATAAGACCTAATTCAAATAACTAGAAAAGGAGGAATGATGAAGAAGGACTAGAAACATTTATGCATTAGATATTTTTCTAGAAGTAGACCACTAGGTGGACATTGAAGGATGCAAACATTTAATGGCATGACCCATTTCCCTACATTGAGAAAAGCAAAAGGGTAAATGCCCCTAAATTCCAACATGTCTTCTTAACAACATTCAATGCAACATGATGTGTTACTATTCCCAAATCCTTCTTGAAGAGGCTATATAAGGGACTCTCTTTTATTGTTTTAGGGATCTCTCTCTCTGATTATCAAAAACTAAACTTTGCCCAAATTTAAAGGCATTACTGAGACTTTGAGCTCAGATTGTTGATCATATTTTTTTATTGGAATAAGAAAGAAAGTTACTTTTTAGACTTTGTGTTGTGATAACTTTATTTTTGGGTAAATTATTATTATGTTTTTTTCCTTAATATATTTTTTGTTCTTTTAATTCAATAAGTAGGATTAGTGAAAGTATTCAGGAAGGTGTCCTGAAGCCAACTATAGAGATACTTTGTGCCCCCACAATTGTCTTTAGTGTGTTTTCTTTTCATTTCTATGTAAAGGACCTTGGGATGACTTTGTGCCCTCATTGTCCTTCGTATCTCACTCTTGAGCAATTCAGGTGGAGACTTTGTGCTACATCTCAATTTTCTAGTTACTACATCCTTAGTTAAATTTTGTAATTCCTACCAGGAAGATTTTTGTGGTTTGCTAAATGGTACTTCTGAAAGAAGAGGAGTACTTTCTATCATTATCCCTAAGATTTCTCCTTTGATTTTCATGCATCATCTCTAAAAAAAGAGAGATTGATGGTTTATCCTACCCTTGAGTATTATTTTTTGTTTATATATATATAGATATATATATATATATATATATATATATCATATCTATAGGGAACCTCCCCTTGATGAGAGGAGATATTAGTCCCCTTTTGATGTGGTAAACCTACACATTTTGCTGACCAATCTTCCAACTTTGGATGATGAGACCTATTTTTTTTATTAGTACACTAATCGACAAAATATTCACCCAACAACATTAATGACCACTAAGATTAATCTCAAGCTCTTGTCATTTTGTGAGACCATTCCCATATTCCTCTATCTCATTAATCATGTTTTTTTATCATCATTTTTTCCTCTATCCCATCTCCTAGGAGAAATAAATTTAGCCCAAAGTTTATGTTGGATCTTGCATCTATGGAACTATGTAGGCAACTTCCACTTTCTTAGTGTGCATTTGGAGCTAGTTTAGTTACCCCCTTCCTTTTCTTCTATTCCCCAATTTTATTTATGTCATTGCTTATATATATCATCAGGGCAACCTTGTGTCATTTTTTTTAATCTTTTATTTGCACTAGCATTGTGATTAATTATTGATGTGTTTGTTTCCTTTTGTTCTCATTATTTTGTGGCTTTTGTTTCTTAGTGTTTTATCTTTTTATTTATTTATTTGTTTGCTTTCATTATTGTGCATTGACTTAGCATAGATGCATTTAATGGGTGATTACTTGTAAATTATACTTAAGTCCATATATATTCATACATCAACATTATCATCATGGTTTTTATCATCAGTGCATTGTTTCCAATTGTTTATTGGATTACATGTTAGTCATATTGCATATTTTAGTTAAGTTATCATGGTGTTTTATATCATGATGCCTATCATCATGTGATATAAAAAGAATTAGTTAGGGAAATATTACAAGCAATGAGTCCATGGTACCTCTCCTTAGCACTTGAAAACTTTTTAATCCATCTAGATCATTCCCACATATTGAGTAATTACCTAACAAAAGAGTTTTAATCTTTACTACTTTGGACATGTTTCTCCATCCTAACAGGTTACCCAAATTCATCTTTCTACTTTGTAACATCTTCCTCTTACTTTGTGAGCATATATTTAGTTCATAATACGCCTATTATAATTTTCCATATTACTCCCATCATACTACCAATGATTATAATCTCCTTTGGACAAATCATTGTGTTTTGATCCATATTTCCAATAAAATAATTATAACCACCTTTGGTCAAATCATTGTGTTTAAATCTATTTGGATGTTAATGATTATAACCACATTTGGGAAAAACATTATCATTCTTTTCCCACCTAAAGAAAGTTTTCATTTTTATAATGATGATAACTACCTTTGGACAAATCAATATCTCCATCCAACCAACTAGGGCATGTTTTCATTCAACCAATGATTATAACTTCCTATGGTCAAATCATTGTTTTCCTTTTAATGATTATAACCACCTTTTGGAAAATAATTCTCTTGTTACCTTTTCCTTTGGATAATTATTTCCTTTGGATAAATCATTATCTATTTACCCACCTATGCCAATGATAATAATTTCCTTTGGGCAAATCATCATTTTTATTTACCCAACTAGGGAAACTCAATATGCCACTAATTATAACTTATTGTGGTAAAATAACTATTTTCCACCCCCTTTAACCTTTTGGTCCCATCATTTTCCTTATTTAGAGGGACTGACCACCAACCTTATTTTCCAATCTCTCCCTATAAGGGGCATCTAGGGTTCATCCATCACTATTGAAGTATTAAGCATACAAGACCTTTTCATTATTTGAGAAGACATTACTATTACTATATCTTTCAATGCCTTCCTAAATAGGGGCAAACTATATACATCCTATTCTGGCCACAACTAGATTCTGGCTAGACTTTAGACTGATTCTTACCAAACATTATAAATTAATCTTAGGAATCACTAAATGTCCCAATTTTGGTCATGCATCATTCATAAATGATCATAATCATTTTTAGGCATCCCTACTTGGGATACTAGCCTATATGAAACAATAACCTCTCACAAATTCATCCCTAATCACCTTGCAACATAACAACTATCAGTTTGGCCTATGAACCCATTAAACAAGGCACTTGAATAAATATTAAAAGAGAAAAAATGCTAATCAAATTGAATCATATAATTAAACAAGATTAAATGCTTAGTTAAATTATCCATTTAAAATTAGTGAATATCTAAAAATGTAAATTGTAAAAATCAAAATATCAAGCCTTTTCATCATTGCCTTTTTGAGTTGTTAAGCTCTTCTAAAATATCTTAAAATATCTAATTTGAGAGCCATGCCTAGTAATTAAAAATAATAATTACATGATAAGTTTTAACGCAATTGAAGTTAGTCTCAACTCACCTAGGGTTAGTTTAAACTCAAACTTAACTCACCTTGTGTGAGAGTTAATTCTTGAGGTTATAAATATAAGGCCATGCCTATTAATTTCTAAGATCTCTTGGTGTAAATTTATTATGCCTAAATGTATTCAAAGTTTTGATAGTGTAGTGTTATAATGCTAATTTGAAGAAAGAGAATATTCATGTAAGTAATGTTACCATGCCCAAATCATAATCTAAGCAACAAATCCAATGTGCTAAGGAAAAGTGAAGCCAATAAAACTCCATTGATGAAAATGTATTGATGCACAAGCTAAGAAAACCACTTCATCAAGCCATTTATAGCTCCAAAGAAGGTAAAAGAGTGATTTATTTTATGTTTTAGTTGTGTTTCCATATTCATGATTGTTAACTATGCTTTCCCTAGTGTCTAGGCTAGAGGTGTTATAATTTTAGTGTGTTTATTTTGATTTGTTCTATTGGACTAACATAAGACTAACCTTCCCTCTATGGATTCCTTGTTCATAATTTGGACATGTCTTTCAACCTCACAAATGCACTAACCACTTTCATGTACTTTAAGGATGATCTACTCAAGCCATTCCTGGACTCCTTTGTCATTATGTACTTGGATGACATTTTAATATTCAATAAGATTTGGGAGGAGGATATGGAGCACATCTCACCCATATTAGACAATTTATGCCAACACAATTTGTAATCCAACTTAGTGAAGTGTAAATTTAGCACCACATAGATCTAATACTTGGGATATATCATTGATCGCATTGGGATCATAGTCGATCCAAATAAAATCAAAGTGATCCAAGATTTTCCTAATTTGTTGAATAAAATAGATTAGAGGAGTTTTCTTGGACTTGTTAACCTATATCATAAGTTCATCCTTGTTTTCTTGCACATATCATGGGCTCTTAGCCAACCCACACATGTCAAAATACACACTAATGTTTCTAACTACACACTCAGTATAATGTTCATACAACATGGACATCTGATTTCATACCACATTGAGACATTAAATGACATGATATAAAAGTAATCCACTTACAAGAAGTAATTATATGCTATTTTACAAGTAATTAAGTAATGATGACATTAAATTATTAGGAAGGACATAGTTACTCATTAAAATCATAAACCACTTTAGCTCCTATAGTCACAAAAGAAATTAGAAAATGCATGCCACATGAAATTGATGACTTATCTATATTAGTTCCATATAATGATAAAGCATAAGAAATGGAAAGACAATAAGGCTATAGATTTCCATGGTTGACTATTGATTCATGAATTCATCATAGTGTTGGACACATGTGATCAAAATTTCATAGACTGTATTCCTCTTTACTCAATTGATCAAGACTTTATAGAAAATGACATAATGTTTTTATAAGGTATATAATTTTAGGAGTTATGTTTGTTTATTCAAATTCTATACAAGATTGAACATCTTTGTGTTCTATCTATCACACCTCACTAATAACTCACTTAAAATTCACACTACGCTAAGACCTAAAGACACTTTAAAATTATAAATACTCTAGATACATTGGAGTCACACTTCTACTAGTTACACATGCACATAGACATGAAATACCACATCAAGTATTGTATTATTTTTTTCATCAACAAGCCCATGAATAAGAAATTAGGAATTTATTCACCTCTATCTATTTCATCAATACCATGGGAATCTATCAATATGGATTTCATGACTAGATTTCCTATAATGAGATGACAACATGATGTTCTGTTTGTTGTAGTGGATCAATTTTACAATATGGCCATTATGGCTGCATACAAAAAATACATTGATGAAATTGGCACTACATAGGCATTCTTCAACCATTTTTGGGTTACCCACATCCATCATCTCCAACTGTGATCCACACTTTATGAGTCATTTTTGGCAAGCATTGTGGGAATTGATGGGTACATAGCTAGATCATTATTTGGATTTTCAACATCAAATATATGGGAAAAATAAAGTGGTCAATCACACACTTTTAAATCTTATATTAATGTATAACCATGCATATTCTCTCACCTAGGATGACAATATATTGTACATTTAACATACCTATAATAGGGATCTTCATATCTCTACTAGCCATAGTTCATTCTAGACATTTCTTGGGTTTCAACCTTTGACACACCTAGACATCTCCTATCATGCACCATCAAGTAATGAGTCATGTGAACATAAATGGGAATTAGACAAAGTCCATAAGTTTATATGAAATATCCATTATATTTACTATAAAGTTTAATATATTCTCTCTCATACTAAAGCTAAGTATAAGGAGTGTCATGGAACACACCACACACCTCATGTATTATGATTTGGTGATAAATTCTAGTTTAAAATTTATAAGAAATGATTCAAATTTACACATTGAAATATAAATCCTCTATGCTATGGTCCTTACATATTTTTTATTTGGATCTTGAGCTATTATGTCCCATAGAGAAGGATGAAATCATTGAAATGATAGACACACATACCTGACATGACACATATCAACTTTTTTGAGTGGTCAAGGTTAGGAAATATGCTGATCAAGCCAAGTGGTTCACTTCATATAAAATTTAAATCCATTTTATTTAACTACACACTAATGTAATAAATACCATTACTCTTTATGAAAAGGTGAATGACCCATTCATAGATATCATACATTTGAGCTTACTCTTCATTTTCTATACTATGTAGGGTGCACCCCTCTCACCCAATATTACACTCTCCTTACCTAATGTTTTATCATATTCATATGCAAAAGTGTTGTGCCATATCACAAAATTCTATTCACTAACCCTTATGAAAACTTTATTGTTCACTTCACAACTAGTAGTCAAACATGATGCATAAGATGATACACTTTTGTGACCTTCACACCTACATCTCAATATACTTTTTAGATTTTTACCATAGCTCATAAACTCATGTACCACACAAGTTTTATACTAGATCAATGACTTATACACTCTTCATAGATTGCATCCCTGTGTGCCTTGCAATCCCATGTTATAACTCATAGTTTTACATACATAGATGATTATTGGACTCCGTAGAACAATCACATGTCACCTCACCTCAACCACATGCTTAAAGGGGTTCATCAACCATTATTAAGCCTAGAAGATGAATCGATGGAACTATCTTCTTGGTAACTAATAGTGGTTGTATCCACTCTTGTATTTTATTCTATAAGTATGTAATATACACATTTTGATAAATGGTCAATACCCCACATAGTCATAACAAAGGTATAATTCTCCATGTATTTACTCTATAAAACATACATTATAGCACATTATACTAGTTTTCCCTATAAACTGCTAATGTATAGATGTTGCATTTCCTATAAATAAGACTTCTATTCCAGTGAATGTGTTTAGTTATTTTTTTATGAATTGTATTTTCCTATTCACTCTACATAACCAAAACTTATTTTTCCCCTGCATGCTCTGTCCTAGGTTCCATGGTTTAGTTTAAGGACAAGGCAAAATATAAGCATATACAAGAGATTATTTATGTAGAAATAATATTCAAAGATTGGGTTCAATAAATGTTTAACCCAAATATGGATAAGAGGTTATTCTACTAAGGTGAAAATGGTTAAGGATATAGAAATATTAAGGCACAAGAGTGAATATTAGATATAAAACATGTCAATTTATGTGATAAAGATAGTGTTAGATCTAGTACAAATAGGAAGTAAGTAGGAAATCAATTATAGATTAGTAGTTGTATTTTAGATCTAGTGACTCTATCTTTCTAAATGCTTGCATCATCCTCTAATAGTTACATTGATGCTAGTGTCTAGTTTTGACGTTAGTGTCCTATACAAAATATCTATTCAAATAAGATGCAACCACCTAGATTCTTCTAGGTTTGACTTCACATTTATTCTAGTGTATTTAGATATGGGTCATGGAATGTCACTCATGGTGAAATGGAAAAATCTTAGATTTCTATCTTTAATTTGACCTTAGAAAAATATGGGTTAGTGGGCACATGGTATCTAGCTGATCTATAATGACCTTGATATCACAAGGCAATATCTACAAAAATAACACTATAGAATAGGGCCATAGACTCATGTAGCTATCTTCTATGTGTTTGCTTATTTGTGAATCATGCAAAGCATGTAAAGAAAGTAAAATAGTGACCTAGATTGTAACATGGAAAATATGACCTTATGACTACTCCTTTAGTACTTAAAACCTATGGCTAGATTTTTCCTTTGATTGATATTAGAATAGGGTAGGATAGGAAAGTTTTTGGTAACTAGAGTGTTTTTTGAGTGCTCTTTTAGTTTTGGTTTCATAGGTGTAGCTAGGTAAGGAATGAATGAGGGTTTATATTATATTTATACCAATATTATTGAGAGATAACTCACATCAAAACACTTAGGCCTAAACATTGTGATAAGTTTTCTTTGTAAAATAGATTACTTTAGGGTATTAGAGACTTGTATTGAGTCAAGATAGTAATATTGATGCAACTATATGTCATGTATGTTATTTTTAAAGGATAAGGAGAGAATGAAAATGTTAAAAAAAATCATAAGTATAATATAAGTACATTTCAAGCATCCTAGACAATATGGGATGTCTATGTCATCAATATAAGGTTAGACAGGCTAAGACATAGGGCATGGGGCACAAGATAGAGTAGATTCAAGGTTTTCATAAGTAAATCATGTGTATAACTAAGAGGAACAACTAGGGTTATGATATTTCCAAGTGTATAATATTTAAGTGATACATAATTAAAAAATATAATCTACACCTATAGGTGATCTATATGCAAGTGAAAATTAGGTTGATCTACAAATCACTCCTAACTTAGAGAAGATAAATCAATTAACTATATGATTAATAAAAAATACTTAGATAATCAAGGTCATGACCAATATGGATCTGATAAACATACCTAATGGATATATTATCATATAATATGGCTAGAGAGGGTTCTAAGGCCTCTAGTTAGGAAACACCACACAATAACCCTAGCCAAGTCTTGATAGTTAATGTAATATTAAATTAATGTAAATATAATCTAGTGCTCACTAAATCTTGTGACAAAAATTGGGTATAAACATAAATAATTAACATGCAAAGTAAAACTCACCTCAAGTCAATGTAGAGGTAATCATAAGCATGAAGAGATAATACATTCTTTAGCTACTATACATGTAAATCTATTTACTAAAATAGAAGAATAAGAGATAAGAATACTTACCTTGAAGACAAACCCATCAAGAATTAACCTCACCCTTAGACAATGGTTCTTTTCAAGAGGTTGTTATGTGTTTTTTAAGAAACTAAGGATGGACAATGGATTATAGTCTAGCCAAAGACCTCCTAGTGAATCTAAATCCTTCATAAGATAAAGGTTCTCTTCCAAGAATCATGAAATCCTAAGAAATGGATCCTTAAGTAGAATGGTGGAAAATAAAATAAAGAAGCATAAATGAATGATTATTTATATTTTAAATGGGGTGAAAAATGTGTATATATAACATGATTTGAGCCAAAGCCCTTCCATAATTTTAGCTCATGTAGTTAGCCCACTAGACCTAGTTAGAAATAGAGTTGTTAGGTCCTAAAATAAGTCAACCCAAGCTATTGTAGTCCTGTAACATGCACTATTTATATAATTAAGTTAACCCATTTGAATACATTCATTAAAGTGGTAAAAATAGGTTTTGGCTTTGGTAGGGGCTATTTAAGGTGGTGAATTATTTGTAAAAGAGTGTGAGTGAGGAGTCACAGCTTAGAGAAATGCATAGGAGGAGTTTGTATTGGTTTTAGGTGGAGGTATAGGGGGAAAATATTATGAAGCACCAAATTTATTCTTGGCCCTTTCCTAGTGCACCCTTTATGGTGTGCACTTAGAGAGATTGAGTCTCAACAAGTTCCTATAATATAGGAAACATCAATAATTGATAAAGTTAAAAAATATTATTTGTATACATATTCCCCACTCAATATCATCATGTGTAATGTAGTTAGAACATGGGATGGTGCCTTGGAAAAAAAAACATGGCAAAAAATAAAGCTAAGCTAAATAAATTATAGTATAGAGAAAATAAGATAATTTAAAAGAAAGAATTGAAAAATACATACCTTTAATTACCTTACTATTGTAGGGTAGGAGTGATGAGAGAGAAATGGAGAGGCATCAAATGTAGTAAATATTAGGTGAACTTGTAAAATAAAGTAAAATTTGAATTTTTACAAAAATTAGATGTGGTATGTATAAAAATTCTCTATGAGGTCAGGATTCCATAGCATCTTATGATTTGGAAAAAGAGATAGTAAAAATGAATTATGAGTAAAATTTAGAATCTGGTGGTAAATAATTTTTAATGGTAAATATAAATCAGGTAAAAATTAATTCATTTGTAATTTTTCTATTATGAGAAAATAGAGATTTGAGAGACTGGGAGGAACCTAGAGAGAAATGATGGCAAGGAGATAAAGTATTCATGTTAGAGGATGTCTAGTGGTGGTAGTAGGTGTAGCTCAGGTAAGTGATGCATTAATTTTAAATTATTGGTGATTTTTATTTAAAATTAAGTTGTTGCGAAAAATTAGACATCAAGGGAAAACCATGTAGAGAAATTGTCTTTAAGAAATTTTTAGGTAGAATAAGAACTAAGGGTCAATGGGTAGGAAGCATTAGGAGAAATAAATTCCTAAGGCATTTATGGTAAATAGTAAAAAATTCACCACCTTTTTTTAATAGAGTCAGACTTGTTGACTCAGTTGAAAAGGTGAAGGGTGATGAAAGGTGCCAATTTTGTAGTATAGGGCCAACTTAGTTACCTCTATATAGCTGACTATATAATATAAAGTTGATTTAGTTGTAAGGTTAAAGTGGATGACTTAGTATATTATTTTCTATTTAATAATACAAGAGCATGATGAACATAGTTTGTAAAAATAGGATGAATGCATAGGAGAGAGCTAACATAGTTTTCCATAAATAGGTAATAGGGTTGACTCAGTATGATACTAGCTAACTATGTAAAATGGCATGGTTGACTTAGTATAAAGTCATTGATTATGTAGGTTGAAAAGTCTAACTTAAAAAAAAGAACAAATTGATGAAGTAGTTAATTTTTTAAATTTAATATTTTATGAATGTATTTTATGACTTCTCTATCGAGATTTAATACATTCTATGTTATTTATATTTTAACAAAGGTGATAAAGATTCTATCACTTGGTGGATGCAACATGGTTACCATAATTTTTGGAGAGATTATTAGATAATTACCATATATGATAGCTTCCCTAGGTTTTAGAGGTATTATGGAGATGTGTTAGATCACCTTCAGTGTTGACATGGTCATCATGTTATTTGGATCATGGGTGTGACTAACTATAAATATTAAGTGGGAGGTGGATGGGGATACTATAGATGTGGGGATCACATTATAGGATTTACATGATTTAATTTCATAACCTATCATAAGAACTCATGTGATATGGGGTGCACTAGAGTCTAAGGCTGAGAGGTGGGTCTTAGCTCTTTGGGTGATAGGGTCAGAGAGATATTTTTTTGGGTTATGAGTGTGCTTGTCTAATTTTTATATATCAAACATTATAAACATTTAAAATGAAATGATAGGTATTGTGACATGATTTTTACTTTATCACAAGTCAAATGGCAAGGTTCTATTATATATGGTGGCTTTGTGTCAGTCTATTCTAGAGAAGGGAACTCTATATTATCTAGGATCAGTTATTTGGTGTAACTAATGCACAATATATATGGGATGTTGTATAAAAGGAATAATACCATGGTGCCTATGGTTTTATTGAGTATTCAAATATATGAAAGGTTCTCAATGTATTGACTAGATGGGTTTATCCATGTTATGGATTATAAACTTCCTCATGTGACTAGGTGGAGACAAGACCATGTAGTACATGTATGCAATCAAAAATTCATCATGTTTATAAATAAATCTTAGCTTGGAGAAGATAAATCATACCTACACTTTTGATTTGGAATACATTTGTTAAATGGGGGCCTGACCAATATGGGGATCTACTAGACCCAATTATGGGATCACTTCTCACAATACACCATACTAGGAAGGGTTCCAAAGTCTACAGTCCAACACGATCATGCAGCAATCCTAAAAGAGTCATAGTTTTAATGTTCACTCTATTATAATAAATAAGAAATTAAATATAATCTAGTGTACACCAAATCTTGTGGCATAAAGTGGGGGTTATAAACAAAAAAACTAAACTAAACATACATAGAAGACATATACTCATGTCAATGTATATATAATCCTAATTCATGGGAGAGAATCACAACTACATTATCTATCTACTCTTACAAAGGAGAAATAAATTTATGAATACTTACCTTTAAAGACTAACTCACCAAACCTCAATCTCTCCCTTGGCCAAGGTGCTTTGTAGGAGATTGTTGTGTTATGTAAGGTTAACAAAGATAAATCATATCTAAGTTACATATCTTATCTATACATACAAAATACTTATCCACAAGATAAGATATGTATCTCCAAAGGAAGTATGAAACCTATGATTTATTCCTCAAGCAGGATGGTCAATATGTAGATGTTCATTCACACTTATTCTTCTCTTATTTATTCTCAAGTGGTTGGAAATGAACTTGTATATATGGGCATATTTTGTCCTAAATCCTTTTGAATATGTTGGTTGTATAAGGTCAACCCCATCAACCCTATATGTTTTCAATAGATATATCACTAGGTCTTAAGCTAGGTTGGTTGAAGGTCTGATGAAAATCAAAGTGAAAAATACCCTAAATAGTATAGGGTCGACCTAGTCGACCTAGTACAGTCAACTGGTAGAAGGGGTCAAGGCAAAAACAAGGAGGACAAAGATGTGAAAAATGATTGGAATGGGTAACACTGAGAATCATAAGCTTATGGTAAATGGTTTTGGGAGATAAATGTGTAGATACAAAGTGGAAAAAGGGACAACAATCTTATGAAACACCAATGGTCTACCCACCCCTTTCTCGGTGCATCCCTTAAGGTGTGCACTCAGAGAGATTAAGACTCGATGAGTTGCTTAAAGATAAAAAGTATCAATAATAAATAAAAAATTGCAAATTTTATGTGTATAAATATGCCTCACTCTAATATCATCACGTGTAACATAAGTACAACATGAGATGGTGCTTTGGGAAATAGAACATGATAACATACAATGCTAATGCTAAGTAAAGTACAATAAGTAGAAAATAAGATAAAGGAAATGATATAATTGAAAAAAACATATCTTTACTTACCTTAGTATTTTATATAAATATGGAGACTGTAAAAGAATTGAAGGCGTCCAATGTGAAGAGCATTATGAAAACCAATAGAGATTAGTGCAAAAAATAGCCAAAAATTGAAAGTTTTTCGAAGATAGGCATATGGTAGTGGAAAATATTGAGTTAGTAGATAAATGAGGGTATTATGAAAAATTAGCAAATTAGGATAGTTAAGGCAAGGTGAGAACCAAAAAATAAATAAATATTAAGGGCAAATGAATGATAAAATGATGGAAAAAGAATGACAAATTATGGAAAATGAATGAAAAATGAGTGTAAATGATTGTAAAACATATTAAATCATATTGGAAATAATGTAAAACATAATTGGAAAAAAGAAATGTAGAACATACTAAATCATGTTGGGAATCATGTAAAAATGAATGAAAAATGGAATATAAATGCAAAAAAACTTAAACAAATATATGTAAGAAAGTGAAAAGTAAGCTCATGTAAAAAATAAAATCATTAAAAATAGAAAATCAAATATAATTGAATATATGAGATAAATAGGAATAAGGAATACATAAATAGAAACATGCAATGATGGAAAATGGCATATGTAAGATAAGGGAAGTCTACAAACAATCAAACAAGAACATGATGGAGAATGAAAATCAAAAGCTCTAAAGGATGAAAACTCAAACTTAGTGCTTATTCTAAGATAAAATGTAAGAAAACACAACCACCTAATGACATGACTAGGATGATAATGAAATGGTATGGTAAATAAATGATGTAAGAGTGTAATCAATAGTTTCTCAAACATTTTTTTTTGTTCTAAGGATAGATAAAACTAAAACAAAGTAATGCTAGCATGTTTTGAAGAGTTGAAGAAGAAAAAATTTAAAGAAGAGGGAAAATATATTTGTCTGTCAAGGGTGGAAATGAAATTGGTGGATGGGAGAATGAAATAAAAATCAATATATAAGAACTCCTTATCAAAATCAATACACTCAAATTAGGTTTGTCAAAACAAGATGACTTTTGAACTTAAGGACTATGAAGAACTTATCTTATCCACAAAAGTCTTAGGTCAACAAATGTAGTATATAAATCATCCCATGAAGGCTATATGCATGAAAATTAAAATGGATCTACCTCCCCATAATGTGTTCCCCATTATATAGGACCCATTATAGAGCCATTAGTCTACTGCAAAGATTTGGTACTTGTATGAAAAATTAGGTATCACCATAGAGTTTGTTGAATTTACCTATTCCAATCTACTAGCCTACTACACCCCAATGAACCTTGACTCTATGTGAGACCAACTATGGAGTTTGAGATTTGATTAGAGATAGGAGATATACTTGTAATCATGTCTTTTGGTGTGATGTTGACTTTTAGATATCATTTCCTTTTAATTCAAATGATTTGTCTTTTAACTTGTTTGATGGCTTTCTCTATTCCTCCTCCATATGGATTTAGAAAACCAAACATGGGTACTAAAGATGAATTTCATTTGAATACATGGGATAAGGTTTATAAGAGAGAGAAATTCAAATAGAAAGAGGTTTAAGAGTCTCATAAATCTAGGTAAAATAAAAATGCTATCTTGACATCAACCATATTTTATCCAATGTGGAGTGAAATGAAAAGAAATCAGGAGGAATGACACATGGAACCATTTGAATTACTTAAAATTACAAAAAAGGTGACAAGGGAAAAAATGGATATAATGATAGTAAAGTGTGATTTCTCATCATAAAAATTAGGGAAATGGAGGAAAACATGTAAACATAGATTGTTGTGAAAAATTCATCTATCAAAAGAAATAAAAACTAAAGCTAAGAACAAGGATCAAAAGCATTTTATAGAAATGGAATGACAAGATGGTACTTTTATGAGTGATAGGTCTTATCCATGGTCTTAAAATGCAACCTTATAAAAGAGACACGCATGAGGTTGAATGATAAATAAGGGGGAAAATAATCATAAAGCTACTAAGGTAAAGTATGATATAAAAAGACAAAAATAATATAAATATATGAGGACAAAATTGAAATCAAATGCCAAATGTAATGTGAAATAAAACCAAAAAACATAAAGGAAGACAATGATGCTATTAAAATGAAAGTAAAGGAAGGAAAATACAAAAAAATAAAGAAACATGAGACAAAAATAACAAGTAAGACCTATGTTAATGTTTGTTTCAAAGATGAGCATGTGAAATACAATTCTATAAGTCTCAAAAGGTTTCTTGAAGTTGAATTTGTTTATTATTATGTATTGTAAAATAAGAGTGGGTATCATAAGATGCCCCAATGGGTAATTATATGTAGGTATGTTCATCACAATATTACCTAGAGTCTGAAGGGACATGTGGATGGGCATCACAAGATGCCCCAAAATGTGAGTTGGAGTGAGGTAACATCAAACCATTAAAATGATTTGCATTGGGTTTGTAGGTGCATTTGGGGATAGGTAAATGTGTTGGTTTGTTAGATTTTAATTAGGTTGAATGTGACATAATATGTGTAGGAAAGGTATGAAGAGGTAAAGGAGGACTATGTATGATATGATTTGGAGTAGGAATTTGAATGAGGTATTCCTTTGGTTCATGTGACCTAAGAGGTTGAGGTTCAATGGATGCAATGATATGGTTAAATTTGTTCATGTTAGCTATCATTTCCTTATTGGTGTATTGATAAGGATCAAATATGGTTTGAAATAAATTATAAAATGAGTTGTAGGTATGGTAGAATTATTATTATTCATTAGGTAGTTGATGTTGATATGATTGTGGTTCTTGAGATTGAAGTTGAGAAGTTTGAAGATAACCTTTATAATGTTGTTTTATTAGAGTATCAAGATTGAAATGTGGATGAAGTAAGGAAGAAAGAAGAAATAGATGAAGATCACAATGAGATTCATTAAAATGACCTATAGTAGCATGCCACCAACAAAATTTATCAGGATTGTACCATTTTGGAGGAGGTTTGTATTTCTCTTAATTTATACTCATTTTTTAATTAAAGAAGGTAAGAAACTGGTAATAAGGGTGTGGTAGAAGACCCTAGTTATTGTACACATATGATCCAAATGAGTGTGAAGATATTATATTTATCTTGGAAGGATGACTTGTAGGTAAGAAATTACTAATAAAAGGGGTTGTTAGAAATATAGTAATGTGGATTTCCTAGTGTGAGCTAGATCCAAGAAACATGAACTTGCTAAAAGGTTGTCAATCCACTTTTTGATAATAACTAAGTTGAAAGAGATAAATATGAAATAATTGCATTAAATAATAGAAAATGAAATATAAGAAGAAATAGATAATTTATAAAGGAAATAAATTGAATGTAGCAATAGTGGTTCAATACTAGTGCTAAAATAGATCAGGTCATGTTTAAAAAACTAGGCAAGGGCATGTGAACAAGAAATGACATAAAAATTATGATATGATTGGGGGTGAGGGGTTATAAATAACTTGTTATTTTTTACTATAGTGGCCATCAATAATTAAGCTGACCATTGGTAGTTAGGTAACTAGTGATGGTTGGTGGGGATTGTCAATAGTTATGCTGACTGTCAGTAGTTACCTATGGATTCTGAAGTTGCTCAAAAGGGAGTTGCAGAATGGGTCAATGATCTAGTAAGGGTTTTTTAAGGGTCTAGTTAGGGACAAGGAAATTATAGTATAAGTGTAGGAGGTTTTATTTAGGCTTAAAAGTTAGAAACCAAACAAACAAAGGTAAAATATAAAATGTACCTGCTATTTGATAAATGGTTGATCGATGATGGCTACAATAATTTTTGTAGAGTAACGGTACTTTGCCTCAAGATCAATTTTTGTATAGATTTAGATATTTAACTTAGTTTATAAATTACTAGAAGGAAGACTATTTAATTGAGATATTGATTGCCTATGTGCTAAAAAACTATTGTGATGATCCTTTCTCACCTCCTACTCCCCTCCTTTTATAGGCAAAGAGAGATAGAGGATAAAATGTTTCTTAGGATGTTGGCTTACTTATTTTGATGATTTGTAGTTTGTTATCAATGAGCAACATGGACATATTAAATTGTGCCATGCTATATTGTACATAGTTGGTATTTGTGCTAGAATGAAGAAGACATGACTGTCAATAGTTATCCTAACTATCGGCGATCAAGATGACCATTATTGGTTGAGTGTCTAGAGGTAAAGGGGTCAAGGTGAGTTAAAAGGGGTTGGGTGAAGGGTTAGCTAGTAGGTTATTGATTTAGTTAGCTTAGTAGCTAACTAGACCCAAGGTCCGATGGGTTGATCAATGGGTCAACAAGGATTAGGTAGTCCCTAAGGAGCCCTAAGACCTTTCAACATCTAGAATTATTGTGTGTGGTTTTCTAATGTCTATATTTCCCCCCTTTTGTTATGTAGTTTATGTCCAAAAATTTTAAAACAAAAATGGATTATTGGTCAAAGGTCTAGTTGCCTCAAGTATGGGAGGAGGTGTTCCCCCTCAAATTGGGAGTGGATGAGGTGAAACCAAAATTGAGTCAAGGTTTGACAAGTGGTTTATGGTGAGTCATAAAGTTTGTGACAAGGGTGGTTGGGCATTTTAAGTGTAAACATGTGAAAAAAATATAACTAAGTGCAATAGATAATATTACACAAAGACTAAGTTGTCATAGTTGGTAATAATAAGGTCAATTCTAGGACTGGTGATGGGATAACCAAGCCATAACATTAGTCATAATTGATCAAAACATTCCTATCAAGTCTCTTATTTAGGATTAGTGTTTTTCTAGGTATCCAATGTAGGAAGTGCTCCTTTGGAAAACATGAATGGTTTAGTTGTGTACTAGGTGGTGTAAATTTAAATGGTCAAATGGAAAATTTAGTCAGTGTGGTCAAAAAAGACCAAGGAAAGGTCATTAAAAAAATATGTGATAGTTCAGGCTAAAAAGGCTAATGTCAAGGTAGACGTGGTTGGATGGTCAGAGAGGGTATTATCTAAAGGTTGATTGTAGTTTGGTGGAGAAGGTAATCTCAAAAAATGTGGAACTAAGTTGTTGGTGCTTAATTTTTTTTTAAAATGTGGGTTCCTTGATCATCAATAGTTAGGGTTCCCAAACATGACTATCAATAGTTACCATGACCATTAATGGTTAGGGGAAAACCCTAGAACTATAGAACATAAAAAGTGAAAATGATAATTCATTTTCACTATTTGCTTTTTCAATTCCCATGACTTTTATTCTCTTTACAATTTGGTATTTTATGAGTGACAATACTAATGAGGTGGGGTTGACTACTAACTAGGTGGTTGTTGATTAGTGTGAGGTGAATGTTGAGGTGACCAAGTATGGGATCAAAGATGTAGGGAAGATGAAGACATGACTAGGTAGTAGGATATGAGATTCATCTTTGAAAATAGTTGAGAAATATGGTAGGTGGTGTCTTAAATTGTTAGATTAGTTAAATAGATCATGTTGAAGTTGTATTTGGTTATTTTATGCTTGTTTTGGTAGGATTTTTGGGGGTTTTCCATAAATATAGGTTTTAGGTGTGAATATTGAAATTAGTAGGTGAAAATCAAAATTGATAGAATAGTTGGGTTGGGAGTAGGGTAAAGGGTAGAATTAGGGTGTTATTTCTAGTATGGGTAGTTTTGGTATTTTTTAGGTATATAAGGTTAGGTGGTCCCTACGGTTTCATGCTCATTGATGATATGGGATCAACATGGGGTTTATGATCCATTGTTAGGCTTATGAGAATATTAGGGTTTTGAGGTTGATGAAGATACCATGGGAGGTAAATACCAAATGAAATTCAAAGTGGGTTTCATGTGGTGGAAGGGCGACTATGCACTTATAAGAGCTAGAGGAGGTGTGAGGGATATCAACTAGTTTTAGGATACACTAGATGGCTTGGTTGTGGGGGATGTGGTTTAGAGGCTATATGTTATCTTTCCTAGGTGGGCTCACTACATGTGACATACATTGTCATTATAGAGCTAGAGATGGATCTATGAGAGGAGAGAGGGTGAGATGGAGCTCATCCCATTTGAGAGAGTTCATTGGTTGTTCAACCTAGTGTAAGGGATTCTAGGTCTATTTTTGAGGTACAAGAAGGAAGATGCTAAGTTTTTACTTCCCAAGCGATAGTCAAAAGAGGTGGTCCTACATCATTAGGAGATATATATTATAGTAGGGGTTAATGATGCCAATTTTATCTATGGATATGTGACATGGTACTAGGCCCTTTATATAGTGGCTAATTTTGGGTGGGATGATGGGGGCTGATAGGCCATGGATGTGGATCCAGTTAGTGGGGGCCCATAGGTATAGGTATAAGGTGTGGCCTTGATGGACAGGTAGGAGTATCACTAGCCACTATGTAGGCATAAATTATAGTGTCATAGGGGTAGGTAGCCACATTATAAGGCTAGATTATGACATTATCAATTTAGGTTGCCACCATGATAGGTGAGAGGGATTAAGATAGGACTTCACTAGGCTTGGTGAGCTAAGAGAGGGACTCCTTGAGATAAAAGGAAGGAGTAGTGATAGTACTAGTAGGACCATTAGGTATCATCCCTATGACATGGTACTTGGACAAAATGAAGGAGTTGAGGCATTATGAAGCCATAGTTTTGGTATAGTGTCTTAACAAGCCCTGATGGGGTGAGTATAGAGATAACTTAGAAGGAGGGGTAGTTATAGTGACTCCAAGTTAGTGGGATTCTTCAGTGGGTGGATAGGTAGGCATCCTAGGAGGACCATCACCACATGGTAGTGGTAGTGCAGGAGGTACTAGTGGTAGTGGTTCCCTAGGGGCATGATATATGATATGCTATGATGTATAGATATAGATGTACATGATTTTGATATTGACCTAAATGCTGATGCAACAAGATGTACATGTTTTGAGATATACACACACACACATTATTACATGTATTATTTATTTTGATGACCTGATGTATATGATGATGTTTTATGGTGATGTGTGTGTGTGTGTGTGTGTGTGTGTGTGTGTGTGTGTGTGTGTGTGTGTGTGTGTGTGTGTGTGTGTGTGTGTGTGTGTGTGTGTGTGTGTGTGTGTGTGTGTGTGTTGTGTGTGTGTGTGTGTGTGTGTGTGTGTGTGTGTGTGTGTGTGTGTGTGTGTGTGTGTGTGTGTGTGTGTGTGTGTGTGTGTGTGTGTGTGTGTGTGTGTGTGTGTGTGTGTGTGTGTGTGTGATTTATGGTTTATGGTTCATGTTTTAAATGTTTTGATGTTTATGCTTTATGAGATGTGGACTCAGTAGCTTAGGTATGTGATGATTATTGATGATGTTTTGTTGTGTTCATAGATATGATGTTTATGATTATGGATGGTTTGATTATGGTTATTGATGTGGTTTATGATATGATGTTATTTGGTGTGATTTATGAGAAAGGATAGGATGATACTCATGGTTATATATATATATATATATATATGATGTGGTTTATTTCATTGATTATGGATGTGATGTTTTAAATATGGTTATGATGTTATGATAAAAGTACATAAAGTAAGTTAGATAACAAAATAGATGTGGGAAAAGAGATAATAATCATGAGACATATGTCTATAAGAACTAATAGTGAGAGGACAAGGAAAAAGCATGATACTTTTTCATTGGTAAGGAAAAAAAATGAATTATAGATTGGCTTAGGGAACATAAGCTTTTACAATGCTTTGCATTAGCATGATTTTGTTGATAAAAAGGTGTCGTGATCACATTTTGTCAAGTAAGCTCACAATCCCTTGACTTTTAGATGTTATAAAGGGGAGATGAGTGGTAGGTGAATGGTAAATGGGTGATAGGTAAGGTAATATTATGTGGGTTTGTTTTCCCCTTTTATAGGTGACCTAAGAACCATATTTGACAAGTCCATGTCTTCACGAAAGGTGTAGAATAATTGATGTAGGAAGTCTAATAATGTTAGATATGAAAGATGATTATAGCTTTCTTGGGATAACTTATTCTGATTTTGATAGAGGGTCTTTTGTTATTGCTATTATTTTTAGAATTTTGTGAAGATGATCAATGTGAGAAGCTTCAAATGATTGATTTTGACAAATTTGACTTAGTTATCCTTCAAGCGAGCAGTGTATATTTTAAAGCAATTTTTTGATTTTGGGTAGTTATCCTTCAAGGAAGTAGTCTATAATGCTAGAGACATGCAATGCAAGTGATATTTTGGTATCTCAAATTATTTTGATGCTAGGATTAGACATGTACAAGTCTATATAGGCTTAGAGGTTTAATTTTATGAGGGAAAAACTTTAGCATAAAAGGTTAATAATAGGTGAAAGGGGTGTTTTTGAGAGACAATGATCATGGGATTCCATCTGAATAAAGATGAAAAGTATCCATGAGAACCATGTTATAGGTAGAGCCATGGTACCCATATTTAGGATTAGGCTATGACTTGTGATAGTTAATCACATGTTTTTATGTTGTTATTAGTTTTCCTAAAATGGATAGGGATAGGTAAGTGTTGAGCATGAGATATATTGACAGGGGGGTGAATCAATATATTAAATATCTTATAAACTTTTATTTAATCAAACTCCACTTAATCATACATTCAAGATATGCAATAAAACTAAAATAATATGCACCACACAAGAGAGAGATACACTAGATTTTTATATAGAACCCCAAAGTGGGAAAAACATTGAAGAATAATCTCAAGTATATGAATGAGCACCAACTCAAATTACAAAGTTTACAAGCACCAACTTGTAAGAGAACCAAACCCTTTTCTGAGCACGAACACAAAAACTATTTGTGAGCACCAACCCATAGGAGCACCAACCCTTGCAAAGATTTGTGATCACCAACCCATAAGAGCACCAACCCTCTTGTGTATAAAACACAAATATCTCTCAATGTTTCTTTCTTAACAAATGATAGAACTCTACAATATCTCTTTCTATTCTCTCCTCTTTTATTATATAAAACAATTCCAAACTATGCACTCTCTTACATATTATAAATGGCTTTCTAAGCTTTTATTTATAGCTTTCAAAATGACCTTTATCATTCACCCTTTGTGAATCTTCACTCCTCATGGAAAATGGTGACAAACTTGCATGACCCTTTGAATCCTTACATTTGAAAATTCACATGGTGACCCTTCATAAGAAAATGCATCTTTTCCTTTTTTGTCTTTATCTTGGTGACCTTTTGAATTCCTTAAGGTGACTCTTCATGGAAAAATGTGGAATACCCTCTTTTGTCTTCACTTGGTGACTCTTGGAATTCTTCAAGATGACTCTTCGTGGGAAAATGTGTCCCATTCCTCTTTTGTCTTTAACTTGTGACTCTTTGACTTCTCCATGGGCCATTTTTTGAATTTTATGCAACCAAAAATATATTCATTAATATTAAGTAAATATCAACACATTTTAGCTAAAATATGAACATTAAAAACACCTTTAGACAATAAATGTTATGGGGCCTTTATCACCAATGCTAGACATTTGACATCAATGATAATATTTCCAACAATCTCCCTATTTGTCATTGATGACAACATCAACCTAAAAATTACATATCCTAAAACTTATACTACACATGTCAACCTACATATACTACCATCTAAAAAACATACAATAACTTCCCCTTATTGTAGCATCTTGTATCAGTTCCTTGTACCTATTTCTATACTTGTTTTTGTACCTATTCCTTATACCCATTCCTATACCTATTTCTATTATTCTCCCCCTTTGACATCAATGGAAAAGCTCTTATCTTAGTGTTAACACTTAGCTCCCCCTCAACTAATGTTGATCCTCAATGGCAGAAAGTAAAAGAAATTACTCCAAACTTCTCATGTAGATACTTGAATGTGTCTTTTGATATTGCATTTAGGAAAATATCTATAATATATTTTATAGTACTGATATATTTCATCTTAACTTGTTGACTTCTAACCTGCTCTCTCAAAAATTGATATATGATAGGAATATGTTTTGTTATTGAATGCATCACTAAATTATTAGAAATATTAATAGCACTTACGTTGTAAAAATAAATATAAATAGGTTCATCATATTTTACCTTTATATATTCCAAAGTTAGTTTCATCCAAAGTACTTGAGTACAACAAAATACCACTACAATATAATTTGATTTAGCTATATAAAGTGATATTGAATTCTAATTTTGCCTAGTCATGATACTAAGCTATCACCAAGGAAGAAATCTCCTCCACTTGTACTCTTTATATCATCCAAAACAACTTTCCAAATATGAATCTATATAAGAAACAAATGTGAAATCTATGCCTCTGGGATACCACAGTCTATAATCCAATGTCCCCTTGACATATCTAAATATTCTTTTCACCAACTAAACATGACTTACCTTCAAGGCTACTTGATATCTTACAACCATGCCTATTACATGCATGATGTTTGGCCTTGATGCTATCAAATATAAAATACTACCAATCATAAATCTATACAAAGATTGATTTACAACAGGTGAATCTTCATCCTTAATCATTGTGTTCCCTAACCAATTGGTGTGCTAACTGGTGCACAATCCTCAAAACCAATTTTTTTCAATATTTCCTTAGCATATTTACTTTGAGATATGAAAATTCCTTTATCTAACTAAAATATTTACAACCCTAAGAAAAATGACAATTCTCAAAGCACAGACATCTCAAATTATTTTTACATATTATCAAAAAATCCTTTTCTCATCTTTTCAATGTTTCCTCTAAATATTATGTCATCAAAATATACCACAACAATCAATTGATGCTCACCTTTTGTTTTGATGTAGATATTATTGTTAGCAAAACCTCTCTTAAAATCTTGATATTGTAGGTACTTATTGTTTATATGCTAATTTCGCTTTCTACATTCAAAAGATAGAAGTAACTAAGAAGAATGGTCTAAGGCTTGTATGCACCTAGATGAAGTTGTGCGCACCATTATCCAGACATCGTGAGAACTCCTCTTTGGTTGTGGAGGATGACACTTGCAAAAGAAAGAGACTAAGACAAAGAAGGTGTTAGATGATGAGATGGTGGGTTGCCAAGCCAAAGCTTGAGGGATGTCAACCCACTAGTCGATAAAAAGAATGTCTGATAAATAGTAGAATGATAAAAGACTAAAATGATTAAAGACTAAAATGAAAAGAAAATGGAAGCAAATGCTTACCTGAATGATGTTGTCGGCTTGGTCACAGTCGCCGGTGTCAGTGGTCCTATCGGCGTCGGTTGGTCAAGGTCTACCAATGTCGGTTACGCTGTCGATGTTGATTGGGGTAGTGGCTAGCATTGGTCAGGGTAGCAGTCTGTAGACATGGTTTGGTTGGGTCTGTGGCCTATGGATAGGGTCTAGATGTGCAAAATGGTTTGGAGAATGCTCTGGGTCTGTCTAAGGGTCTGAGAGTCTGGTCTGAGGTCTAAGAGAGAGTCTGGGTCTTTGCAAGCAGAAAGGATGGTCTGAAAGAGTGACCAGATAGAAGCCAGGGGCAATAGGGAAGAAAGAGTGGTCTGGTGAGGTCTATGGTCTGGTTGAGGATGGCTGAGTCTATTTCATAGCACTTGGAAGCAATAGCTAGAAGACATAATGAAAACACAAAAGAAGACTTACCTATGGTATGCTGAAGAAAGAGCTATTGATGCTTGTACCTGTTGCTGGTGTAGAAGACTGATGCAGAGTCCCTGCTATTGCTGTAGCTGGTACAAAAGCCCTATGAGAGAGAGTGAGAGGTCTAGGGGATTGACAGATTGAGGAGTGTTGTAGAGTGAAGGAATAGATTGCTTAGAGGTTGGATTGATTGGGAGTTAAAGGAGAAGATTGAAAGAGTGGATTCAAAGAGTGGATTTGCATCTCCAGAGGTGGAATGCAGTCTTGAATGCTGTTGACACCAGCAGAACCATTGACATCAGCTGAATAATGACCGATGTCAGTGGCTATAGAATGGTGACAGAGGCTAATTTTAGCCTTCTGCCCATTCTTGCATGCCGTTGGGTCAAAGGGCCATGGGAAAATGGTCGAGAGGGTCTAAATAGGCATGGGAGAATGAAATGGGGGTCATAAATGGGTCATAGGGTGGATGAAGGGAATCCAAGGGAGAGGAATCCTAGAGTGGTGAGGTGGCATGAGTGAGGTGGCAAGGAGAGAGGGAAAAGGGATTTTATTAATTTAAAATAGCTTATTTTAAATTAATAAGTGTGTGGGGGTTAGGAGTGGTTAAGTGGACCAAAGGGGACTAAGGGGGAGAAAGGACCAAGGGGTAGACATGATTTTGGTGTCTACATTTGCCCCTTTTTGTCTTGGTTGTTCTGGATGAACTGCAAGACAAAAATAGGAGTTGGTTGCCCTAGGTATGGGATGATGTGGATTGCCCTGAGGTATGGATGAGGTATTCCCCCTCAAAGTGGGAGTCGAGGGAGGGGAACCTGATGTCGGGTGCTGATTTGATAAAAGGTGGGTGGATAGGATGAAGAGTGAGTGAAAATGCTGTAATAGTCATGATTGCATGCATACCACTTCACGGGATAGGTAGGTCAAATTGTCACAGGTAAAAGGTTAAGGAGTGCCAAAATTAAAATAACTGGGCCCCAGCATTAGTCGTACCTGATCAGGTTATTCAATCTAAGCTATAGCTCCAAATGGTCATCATGCTCCAGGTATCCCAAGCTCAGGAAGTGCTCCTGGAAACACGAAAATGTCACAAGTAGTGCAGATCAATTGGCTTGTGATCCTATACTTGTGAGGGTCCAAAAATATGGTCTACAAACAATTTTGCTATTTATTCATGAGGTAGCATGTGTGCAAACTAAACCAAGATAGAGTTGTCTCAGAAGTGGTTAGGGTCTGAGGAGATAGGCGTGATCTCCATGGTCGGTGCTCGGGTTGGGCTGAGATACAAGTTACCTCAAATGTGCCCCATGAGGAGTCAAAAATGACTTTGACATTGCAGGGCTGGTTGATTGGTCATGATGATAGATGAGAGGAATGGGATGAAGGAATGGCCAAGCTAACCTCAGAATACTAAGGGCTGCCTACATAGCCCCTATGTGAAGGGCCTCAGGCTAATGTAGTTCTCCCTAAAAGGGAGGAATGGTCAAAGGTATGGATTGGTCTTGGTCGAGGTCAAGGTCATGGTCATGGTCAAAAGGAGGATAGAAGGTTTGTCCATCAGATAGACGAACAAACGAGGGTGGTCGAGCTAACCCCAGAGGACGTCGTGTCAACTGAGTGCTGCCTACATAGCCCCTGTTGTTAGGGACTCAGACCAATGTAGTTTAGACAAAGGGTCCAAATGGTAGATAGGTGGTCAAAGTGGTCGATAGACTGGTCTTGGTTAAGGTCAAGGTCGAGTAATGAAGGAAAAAAAGGGTTTGTCCATCTGAGAGATGAACAAATGGGATGGATGAGCTAACCCCATAAAATGTCGTGTCAACTAGTGCTACCTATATAGCCCCAATCATAGGGCCTCAGACCAATGTAGTTCAAACAACAAGTCAAAGAGGTCGATAGGTTGGTCTTGGTCAGGGATGAGTGATGAAAGAAAAAAAGGGGTTTGTCCATTAGAGAGATGAACAAATGGGATGGCTGAGCTAACCCCAAAAAACATCATGTATCTGAGTGCTGCCTACATATCCCTAGTCTTAGGGCCTCAGACTAATGTAGTTCGAACAACGGGTCAAAGAGGTCGATATGCTAGTCTTAGTCGAGGTCAAGGTCAAAATGATGAGGATAAGATGATGCCATAGCCTTTTCCAAATGGTGTATTCTGTAACATTGGTGATGTGGTCTTTCATCCCTAGCAATTTTCCATAGTCGTGATGGATGTATGCTAAAAATGAATTGAGGTCTATTTATGCTTTAACAAGTATTGGTTTATGCTTAACATAAATTGTGTCTGGTCGATAGTTCCCATGTGTATTGTTGTCCATAGAAACTATGTGAAATGGACCGTGATGATGATGATGTCATGATGTCATGTTGTTGGTCTGAAAATGTTTGGGTTAGTTGGGTAGAAAAAGGTTTGGTTGAATGTGACCGAAGGTGAAAAAAAGGTGAAAGGTGAATTGCTCTTTCATTGATAAGGACTGAAATGAAAGCATAGATAGGGGTTGTTAGAACAAAGAGCCCCATTCATGCATTATGTCATTGACTAGGGTTGTGTTAGAGCGGTAATCGAATCACTTTGACATTAAAGTGAGCTTGAAGTCCCTTGAGAAGGTGAGGTGATAGGAGAGGAGGGGGTAACCCATTTATGGTAGGAAGAACCTTTCCCCTTTTATAGGTGACCCAAGAATGACTATAGGCATGTCCATGGCTTGATAGCTTGTTAGTCATTTTTTATTTTTTTTGCACAGACTGATCAATGCGGGAAGTCTACTTTGGGATGTCGCTTTGCTTGGTGGCCATATATGTGAAGCTGATCGATACAGGAAGCTTTAGAAAGAGTGTTGTCTGTAGCAATATTTAGTCATAGCCATCCTTTGAGGGAGTGGTCTATACTTTACTTAAAATGTGAGATAATGACTTGGCCTAGCTGTCCTTCAAGGGAGCAGTCTAGTAATACAACAATTATGTAGCTATCCTTCGAGGGAGCAGTCTACATTATGACCTTTTGATATGATAGGTATCCCATTTTGATATGTTTTGTTGACTGAATTTTTAGCCATGGACAAGCCTCTAGAGGTTTAAGGGTTCCCTTTTATTAGGACAAAGCATTCATGCTTGACAAAAGGGGTTGACAGGACTTGTTTAGGGGAATAGGGTTGAAAGGAATGAGGATCAAGAGGACATGGGTTACTCAAGGGACGAGCTCAAGTAAAATGTCAAGTGATCAAGTACTCAACTAATAGTAGAATGGTTAGAGATGCAAGGCATAAAGGGACTTAGGTTTTGATAAGTCCCTGGTCCATGCTTGTGCGTTAACATGAGAGGTCTGAGCCAATGTGGAGCAAACGTGCCTTGTTTAGTTCTCTCCATATTGGTCATGATGATTGATGACGGTTTGAAGAAGTGATAGGTGCCTGATTGGTTGATGTTTGATGATTGAAGTTTGGTTGAGGTTTGGTTGAATGTCTGGTCAAAGTTGGTCGAATGTTTGGTCGAAGGCTTGGTTGAATGATATTTGGTCACTGATTGGTTGATGTTGGTCGAGGTCATGATTAAAAGGTTGGTTGATGATTGGACTATGTGTGGTCGAGGTCTGGTCAAGGTCATGGTTGATGTCATGGTCAATGGCTGGTCGAGGTTATGATAGGAAGGTTGATTGATGGTTAGTCGAGACTTGGTCGAGGTTTGGTCAAATGTCTAGTCAAAGTTGGTCGAATGTTTGGTTGAAGGCTTGGTTGAATGTTTGGTCAAGGTCAGGGTAAGGTTGAATTCCCCCAGTCACTTAGGGAGAATGTTGGATAGATTGGTCAAGGTTGGTTGAGGCTTGGTGGTCAGATGGACTGTGTTGTTGTCAAATAATGGGGTCAAAGGCGGCAAAGGGACCAAAGTCTAGCTTGGAGATCCTGATTTTGGTGATGAGGTTTGAGAAGCATGGGTCGGTGTTGATGATTTGTCGAAGGGGAGGCCAAGAGGATCCTTGATGAGAAGGGTATCCTTTTTTTGGTGTTGATGAGTGACAACCTTAAGAGTGCAACAACACTCAGTGTCATGTCCCAGAGTGTGATGATAATGGAAAAATTTAGAGTTGTCGAACCAAGATGGTCTTGATCTGAGAGTTGATGAATGGGGCAGTGTTGAAGGTTTGTTGATAACATGGTCGAGAAGAAGGGTGTCATTCCCCAGACATTGGTGAATGATGACCTTAAGGGCACAACAATGCTTAGTGTCATGCCCAGGCGTACGATGATATGCACAAATCTGAGTGTCATCGAACCAAGGTGGTTTTGGTCTGAGAGATTGGTATGGTTTAAGAGGTGGGAGATTGATGTGAGAGGACTACAACAATTGCCATAACAGCAAGGCATAAGAACCTGCTAATGGGTCTGGATGTTTTGTTGCAGTGGGGGTTGATGACTTTGGTTTAGGAGGTGTAAGAGGCATTGCTCGATGGTTTGGAGGAGATATATGTCTGATGGGTTGAGAGAGTAATGGAGGTGATTTGCCTCTGTGAAGTATGGGAGTAGGAAGCACTCCCCTTAAGGTGGATGGATGTGGGCCCAAAATTGAAGGTAATGACGAAGGTGGGGGAGGAGTCCTCTGGTGTGGTCTAGTGGCCTTCTTTGGTATGGTTTGAGGGCCACTATTGTGTGAGGCAAGGTTAGATGTGGGGCAAACATCGAGAGATTTAATCTCTTTTGGTAAGGTGGATGCCTGTACAGGTTTGGGCTTAGATGTGGATGGTTCTTCTCTTGATGGAGAAGGGATTGAAGATGTGGGCTCCTTAGGTGAAAGGAGCACCGAAATAGTTATGGCTTCTGTGTGTGGTTGAGGAGTCAAAAAGGTATGATCATCTATGGATGATAAGAAGGATGAAGGTGAGATAGCTAGTGTTGATGTGGTCAAAGTGTCCTCCAATATGGGAGAGGTCGATGGAGGACTAATAGGAGAAGAAGATTCTTCTACCTGTGGAAGACAAATGGGAGAAGATGGCTCTTCTACCTGTGAAGGAGGTTGGTCACGGATAAGAGGTGAGACCGTGTTGACCGTGTGTATATTATGGTCTTGGGGGTCATTGGTTATGGTCTGAATGTTGTCTTGGGTAGGAGGATGGTTAGGAAAGGGTTGCTTGAAGATGTCGATGTTTTGATTGGGCGGGGCATTTGGGTTATCTAAAATAAGATCCCCCTTGTTGATCATGTCTTGAATGATGTTTTTGAAGGTTCGGCAATTGTTGATGTCATGGCCTTGGACGCGGTGAAAGTGACAGAAGTCAACCTCCCTATACCATGTAGGGAGGGCTTTTGAAGGGTCAAATTGAGGTGGTTAGATTGGAGGGAGATTGAGGACCCCATGCTTGACAAGTTTTCCAAAATGAAAGCGTATGATTCTCCAAGTGGAGTGTAGTTACGTTGTATGTACCCTTGTTGGAAGTATTTGGTGATGCTTTGAGATGTTGAAGGTTGAGATTGATTAGTTGTTGTCGAGGATGGTGATCTAACGACCATAGTGTTGGCCACTCCTTTGGATTTGGAGTGAGAAGAAGAAGGTCTGGAAGAAGAAGGGTCATTGGGTTTTGCGTTGGTATTACACAATTTGACCTTATCTTCTTCAATGGCACGAAGTTCAAGCTTTTGGGCCATGGTGAAGGCCTCATCGAAAGTGCGGAATGTTTGAACCCACAAGGTGGAAGAGATGTGCCTGGCACATGCTCAAAAAAAGAGCTCAATGAGCTCGGGTTGAGGCAAGGAGAAGGAGAGCTAGTTAATCAAGCCTCTCTAACGGGCGACAAAATTGACTATTGATTCATTGTCAAATTGCCTGATGGAGTAGAGGTCTGTGATCGAGACTTGTTTAGTGATATTGATAGAAAAATGGTTGAGAAATAATTGGGTGAGTTGAGTGAATGAAAAGATAGAATGTCTGGTAAGAGAGCTATACCGGTTAAGGGTAGGGCCAGAAAGCAACATGGGGAATGTGCGTAGAAGTAATGCATCATCATGCACTATGAGATAACAAGCATGTCTGAATGCTCGTAGATGTTGTTGCAGGTCTTCCTTACTCTGGAAATGAGTAAATTTAGGAAGCTCCCACTGGTTGGGGTATGGTCGGATTGGGACAGAGGGATGGATGGGTTCGTTGCAAATTTGGTCATAGGAAAGGTCATTGCTTGAATCAAAAATGGAGGCTTTAAGACTAGACATTTTATCCATCAGCATTTTGATGATGTCTACTGACGGATTGGTAGGTGGAGTGCCCCCTAGGTTTTAGGGTGCTTGGAAGGTGCTAGAAGAGGGGTACGACGTAGTCGGTTGTGCTTGTAAGGGCGCAATGTATTGATAACTAGTCGTTGGGACAAAAGTGGAGGCCAAGGGTGGTTGCGTAATGAAGGTAGAAGGCATAAGCTAACTAGATACCGCCAAAGGTGTTTGCATGACGGCATTGGCAAAAGGGGAGGTAGACACTCCTGTATTTATGGGTGCAAGAGTGTGTGGAGTCGAGACAATCAAGTTTTGATATGATGTAGAACTTGGTCGAATTGCGTGTGGGTGAGGAGGTAATGAAACCCCGATGGAGGTCAGTCTAAAAATAGATGGGGAGGCCAAACTTTGTGTATTGGCAATGGTCAGGTTAATGGTTGAGGCAAAAGGCTGGGTAGCGAATGGTGTTGATGTCATCGCCGCTTCACCCAAAAGGTCTCACGTTGGGTTTCTTGCGAGATAGTTTTGGAGAGATTTGACATTGAGGTCCAAGAATCTCTTGAAATCTTGGTCCCCTTCAGGGATAATGGGGGTATGAGTCAAGGTCGATCGAGTAGGAGTTCTTTCAGTCTCCGAGTGGAACTCCATTGTGGGACTGGTTATGGACGGTGAAGGTGGAAGCAGTTTATGGCTAGCATGGTCAAGAAGAGCCTTGGTTTGACTGCATGTCAAAACCATTCAAGGCAAGAAAGAATGTCCTCACAAGCTCAAACAAGCAAATAAGAATAGAAAAGATGAAGAGCACAAGCAAATCCTAAGTGTTAAATCCTAAGAATCAACTTTTAGAATCCTGTGGCTTATGCCTTAAAGTGATGTTTAGGAGGTTGGTTGTCAGAATGGGTCCTAAAAGAGGTAGTCTAAAGATGGTCTCAGGTTTGTTTAGGCACTCAAGAGTCTGGGTTAGGTTTCGTACATGGCCTGGTGCTAAGGAGCAAGCTCCTCTCACTTCACGAGCCCAGTGATAAGCTGGTCTCGCTTAGCCAAAATATACTTTCCCTAGAGATTATCCTCTACCAGAGAATAGAGTGGGCTTTCCCCTTGGTGGTGAAATCCAAGTAGGATTGCCAGGATGGGTAAGGTATCTGCTGGGTGATGAAATCCCAGTCGGGCCTTGTCTCAGGTAAGTTTTGATGTTTAATTTGGTGTAAGTGGTTTAGGTTGTGTAACATAAAGTGGACTACGATTAATTCATGATGCGGTTATTAATTACTAGGTGTGGACTCAGAAATGCAAGCAAGCAGAAATGCAATGTAGCGTGTTTTAAGCCCAAGTTGAAATGTTAGTTTGTATGAAGACAAATGGAGAAAGGGTTAAAGAGTATGACTTTTGACTAGTTTGATATGCAAGAAAGGAAAGAAAAGTTCTTTTTAATCCCGCTAATGGTGTCGTTTAGAAGAAAAGAAAGAGGTGAAAAGGGAGAAACCTAATGCACCTATATGAACAGAAAGAAAAGGAACCCAAGGAAGGCCCTAGGGTCCCACCAGGTGTGCCAAAATGTTTCTATGCTAATTTTGCTTTTTACATTCAAAAGATAGAAGTAACTAAGAATAATGGTCTAAGGTTTGTATGTACCTGGATGAAGTCATGCACACCGTTATCCAGAAGTCGTGAGAAATCCTCTTTGGTTGTGGAGGATGACACCTGTAAAATAAAGAGACTAAGACAAAGAAGGTGTTAGATGAGGAGATGGTGGGTTGCCAAGCAAAAGCTTGATCCCAGAAGCAAAAGCTTGAGGGATGTCAACCCACTAGTCGATAAAAAGAATGTCTGATAAATAGTAGAATGATAAAAGACTAAAATGATTAAAGACTGAAATGAAAAGAAAATGGAAGCAAATGCTTACCTGAATGATGTTATCGGCCTGGTCACAGTCACTGGCATCGGTTATCCTGCCGGCATCGGTTGGTCAAGGTCTGCCGACGTTGGTTTGGCTACTGACATCGGTTGGGGTAGTGGCTAGTGTTGGTCAGGGAAGTAGTCTCTGCTGCTAGCATCGGTCGGGGCAGCAGTCTGTGGACGTGGTCTGGTCGGGTCTATGGCCTATGGATAGGGTTTAGACGTGCAAAATGGTCTAGAGAATGCTTTGGGTCTGTCTAAGGGTTTGAGAGTCTGGTCTGAGGTCTAAGAGAGAGTCTGGGTCTTTGCAAGTAGAAAGGATGGTCTGAAAGAGTGACCAGATAGAAGCCAGGGGAAACAAGGAAGAAAGAGTGGTCTGGTGAGGTCTGTGGTCTGGTTGAGGATGGCTGAGTCTATTTCATAACACTTGGAAGCAATAGCTAGAAGACATAATGAAAACATAGAAGACTTACCTGTGGTATGCTAAAGAAAGAGTTGTTGATGCTTGTACCTGTTGCTAGTGTAGAAGACTGATGTAGAGTCCCTGCTATTGCTGTAGCTGGTGCAGAAGCCCTATGAGAGAGAGTGAGAGGTCTGGGGGATTGACAGATTGAGGAGTGTTGCAGAGTGAAGGAACAGATTGCTTAGAGGTTGGATTGATTAGGAGTCGAAGGAGAGGATTGAAAAAGTGGATTCAAAGAGTGGATCTGCGTTCCAGAGGTGGAATGCAGTCTTGAAGGCTGCCGACACCGGTAGAACCACCGACATTAGCTGAATAATGACCAACATCAGTGGCTACAGAATGGTGACAAAGGCTAATTTTATCCTTCTGCCCATTCTTGCACACTTTGGCGTGTGTCCTTGATCACACATTTGACTTACACTCAAAATATTATGCTTAAGACCTTCTACATACATAACATTTTTAGTCTTAGTTTTACCATTATCCAAACTTGGTGTACCTTTTTTGATAATTTTGGTAGTAGTATTGTCTCAAAATTTCACTATGACACCATTGATATTCTTTAGGGTTATGAACTTGATCTTATCTCCTACCATGTGCCTCAAACATCTACTATCAATGAACCATGGATTTTCTTCATTTCTTGCATTCAAAACTATTTGGACCAACATAGACTTTTTAAGTTATTTCTTCTTCTACGAACCTATCTAAACTTTATTCTTGATAAATGGAGCCTTGAGACTCTGGTCCTTCTTGACTAACTCAAATACACTTCTATAGTACCAGACTATGTGTCTAAAGTTGTTTCACTTATAACATATTATAGCTTCTTTATTAAAGATTGACAGAGGAGTAAAAGAGTTGTGGTTATCTCTTAACTCTGCATGAATTTCCTTCTTATTTCTAAAATTGTTAGCCCTTTTTTGACATTCTATTTTATTATGACCATATCCATTACAATAAAAATAATAACCATAAAAATAAAACCTCTTTTTGTATCTTTGACCCGATTGCATTTTGTAGCTTTGCTCCTTCTAGCCTTCTTTGTTAGAGATTTCCTTTGTATTCTTAACTTCTTCCTTTTTCATTTCCTCTTTTGTAAGAGCTTTAGCATAGCTCTTTCCTTTTTATATGTTAACCTTGTTTATGAAAGTAGTGGCCTCCCCTTTCTCATTTTAAAATCTGATACATGTCTTATTTGACATTGATCTTTGACTTTTTAATATCTTATTGAACATATTAGTGTTAGTCTCAGATTTTAAATTATTAGTTGCTCTATCATTGACTGCTTTATTTGTTTTCTCAAGATCTAATTTTAAAGAGGTAATTTCAAAAACATACCTTTCACATTCTTCACTTACTTTTTATAACTAAGATGTTTGATCTTCTTCAATCTTTTTGGCTTCTTCAATGTGTGTTTGTAGTTATTCAATCATTTCTTTTTACTCCTTTTCATTTTTATTGATTTGGTGCTTCAATTTATGATTCTTCTTCTCAATAGCTTGCAATTATTCTAAGGCACAAATGAGTTCTCCTTCTAGATTCACTTTAATGTCATATTTTTATTATTCTTGATCATTTCTACTTTTTTTTATGGAGGCATCTTCATGTATGGTCATGAATAAAATCTCTTCTTCATCTGAATCACTGACTCCACTATCTTCAGCTGAGCTAGGATCTTTACAGTATAAAATATTCTTCTCAAATCCCTTCTTGAATTTTTCTTTGAAATTATTATTTATTGTGTACCTTCCTTCTTCATTGTCATAATTACTCTTATCTAGGTATTTACTTGTGCCCTTTTCAGCCTGTAGATGAATAGAGCTATGTTGTCATCTTCATCATCACAAGAACTATCACTTGATTCTTGAATCTTATCCTTGTCTTTATTTTATGTCTTGAAAGCATCTTCCCTCTTTGAGGGTTTCTCTTGTTTGGTCAAATCTCATATGCCATAAGAATACCATATAGTTCATCCATCTTGAGCTTGGCTAGATCCTTCATCTCCTCGATTGCCAAAAACTTTGCATCATATCTCATTGGTAGAGATCTCAAAACATTTTGTACCACCACTAATTCTTCTAACTTTTCTCCAAGGCCTTGAATATTATTAACTATTTGATCAACCCACAAAAGGTAACTTGCTATATTTTATTCCTCTTCCATTTTCAAACTCTCAAATTATTTTATAAAATTCTGGAGCTTACTTGTTGAACCTTTCCATCACCTTTGTAAATATTTTTTATTTATACCCAAGTCTCATGAGCATATTTTAATTTCATAAATTTTAAAAAAAATTGTTTCATATAAACCGCATAAAATAACATTTAAAGCTTTAACATTATTTTCACTTGCCTTCTTTTCTATCAGAGTAGTCACAAGTGTTTGTGGCGCTTTGTATTCCTCCAAAACTACTTGCCAAATTTCAAATCTAAGAGACATCAAATAATTCCTCATACTTATGCTCCAAAAATCATAATTTTTTCCATCAAACAAAGGTGGCATTTTTTTAGAAAAACCTTCATGTGATCCAGTCATCATGTTTTCCTTGCTCTACCATCAAGCTGTAAAACTCTTTCTAAAGTAACCAACTTATAGGAACACCAACCCCTTTGTTGAGAACTAACATAACAAATATTTGTGAGCACCAACCCACAAGATCACCAACCCATAGGACCACCAACCCCTCTTATATATAAAATACAACTATCTCTCAATGTTGCTTTCTCAACAAATGACAGAACTCTACAATATCTCTTTCTATTCTCTCCTCTTTTCTTATATAAAATAATTACAAGCCATGCACTCTCTTTTATATTACAAATGGCTTCCCAAGCCTTTATTTATAGCTTTCCAAATGACCTTTAGCATTCACCCTTTGTGACTTTTAACTCCCAATGTAAAATGGCACCAAACTTGCATGACCCTTCAAATCCTTGCATTTGGAAAGTCACATGGTGACCCTTCAAAAGAAAATACATCCTTTTCTCTTTTGTATTTATCTTGGTGACCTTTTGAATTCCTTAAGGTGACTCTTCATGAAAAAATATGTGATACCCTCTTTTATCTTCACTTCGTGACTCTTGGAATTCTTCAAGATGACTCTTCATGGGAAAATACATCCCATTCTTTTTTTGTCTTTACCTTGTGACTCTTTGACTTCTCCATGGGCCTGGCCCTCTTTTTAATTTTATGCAACCAAAGATATATTTGTTAATATTAAATAAATATCAACACATTTAATCCAAAATATGAACATTAGAAACACATTTAGACAATAAATTTTATGGGACCTTTATCACCAATGCTAGACCTTTGACATCAAGGACAATATTTCCAACAGTAAGCGAAGGTGAAAATATCATAAATCAAGGGACAAGATTAAAGTAGACAAGAAGGTGAGTTTGATCTTTGTTTAACAAAAGAAAGGATGCAGATGTGAATCATTGAAAGGTTCAATTTCTAGTTTGCCTTCTAAAGAGGACAAACATTAAGCTCTTGATCCATACTTGTGGCTTATGATGTAGAGTCCAAGCCAATTGAGATCAAAGTTACCTCACTTTATTTTATCCATATTGGTCACATGTTGTTTTTACTTTAGGATGAGGTCCCCGATATTGAATTCTCATTCTTTTAGGTATTTGCTATAAGTGTGATTGATTTGTTCATTGTAGACACAAAAATGGTTAAGCATGATTAGGTAATGCTTGTCATGTAGCTCAAGCTATGCTAGACATTATTCATGATATTTTCTCTCAAAAATGATGTCTTACAAGGATATGTGAAGAGAAGGAATTTGGAATTCAAAAGGCAAGACTACCTCTACCCCAAAGACTAGAGAGAAAAGGGTATCACTTGTAGAGGTTTGAATGCTAGTGTAATAGGCCCATAAAGTGAATGGGATGTGCAAGGACCAATCCAAACCTAAATCACTCACTAATTTGGTTAACATTTTTTTTATTATTTTATTAGAGGCTTATACCTATCTATTTTCTTATGGATGGTAAGGCAAGGAAAAGGTTAACTTAATGCCAAATGCATCACAAAAACCTTAGAATTGCTTGTTTTTAAAATAGTTTCCATTATTGGTAATTATCTTATGTCAAACATCAAAATGGTATATGATATGATGATTTATGAGTTTGAAAATATTATTGGTTTTGGTTGAGATGAGGGGAATAACATCCACCCATTTGGTGAAATACTCAGTGGTGGTGATGATGGGTTGGTACCACTATGAAAAATGAGGATTAATTTCCCCAATGAGATGTAGTCCCCAATGTGAGAAGGGCCAAAAGTCCTTAGATAATATAAGACCATGGGTAGGCACATGATGTAAATTGGCATGTTGTTGACATTTAACACAATTCTTTATATAATCATATCAGTCCTAGTTGAGGGTAGGCTAATAGTATCCAAGGTGAACGATAGATTTAGTGATAGTTAACCCACTAAAGTGTCCTCCATAGATTTGTTCATGTGTTTCCCTGATAGCATGGGAAGCTTCATAACTATGTAGACAATGGAAAAGGAGGCCATTGAAAGCATGTTTGTAAATTATATTCCCTAGTATGGTATAACAAGAGGTACTCTAAACAAAATCTCTTTGAGCATTCTTAGAGAGGTTGAGAGTAATGATGCCAAGGTTGAGGTAGTTAAATGTTTTCTCATACCAAGTGTCTAATGGAGATTACTCTACATGACAAATATTAGGAGGATCAGAATAGATATAAGAGTGTGTGATAAAGTAATGGATGATGACAAAGAGATTGGAATCAGAAGGTATAAATGGGATTTGGGAAGCAAGGGATGTCATTGTATCTATGAAATTTTTAGTAGATCATGGAATAGAATGGATAAGGTAATAATCAAATGATGCTAAGAGTACATCTACTAGTTGTTTGTACTTTTATAAGACATCATTCTTACATTGGTAGGATATATTGACCTAGTTGACCATAATTTGAGAATTTACAAAGACACTAATTATCTTAACTCCCAAGGCTAGAGTAGTTTGGAGACCTATTACTAGGGAGTCATACTCAGCCACAATGTAGTTCACTCAAAATAAAGTTTAAAGGTAATGGGAAGAAGCTTACTATCAAGGAGAATAAGAATAAATTTGGCACCCCCACTACACTAACATTTTGGACCATCAAAAAACATGGTCATTCAGTAGGTAGGGTCCTCTTGATAAAGAGTCATGATGGACTCATTTGGAAATACAAGAGTAAGTTTTTGATTGTATATCAAAGGAGATTTATCCAATTGATCAAAAATGGCTTGCCCTTTAATCAAGTTCTATTGGAGGAACTCAAGGTCAAACTTAGGTAGGAGCATGAGCCATTTAGTTATATGTTGGTTTTGGTATGGTTTAGAGTGCATGTACTTGAGAGGGTCAATATTAGTGATGATGAGAGTTTTATGATTGAGGATGTAATGATGAAGTTTGGAAGCCATAAAGACTAAGGTGAGGCAAAGTTTCTTAGAATGGGTGTACCGAGTCTCATGCTCTATAAGCATTCAAATAATGTAGTATAAATCTTTCTCTTTTTTGTGTTCATCATAGTGAGTGAGCATTGCCTATTATGATCTTGATGGGTAGATTTCACTAACACCTCAAGGTTTTGGTGTAGTGGTTCATTACATATGGTATCAGGGCCTCCACCTAGGTTCATGTCATAGGACAAGTGGTTATGCTAACATGGTAGTGTTTATCTAGGGCTCGTACACATAGGGATCTTGGTGGTATAGGCATAAATCCAACCCAGATTCTAATCTTTGGAAGTGTCATGGGATGTTATTATCTTGATGGGTGGATTTCATTGATGCCTCAAGGTTTTGGTGTAGTGGTTCATTACATTTCCCCTAAATAATGGGCAGTGGAGGAAATATAAAGGTAGAAGGGTTGGTACACTTTATGAGGGATAAGAATGGGTGGAAAAAGGAGGTACTCTTAGAGTGAATCAAAGGATTTTTTGTAGTCCTTAGTCCACTTACAAGATGTATCTTTTTTGATAAGATGTTGAAAGGGTTGACATATATCTAATAACTAGGAGATGAAGAAATGGATGGATTGGAGCTTCCCCTATAGGATATAGAGTTAATTTAGATGGGTTAGAGGTGGCATGTCAAGGATTACTCTATCTTTGGTAAAGTCTACTTTGATTCTTTGAAGAGAGACAATGAAGTTGAGAAGTTTTCTCGTTAAGACCTTAAAAACACATTTCTTGGGGTTGAGTCAAACATTAAAATGGATTAGGTGCTCAAAGATAATTATGATAACATCTAGATGATGCTTTCAGTAGTTATATTTCTAAAGGAGATCATCTACATAGTCCTCTACAATTTTATGAATCAGATCATGGAAGATATAGGCCCTGACATACTAGTAGGTTGCTTTAGTTTTATTCAAACCAAATGGTATGACCCTATAATAGTATGTTACCAAAGGGATGATGAAGGAATTTTTATGTTGATCCTTGGGGGAAATAAATATTTGATTATATCCCAAAAAACCATCCATGAGAGACAACATCTCATGGCTAGCTATAAGATCAATAAGTTTTTTGATGCTAGGTAAAGGGAAGTAATCCTTTGGACAAGTGAGGTTGAAGTCATGAAAGTCAATACAAAAGAAAATTACCCCTATGGGTTTGGTGATGTGAATTCTATTGGAAACCCATTGGGGATATTTAGTGGGTTAAATGTAGTTGATAAATAAGAGATGTTTAAGCTCTTCTTTGATGAGAAGGGTGATGCAAGGGTGCATCATGTGAAGCTTTTGCTAAATAGGCTTAGCATCAGTATGGGTGATGACATTGTGTAAGGCTATGGAAGGGTTGATTTTGAGAATATATTGATAGGACCAAGAAAATTCTATGCTTTAATCATGAAGGAAATAAGTTTAATCTTTTTTCTCTAAGGAATATTAGGATTGACCAATTTTTACAATGTGAGAATCATCCTGAGTACCCAAGTTCACATCTATAGTGGATTCATTCAACATAGTTTAGTTCTCAAGAGGAAGGGATATGTGGATAAAAAAATCCATTGCGTTAAGGTAGGTGAGAATGGAATCATCATCCTGACACTGGATGGTGTTGATGGTAGGAGAATCATTTTCTACGAGTTTAGGATGAATTAGAGGAAGGGTTTTAGTTTGAACATCCTTTTGATAGGGTAGGGATCCTAAACTAATAGTATTAATTAAAAAAGTTAGGAAGAATTATTTTGAACTCTTAAAACTTTGAAGGAGATTGGGTTGGTGAGAATGGGATATTTTACTCAATAATGGTGATGGATTTTGGTGAATTAGTGGGTTTTTTTGGTGGTACAAACCCAAGGCCAAATAGCTCATGAGGTTTTTAGGTTTTGATAAAAGGTAATTCATGAGGTTCATATTCATAAAATCTAAGGCCAAATACCTTTTAAGCACACCTATGAAGGTTTAATTTGTCAAATGCCATTTTGTCAAGATAAGAGAAGTCAAAGGTAAATGGTTAGGTGGAAGAGGTAGTAATGGAAGCAAGAAGTATATGATCAAGTCCCCCATCAATTAAGTTGGTTTGATGGTTGGGTGGCTTGAAATGAATGATGGATTTTATATTAGGTTCATAACTAGGATCATGGTCAAGGTTCCCATACTCTTGAGGATTAGGGAAAGTATCTAAGGATAAAAGATGATGCTCCCTTAGTGAGAGATATTTAAACATGGGTTCCAAGGGGTCTTCTATGGGGATATGAGAAGAGGGGATAAAGGAGCTAGTTGAAGCTTAATTAATGATAGGGGTGGAGTTGATATTGATTGGTGGTGAGGTGGGTGAAGGAGGAAAAATAATGTCATTGGGTTGATATGTCATGTTACAAGATGTGAATGGACTAGGGTTAGATTTTATGGTAACAACTTGACCCTCATGTTCAAACTTGACACATATTTGCAAGGTGGATGAAACATAACTCATGGCATGGATCCAAGATCATCCAAATAAGATGTTGTATTAGAAATCACCTTCTATAATTTAAAAGAGATCTATAATTTTTTGAAGTCCCAAATGGATGTGGAGAACAACTATCTTGAAGGTAATGGGCATAGTATCATTAAAGGAGGAGAGAACTACTACAGTTCTTGACATGATATTCTTTGGCAATTAGAGTTGGTCATAAGCATGAGAGGAGATAATTTTAATACTCTCTCTTCCATAAATCATCACCCTTTTGATGTGGGTTTTATTGATTTATGCAATAATGAAGAGGGGAGGATTGGGATACTTAGAATGAATAGAGGGTATATCAAAATCTTGGAATGTGACAAAGGTAGAAAGTTGAAGGGCTTAGACAAAAGATACAAGAGGTATAGGGTCTTATGGTCGAATATATATTGATTTTAGGGCCTTTATAAATTATTGGTAGTGTTGGGGTAAAGGATCATCTTCATTGGTGTTTGGTGACGTTATTTTAGAACCACTCATTAGATAAATTTAGAAGGGTTTGAGGGAGAGGCACCCAAAATGGATATTTTGGGTTTTAGTGAAGGTGAAGGTAAAGGTGAGGGTGATTTGGTTTAGTTGGAAGGTTAAGTGGTGGAAGGTTATTTTCATGGTATGAAAACTTTGGCTTTTCCCTTATCCTTTTTCTAAACCCAAGATCGGGTAACCATATGGATAGTGTAAATGAGGGGATGTGTTGGGCTAGATGGCTGCATAGGTTCCTCCTCACTTTAAAATGAGAATGGAGGAGTGGGTAAGTGTTTGATGGGTTCATTTATTTATTGTATTGCTAATGGGATCAAGGGAGGTTAATTTGATAATAGATCGTCCTCATCCCATAAGTTATGGACAAGTACTTGGAGAGCTTTGTAGTTCTCTGCGTCATGTATAGGTGTTATATGGTATGAGAAAATTAAAATGTCATTGAACCAAGATGGTTTAGGACTTGAAGGATCAAAAATTTTGATAGGTGGTAGGATTAAGGAATAAGTTTGCAATAACCTTTATAAAATGGTTAAATAAGATTTGAGAAAAGGTGTTAAGGGTGTTGAGTTTTTATTTTTAAGAGTGGAAGCCTTCTTAGAAGTAGGCTTCATTATGGAAGTTTTAGGTGGTGGAATGGTTTTGGTAGGTGTTTTTGGTTTGGATTTCTTGGTTGTGGTTGGTTTTAAGGTGGATGAGTTAGAGGTATATGCTTGAGATGATGAAGGTTTGGAGATAGGTGGGAAGGTAGAGGTAGATAGTCTAATTTAAAATGAATGGAAGTTTGATGATTTGGTGGGGGTAGATAAAGGTAGAATGAAAGGAGAAGGTATATTTTAGGTAGTTTTATGAGGGTTAACCTTATTTTTATAAGGATGAGCTCTTAGGATGGTTGAAGGATGGGGTACTAAGATAGAAGGTAAGTGGGAAGGGAGTGGTATGTCTCTGGTTCAAGGTGGGAGTTTAGGTGGTTCCACCTTATTTTTTATTTTGGTAGGTGTTTTATTTGGTGGACTAGATGGGGTTAAGTTCAAATTCAAAGATGGGTGAACAAGGCTAGGTTTAAGAAGTATTCTTCAATTATTGATGGGTTTGGTTAGAGAGGTGTAAGGTGATTTGATAATTTTGGATGGAGGTGGTTTGGATGGTTACCTTATGGTTTTTGAGGGAGAAATGTTTGATAAAGGTATTGAGGTTATGATAAGTTTGATGGTGGATGTAAGTGAGCTTTAAGGTTCATGTTTGTTTTGATGTGGGAGCTCAAGATGATGCCAAAAGGTGGGTATATCTAGATTGGGTTGGGATGATAATTTTAGGCTTTGGAATATAGTCTAAAGAAGGTTTGTAAATTGGTATGATTCTTTGGTCATTGGTTTCAATTAATATGCCTTTAGGTTAGGGTGAAGGAATTGTTTCTTCACCTTTTTTCTTGATGGAAGGTTCAAAGATTTGGGAGGAAGTTTCCTCCATGGAAGGAGTAGACAAGGTGATCTCTTCTTTTGGGATGGTTTCCAAAGAGAGGGTGGGTGGTTCTATGATAGGGGAGGAAGGTGTGATGTCCTCAAGTGAAGGAACAAAGATGTTTATTTCCTTTTTTTGAGTGTCCAAAGGAATGGTGGGTAACTCCACCACTTCAATAAGTGGAGCGGTGGAAGAGGTAGTTGAAGTAATGGTTGCTTCCTTTGGTATTTATATCAAAGGAGATGTGGATAAGTCCATGATCTCATCAATTAAATAAATAGGTGTGGTTGCTTCCTCTATTTGGGTTTCAAAAGGAATAGAGGGTAAGCTCACCACTTTAATGAGTGGAATGAAGAAAGAGGTAGTTGAGGTAATGGTCTCCTCAATGATAGGTTCACTGATAATAACATTGATCATATGGACCTCATGAGCATGAGATGATTTTGGTTTATTATCATCATAGTTGGTATAAGGGACATGATTGGGGAAACGTTTATGAAATATGTCAAGGGAATGATTTAGGGGTGCATTAGTATTATTAAATACAATTTATCCCTTATCAATCAAGTTTTGGATAATAGAATTGAAGATGTTATACATACTAACATCATGTCCAATGACATGGTGGAAAGCACATATATTATTCTTATTATACCAACCATGTTTAGGGTGAGAAACATCAAATTTATAGGGAGGTTTGATGGGATGAAGTTATATGATGTTGGATTTGAGAAATTTATCCAAACTTGAGGCATAATACTCCCCTATTGGAGTGTATTATTTTAGTGTAGCTGATTTTTTATTTTGGTTTTGTTGGTTGGAAGAGTTAGAGGAGTTGGTTTCATTGGGTTGGTTGATAATTGGTGGTGGAGTAATTTTAAAGACAACTGAGTTTATAGATGCCTTTGGTTTGGTATTAGGATGGTTAGACTGATCGGTGGTTTAAGATGAGGAAGGGTCATTGGATTTAAAGATATAATTTTTGTTCCTCAGTTTCAACTTTCCCCTCATCAATTGCTCTAATTTCTGATTTATGTGCCATAGTGAAAGCCTCATCAAAGGTTATAAAAGTTTGAACCTGTAGAGTATAAGCAATGTGTTTGGCACAACCCTGAGAGAAAAGTTCAATCAATTTGGGTTGATGTAAAGAGAAAGAAAGCTAGTTGATAAGACCTCTCCATATAACTATAAAATCAATAATTGATTCATCATCAAATTACCTTATGTATTAAAGGTCAGTAATAGAGACCTTTTTAGATATATTCACTGAGAAGAGATATAAAAATATTTGGGCAAGTTGGGAAAATAAAAATATGGAGTGACTGGTGAGATAACTATACCAATCTAAGGTTGATCTAGATAAACACATGAGGAAGGTATGAAGGAAAAGAGCTTCATCATATGCAATTAGATAACAATAATAGTGAAATGTTCTTAAGTGTTGTTTGGGGTATTCCTTGCTTTGCAACTTGGAAAACTTGGGTATTTCCAATTAAGGAGGATAAGATCTGATAGGGATGAATGGATGGATAGGTTCATTTCATATTTGATCATAAGACAAGAGCTTATGAGCCATAGAAATAGATGATTCTACATTGGTCATTTTATCCATTAACATTTTAACCAAATATGTTTAAGGTTAGGAAGTTCCATACTTGGTTGGTAGGTTTTGTTGAGGTTGGGTGGTAGTAATATATGGATAAATGGTATAAGGTTGAGAAGATACCACATATTGCTATGTGGTCATTGAAGGTTGAGATGATGCCACATAAGGGTTAATGGGCACAAACGGTTAGGTAGAAGGTGCTATGTATCCTTGTGGATTAGAAGCATATTAGTAGGATGTCATGGGTATTTAGTGAGGGATTGATATGGGTTGATTTGGAGGTATGAATTGGTTTGGTGGATTGGGGCTAGGTGGTAACTCTAGTACTGATAGATGGTGTTGTTCCCAAAGTCTGTCACTCATTTTTGGGACAACACATGAACTATTTTTGGTCCTAAAAGCCAAAAATTCTTTCTTCCCTTCTCAAAAATTGTTAATGAGCCTTCAAATTCTCTATTTTTCAAATTTTTTTAGCTAAGGGACTCTAAAGATACATTTTTACAGACTCTACAGGCTCATTTCTATGGACTCTGTAGGTTGGATTCTACAGACTCTGTCAAGGCTCAAGAGACTTAGAGAAATCTATGAACTCTATAAGCACATTTCTATGGACTTAGTTCTATGAACTCATTTCTATAGACTCTGCAGACTTAAATTCTATGGACTTATTTCTACATACTCTATAGGAAAGGTTCTACAGACTTGTTTCTATGGACTGGGAACTACAGACTCTACAGGTTAGTTTCTTGGTTCTACAGACTGAGAACTACAAACTATAGACTCATTTCCATAGACTTTATAGGCTTGAATTTAGCTAGTTTAACAGGTTCAATGGCTTCAATAGGCAAACTCTCTCAAAGGGGCAAGTTCCCAACACTTAGGCAATTTCAAGATTGGTTCAACAAAAATTGTTCATTAACAAGCTACAAGGGAAGGATTAAACCATTGAACCATTAAACCAATGAACCCTGCTTCCAAAAAGTTCAAAAATTTAATGGGTTCAAAGGTTTAATGATGTGAAAAGACTTAGAGTAATTTGAAGGCTTCGAATAATAAAGGAATGAACCATTAAACCATTGAACCTTGAACCAAATTGGTTTAATGGGTTCAACGGGTTCAATTGGTTCAAGTGGTCAAAGGACTTGGCCAAAACAAAGGATCTTGATAAAGAGATTAAACTATTGAACCATTGAACCAAAGTTGGTTCAATCAAATGGTTCAAATGATTGGTTCAAGGGATTGCCTCAAAGCTGAAGGGACAAGTGCCCTTGTGGAGGGAAATGAACTGGAGGTAGATGCCCTTGCAAAGGGCAACAAACGATTGGTTCAATGATCAAAGAGAAGGCTAAAAGGGAAGATTTCCTTTGAAATTTTTGTCTGAGGAAATTATCAAGCAAACAAATTGAAGGAATTTCTTCAAAAAGTTTTTCTCCAAAAAATTAAACAAGGTAAAGAACAGGGAATTCTTTAAGAAAAGTTCCCATGGAAAAAAATGTTAAGGCAAAAGAACTTCAGACAAAATGTCCAAAATAATTCCTTCAGATGTTTTGTCCAAAGGAATTCACCCAAGAAGAAAGCCTGATTGAAAGCAATGAAATGAGAAATTAAGGAAAGGAACATTTCCTTCAGACAAAATGCCTGAAGGAAAAGCCCAAAGGAAAAGCTCGAAGGAAAAACCTGAAAGAAGAGAGAACCAAGGAAAGATTTCATTTAGACAAAATGTCTAAAGGAATTCCTTCAAGAATTTTTCCCAAAGGAATAGTTAAAAGACCCACTGAAAGAATTAAATACCGAAGGCCATTCGAAGGACCCCAAAGGGTAGGTACCCTTGCGGGGGATTCTCAACACCATCAAAAAGGACCTTTTCTAAAGACCTGAAGGGACACCTTCCCTTCAGGGTGTTCCAAAGGCTTGATAAAGATGAAGGAAAAACTTCAAAAAGACTTAGACATAAAGGAGACTTTAGAGAATAAGTATTGAACCATTGAACCATGAACTAAATGGTTCGATGGGTTCAAGAGTTCAAATGGTTCAAAGGCAGCCCCAAGCAAATGGAAGATTCCAGAAATGGTTCAAAGGGATGGTTCAAACAAAGAACAAAGACAATGATTTAACCAAGGAGCTGATAAAGATAAAATGAACCAATGAACTTTCAATAGGTTCAAAGGTTCATGGTTTAACATGGTTTAAATAGCCAACAACCATTAACAGCCCCACGAATGTCAAATTTAATGTAATGGATATCCATTAAAATTTGAATATGGCATGGAATTTGAAAAATGAACCAAGTAAATAGCTAAGAAGCGAGCCTGAAAGTTCAAATTGCTACAGGGAAGAGAAGAACAATACAAAAATATCAAAATATCTACGTAATAGTTATTCTAGTAGGTGGAACAGTCTGCAAAGCAGATATTTTGACTAGTAGACATTAAAGGCATGTCTTATTTTATCTCCCTTGAATTAAATGTGAAGTAGATATCTATGCAGATAGGAAGAGATAGACAAGATGATCTAGGCCCAAGAAAAGACATATGATGGAAAGAAACATGCCATAGTTAAAAGAGCCATCTTATTCCAGCATGGTCCTTTGACAAAAACTAAAGACACATTAAATGCATTGAATGCAACATGGGTTGCTCCAAGGGACAAAGCACCAAGCTTTTCTAGTTTGATATATATTTTAAATCTCTTCTTTTCATAAGGGAGATCTTTTTTATTAAAAGAATCAAAACTCTGCCAAAATTGAGAGGCTATCACTAAGACTTTGAGCTCAAGTTGTTAATCATATTTCCTCGTTTGAATGAGAAAGCAAGTTACTTTCAGAATTTGTACTATCATGGCTTGTGTCATTTAGGGGATTTTTCTTATGTCTGTCTTCTAAATGTGTTCTTTTCCATTGGATGAAATAAGTAGAATTTGTGGAGATAATCAGGAAGGTGTCTTGAATCCAACCGTGGGAAGACTTTGTGCTACCTATAGTTGCCTTTAGTGTGTTTAGCTATTTTTTGTATTCTATGTAAAGGACCTTGGGATGACTTTGTTCCCTCGTTGTTCTTTCTATCTCACTCTTTGGGCAGCTAAAATGGAGACTTTATGTTAGACTTCATTCTACTAGTTACTACACCTTATTTCTAGTCACTTGTCACTTCCTGAAACAACTTTTGTTGTTTCCTGTAAGACCACTTCTAAAAGAAGAGAAGTGCCTTTAGTGTCTTCACCAAGATTTCTCCTTTATCTATGAGCATCATCCCTAAAAAAAGAGAAATAGATGGTGATACCCTACCCCTGAGTGTTATTTTTTGCATATATATATATATATATATATATATATATATATATATATATATATATATATATATATATATATATATATATATATCCCCTTCATACTTATAAGGAACCTCCCCTTGATGAGAGGTGAGATTTATCCCCTTTGGATGTGGTAAACCTACAACTCTAGTTGACTAATCTCCCTTGCTATGGTTGATAAGACATATTTTGCTCATCAGTTAGCTGATTGACAAAATATTCACCCAATAGTTTTTTGGTGACTCCGTTGGGGAAGAACAAGCAGTTTGAAGCCTCAAGCTTCAAGTTGAAGCATGACCAATTATTTTCAATTTTTATCCTACAATCTAGAAACTCCATGCTATACCAAAGCTAGATAACCCAAGGTGTTGTTGACCCGGTCTTTGATTTGGTGCAATAAGGAAATTTTGATTTGTTTCTTCTATAACCTCATGTTAAATGATCTAGAAGTGTTCCTCCCATCCATACCAGGTCACCAATACAAGGTAGAGCTTCTTTTTCTACTATCACCAAAGCTTTACCTATACATACTCCACCCAAATTTGTTATCCCTACTTTAAATAATCTAATCATGGTAGTTGAAGGCCCCTAGGGTAACTCTTTTGGCCCACTTAATCTAACTCCACCCCTACATGAGCTTCCACACAGTTCAAGAAAGAATTTATTCAAATTATTTTATGATGGGAGAGTTCATCCTAATGAAAATATTTCTATCTTCAGCATAGCCTGTGGCATGATTAGTGTGGAGTATGAAGACATTGCAGTCAGGCTATTTGTGGAAACACTACAAGGTGCTGCTACAGACTGGTTCTACCATCTGTAGGCTTGATCAGTGACTAACTGAGACACTCTCAAAGCTAAATTCAAAGCAAGGTTCAAGCCTATAGAATATGCACATGACTTACTAGCCTAGCTCACACAAATGAAGAAGGTACCTCTTGAATCTATGAGGGATTTCATATCAAAGTTTGACAAACTAAGGAACATGATTCCTACCATTACTCAACCAACACTTGAAAACCTCAAATTATTCTTCATCAACTCATAGATTCCTAAAGTGAGTTTCTTACTGAGATGTGCTAGTCACATAGACCTTGATGCTGCTCAAGACTTGGCTACTAAGGTAGAAGATGAACTTATCTTGGCAGGAAAGATAAGGAGAGATCCAAACAAAGGTAAATCTTCTTCTTCTTCTAAATATCTACCTATAGCCACCACTGATCTAATGGTGCAAAATCTAGCAAATGAGTTGTTAGCTCTTAGAAAATAAATGGCTTAAAAAATTTCATCTAATCCTCTATATAGAGATATCCCAAGAAGAACATTTCAGAATCAGTCATACCAAGGCAATGCTACCAAGAATCAAGGGCAAAAAAATCATCTTCCTCCTCCAAAAAGGAACCTTGCCCTTGAAGCACCTCCAACCAACTCAGTAGTTGGATATCTGGAAACAAAACATGATTCCTCTTTCCAACCTAAGTTTAATCAAGAAAATGATGCTGATCTCTTCACAGAGGACCAAGAAGAATTAGCTGGCAACTCCAACATTGGTTTCCTAAATTACCAAAATGAACCCAAAAGTGAAGGTAAAGTAGATGAGGGATCATATGTTGTGTTCACCCAGTTCAAGAATAAATCAGCCTAGCAAGCTAATAAAGAGAAGATAGAGGAGTGACCTTAGCCCACAATTTCAATTGCTAAGCATGAAACCACCCTGCTTATCCAGCCAAAGGACTCAATGATTGCTAAAAAGGTGAGTTCCTCAATTGTGCCTTAACCTCCAATTTCAAATTTGTAGACCAGTCCTCTCCCTCCCAAAATTTAGAAAGATGAACTCCCATCCTCTATTTCCAATTCATTTCAAACATTTGATATAATTGACCATATAAAGAAAACCAACATTCAAAAGTCTAAATTTGAATTCCTATAGTCCAACCCTGAGTAGTTGGACAAGTTGGTTCAATGTGTAAAGAACCAAAACATCCCTTAAGGACAAGAAGCTAAGAAGATAACTCATGATCCCCCAAAGAATGTGTCTATCCCAAACAACCTTGTCATTAATCCTCCTTCTGACCTTGGGAAAATAGAGCCTTTCTATGTTTCCTTGTTAATAAATGGTCACAAGCTGAGCAATTGCATCATTGATTCTAGAGCTTCAAATAATGACATGCCTGCAAAAGTGGTAGAATCTCTTGGTCTCACAATTTCTTAGTCTCACACTAACCAAGACATTTGGGAGATGTTTCTCCATGGATAATAAAAAAGTTCCATTGCTGGGACAAATTAAGGATACCCAATTTGCATTTGCAGTGTTCCCAGACAAAAGAATCAAGATGACCATCCTGGTGGCCGACATCCCAACATCATACGGCATCCTTCTTGGCTGAAAGTTTTGAAAAAATGTTAGTGGTGAGTTGAGAATGGACTAATCTGAGGCAAGGCTCCCTGTCAAAGATGTCTGAAGAGGATACTCCTTAAGAAGGAAGAAAAATACATGGTTATTTAAACATCAGTGCCTAAATCTCAAATTATATTTGAGTCTTCAGGCATGGGTAATTACTTCTTATCCATAGAGGAAGTCCATGAGGCACCTAGTGAAGCTCCCAAATGTGACAGCTTGAAAATACCTTCAGCTAGAATAGTAGAAAGGATGGTTGAGCACAATGCAAGTGTAGAAGAATCTCCCCCTCCAAACAAAGAAGAAACTAAAGAAAAATTAGTGTTTGAGGAGGTATGGATTCTATAATTTGATGGCAGCTTCACCTCTACCAGTTTAGGAGCTAGGATTATGTTGATATCTCTTTAAGGAGATATCTTTCCTTTTTTATATAAGTTGCAGTTCAGCAACACCAATAATACTATTGAATACGAATCTCTTTTACTTGGATTGAAGGCCACTAAAGATAAAGGTGTTAAGTTCCTTCATGTTAAGGGAGATGTTGAGCTAGTGGTTTGTCAGGTGAGAAACCTATACCAAACCAAAAATGAGAAATTGTGCCATTATCGCAATCTAGTTTGGGATCAACTTGAAAGCTTTGATGCTTTCAACATCTCTATAGTGCCTAGGGAATTCAATGATAGTGTTGATGTTTTGGCTATTTCAACAAATCTTTTGGTTCCTCATCCTGATTTTAAGGGAGACAAGTACACTATAGAACTAGTCTTTTGACCAAGTGTACCTGATAATGCCAATCATTAGCAAGTATTTAATGATGACCACCAAATCATTACCTTCCTGAAATAAAAAGGTAGCTTTGAACAACTCCACTTTGAAGGCAGTGAACCAACCCCTGAATCAAATTTAGACATAGGTGATGAATTATTGTAACTTAAAGGAAATAAAATTCCCAAAGGATTGGTTTCCCTTGAGAAGTTATTTGACAAGCATGACAGGTTTATCAAACAATAGCAAATGGATTCAAGATCTTCTTAGGAGTTTGATCAAGTAAATTTGGGTACCAAGGAAAATCCCAAGATGGTGAACATTGCAAAGTAATATACTCAGAAGGAAAAGTTTGAGGTCACTACTCTGCTTAGCCAATACATAGATGTCCTAGCATACTCTTATGATGATCTGAAGTTGCTCAGGCTTGAATAAATTTGCCATGACATTATTCTCAAAGGTGATTTTATGCCTTACAAGCAAAAATGTAGGTAGTATAATCTAAAGATATCAAGCACTATTTTTTATAAAATATAAAAAATGTTGAATGCTAGGATAATTTTCCCAATCCATCATTCCACATGGATTGCCAACATAGTACCTATGAGAAATAAGAATGGCAAAATTTGCCTATGTGTGGACTTTAAGAATTTGAATCAGTCATCCTTAAAGGATAAATATCCTTTGCCCATCATGGACCAAGTGCTTCAAACTCTAACCATCTCTGAAATGTTATCAATGCTAGATGACTTCTTAGGATACAATCAAGTTGAAGTTGGTGAAGTAGACTAGTACAAGACTGCTTTCACTACATCATGGGGCACCTTTACCTATCAAAGAATGCCATTTGTCCTAATAAATGCTAGCACCACTTTCTAAAGAGAAATGGACCTTTATTTTAAATATGAAATGGGTAAGTTCATTGTGGTATACCTTGATGACTTGACCATTTTTTCCAAGCATCGCCCTGACCATGTGCACCATTTGCAACAAGTGTTGGAATGCTACAACCAATATGGAATTTATTTGAACCCTAAGAAGTCTATCTTTGGGGTGATAGAAGAGAATATTCTTGGACACATTGTATCTAAAGAAGGCATAAATATTGACTAAGAGTCAAATCCATCCAAGAGCTTACTCTACCCATGAATAAGACTGCAGTTCACTCTTTCTTCGGAAAAGTGATTTTTTTACGAAGGTTCATCCATGATTTTGCTGAGAAGACTCACCATATTATGGATATGATGAAGGGAAAGGCCATCTTCAGCTGGATTGAAGAAGGCAAATTAGCATTTTGGGACATCAAGATAGCCATTGCCCACGCCCCAATTCTAGTTTGTCCAGATTATACCAAGGATTTCATCATGTATAGTTATGCTTCTGAACACACACTTCAAAAATTCTAGTTCAATAGAATGAAGAAGGTGTGGAATCTCCCATATCCTTCATGATATGTATTTTCAAAGCTCATGAGTTTAAATATTCAAACATAGAGAAGCATGCTTATGCATTGGTTAAGGTAGTGAATCATTTTCACTTTTACATTCTGAATTCCCACACTACTACCCTAGTTCCTGATACCATGGTTAAATCCATACTAACTCAATAAGAGTTTGGAACCAAAAGAGGGAACTAGATTTATAAACTCTAAGAGTTTGATCTAGTCATCAAACTAATGAATCTAGTGTGGGTAAAGGGCCTCTATCAATTGACTGCTGACAATAGACCTAAAAAAATAGAGCATGAAGAAAAAGAATATAAAACATGCTGATAGTCCTCTTTGTCTCCCCACGAATGAGTGGTATTCAAGTATTTTCCATTTCCTTACTTATGGTGAGTGTCCCACTCACCTATCTCATAAATAAAGGATTGTTAAATTGAAAGCTGCCAATTTTGTCTTCTGGGACAATAGCCTGTATAAGAGGAGCCTTGATGGAGTATTCCTTTGCTACGTGGATAAAGAGAAATAAAATCAACTTTTGAAGTCCTTCCACAATCTAACCTATGGAAGACATTTTTTCTCTTGTAATTGCCCATAAAATTCTTAGAGCTAGGTATTACTGGCCTACTTTATCTCAGGATGCATACAAATGGGTACAAAGGTGTGAACTATGCCAATAGTTAGTTGGAAGACCCAAGTTACCTACCTTACCTCTCAAGCCAATGGTGATAGAAGAGCTATTTCAGTAATGGGGAATTGATTTCATTGGTGCTGTAAACCCATCATCATGTGTTGGACATGATTATGTCCTCATAGCCACATATTGCTTCACAAAATGGGTAGAAGCTATTCCAACCAAGCATGATAATTCATAATTAGTATGCAATTTCCTCAAGGAGAACATCATTTCCAGGTTTGGGGTCCCAACCAAAATTGTGATGGACAATGTTGCATGTTTCTCTTCTCATGAGATCACTTAGTTTTGTTTCTACTATAGGATTACCCTCTCCCACTCCTATGATTACTTTTCACAAGGGAATGGCCAAGCTGAGTCAAACAATAAGAACCTGGTGACTATCATCAAGAAGCTGGTGGATGACAACCAATGAACATGGCATAAAGCATTGGTTGATGCTTTGTGGGAAGATAGGATCACACCTAAGAGAGCAATTGGTATATCACATTTATAACTTCTATATGGTCTCAATTCTGAGATACCAATCACCCTGGAATTGTTAGAATTGAAATTAGCTAAGGCAATTAAAGATCAAACATATGAAATCTCCATTCATAAAAGGATCATGTGCTTGACTAAGCTAGATGAGTAGTGAACTATGGTGGTGGATTAAATTACTACCCATCAAAGTCTAGTGAAGAAACTCTTTGACTAGAAAGCTAAAGACCATGATTTTTAAATTGGAGATCAAGTCCTGTTGTGGGACAAAAGGAGAGAACCAAAGGGAATGCATGGGGAATTTGATTCCCTTTAGAGAGGCCCATATATCATCCATCAGATCCATGGTAAAAATAGCTTCTTGTTGAAGTATCAAGATTGCACACTCTTTTCTCTACCTCATAATGGTCATCATTTGAAGCACTTTAATTCTTGAAGTATTTGATAAGTTCACCTATACATATGTATATATGTAAAGTCTTTAGTTCTATTTTATGTTTTTGTGCTTTTCATTTTCATTTTTGGCGCATTTATTTTTGGGTAGCATGACTCGATAGCCTAATGACACACTTAAAGTCACTGGATATTCTAGTCTCTACTCCCCTCAGCTGCTTCAAAATTTCAACTGAAGGAAGTTCCCCAACTAGAGCCAGTTGTTCCCAAAGTCTGTAACTCATTTTTGGGACAACACATGAACTATTTTTGGTTCTAGAAGCCAAAAATTCTTTCTTCCCTTCTCAAAAATTGTTAATGAACCACCAAATTCTCTATTTTTCAAACATTTTTAGCTAAGGGACTCTGTAGATACATATCTATGGACTCCACAGGCTCATTTCTATGGACTCTATAGGCTGGATTCTATGGAATCTTTCAAGGTTTGAGAGACTTAGAGAAATCTACAGACTCTGTAGGCCCATTTCTATGGAGTATATAGACTTGAATTCTATAGACTCATTTCTATGGACTTTGCAGGAAAGGTTCTATGGACTGGGAACTATGGACTCTGTAGGTTAGTTTCTTGGTTCTACAGACTAAGAACTACAAACTAAAAACTCATTTCTATGGACTCTATAGGCTTGAAATTAGCTGGTTCAATAGGTTCAATGGCTTCAATAGGTAAACTCTCTCAAAGGGGCAAGTTTCCAACACTTAGGCAATTTCAAGATTGGTTTAATGCCTTGGTTCAACCAAAATTGTTCATTAGCAAGCTTCAAGGGAAGGATTGAACCATTAAACCATTGAACCATTGAACCCCACTTCCAAAAGGTTCAATAGTTCAATGGGTTCAATGGTTCAATGATGTGAAAAGACTTAGATGAATTTGAAGGCTTTGAATAACAAAGGAATGAACTGGTGAACCATTAAAACATTGAACCTTGAACCAAATTGGCTCAACTGGTTCAGTTGGTTCAAGTGGTCAAAGGACTTGGCCAAAAAAAAGGATCTTGATAAAGAGATTGAACCATTAAACCATTAAACCAAAGTTGGTTTAATCAAATGGTTCAAATGATTGGTTTAAGGGACTACCCCAAAGCCAAAGGGACAAGTGCCCTTGCGAAGGGCAATGAATTGGAGGTAGGTGCCCTTGCGGAGGGCAGCAAATGATTGGTTTAATGATCAAAGAGAAGGCTAAAAGGGAATATTTCCTTTAGAATTTTTGTCCATGGAAATTATCAAGCAAAAGAACTGAAGGATTTCCTCAGAAAGTTTCTCTTTGGAAAATTGAGCAAGGTGAAGAATAGGGAATTCTTTCAAAAAAGTTCCCACGACAAAAATTGTTAAGGCAAAAGACCTTTAGAAAAAATGTCCAAAATAATTCCTTTATACGTTTTGTCTAAAGGAATTCACCTGGGAAGAAAGCCCGATCGAAAGCAAGGAAATGAGCAGTTAAGGAAAGGAACATTTCCTTTAGACAAAATGCCCAAAAGAAAAACTTGAAGGAAAAACCTAAAAGAAGAGACAAAACCAAGGAAAGATTTCCTTCAGACAAAATTTCCAAAGGAATTCCTTTGGGTATTTTTCTTAGAGGAATAGTTAAAAGACCCATCAAAATAATTAAAGCTTGAAGGCCATCTGAAGGACCCCGAAGGGTAGGTACCCTTGCGAGGGGCTCTTGGCACCATCAAAAAGGACCTTTTCCAAAGACCTGAAGGTACACCTTCCCTTCAGGGTGTTCCAAAGGCTTGATAAAGATGAAGGAAAAGCTTTAAAAAGACTTAGATGTAAAAGAGACTTTAGAGAACAAAGATTGAACCATTAAACCTTGAACCAAATGGTTCAATGGGTTCAAGAGTTCAAAAGGTTCAAATGCAGCCCTAAGCAAATGGAAGATTCTAGAAATGGTTTAAAGGGATGGTTCAAGCAAAGAACAAAGGCAAAGATTGAACCAGGGAACTGATAAAGATAGAATGAAATAATGAACCAATGAACTTTCAATAGGTTCAAAGGTTCATGGTTCAACATGGTTCAAATAGCCAATAACCATTGACGGCCCCATAGATGTCAAATTTAATGTAATGGATATCTGTTAATATTGGAATATGGCATGGAATTTGAAAAATGAACCAAACAACTAGCTGGGAAGTGAGCCCAAAATCTTGAATTGCTATAGGGAAGAGAAGAACAATATAAAAAGATTAGAAATATCTATGCAGTAGTTATTCCAGTAGGTGGAATAATTTACAAAGCAGATATTTTGATTGGTAGAAATTGAAGGCGTGCCTTGTTTTATCTCCCTTAAAGTAAAGGCAATGTAGACAACTAAAAAGATAGGAAGAGATAGACCAGATGATCCAAGCCCATGAAAAGACATATGAGGGGAAGTAACATGCCATAGTTAAAGGAGCCACCCTATTCTAGCATGGTCTTTTAACAAAAACTGAAGATGCATTCAAAGCATTGAATGTAACATGGGTCGCTCTAAGGGATAAAGAGATAGGATTTCCTAGGCTACTATATATTTTAAATCTCTTATTTTCACAAGGGAGATCTTTTTTATTAAAAGAAGCAAAACTCTACCAAAATTGAGAGGCTATCATTGAGACTTTGAGCTTAGGTTGTTAATCATATTTCCTTCTTTGAATGAGAAAGCAAGTTACTTTAAGACTTTGTGCTATCATGGCTTGTGTCATTAAGGGTATTTTTCTTATGTCTATCTTCTAAATGTGTTTTTGTCCATTGAATGAAATAAGCAAAATTTGTGGAGATAATCAGGAAGGTGTCTTGAAGCCAACTATGGGAAGACTTTGTGTTACCTACAGTTGCCTTTAGTGTGTTTAGATATTTTATATTTTCTATGTAAAGGAAATTTGGATGACTTTGTGCCCTCATTGTTCTTCGTATCTCACTCTTTAGGTAGCTGAAGTGGAGACTTTGTGCTAGACTTAATTCTGCTAGTTACTGCACCCTGTTACTAGTCACTTGTCACTACCTAAAAGAACTCTTGTTGTTTCATGTAAGACCACTTCTGAAAGAAGATAAGTGACTTTAGTGTCTTCACTAAGATTTATACTTTGTCTATGAGTATCATCTCTAAAAAAAGATATGGATGGTGATACCCTACCCCTGAGTGTTATTTTTTGCATATATATAGTATATAGTCCCTTCAAATTTATAGGGAACCTCCCCTTGATGAGAGGAGAGATTTTTCCCCTTTGGATGTGGTAAACCTTTAACTCTAGCTGACTAATCTCCCTTTTTGTGGTTGATAAGACCTATTTTACTCATTAATTAGCTGATTGACAAAATATTCAACCAACAGGTGGAAGGATAAGAGGTATGGAAAGCATCAAATTTTGGAGTGGGGTGGAAATGGGTGGGTTGTTAGTGAAAATGGTAATGATAGAAATAAGGGTAGAAGATATTCCCATGTTGGATTAACTATGGGTAAAAAGAGGTGAGGTTTCCCCTATGTTGGAGGTATTGGTTGGTGTAGGGGATGTTTGGCTATTGGTTGGGATGTTGGATTGAGTTTGGGTAGTGGTAGTGGATGGGATATTGGTGGAAGAAGATGATTAGGTGATCATAGGATGGGTAGAGGTAGTGACAATCATAATATGGGGAGGAATGCCATAAGGTGGATCACTAAGAGGAAATGTAGTAGGGGTATAATGAGATAAAGTGCTAAGGTAATGTTGAAGGGTCACAAGGTTATTATCAAGAAAGGTAGAAAAATCCACATCACCCTTGATAACTATCTAAGGCATGGTAGGAGGGAGAAAAAGATGATGAGAAACCTCAACATTATATGTATACTCCATAGAGGAAGAAGAAGAGGAGAGTGGTTCTTAGTTGGTTTGATTCCTCAAATGTTGTTTAATAAAGACCATGTGAGAAATAGAAAAGAAAATGATGAAAAGCTCACCACTCAAACACAAATCAAGAAAAAGAAAAATACCTCAAGGTAATCAAAACATACAAAAAATTACATTTAAAGACTTAGGATACTTTTTAAATCAATTTTGTCTTATGTCTTAGAAAGTGTGAAGAGTAAATTTGATTTGCAGATTATGTACTAAAAAGGAAGTCTAAGGTTGGTTTCAGGTGTTAAAGGCTCTCAAAAATATGTATTAAAATTCCATAAATGGCTTGATATTAGGGCCTACCCCCTCACTTCACACACCCTAGTGATAAAGGTGTTAGGTTATTAGCTAAGATATACTAAATTTTAGAGTTTAGACTCAACCAGAGAGCTGAGTTTTTGTTTCTTTTCTTGGTAATGAGATCCAAGTAAGATATCCAAATGCTAAGGTTTATTGCTAGGTGATGAAATCCTAGTTAGGATTTAAGTCAATATTTTTGATGTGTTTATTGATTATGTGGTTTGGTAGATTGTGTGATAACAAGAGTGAAACTATGATTGATTACTTTGCCTTTATGTTACGAGATGAACTAAAAAAAAGCAAGTAATCGATGTGTGCAAGGTTTATTTTATACCCCAAAAAAAATTAGATTTCATTATATGAGCATATAATAAGGAAATAAAAGGTAACCTAGATGATTTTATGGTCCCATCAAGCATGAAAAAATGTTTCTCTTAATATTTGCTCATTTTTTAATTAAGGAAGAAGGTAAAGAAACTAGTAATAAGGGTGTGGTAGAAGAACCTAGTTGTTGTGCACATGTGATCTAGATGAGTGTGAATATCTCCTCTTTGTCTTGTAAAGATGAACTATAGGTAATAAGGTAATAAAAAAATGGGTTTTTGGAAAGATAGTAAGGTGGATTACCTAGCGTGAGCTAGATCTAAGAAGCATGATTTTACTAGGAGGCTATGAATACACTCTTTGATAACAATTAAGTTGAAAGAGATAAATATGAAATACTTGAATCAAATAATAAAAATAATTTAAATGAAATAAAAGAATAAATATATGCTTGATAAAGTAAATAAATTGAATATAGTAATAATAGGTCAATACTAGTGCTAAAATAGATCAGGTTATGTTCAAAAAATCAAACAAGGGTTTATGAACATGCAAGGACATATAAAGTTATATTTGATTAGGGGTGAGGGGTTAAAAATAACTTGTTGTTATAACTTACCATAGTAACCATTAGTATTTGGGTTGACCATTGGTAGTTGGGTAACTATCAATGGCTGGAGGTGACCATTTATGGTTATGTTGACCATTGTTAGTTACCTGTGGATTCTAAAGTTGCTCAAAAGGGAGTTGTAGAATGCGTTAATGATTAGATAAGGGTTTGTTAAGGGTTTTGTTAGGGATAGGGAAGTCAAAAGATAGGTGTAGTAGGTCTCATTTAGGCTTGAAATTTAGAAACCAAACAAACAAGGATGAAATATAAAATGTACCTATTACTTTCTAAATAGTTGATCACTGATTACTGGAGCAATTTTGGTAGAGTAATGGTACTTTGTCTAAAGATAAATTTTGGTATAGGTTCTAATCTCTATTATAGTTGCTAAATTTATAGAAGAAAGACTATTTGGATGAGATCTTGATTGCTTGTGAGATAGAAAACTCTTGTGATGATCCTTTCTCACCTCCTACTCCCATCATTTTATAGGCAAATAAAGATGGAGGATAAAAGGTTCCCTAGGAGGTTTTATTGATAATTGTGATGCTTCATAGTTTGTTAGCAATGGGAAAGATAGACATATTAAATTTTTCCATTCTATCTTTTACAAAACTAGTATTTGTGTTAGAATTAAGAAGACCTAACCATTGATGGTCAACCTAAGTATTGGCAGTCAAGCTGACCATTGACGATCGAGTGTTTAGAGGTAAAGGGGTCAAGGTGAGTTAGAATGGGTTGGTTTAAGGGTTAGTTAGTAAGTTAGTGAGTTATTTATCATAGTATCTAACTAGACCCAAAGTCCAATGGGTTGATTAGTGTGTCAAGAAGATTTAGGTGGTCCCTAGGGGGTCTTGAGACCCTTTCATATTTAGAACCATTATGTCTGGTTTTCTAGTGCCTATAGTTTGGAAGGATCAAAGCTCATAGGTTTAAAGGGTGGAAATTTATTTTTAATTTTTCCTATACTCAAGTGAGGGTGGGTGGAGTTAAAATTGGTTGCTTCACTTTAAGGCTAGGGAGGCTTAGATGAATTAATGTTATGATAAAATGATTGGAAAGTTATTTAATAGTTGTTTGAGGTGTTTCAAATTGAGTGATAATAAATTATTGCATTTTTTCTTAGTTTAAGGTTTCTTATAAATTTTTTGTGGAAAAGATTCTAACTTTGTATTGAAGGGGAGGTTTAAGAGTAGTGACAAATAGTTTTAAAAGAGTATCATCATTCATGTTATGGTCCACTTTATGAGTGAGAGACTTCCAATGTTTGATGAAAATATGTGTAGATTCATTAATAAATTTATTGGCCTTGATGAAATGTCTAAGGTAATATTTAGTAAGGTCATCATGTTGGAATTCCTTCACTAGAGAATTGACTAAATCTTCTAGTTATGATATGGAATGTCTAGGAAGTTGGTTGTACCATTCAAGTGCATCACCAACAAAGGTTTTATTTAAGATCTTGGTTGTATCAAAGGTGTTAGTTTCGACCCTTTCCTTATAGAGATTACCAATAGACTTAAGAGAGATAGTAAGATCTTTAATCCTATTATATCTAATAGTTTGAAAAATGTTTCCAATATCTATGGATGTAATGAATGGGGATAAAGTCTCATTTTGAAGATGTTGAGGAATTTTATTATTCACTGTAGGTTTAGGGATGATATTCCAATTATCATCTCTAAGAGGATGGGGGATAAAATTTGGATTTGGTTGAGATATGATGACTTGAGGTGGTTGATTAGTCATGTTTAATAAATGTGATGCATATTCATCATTTCAGATTGATTGGTTGTTTACATGATATTAATTTGATGTATGACTTGTGCAAGAAGTTGAGTTATATCAAAAGGTGGGATGGTGCTGTAGGAGGGATATTGGTCTTGATAGGAGGGGTATTAGTAGTTTTGGTTGGAGGAGGATTCCCAAATTGAGTGTTGGTTATCTTAAGTGTGGTAGAATAAGAAGGAATCTTGGTAAATCCACCATTATTATGATGAGTGTAAATAGTATTATCATCAAGGTTTTTGAATAATTGGGAACCATCTAGATTATCAATTTGAGTGGTTTCAACCATGTTGCTTTGGGAAGTGATAATGCTAGGTGCTCTTGTTATGGGTGTAACAAGAAGATTGTGAACATTGGTTGTAAGAGGTGGAACATAGTGTGAGGTTCCAACATTTGATGTATATGGGTTAATGAATTTATGAATTATACATTTATAAGGTGTAAAAGTGGTATAAGGTATATGATTGTCATGGTTTGGGATTTGTCTAATAGGATTCTCTAGATCTACTATATGGTATGGGGTAGATCGAGATTAAGAATATTTTGATGAAGAGCTACACCATCAAGAGTTATCTTCTATGGTGGATAGGTAAGGTAGGATAAAACAACCCATGTACATTCATAATGGGTTGAGACTATCAGGAAATAATTTAATAAGAGGATTCATTATGATTGGAAAGAAATGAACAAAATGTTAACAAGGAAAAAATAGTGAACTAGATCAACAAATAGAGAAGGTATAAAATAGTATAGGGTTGATTGGGTTAACCTAGCATAGGAAATAGGGTATTAAAATAGTACAAGGTTGATTGGGTCAATATAGTATAGTATATATAGGTTGGAAAGGGTTTACAATTGTACATGGTCAAGTAGGTTGATATTATACAACAAATAGAGGTTCAAAGTTGATGAAATAGGAATACAAGGTTGACTAGGTTGACCTAGTTCTGTATCTGAGATAAGAAATAGGCATTAAAATATATAGAGTTAATAGAGTTGACTCAGTACTACAAATATATGGAAAATAGAATGATAAAATGAAAAATATGTGAACATATCCTGCAAGGGTTAGTTTACATCAGGTTCACCAGAATGTATTATGAAGGTGAATCCAAAGTGAAGACAATGCTAATAATAAAGTGAAAACATGAAGACAATCCAACTAGTGGTGGGATAGGATTCACGTTAGGTTTACTAGAATGCATGCAATGAAAAATGCATCATGTATATAAATAAATCCTAGCTTGAATAAGATAGAGCATACCTACACTTATGATTGGGAATACATTTGTTAAGTGGGGGCATGACTAATATAGGGATACACTATACCCAATTAGGGGATCACTTGTCATAATACACCATGGTAAGAAGGGTTCCAAAGCCTACATTCTAACACAATCACACAACAACCCTAAAAGAGTCATAGGTTTAATGTTCACTCTATTCTAATAAACAAGAAAATAAATTTAATCTAGTGCACACTAAAGCTTGTGCCACAAAATGGGGGCTAAAAAACAAACTAAACTAAACATGCATAGAAGACATATACTCACATCAATTTATATTTTATCCTAGTGAATGGGAGAGAAACACAATTTCATTATCTATCTACTCTTACAAATGAGAAATAAAGTTAAGAATACTTACATTTGAACATGAACCCTTTGAGCCTCAATCTCTCCCTTGGCCAAGGTGATTCACAAGAGATTATTTTGGTATGTAAGGATAACAAAGACAAATTATATATGGAATACACAACCTATCTATGCATCTAAAAGACTTCCCTACAAGACAAGATCCATATCTCCAAATGAAGTATTAAAACCTAAAGTTTATTCTTGAAGTAGAATGGTCAATAAGTAGATGTTCATTCAAACTTATTATTCTTTTTTTTATCTATTCTCAAATGGTTGGAAATGAACCTATATATATATATAGGTGAATCTTATCCTAAATCTTTTTGAATATGTCATATGTACAGGGTTGACCTAGTCGACCCTTTATGTTTTTGAGAGATAAATCTCTAGGTCTTAAGCTAGGTTAGCTGAAGGGATAACAAAAATCAAAGTTAAAAATACCCTAAATAGTATAGGGCCAACCACATAGACCCTATAAAATAATTAGAGGTTGAAAACTATATAGGGTCAACTTAGTCAACCTAGTAGAGTCAACTATTAGAAGGGGGTCAAGGCAAGAACAAGGAGGACAAAGATGTGACAAATGATTGGAATGGATAAGACTGAGAATGATAATCTTAGGGTAAAGGGTTTTAGGAGAAAATTATGTATATGGTAAGTGGAAAAAGGGAAAAGAATATTACAAAGCACTAATGCTGTACCCACCCATTTCCTAGTGCACTCCTTAAGGCCTGCACTTAGAGATAGTAAAAATTGATGGGTTCTTACAAGATAGAAAGTGTCAATAATCAATAAAAGTTTGAAAATATTATGTGTATATAATACATGTTGTTCCACATACCCCACCATTGTAGATAGTTACACGTAGGGATATTATATGGTAGTTGTATACAAACATTGTAGCCAGTTAGCCATCTTGGTTTATTATTACTATTGTCGTAGGCTATGTTATTATTACTAGGTATTATATGAGGTGGGTAGAGCCACACCCTATTGTTCATGTTCATGTACATCTTGGCCTACCACATCTAGCAAATCCTATAATAGTGGCTATTTTTTGGAACAAAATTCTAGGGAGCCAAGGGGTAGAGGTGGCATAATAGAACTAGTGGAGTTACCTATGATTCAATCATATCAATTAAGACCTTGGACTAGTTAGGATTAGTAGTAGAGGGTAGCTCGATCAGAGGCTATGGTGGTAACTACAATAGATTTGGAGATTGTTGGTGTTGAGTTTGAGGATGAGGTTACTATTAATCCACATAAAGCATTAAAAGTTACCCCATGAGAATGAAGAATATGGAGATGTTGTCAGGTGGTCTAAGAGACACATGAGGTAGCAACTACATAAGGAGATCTTATGGTGTAGGCTATATAGATTTGGGCTATAGAGAGATGGATTCAAAGAGGACCTCAATATGAATAGGCTATTAATCTATGTTTTTTAGTTACTCAGAGGTAGACTATAATGGAGGTGTTAGTTAGTCATGCTAATATGGAGATTGTGGTTAGTGACACTGGTGTTGGTAAGTATAATCACTTAAAATTACATTTGAATGCTAAGAGTGCTACTTGAGACCACCTATCCCCAGCTTAGCCCTAGACCTATGTTAGGTCTTAAATTTACACTTATCTAACCTTTGTGTTATCCATAAGTATCTCTAATCATCCCTAAAGTAGTTCCAAGCCACCATTATTTCATCTAGACCATTTTTACCTTAGTTTCTTCTGCTTGGATACTAGTACCATAATATGGATAGTAGCACCACATGGCACTAGTGTCCCAATTTTGGTACTACTATCTTTTCCCTTCTTTTTCACAAACAAATATCTTTTCAAATCTTATACCTTTGAGGGTTAGCTTGGACCTCTTTTAACACCCACACAATAAATAAAAAAATTATATACATGAAGTTTGAACCTTTAACTATTATATGGAAATGAGATGCAAATTACACATATAATCTTAAAATAAGTTGTACACAATTAAGGTTATCAATCCCTATTATGTTGTACTTCTACATACTAGCATTTACAACACTCCTAAGCTTAGATTACTCATATTTATAGTGCCAAGAATATTCAAAGCACTCAAGTATATAGTCATACTAGATTCACTTACACTTGTACCAACACTTAGGTGGGGATAACTACATCAAGTTTGATCCCTCTTCAAATTATTGGTATGTAGGCAAATCTCATCATAATGGGGTGTTGAGGATTTACAACCTACACCACTAAAAAATACACTTTATTATTTGTATCAACTAGATTCCCTAACAAAATTAAGGATTAGGGTTTGTTCATAAAATTAGTTAAAATAGGTATAAATAGTGTTTCATAACTCATCCACATAGGAATAATCTTGATAGACTCAAACACAAGTCCACTTAGAAGCTCATAATAGTTCTACATAGAGGACACTACCACCATAATTGGGACACTATTTCCACATGACATTGCTATCCATTTAGGGTGATACTATTTGGAGGGGGTTTTGACACTTGGATCTTGTTTTTCATTCCTAAGCTAGACTCTGTCTCAATTTTTAGTCTCCATATCATTTATTTCAGTTGTTTTCTAGCTAAGTTATCATTTACATTATTTATTTATATTTTTAAAAAAGGTAAAAATTATTCAATTCTATAACAAATTAGTGGTTGTATTTATTTCATATTTATACCCTAATTTTCTATACTCAACCCTTTAACAACATAAGATTTACATTCACTAAGTCCTCCAAATTTCAAATAGTATGTAATGCATTATGTTTTGAGTATTTGATAGATCACTAGATGTATAGTTAAATATTTCATTTTTGTAGATAAATTATTTGGATATATATATATACATATATACATATATATACATATATACATATATATATATATATATATATATATATATATATATATATATATATATACATATATATGTATATATATATACACATATATATACATATATATGTATATACATATATATACATATATATGTATATATATGTGTATATACATATATATACATATATATGTGTATATATATGTATATACATATATATACATATATATGTATATATATGTATATATATTTATATATATGTATATATATGTATAAAAATATATACATATATATACATATATATACATATATATGTATATATATATATATACATATATATACATATATATATATATGTATATATACATATATATGTATATATATGTGTGTATATATATATATATACATACATATATATATACATATATATACAATATACATATATATATATATATATGTATATATTATATATATGTATATATATATATACATACATATATATACAATATACATATATATATATGTATATATGTATATATATATTATATACATATATATATATGTATATATATATATATATATTATACATATATAGATATGTATATAATATCTATATATATTATATAATATATATATATATATATATATATATATATATATTATATATATAGATATTATATACATATCTATATATGTATATTATATATATATATATATATATGTGTGTGTGTGTGTGTGTGTGTGTGTGTGTGTGTGTGTGTGTGTGTGAGAGAGAGAGAGAGAGAGAGAGAGAGAGAGAGAGAGAGAGAGAGAGAGAGATATATATATAATGTACACTTTTTTTTTTTCATTAACTACTAAGAAGGAGTTCAAATTGGGTGAAGTAGTTCAGGCTACACACCATGTTATTTTGGATGGAGTGCCATTACATTGTAATATTATTACCATAAAGGATCTTATTATACCATATTCCCCAACATATGGTATTTGGTTTTGATTAATTAGAGAGGAATATCGAGAGCTATAGGCATGAGGGGATGGTCTACAACTACCCCTTGGAGTTGTAGATGGAGAAGCACGAGCTTGGCATGCATTGGCCTAGGATCAGGATACTCATAACCAATACCATAGATCTTGAACGTGTGTAGGCTTAGGTGTCCAATATATAGGGATAGGTTGAAGGTCACAGATCTTGGACTACCTTATTATAGAAAACTATTTATATGGGTCAATCACATGCATATATGGGTAGTGTGGCTTGACCACCAAATAGGCATGATAGAGCATAGCCTTGGAGTTTTTTCATATTGTACTTATATTTTGTATTATGGTTTTTTATATCATAGTCTTAATATATATGGATATAGACATTTCTTGGATTATGATTTGTATTTTTATCATGGATGTATGTATGTTGTTATTTTCATTCTAAAATATGTGTTTTAATTTTGATGTATATGCTATGGGAAAATATATGATGTATGATTTATTTTCTGGAATTATGTGAGACACATGCATGGTTAAAAAGAAAAAACATATAATTTTGAGTAGGTAAATAATCATAAAAATGTAATACCCATTAAATCATAATGTGAAATGTGTAAGACAAAATATGAAAATATAGTAAATGTTAAAATGAAGTAGATTAGCAAATGTTTGTAATAGTTTAAAAAGAAAAACATGCCAAATTGAAATAAGATAAGTCATACTAAGTTATGATGGGAAGTATGAAAAATTTGTAATAAAATGGAAAATAGGTTATGTCAAATGTTTTCAAAGTAATCACACCAAGTCAAAACAATATAAATCATACTAAATCAATATGAGAAGTATGGAAAATTATAATAAAATGGAAAAATTGTAAAATAAAATATTTGAAAAGTAAGCACACCAAATCAAAAGAAGATACATAATAGTAAATCAAGATTAAAAGTATGCAAAAATTGTAATAAAATGGAAATCATGTGAAATGAATAACAAACTTAACAAATAAAATTTGATAGATATTTGTGTGATAAATGGTATAGAAGTTTGTAGGAATATTTTATGAGGAATGTTTGGTCCTATCCATTGTCTTGTATTGAAACTCACAAAGGGAAAACCAATGAGATGAAATAAGGAATATGATTATTATGGAATGAAGATAAATTTATGAGGAATGCCTAGTCCTATCCAAGGTATTATACTACAATTAAAAAATAGAATAACTCTAGGAGTATGATCAAATAATAATGTATATTCATCAAGAAGGAATATGTATTGTTTTAGTGAATGAAGGGAATGGAATTGTAGACACCAAAAATATGAACACCATGATTCTAAGTGTCAAAATAACCCTTGACCACCTTAGGATCCCCTTGGGACTGATTTGATCCTTTGACCCCTAACCCAACCTAATGCATAGTTAGTTTGATTAAACTAGCTTTACCCTAGATTTTACCTATTTTAACCCTTCACCCTCGACTGATGATGGTCAGGGTGTACCTCGTTAACCACTAACATTCAAGCTCACCCAACTTGAATTTCTAAAAATAAATTATCCTCATTCACATGCAAAACATTATATGTATGAGTTAAAACTAAGAAGCTTAGTTCACATGCTATTGCAAATCTCTTACCTTGCCTATAAAAAAAGAGGATCAAAGAGGTGAAGGGGATATACAGAATATATGATTTTTATCAAGAGCTTGTACCACCAAAATTATCTTTTTACAAGTCAATCATCATTAATAATCTAGTGAACCAACTACTACATCAAAGAGCTAACTTGCCACCATAGCTATGCCCAAGCACCTAGTACTATTACTCTGTCAGAATCATGAAAGATTCCATCAACAATTGAACCAACACAAGAATTCACCCAATCCTCTTTTTACAATATAAGTACTTGGTTTTTAATATTCCATTTCTTTGTTTTATTTTCATCATCAGCCCATCACCTACCCAACTCCTAGAATCTCACTTTGAAATCTCATCAATTAGCATGTTATCAACCTAGATATATACATAGTAACCATCAATGGTTATCCCAATGATCGATGGTATTTACAAACATCAATGGTCACCTTGAACATCGATGGTAACCTTAACTATAGATGGTCATCTCAACTACCAACGTTGATCCAGGCACCAATTTAGGCGACAATTCGGGTGACAGTTCCACCCCAATTGATGACGAAACTTCCGAGAGCCATAACTTTTGCACCGTAGCTCCAATTGACTTGCCGTTTGAACCGTTGGAAAGCTAAGAATGAGGAGAACATTGTGCAATGGCATGACATTTTCTCAATGAAGTTTGACACCCGAACACCTAACGGAAGTTCCTCAAATTTCAATTTTTGTAGTGCAGTCTAAAAATAGTAAGTTTCTAAAAATAGTAATTCCTCGAATTTTGTATTGTTTTAAATATTGGAAGTCGAACCACTTCATCTCCCTAAATATTGGTGACCTTCCACATCCTTCCCATGCTTTCAAATTGTGTATAAAATAAGAGGTAACCCAAAATGTAGATCAAGGAAAAGCACAAGATGGCCAAGCAGCTAAAGAAGGAGAATCAAGAGTTGAAATCTATGGTTGAGGCTCTTATGGAAAAGGTGTGTATCTTGGATTCTAAGTTGGCTATAGAAGTAAAAGAAAATAAGATATTTATTCAGGATCTTAAGAATCAATTAGAGGTTGCAACTTCAATTTTAACATCAAAAGAAGAAGAGTGTAATCAATTGAAGATTGAGTTAGATTCTTTAAAGGATAATCATGAGAAGTTTATAATCAAGGTTGAGAAAGATCATGAAATATTAGTCCAAGGAAAGAAGGATGCAGGTTTTGAAGGCAAATCAAAGAAGTCAATCAGGCAGCCTAATGATTTTAAGTTTTCAAATTCTTTTCATGTCCATTGTTTTGTTTGTCATCATGTTGGTCATAGGGAAAGAGATTGTATGAGAAGAAGCAATCAATCAAAGGGACATCTCAGTCACATTCAAGAAAAATGTATGATAAATATTTTTTGATTTTGTTGTCATGAGGTTGGACATATTGTTAAATTTTGTCAAAACAAAGTAAAGAGATATTCAAAGTATGTCAAAGGTTACAGAGCCCCTAAAAGATATGAGAAGAGTCAAATTAAGGTTTGGAGACGTAAAATAGTAAAGGTTGATTAGGTTGAGTTTAAGAATGAAAATGAATTACTTGTTATAGTAGATAAAGAATCAGATAAGAAGGATTGTAAATAATCTCTTGTTACATTTGAGCATGAACTTTGTCAAGATAAGAAAGTTGCAAAAGTTGAGAAGATGAAAAACATCATAAATGATAAGGTTAGTATGGCAAAAAGGTTAGACAAGCTTAAATGGTTTCTAAAAGAAAAACACTAGAAGATAAAAGAAGAAATAGAGGAGATGTGGGAATCTCCTGAGATTTGTTTCTAGGACCCTTTTATGTGGGGTGTCTCTTCTAGGCTTCAAGGAGACACTCTAAGAAAATTGAATCATGGTGGATGCTTTTGGGTCTTCATTATGTTGCATGACAAGAAGGTGATTTGGTAGATTAATTTGTATATCTTTTGAGGGAATATATTTTTGAAGAAAATTTTTGCATCAGTATTATGGTTTGAGGCTATTAGAATGATTCTTGCATATGCAGTGTTTTAAAGTGTTTCAAATGATTATGGTCATAAGATATTAGAATGTTGAAAAAGAGATAACAGTTTTAGAAAGAAGGAAAAGGATACTCATGCAGATTTAATCAAAGAGGATTAGAGTTTCAAAGATCCATTCATCGAGAAGAAGGTTCAGATATGTTCATGGTAGAAGTAATAACCTAAAAATTTTATGTCAGTGAAAACAACTTTGCATGTAAGAAATAAAGATCAGCCATGGTACATTGATAGAGGATGTTCAAGGCATATGACAGGAGATAAGAGTAAAGAAGATTAATGGTGGCATAGTGAAATTTGAAGATAAAACCACTGCTAGGATAGCTAGAAAAGGTATTTTAAGTTTGGATATTAGTAGAGCCAAAACTAAGAATATTTTGTAAGCATAATCTATTGAGTGTAATTCAAATATGTGATCAAGAATACACCTTAAATTTTTCATGTGGAAGGTTTTGATATTAGAAGGAAATATTCAAATGAGTTGATTGCAAATTCTCAAAGGACAGGTAAATATTTATATGCATTATCAGATATCTTCTCAAAGATCGGTGAGAGGAGTTGGGAGTAATTTATTTTACTTCCTACCATTGATTTTCAACATCAGTTGAGGGGGAACTAAGTGTTAGCTCCAGGTAGGCCCTTTGCCATTGATGTCAAAGGGGGAGAATAATAGGTACAAGTATAGGTGTAAAAAATAGGTACAAGGAATAAGTACAAGTTGCTACATTAAGGGGGAGTTACTGTATGTTTTTAGATGATAGTGTGTGTAGGTGACAGGATGTGGCAGTTTCAAGATTGAGGTTGTCATCAATGACAAAGGGGGAGATTGTTAAAAATATTGTCATTGATTTCAAAGATCTAGTATTATTGGTGACAAGGGCCCCATTGCATTCAATGTTGTTGGTAATAAATATATCTTGGCTAATATGAGTTAATATTTATTTAATATTAACAAATATATTTTTGGTTGCATATGAGACAAAAGAAGGGCCCATGGAGAAGTCGAAGAGCCACGGGATAAAGATATAAGAAGGATGGGACACATTTTCCCATGAAGAGTCATCTTGGGGAAAACCAAGAGTCACGAAGTGAAGACAAAAGAGTAAAGGTGCAATTTCTCATGAAGGGACACTTTGAGGAATACGAAGAGTCACCAAAGATAAGGACAAAAGTGGGAAGGACATTTTTGGTCATGAAGGGTCACAACATGAATTTTCAAATGCTTGGATATGAAGGGTCATCCAATATTGGTGCCATTTTCCATGAGGATTGAAGGGTCACAAAGGGGGAAGGCCAAAGGTCATTTGGAAAGCTATAAATAAAGGCTTGAGTAGCCATTTGTAATATGGATGTGAGAGGTTCATTTGATATTGTAATATCTAGCTTAGAAGAGCGATTGTGAGAGATGAATATGATTTGTATTTGTTATATCTAGCTTAGAAGAGTAAAGGTGAGAGAGAGGAAAGAGATGTTGTAGTGATCTATCATTTGTTGAGATAGCAACATTGAGAGATAGGTGTGTGGTATACACAAAGGGGTTGGTGTTCATGAATAGGTGCTGGGTTGGTGCTTGACAAAGGGGTTTGAAGCTCTTGTGGGTTAGTGCTCATGAATTGTAGCTAAGGTTTGTACTTGGAAAATGGGTATGGTGCTCCTATGGGTTTGTTCTCATGAATATATTTGAGATTGATTCTCTATGGTTTTTCCCACATTGGGTTTCCATGTTATATCCGATGTCTCTCTCTATCTTGTGTGATATTTATTGTTTGAGTTTTATTGTATATCTTGAATGTTTGATTAAGTGGATTTTGATAAAGGTAAAGTTTTATAAGATATATAATATACTGATTCACCCCCTCTTAGTATATTCTGTGCTTAACAATCCCTTCTCAACCTCTCCCTGAAGATGGTGATACCTAATTTCCCAATAACTATGTCTATGCTATCACCCCTCCAAAAGGTGAGGCAGATTATACTATTGTTCCTAATTCATACATTCAGCCTATAGCTTCTTTAAACCATCTTCAACATATATGCTTACATGTTCAATCAAAAGCATCTAGGGTTTGCACTTATGAGCCTCTAAGGGATCAAATCACTAGTATGAGAAAGTTAATTTCATATTTACACACATGGAATTAGATATTACATGAAAAGGTCACAACATTGGAAAATAAAATCATAATTCAAAAGCCTCATAAGAACCCTAGTGTCAATCTTTTATATGTACCTTCACCTAGTCAATTGGTTGTAAGCAATGTTACATATCAAAACAATAAATCACAACAAAGTAAATCTACAACTAGTGATTCAAAAATAATTAAAATATAAAATAAGATTCCAAGTGAGGTAATAAAGGAAATGGTTAAATCTAAGTTGATCAAACTACCTCCTCTACATCTAGTGAGAAGATCTATATATTATTGTGTATATCATATAATGCATGAACATTGCATAGATTCATGTTTAGCATTACAAAAATATATAAAATAGATAATTTATAATAATAACCCTATATAAGATAAATTATTCAACAAATCCACAGTGACATAGGAAAACATTCACAAAGTGTCAAATTTAGAAAAAATATAAAAGTGGTTACCAAAGCATAACTTAGAACTAAGAAAAGGATCAAAAAGCAAAATTAGAACAATAGACAATACCAAAAGCATAGGTAAAACATGAAAAAATATGCAACTCTACCTCTCCAAAATAAGGCTTAACTTTCAAAGCAGTATGGGTTTGGTCAAAAATATCTACAATAGTTTTATTATCAAGGTCACGAGTTGGGCAAGCATGCTTAAGGCATCACTACTCGTATTCTAGTAATTGATAATGTTTGTCACCAAGGTTTTGGATTTATTGAACATCCTAAAAAAAATCATTCACAAACATAGTTTATCAAAGGAAAAGATCTAGATGCAACAAAAGTCAACAACAACATTCCATTGGTTTAAAATCAAGATGATAATCATGAGTGGAACAATACAAGTTATTATGATCTCCAAGATACCAAAAATGAATCCAAATATTCAGAATCATATTTACAACCATTACCACATGATTCATAGTCATGACTGATTCCTTTGTTCGATAGAAGACACCATGATAGGGAGGCTCCCATGAGACTCATCAGTTAGTATCATCTCTTCTCAGGCTTGTACATAACTTCATTTTCAATTTTTTGTACATAGTTTCCTTTTACATACTTGTACATAGTTTCTTAGTATTTCTTTTACATAGACTTCTCATGATTGATTATATATAACTTATTTCAAAAATATAAAAACATGCAAACAATTGAAAGTTCCAAAACTATTTTGATTGTACACATCATACATGTTTTACATTGCTACTACTATACTAGACTTACATTTACTATTCTATGGTACTATTTATCAATTTATCTACATTACCATGCTTCACTTGATCTTCTTTGAGTGTGTTTAATGACACCTATATCCTTGATTGACTCACTCTACCCATTGAGGGGGCATCTTACTTCTACATTTGAGATACACATCGATGTGCATTCCCACTGGGGGCATCCTCTACATGACTACATTATCCAGGTTATGTCATTCCTACACCACACACTCTAGTTATCATGTTGACATACATTACTTAATAATATTACATAGATTGACATATCAAAACTCACTAGTATCTTGCACTTGTGTATTTCCTAGAATATATCTAGTCTTGTACTAACATGTCTTACATAATTTCACTTCTTACTTTGATTAGTTAGATGCGATTGCACTTCTAGTATCTACATGTTTTCAATTATTTATTAGTGTAGATTAATGTGTTAACATTTTATCAGTTCTTGTTCCATGCCTTATATGTGTTTTAGGACATTTTCCAATGTTTTTTTCATTAATTCATACTTGTGCCTTAGGACATTTTCCAATGTCCTTTGTTTATGCTCTTCCATCTACCTATGGCCCTTGTGCCAAATTTGTTCATTTCAATTATATGTGTATGTGGCATTTGAACATGCTTTGTATGCTTTCTTTCTAGTTTGAGTGACATGTGCTCATGTCCATTGATTTTTTGGCCCCTTGGCCACTCTTGTATGCTTCTTGTTTTGTATACTTGTTGCCTGATTACTTTTGCTATTTATAATGCCATGATCCATATCATGCATTTCCTTTCTTTCTTAGATGCCATGATGGACATCATGCTCCATCCCTCCTTGCTAACAACTAATAACTAACACTTTTGATTCTAGTTTAGTACATTTCACATGTTTTTACATTGTTATATCTATCTAAGCATACCCTTGTTGATCTAAAAATCTATCAATATAAACTTTTTTATATATCAAGATATCTTATCAATTATCATTTTTATCTCATATATCTATACAACATAACACACTTACAAGGCTCTTTACTCTAAGGGAATTCATTTTAATGTATTCATTCCTACCCTCAAAAGAGAGGGAAACAATCAAGGGTTTTATCACAGAGATTATATCTCTTGATGGATGAAAAAGTAGTTTTTAGAACACTCAAAATAGAATCTAGACATCATACCAAGAAAAACAAACCAGGTAGAGAAGAGAGAATCTATAATAGTTACTAAATTTGGCCTTGGATAAAAACACCAAAGTTGGGCTTATAACACTAGATAATAGGGTGCCCTATTTTTGGTGCTCTTGTCTAAATATAAAAAAATCAAATTTTCTAGAAACAAATAGAAAAGTGAGTTCAATCATACGTTTGTCAGCTTAGTACAGTCTAGATTCATCATGTTTTAGTATAGTTTTCTCTCAAAGAATCTTGATATAGAGGGCATCATGTGTGGCATGATATATCTCATTTTTAATTTTATATTTAGTAGTTGATATAACTTCCAGATCAAAATCCATGTTCTAGACACCAATGATTGGGGGCAATGTGCACGGCACCTTGATCCTCCCCCTTTTCTAAGTTTAGTTTATTTTCCAAGTATTTTTTAGTAGTTACATGCCTTACTCTATCTACAGGTGTTTTGCATCCTTTTTTAAGTTTGAGTTTCAACAAGCTTAACTTCTAAAGTACCTAAGTTCTTGAGTTGGCTTCCACATAAGCCTATTACACTAGTTTCAAAGTGGCTTTTATACAAGCCTAATCTCCATCTTTTAAAATGGCTAAAAGTGGCCTATTTTATAGCATACATTTAGATATCCATGCCAACATTGTCAGGTCATAGTAAACTCATAGGATTCAAGATCCATATAATATGACATATATTACATATCAATATTACTTCATAACTTCAACTCATAGGCAATGATGGATCCAAAGGACTAGCTAGCCTTTACAATCTTGAGAAACCTATTAAGATGGATTGGACACAAAGTCTGAACATTGATTGACATATGCATGATTCATTAGCTTTATTTAGTATGAAATAATGGAGCCAAAGGGCCTCCCTTTGCATTTTTGAGCCACTTCTAGGGAATTGAGCACTCATCTTTGTTCATGATATTACTTTTTGTACAACACATACCCAACACAATCTAGCATCAAAATAGGTTTTATATTGGTTCACATACCTAGTGAGGTATATTCATTCCTTTATTTACCTCTATTTTAATCATCTTTTGTACATTTTTATTTTAGACATAACATATCTAATAAGGATTGATCTACTCTATGTTTTTCATTACAGATTCACACTTCACGCTATGCTCTCTCTATGCACATCCAACATCACACAACTTCATGAGCTTTACCTTTTTTAGGTAAGTTTAGGTACACTTTATATTTTTCCTTTATCTTAGTATTTCACTTTGTTGCATCACTAGAATAAAGGGGGTGCAAATGTAGTCATATAAAATGCAAAATTTGGTAACTTGAGTGTGGCTAATGACACCCAATCTAGAGGTCCATCTTACCTGCTCTCATGACCCTCATAGGCCTATTTTCACTGACTCCTAGTCATCTATAGCCTCTTAAATTGAACCCTTGTAGACCCAAATTTTTATTTCCATGCTTAATCCATCCTCCGGGTCCCATCAACCATGGGCCAATAGTGCCCAAACTTGGACTATAGTTTTGAAATCTAGGGTGTCTTATTTTTAGTGTTGTTGTCCAAGTGCATTTTGTCTTCTAATGGTCATACTATTATAAATCCTTATCCTAATTCATGTTAGCCTAACATGAATTCATTTAACCCATGATCATTAAATCTCTTATAAAGGCCATTCAAAGTATATTTAGAAGGGTTGACACTCCTTTACAAGAGAGAAGCAATAATACAAGCAAGACCACTCAAGCACTTTTCCATATTCTTTGCATATAGAAATTTAATAGTATTTCAAGCTTATTGAAACCCTTACACTAGTCACTAGCCATTCCAAGTACATCTAGTTTTGCATTTTCATCACACTATTGCACTAAATACTTTAATGGGAAAAATACATATAGCTTGATCCCTCCTCAAAGTATTGGTATTTAGGTAGCATGTCCACAAATAGGGTGTTAATTACATCCAACATATCCTTTACACACTAACCCCTCCTCTCCTTTCTCCAAAATTTACATTCAAGTTCAATAAAAAGGAGGACCTAGGATATTATAGACTAAACTAGGTACACAATGAGCTCCATGGACTTTTAGGCTTTGATATTTCATAAGCAAGGTGACACAGACCTTGTGCACAAAATCTAGAAAGCTTAGATCACTAAGACAACAATGTTGAGATAGGACTATAGTGTCTAAAGCTAAGGTATCCCACTTTCAGTGCTCTTATCTAATCAAGAAATGAACTCTAGATTCATGTTTATGATAGTCTCCCAAGCCCACACATATATTTTCAAACCCTATTTCAGTTGGAATAATACATAATAAGATAAGTTTAATTTTCTCTCTCTCACTTCTATTTTTATAAAACCTCTAATTATAGTCAAATTTCATAAATCATATCCTAATTATTGTACATTATTTACTAATTTTATCTACTTAGACCCATTTATTATTTCAGAATTAAACATCTAATTTCCAAAAATTAACAAATCAACTCCTTTCTAATTTTTTGAAGCATAACCTAATCACCTAACATAAGTATTAAGTAGTTAATCATTATTTTAATAATTTCTAGTCTTTTTTGAGCAAGAACTCTTGTGTGAAATTTTAGTACCCTTTGACTATTGATACAAGTAATTTCATTTCTATTTATAAACTTAAATATTTAAAACATGTGGATTGATAGCCTTTAAAGAATCTCTTACTTCTGGTATCTAACTATCACTAGGCAATCCACTCAACTATCTGTCTAACAAACAAGTTATATTTAGTTCTTTCTTATCTATAGGTCATCCTTCCAAGCCAAAGAGGAATTATTCACAATATTATGATTCATCACATGCACAACCAGATAGGTTTTTCAACCCTACCTATACTTAGTTTCTTCTTTTCCATCTTTCCAATAATAATTAGAAATTTACTGAAACATTCTGGCATGCCTAGTGGGACCCTTATGTCTTTAATTATGTCCTTATTTTATTTAATTCTCTCTCTATTATATGCTCATTAATAAAATCAAAAGTTTTTTTGGGCTTAAAATTTAGTGCATATATTAATTGCTTGAAGGTTTAGTTCACATAGCTTAACTTAAAAGAAAATTAATCTATTATAGCTTCACTCTTTATTGCACACACTCAACCAAACCAATTTCATCAATTAAACATTAAACAAACTTGAGACAATGCCCAAATAGGATGTCATCACCTAGAGATAATCTTACCCATTATTGGCAATCCTACTTAGAGGCCATTACCAAGGGGAAAACCAACTTAGCTCTCTGGTTGAGTATAATCTCTCTCTCTCTCTCTCTCTATATATATATATATATATATATATATATATATATAGGCTAAGCACCTGACACCTTTATCACTATGGTGTGTGAAGTGAGGGTGTAGGCCCCAATACCAAGCCATGTATTTATTCTAATATAGATTCTTTTTGAGTGTCTAAACACAACTTGAAGCCAACCTTAGACTACCTCTTTAATACCAACTCTACAAGCCAATTTTAGTCACACACCTTCTTAAGGCATAGGCCAAAAGTCAAATTAATTAAAACTCTAGGGATTAATGTTTCTTTTATATGTTATTTGATTTCTTTGATCATTTTCTTATCTTCTCTTTTGTTTTATTATTAAAGTTTTTTATGCTTCATATCTCCCCTTTCTTATATGGTTCTCACTTGCCAACAGCAAAGAGACCTTATAGAGTAAAAACTATCACCAATCCAACCTACCTCTTTTACCTCTTCATCCATGAACTACATTTTTGAACTAATAGACTCTCCTCACCCCTAGATAATTCCTACCTTCCCTCAAGAGGTTCCTTAAGGAGATGCAAACTTTTTCTCTTTCCTAAATAACAATCCTATAGCCTTGAAACACTATCTTATAACCATGTCTTATCATATCCTAGATTTGGACCAACCCATAGATCTACCTTATGGAATGCCTCTTTATTTCATGGGGAGTACCTATATTACCATGGTTACTACACAACCATTGACTACTCAAGCTTCCTTATTAATCAACAACCCCTTTGAGACTACCATAGAAAATCAACAAACCCAAACTACCATTATCCTTATACCTTCCACTCTTACCAACCACTCCTCCACCATGTAAGTGCTTACCTCTAGTACTACCAACCTTCCTTTAACTACCCCCAATCCATCAACCACTACTCCACTTTAAATCCTTGTGGTGTCCATACCCTCTACCTTGACACCAATCAGTACAAGGGTCACCGCCTTTCAATTGATCACCAACCCAATTACCACTCCTATCTAGCAAGCAACCCTTGCACCAAACTTTAGATACATCCCTAACCTATAGGGGCATGGATCCCTACCCACTACCCAACCAACTACATATATCTACCCTTATGTATCTTCCACCTAACCATTGGCATCCACTTACCAATATGTGGTAGCCTCTCAACCTTCTACCCATTATTATTATGTATCCTAACCACCATAGTAGTATTCATCTTATAGCCTTCCAGGTGCACAACCCCAAGTGGACCTAATGAAGATGTTTATGGAAAAGATGACCACCTTAAAATCATCCATTTGTGGTGATGACAACATCTTTGCATATTAATAAATCTATAATGATCCCATCCATCCATACATCCATACCTATTAGTTCATATCATCCCCAATGAGAACTTCTCAAGTTCTATAAATTTCAAAGGAGGATACCCAATAGTACCTTAGGGCATTTAGGCATGCTTGTTATCTCATCACCTATGATGATTCCCTTATTCTTCAAACCTTCCCCATGTCTCTATTTGATCCAACATTATATTGGTATAGCACCATACCCAAGCACTCCATTTTCTCCTTCACCCAATTGGATCAAACCTTCTTGGACTAGTTTTTTTATCAATATCTCCAAGAAATTTTATGTCACTGACCTCTACTATATCTAGTAATTTGATGATGAATCCATTTTTTATTTTGTATTTTATTATAGAATCCTAATTAACTAACTTTCCTTTTCCCTACCTCAACCCTAACTCATAGATTTCTTTGTTCAGGCATGTGCCAAGCATATCTCATCTACACTACCTATCCAAAAATTTTGAACTTTTGATGAATCTTTTACCATGTCACGTAAGTTAGAAAAGTTGAGCCATTGATGAAGGAAAGATAAAACTCAAAAATAAGAACTCAACCTATAAAACCAAAGAGGCCTCTTCCTCCAAGTTAAGAAACTAGTCTAATACCAATACCAAGAGCAAGGGAACTACATATGTGGTTGTCTTTAAGACCACTCCTCCAACTTCCATCAACCAACCAAATTCCTCTAGTTCCTTAAATAAAAACATAACAAACCAAAAATAGAACAACCAAAAGTAATTCACCCCACTTGGAGAATCATATGCTTCCATCTTAGAGAAGTTATTGAAATCTAACATCATTCAAATTCCTCCTATCAAGCCTCCTTATCAATTTTATGCCTCTCATCCTACACCTATTTGATTTAACAAGAATGATCTATGTGCATTTAATTGGGTAATAGGATATGATGGAAATAGGTATAACACCTTTAAGAGCCTTGTCTAATAACCCATTGACAAGGGGGAGCTTACATTGGATAACCCCAATGCAACACCAAACCAAGCCCTTGATATATTTAGGCAACCTTTCCAAACCCATGCTCCTACCAATAATGTGAACAACAATGTCAAGTGTTCTCATGAAACCCATACAGTTAATATAGTCCTTGATGCACTCATTATCGAATAATCTAGTACCCAATCTAGTACCCAATCCTTTAGTTCTCTACCTTCTTCATATATTAAGGTCGTATACTTACCTTTCCTTCCTTTAGAAACCAAAACCAAGGAAGTGTCATCCTCTCCCCCTCCACTTATCAAGGTAGTGGAGCCATTAACCTCCCTTTTAACTAACATATCTGAACAACCAACCATCACTACCTTATCCTCACCTTTAACTACAAAGCAACCTACTCCCCCTTTAAAACTCATTCTTAAAGAGGAAAACCCCATGTATACTCCCGCTATAGAGGACCCACTTATCCCAACCTTACATCTTTTAATTGAGGAAGAGGACAAGGTTGTGATCCCTATATCTCCACCTAGGGGCTTATCCTTTAGGTCCACTATTCAGGGAATCAAACCATCCTATAAACCATTCTCTAGGATAGTGAAAAATTCCTAATTTATCTCCAAACATAACATGGATTGAGACACATTATGGTATTAATTAAATCTACATTATATCACCAAGCAAGAACCTCCAACCATACCTTTAGTAGACTAACCCACCACTTTCATTATCCAAACTCCTACCTTATCAACTAAACCAATAAAAAAAATTACCAATCCAAAAATACATAAATAATCCAACGTACCTAAACCCCAAGTGTCCAAGCCACCTTTTAAAACTAGACCAACCAAACTAATCAAGAACCTTGGCACTTTTCCTACACCAAGCCTTAGTCACCCATTTGTGAAGGTGGAGCTTGCCTCACTAGAACCAACAACCAAACACAAAACCAAATAAACCAAAGAGGTAAAACCATTTAAAGGTTAAAGGGCCCAAATTTTACCTCCCTCATCCTTTCCCTCCATTTTATTACCTCATCCTTCTATCTTGATTAGGAATCCCCTTATCACTACTAAAACTCTACCACCTCTTTTGGTCACACCTTCATAATTACTTTTTGACATACCTCTCTTCACTACACCAATAAACCCTAAGCTACCTACCTTATGATCCTCTACCTATATCTCATCAACCTCCTTGCCTAAACTAAAGATGTTAGATAAATGCACCACCTTGCCTAAAACACCAATCACCAAACCTATTTCCTAAAAAACTTCTACCTCAACCATAAAAGCAAAGACCACTACACCTTTACCATCTTTGGCTAAGTCCTACTTAACTATTTTCCATAGGTTATTAAAAACCTATTGTTTAGTACTTACGCCCCATCAGACCCTTTGATCCTCTAATTTTAAAACCCATCTAGTGTAATGACCACCAAGAGTGTTCTTATCATAGGACACCCAACCATGATATCGAGAACTACAAAGCTTTCCAAACTAGTATCCACCAAATCTATAATGAGGATGATCTATTAACAAAAAACATCCTATGGGCCCCATACTAATCCAAAAAAAAACATACATACCCAATGATTACCTACTCCTCCACTCTCACCTAAGAGTGAATATGAATCTAACCAATCTCTTGCTTCAACCTCTCCTTCTATCCATACTATCAACATGGTCATGAGATCATAGTAGAAGGATAAGGGAAGGCTAAGGTGTCTATTCCATGGACACATCCATCTTTAACCTCCCAACCAATCCATACCCAAATATCTTCATCTTTAACCAAAACTAATGTGCCTATTTTAGGTGCCTCCCAATTTAACCCCTCAAAATCCATCAAGAGAGTTATCCTCAAGTAACTTCACCAGAACTTGATCAAGATGAGCTTGTATGAGTTGATATCTACCTTTCCCCATCACTAACAAGCAGTAATAGAGGCTTTACAATCTATTAATGTCTAACCTAAAGACCCTCAACCTCTAACATCCTTTGTTGGTGCCCTTAAAATTTCTAATCTTGTTACCTTCAAGGATTTGGAAATACCTTCCATCCATCTGGAGGACCTAGATCCCCATCTTTTTATCATACCTACATCAACCAAACCTAAATTTAATGGGACATGATTGATTCGGGATCTAACATTAACATCATTTCCTTTGATGCCTACAACCAACTCAACTTATCAAAAAATGTCATGTCTGATACCTCGATCATCCTTAAATTATTCAATGATACCATAACCAAAACCTTGGGAACTATCATCCTTCATATCTATTTAGGACCCTGTACACTCCTTGAACTCTTATATGTAGTGAAATTTGAATTATAATACAATGTTTTGTTGAGATGACCCTGGATCCACTCCATGGGTTGTGTCCTCTTCACCCTTCACCATTGCATCAAATTTGGGCATGTAAGAAAGATCATCACCATCTAAGTTGACCCAAATCCTTTCTCAACATGCAACATGGCCTATCACCCCAATTATGTCCCAACACACCCTTAGTAGCTAAAACTCAACCTTCAACCACCATAATGGATATCATATCCCATTCCACCAATGAGGCATCAACTAGTTCTTTTGTCCCTTTAGACCAAATCCCCACCATAGGCCCTTTAGAGTCAGTATTCATTTCTTTTTACTAGGGGAGTATCACCTTTTAGCCCTTGATGCTTTACCTACTCCTCTTGTGTATGTATAACTCACCAACTAGCTAGATATGACCCTAATGTTGAAACTATTATTCCCTTTAGACCTTCCCACCATCAAGTCCATTTTGTCTATGGGGGACTAAAAAAATACTTGGGTGATTCTACCACCTCTCTTCTACCTCGACCATTCATTTCTAGTTTCTCTTACCTAGATAAACTAAACTTCACATAGACATACCTCCATTAGTGTGTTTGGAAAGGCCCATATGAACTGGTAACCATCAAAACTAGAAAGACTCATGAGAGGCATGGGCTTGGTTTCATCCTACCTAATAAGAAGCAAACCAAACCACCTATCACCACCATTGTTATAGAATATACCCCTTCCTCGCTGACTTTTCCTATGCATATGTGTGAAGATGACGACATCAATCCACCTAAATTGTTTTTTTCAACATGGTTAGTCTTAGACCCCTAACTTATCAAAAGAAAGGAGAAACCATAACCATCCCTTTGACCCATCCTAAGATGATAGGAGAAGAGTCTCCTACCATTAACATTATTCAATGCTAGGATGATGATTCTATTCTCACCTTCCTTGCCACCTTGGATTTCTCCATCCAAAAATCTCTTCCTCTTGAGGCCTCGACCATGTTGAATGAATAAACCATAGATATAAAATTAAGCACTCTAAATAACACTTCTATTATCAAACTTGGACAATCATTGAATGCTAAGGAGCTTTGGGACTTCCCTTATTTCCTCTAAGACTATAGCATTGATTTCACTTGGTCTTACAATAACATGCCCAAAATTGACTCCACCAATGCAACCCATAACATAGTCACCAACCATGATGCCAAGCTCATCAAATAGAAGTTTTAATGTATGTATCTTTGTATAGCCCTTATTTTCAAAGAAGAGATTCAACATCTCCTATCTGTCAACTTAATTTAACCCATTGAATACCCCCAATAGGTCTCAAATGTTGTACCTATGACCAAAGCCATAGGGGGACTATGAATTTATGTGGAATTTCATTTTCTCAATCTCACTTGCCCCAAATATGACTTTTCCCTATCATGAATCATCTAGTTAGTTGATCTTATAGCCAACCATGAGATGTTATCTCTCATGGATAGGTTCTCAAGTTACAACCAAATCTTAATTACTCTTGAAGATCATCAAAAGACAACCTTTACCACCCCTTAAAGAACCTTTTGCTATAAGTTCATGCCCTGTAGACTAAAGAACATTGTTGTAACCTACCAATATGCCATGACCTATACCTTCCATGACCTCATCCATAAGATTGTTGAGGACTATGTGGATGACATTTTTAGAAAATCCAAATTCTAAAAATCCTATCTGACCATTCTCAAGATAATATATGAGTGGCTTAACCACTATCATGTCTACCTTAACCCCAAAAAAATAATTTTTGGGGTCTTATTAGGAAAGCTCATTATCTTTATCATCTCCTTTCATGGAATCAAAGTTAATCCCACAAAGATCAAAACCATATTTGACATGATTCTTCCCATCAACCTCAAGAAACTATGTATTTTATAAAGGAAGCTTCAATCCATTCATCATTTTATCTCCCAGATTTTGAACTGATACCAACCCTTACACCACCTTCTAAAAAAGGATGTATCTTTCAAGTGGGATAGTGACTACCAAAAGGCCTTTGATTCACTAAAAAGGTACCTTTTGTCTCTACCTATCCTCACCCCTCCAAAGGATGACCAATGTTTATACTTATATATCTCTACCTCCAATCATTACTTAGGGGAAATGCTTACTCATCTCGATAAACAACACAAATATTAAGCCATATAATACATTAATTGCACACTTAAAGAATATGAGACATAAGTGAGGGAGTAGGGATTATCCTTATCCCCTTTGATGGTGAACCTCTTCCTCTATCCTTCGAGATTGATTTTTGAATGTACTAATAATATGGCTAAGTATGAAGCCCTAGTGATAGGCCTTCAAACTTTCTTAGCCATAGTTGTCAAAATAATCAATATATTGGGTAACTCCCAACTTTTGGTCAATCAAATCAATGGATATTACCAATGTAATAATGAAGTTTTGTAGCAGTACAAGCAACTAGTTGAGGAACTCTTAGCATTATTTAAACACTACCATATCTAATTAACCCCATGATCTACTAATGAGTTTATTGACACCATGGATTCCCTTGCATCTTAGATACCATTTGTACCTTCATATTCTAAGTTGTATATCATTAGTCATAGGCTAACCTAGCCTTCCTATGTCAAACTAGATTCTCCCACAATTTTCACTATGGAAGACACCCAACCCAACCTTTAGTATTATCAAACCTTTGACTATCTTAACCTTTGCATAGTTCCTTCTGGCCTTTCTTGGAATGCTCAGAGAGAATTTACCTAAAGTACCTCATGGTATACCATCATGCGAGTAATTATTTATAAATGTGGTTTTGATGGTATCATCTTCCATTTTCTACATAATCAAGAAGCCTCTCATGCTATTTAGGAAATGAATGATGGAATTTATGGAGGCCACTTTAGTGGCCTCACTGTATCTAAGCATATCCTTCACCTCAGCTATTATTGTCCTACCCTTAACCAAGGCTACTATTATTATGTGAAAAATTATGTTAAGTGTCAATAACACACCAATTTGCATCACACACCTAGCCATAATATTTGAGTTTCCACCAATTTATGGCCCTTTTCACAATGGGGTCTAGATCTTATTGGTGAAATTAAATCTCACTCCTCATAGAGATGCCACTCTATCATCATCATGATCAAGTATTTTACCAAGTGGGTAGAGGCTATTCATCTAGTCTCTACCAAAGCAAAAAATATTATTGACTTTATCAATCATCATATCATCTATCACTTCAATTTTCCTCATAATATCATCATCGATAATGGTAAATCCTTTAAAAATAATCAATTATAAGGTCTATGTGATGCATTTGGAATTAATTTAAGCTTATCCTCACCCTATCTTCCTCAAGCAAATGGAAAAGTAAAAGCCTTTAATAAAACTCATAATAACATGCCAACTAAAATGGTCAATGCATCTGGTCAGAATTGGCATTTTCACATCCCCTCAACCTTATGGGAATATCATACTAGCATTAAAACCCCTACGGGTGCTACCCCATTTTCAATTATGTTTATATTATAGGTCATCTTACCTCTTAAATCCCAAATCCCCTATCTTCACATATCTTTGCAAGATCTTATTTCTAAGGATGATTATCATCAGCACCATTTAGCCCAACTTGAGTTACTTGATGAGAATCATTTTTTAGCCTTTATCCATCTCCATGTCTATCAAGATAAAATCAAGTGTGCCTATAAAAATCAAATTAAATTACAAGAATTTAATATCAAATATCTCATCCTAAAGGAAAACCAACTTATCACTAATATAGAAAAAAGCAAGCAGAGCAAATTTTCTTTCAACTGGCTTAGACCTTATATCATAACCCATAAGTATGGATCAGGAACTTACCATTTGTCTTCTCTTAATGGCCACCTAGAACCTAAACCCCTCAATGATTTGCATTTACATACATTATTTTGTTAAAAAGGGATCAAGCTTACCTATTGTATAACTTAAGCTCATCCCTTGCTATCTACCTAAATTCCATCTCCCTATTTTAGGGGAAACCAATTAAAACTAAATCATGGGATTATCTATCATTGGGATAAACTTATCTTAAACAATAGGTATCATGAATCTACCTATGGCATTATTCTCATGGTACTTTTCACACCCTCATAGGATGGATTCCCATGATCATTTTCACCTAAACCTCCTTATCAACCTTCTTGTGCTTTTAGTTTTTCCTTCTTAAATTTAAACCCTTATGACAACCTAAGTAAGTCTATGTCAATAAAAATCAAACAAAGAAATAAAAATAAAAAAATCCAAACCACTAACCATCATGGGTCATTCTTAGCATTCACATACTACTCCCTTGAAAGACATATTGAAAATTTCCCTAAAATTGTCAAAGCATAAGGTTGATTTCTCCCTTGAAGGAAAACTATCAAAAATAATTGAGCAAAATAAATAAACTTAGACCACTCCCTTGAAGGATGGCTAAGTAAATCATTTTAGCAAAAAGCATAGAAATTTCATGGAATTTTCTTACATCGATTAGCTTCCCATATACAATAACAAAGCAAAAGACCCATCATCCAAATCATAACAAAAACAAACTAATTTTGAAAGTTGCAATCATCTTTCATAAGTAGACTTCTTGCATTGATCAATCTATATAATTAGGCATAGACTTATTTATACTAACTCTTTGGACACCTATAGAAGAGGTATGTTATTCTCACAAGAAGGTTCCATTTTCACCCATCTCCCTTTTTACTCACTACAAGCAACTAATTTTTTTTAATGTGAATCATTTGAAGGCCTTATGTTCATTAAAACCAATCTAACTTTGGTTTTATTCTAGTCCTTTTCAACGAAGGAGAATCATGCCCTCTGCTTATCCTGTCATGACTAGTTAATATTTTCATTATGACATTTATCTCTTGATTATATTCTTTGGTCTCCTACCCAGTGTTGTTAATTTATTTATGCCATGTGTTTTATCCTAAAAATTAACAAGCATAATCATACCAATCAAGATAATATCATAACATCCATAATCAATTAAAGTAACCAACCATCATCAACCACATGTATAAGTCTAGAATAATGCATTATATACTCATTAAAATTTAGCATGTCATAAGAATAACCATAAATCAAAACCATCTCATGACCTATCGAAGCCTATATCATTGTCTACCATCCATAACATAAACATCACATCCATAAGAATTAAACATCAACATCAAAACCATAAACCATAAACTATGAACATGAGCATAAATAATGATCATATGTATTATTCATGAGTCAAATAACATAATAATGTGTATAAATAGATATACATGTCTCTCTCCCTCAAAATTTACATCTCATCACATCGACTCATAGGATAGAATAAAAATGATATACAAATTGTCATAATCTAGCTACATCTATGCCCTAGGGGCACCACTAATTCCTAGTACACCTTTAGATCCTCATGCCTACCAACTTACTATACCTACCAATCCAATATGTATCCATATCTATCGAAATACAGATGCTCCCATTACACTGGTGTCATCACACTAACGCCACCTACCAAGTTAGCCCTATACTTTCCCCATCAAGGTTCTTATGGATACTATGTTAAAATTATGGCCTCATAATACCATATCTCCTCAACTATATCTAGTATCATGCCATGGTAATGGTTCTCAATGGCCATATCTATGCTACTGCTTATCTTCCTCCTCTCTACCTCAAAGAGTCCCTCTCCTAGGTCATCAAACCTAGTGAGGTCTTGGCCTGATCCCTCTCACTTATCATGGTAGCAAATTAACCTTGAAAGGTAGAAATGTAACCTTGTAATGTAGTAATATGGCCCTAAAATGTGTCCACCTAACCCTATGATGAAGTAACCTATCCTTTTTTAGTGGATGAATCTACTCCTACCTATCCATCATGGCCAACCGAATCCACAGCCATCAGCCTCACATCTTCATCATCCCCACCAATGCCTACAGTTGCATATATATATATCGGTACCATGTCATGTACTCATCTATGAACTTGACATCATCTATATATGCCCTAGTTGGAAAATCTTCATAGTCTAATAAAGTAGGCACAAGATGTGGGTTTGGTAATAATATCTTTAAATCCTCTCACCTATACCTAGGGAAAGGACCTATAATACCCTATACCAAGCCAAAATACCTCCTCACTCTTTCAAATGGGATTAGCTTAACCTCCCCATCCCACCTTCTAAGTATCCATCTATAGCTCTAAATGGAGACTATCTACCTCATGTATCCAAGCCACACTAGAAATTAGACGTAAGTCCTCTATGTGATATCTCCTATCACTAGTGTACTTAGTTCACCCCTGAACCACTCCACATCATGTGTAGCACCTCCTACACTTGATGTAAAAAAATCCCATCTCCACTACTTAAAGCCAAAGAGGAAGTATATCTATGTAAACCTTACCCACGACAATCCTATTAGTATCAGTACTTGAATGTTCTCATAGGCTCAATAATATAAAACCAAGCTGACATTAATTCTATACCTCCTATGGTTCCTAAACCCCCACATCTCCTTCTATAACTATATAATTAGAAAAGGCACCCATCAAATATTATCTAACCTAGAAATAGCTTAACTAACACCCCTAGTAGCAAGTATGGGAACCTCCCACTACTCATGTTGGGAAGAGAAAATCATGTATTAACAATCATTAGCATGGTCATGAGTCTCCTCTCACCTAGATCCCTCTCATAAAAATGACTATACCTAAACCCCATAGTCTACCATCTTACCTAATCACTATTATCCCCATATAAAATCTCGATGTGATCATCCTACTCCTTGAGCTTGATATGGTAGATTAGATCATCTTAAAGTGGAATCCAAGTGATCCTATATATGTCCTTAGGCAAGATAATCATCTCACCAGTCAATATAGGAATGTATTCATAGCAAGATCCCATCTCTCAATGAGTTTTATGACCATAGATGCATCCTAACTAATATGATGATAGTACCTCATCATTCTTAACCCCACCTCTTTTATGTGGGCCCAATCGACTAGGGTCATCCCCTACTAGATCTTAATGAAGATACATGTCACTCAATTATGCATCTATATATTCTCCCTAGATTTCACCATTATAAAAACATGGCATAATCACCTACAGCATTTTTATCTATCCTACCCCTTAAACAACTAACATATTTCCTTCTCCATCCTACCTATCTATCCACTACCTACTAGGTTTGCCCTATAAACATTCAATGCAAACATATACCAAGAAAACAAATGCCTAACTTGGCCTTAGAATTTTAACCTTTACTAATCCTATCTTATGCCTTCATTGATTATCGATGGTCATGGTTATTATCAATGGTCAGGCATCCTTTTTTTGAGGATGTCAATTACAACCATAAATGATCACTATAGGTGTTTCAAAGCCAAAATACCCAAACTCTGTTCTACACTAAACACTATCCAAACAACAACTTAAGTAGCATAATAAGCTCATCTAGCACTTGCCCCACCCAAATTACCTACTTACCCCCTATATTCCTCATTTTACCTACACATTTTCCCAAAACCTACCAAAACCCTAATTAGGGCATAATAAACCCAACCTAGGCATTTCAGCCTACCCTAATCTCCTCACCCAATATAAATACATAAAATCATGCCTATCTAGAAAACTTCATAACACCCCTACCTCATTACATGACCATCATTATGGAGTCAGTCATAGGATTTCCTATCTTCATCCATGCCTAGGTGTTACTTACATCTTGATTGGTCCACTAGGTCAACTCTCCACTTTAATAAATCAAGCACCTCTGCCTCATCAAATAGCCTTGACAACCACCTTTGCCATAAAGATCTAAAAAATAGAGCTTAAAGTTAAAAGGGAAAAAGAGTCATAATGAGTGAAAAGTGATTCAACCATTAGGTTTTTAGAGTTTTCACCCTGACCATTGATGATCAGGGTGACCATCGATGGTCTCCTTTGAGCACCCTAACCATCGATGATTAAGATGCCCCACTTTGTTTCTTCTAGCAAAGCATACCTATTTTTAGATAAACTTAATAATTTTTTTACCCACCCATGGAGATTACCTTCTCCAATGCCACCCAACCACCTTATCACCTCACTATTGGTTCATTTTATCCCATCTAGCATGTGTTTTATGATAGTTTTTTTTTCACTTGGTCCTTTAACCACCATGACAACATTTCTATGTTTACCCTTTTTTGAGCCTATACCATCTCACACATACCTAACCCACTTGTGTCTTTTTTAGAGCACTTCTTACCTTAGATAACAATGACATTTGACCTATTTATTTCTTTTATGGGAGTGCTTATTACCTTAGATACTCATAGAAACACTGACCTTATTTAGAAGACTAATAGGTGTACCCAATCACTATGCCTAAATATGATCATGTGGTACATTAGTTACTTAGATTTCGAGCACCAACCTTTATTATTATTAATTATGACAACCTCATCTTTTCATGATCTTAGCTATCATACCTTTTGTCACACTTTACATGCCTATTTGTGCTTTAGTGCCCAACCTACCACCCACCTTCTTGACTTCCATTTTATCATTACCTTTACCCACCTTATCAAACCTGCACCTAATTTTATTTTACCTCATCACCTCCTAGTTTTAGGGGGAACACCTCCTCCCATAATTGAGGTAACCAAACCTTTGACTAGCACTTTTTTTGTTTTTTTAACTTGTTCATTCAATCCACACAACAAAAAGGGGTAACATGTAGACACTAAAAATCCACAAACTATAATTTTGAGTGTTAAAATACCCATGGACCACTTTAGGACCCCCTTGGGACTGATCTGACCCTTCAACCCCTAATCTAGATTAACCTATAGTTAGTTTGATTAAAATAGCTTTACCTTAATTTTGACCTATTTTAACCCTTCACCCTCTACTATTGACAATCACCCTGATCATTGATGGTTAGGGTGTACCTATTTAACCATTAATATATGAACTCACCCACCTTGATTTCCAAAAATAACTTATCCTCATTTATATGTGAACCACCTTTATTTTCCAAAAATAACTTATCCTCATTCATATGTGAACCATTGCATGTGTGATTTAAAATTAGGAAGCCTAGTTCACATGTTGTTGTAACTCTCTTGCCTTGTATATAAGAAGATAGGAGCAAAGAGGTGAAGGGGATCTATAACATCTAAAATCATTATCAAGAGCTTGTACATCTAAAATTATCTTTTTATAGGTCAATCATCATCATTAATCTAGTAAATCAGCTACTACATTAGAGAGCCAACTTGCCATCATAGCTCCACCCAAGCACAAAGTACCATTACTCTATCAAAATCATGCCAAACTCTATTAACAAGTCAACTAGCTCAATCATTTACCCAATATTCTTTATGTAAGATAATTACATGGTTTTTAGTATTCCATTACTTTGAATTCTTTTCATCATTAGCCAAACACCTACCCAACTCCCAAAAATCTCAATTTGAGATCTTATCAATCAACCTATTATTAACCTGGATCTATACACATTAATCATCCAAGGTTGTCCCAATCATTGATGGTATTTCCAACTATTGATGGTCACCTCGATCATTGACAGTCACCTTAACCACTGATGCTCAGCCCAACTGTTTATGGTCACTATGGTATTAAAAACTAGTAAGCTATTTAAACCTAATTACCCCCAACCAAACCTAATTTTATGTATACCTACCTATTCAAAGACTCCTTTTTGATATTTTGAAGCATAACCTAATCACCTATCACTATTATTAAGTATCTAATCACTATTTTAATCATTTTTGGTCTATTTCTTAGCAAGCACTCTTGTGTTCAATTTAAGTACCCTTTAACTATTGATGCAAGTAATTTCTTTTTTATTTATATATTTAATTTCTTAAAATGTGTGGATTGATAGCCCCTAAGGAAGTTCTTTCTTGTGGAATATATCTATCGCTAGACAATCCACTTAACTATCTATCTAACAAATAAGTTTTCTTTAGTGATTTTTTATCTATAGGTCATCCTCCCAAGCCAAAGAGGATCTCTTCATCATCTTCTAATTCAATATACACACAACCAAATAGGTTTTTCAACCATATCCATACTTGTTTTCTTCTTTCCCTCTTTCCAATAATAAGCAAAAATTTACTAAAATAGGAATAATCATGACATAGGCATTTATAACAAAATCTTAGTAGAATTGAGGCATACTAAGAATATAAGAATGCACCAATATCTTAATGACCCTCAAATGAAAAATATATTTATTCATAATAGACATAAAACTTTATGGGAAAATAAGTGGAGTACCAAGGTCAATTGATAAAGGTTAGATAGATAAGAAAATTAAATTGTACCTACCTTCCCACAATGCATTCCCCATTCCTTAGAACCCCTTACAGAGTTATCAATCTATAGTGAAGATTGGGTATTTGTGTGAGAAAGTAGGTATCAATATAGATAATTTTGAATTCTCCTATCCAAATCTAATCGCCTACCACACCCAATGGACCTTAGCTCTAGTATGAGGCCAACTATGGAGTTTGAGATTTGATTGGGAATAGGAGAAGTACTATGAATCACATCTTTTCATGTGTATTCAACTTTTTCATTTTTATGTTTGCCTTTTGATCACTACCTTTTATTTAAAATTATTTGGATTATAAATTTTTATGGATTTTATGTATAATAAAAAATGAATGACAAAAGTGACACACACAAATAAGCTTTGGGTTTTGGCTATAGGAAGTAAGATATATACAGAGATGATTAACTAAATAATTTAGATTTCCTGTAAGCTATTATGTGATCTCAAATCTTAATTACATGTGTGCCTAATATGAGGTGGAAAATATATGGGATAGATGTATTTAAAAATAGATCTATGTATATAATGATACAATGAGAATAATTCTTGTTAAATGGGCATATGGTAAAAATAGGATACTATGGGGATGTGGGTTTAATAACCAAGTCACAATAATAACTATCTTTATCTAAATAGAAGATAACAAGAGATCACATAAGTATAAATAAAAAAATAAATCCATGTGAAAATAATTATAAGACATAAGTATAAGTTGGTAAAAATTATAAATATAGTCCATAGGATATCATAAAATAAATATGTAGATAAATGAGATCCAATGAAAATGAAAATCAACATATCCAATGTATAAATAATCATAAATAAAGGCCAAATAATATAATAATAATGTGATATATAACACCATGATGTGTTTATAAATAATGATAAATCTCACTACAAATACCATCCATAACATCTGATAATCCTTATGTAGTTGAAATTTGACATTAATCAGAGTCTCATCAATATTCATAGAAAGTTATGAGAAGACTTCCTTTCATACCATCACTATAAAAAAATTAGGTGTGGTATAATAATGATGATGCTCCCAAGGCATATCCTATGTGTGATACTCAATTCTAGGAATGTTACTATTGTTTTAAAACCTATGAGGTGATGTAGGTGGTGGGGAAGAAAAAGCCTTTGCCCACTAATGAACTAGAGAGGGAGGTTGAAATTATTAAAACATAGGATGTGGAAGATCTCAAACATGTTGATAAAGTACTCATCATCTATCATATGGTGTGTAGTGAAATGATGCCAAAAGAAATATGCTTCCCCATATTTTGGTAAATACTTTGGAAGTAGCTTAAGAGGTGATATAGTTTTATCTTTAGGTTATGTTATGGTTGGACATAGTGTATCAATGTATTTCCTAAGCTATCAGAAATGAGTACAATAATGGTTAGGTGTACCATGAAAACAAAATTGAATATATTAGTAGATGTTGAAGGTCTACTACCTGAAGTGATATAGGAAGATACATGTTGATGCTAATGTATATGGCAATCCTTGGTCCAATGACCAAAAACTCTATGGATATCACAACAAGGATCATCTACCCATTATGCTAGTAGAATATTGACATTAGGTAATGGAATAAGACCATCACCAATAAAGGAAGAAGATGGAGTGGAATCCAAAATAGGCTCATATGTATACATGGTTGGCTTTGTAACAGGTCAAAGTAGAATGGTTGATATCTCAGGAGGGATCAAGTAGAAATATTATTCTATCTAACAAAAGGGTAAGTTCCCATCATGGCATGGTCTATAAGCATAATTTGGAGAGGTTTAAAATTGACTAGAGGTTTAGTAAGTGTGTACTCCATTTTTGACCTATGAACAATAGAGAGAAAACTAATATTAGGTACTATAACAAGAGAAGGAACTATAGAAAAATAATTGAGAGATGGTAGTAAGGAAGAATGATATCTAAGAACTTATACATCTTTATCTTGATAAAATATGACTAAATTGGGTCTTTTAGAGAATATCCATCATCATAATCAGGTGTATATAAGTTAATAGTAAATGTATCAAATACTTTATTGGATGAAGAAGTGTGGCGAATAAGATGTGTATTTTTAGTTAGGGTAACATGTATTTCATATGAAGATTTTTTTATAGGAGTAAGGTTAGAAATAAGGAGGTAATTGAACAATGATGTTAGGAAAGAGATCATGAGTTTTGATGTTTAATCTTATCTCATATGGTTCATCATCATCATCATCATCATCATCATCTAGAAGGTTAGGAGGAATGTTTCTTATTAATTGAGGATGACCTTGATAACCTCAGATAGAGTTGATTACATAATTAAAACATGTTAATTTACAAAATTTAATGCTAGGTAAAGGTTAAAAGGTAGGTATTTTTAAAACACCTCATTCTTAGAATTATTCAAAATTCCAAGGGTTTGTGACACCTTGAATCTTATAGATAGAAACATTATGGGGAAATTTAACAAATTGGCATGTGGATGAGGTAACTACTCTCATGTGATGTGTCTAAGGTTGACTGAGTAATATATTATAGGAAATTGGAAAGTTAAATATCATAAATTTAATATAAAAATTTATGGGAGGAATCTAATAGGAAGCCAAACACAACCTAGAGTAGGCATTTATCTTATTTAATATCCTTTAAATGTAATTTGTGTGGATTTAAGATTACATTCAGAATATCTAATGTTTTAATAATATCAAAGGATATAATATAAGTGTCTGATCCTTCATCAATTAAAGCACATTTGACTTAGATATCTCATATTTTTATGATAATTAATATATAGGGTCATTCACATGAAGAACTATATTATCAATAATCATGGAAAACCTATGAAATTTGAGTGAAAGAGAAGTGTCTACTATTTCATCAACATGAATGGACATATATTCACACTATTGAAAAATTCTATCTTTAGATCCTAATAATTTACCTTCTTTCCTCATAAGAGGAGGATTATGGATGTTCATTTAGAATAATAATTGAATTGGTTGATTTTGATGATGAGGGGAAGTTATCATAAGTTATAAGAAAGGAGTTTGGGATGGACAATTGGAAAGTTTTGCTATAGGATCCCATTCATCATAACCTATTAGAGGATTATTGGATAAAGGTGCATAATGTTATAATAAATCTATTTAAGGGGTATGATGTGCATTGAAATTTATGTTAATAAGGGATATTTAGTTTAGGTTTGGTTGAATGGACCTATCTTAGATGATGTAGTTATTAATTTAAGTGTTTATTGTGTTTGAATAGAAGAATGTTGATATGAAGTTTGAGTGATATCTACTTGAGGCATCATAGTTGGAGAAAGATTAGAACTTATATCAATCATATGATAAATATGGTAATTTTTCATTCTTGGAAGTGATAATTATGTATTTTTTGGTTCCACATGCCCCAATTATATGAGATATGATGGGTAAGTGTATTAAACAATTTTTAACTTTGGATAATTATGATGGTTACAGGTCAGGTATTGTTCAATATAAGAAACTACTCTCCTCCTATTATTCATGTTGACCACATTATCATTGTTGGAGTTAGTATCTATGGTAATCTCAATGTTATTGGTGATAGGGATAGGTTGATTAGTGTTGTCTTGATGGTTAGGGAAATAATCTTTATAGATATAAATATGAGCATTGGCTTGGTTTAAATCTTCATTTTTTTTTCCATTGTCCTTAAGTTTTACTTTAAAAGGTTGTTTATGTTTGCATATAAGTGATTCATGGTAATATTTGGGTCTAAAGAGAAAGTACATATCAATATATATCAATCATAAATAAGTTTCATGAGAATGACCCCAACTTGCATGAAACCAACAAAAAAAATTTCGATCATACTAGTGTCTAATAGGATGTGTAGGGTCAAGGTGTCATGGTGAGGGTTGTTGAAGATGCCTTTGACTTTTTTCTAATAAAATAGGTTTGCTCACATCTAAATTATATTGTTGAGGAAATAAGGAATTGAGATGAGAATTAATATTAGGTGGAAGTGAAGGATAATGTTCCATTATAGTGTTTGGAGCAATGTCTTAGATGGTGTGTATAGAATCATAAGTATCTGTAACATCATCATTTTTTGTATGTAATTTTTTATCTTTTACAAGCATACAAGTTCCAATTGGAGGGTGGGGAGTTTCAAATTGACATATAAGGAAATCTTGTCATTTAGCTTGGTCAATGGCCTCTTCCAAAGATTTTGGGAAAAGAGTCTTAATGCATTATTATAATTTAAGATGAAGATCATTAGTAAATAAGTGGAAGAGGTTATCATCTGCCATATCATTCATAGATTTATTAGATAAGGCTTTCCATCATTTAATTAAAACTTTTGTTGTTTTGGATTCCAATTATTTGTAGTTAATAAAATGGGATAATTTTTTTTAGCAAGGTCATTAGTTTGGAATTATCGAACCAATGCATTAACCAAGTCCTTGAAACTAGTGATGGAGTGGGTTTTAAGTTGATTATACCAATCTAGAGCATCTCTGGAGTGATTTTTTCTAAGAGTTGGTCATAATGAACATGTTAAGTTTGAACCAATCTTTGTATAATTTTCAAAAAGTTTTTAAGTGCAAGGTAGGATCTATAGATCCATTATAAGTGATAGTGGGAATTATACCTCCTATGTCAATGTTTGTAATTTAAGGTAAAATCAATTCATATTGTAAGTGTTTAATAGTTTTATTAATAAGTGGGGGTTGAGGTATAAGGTTATCGTGTGTATCCCTAAGGGGATGTGGGGGGAATTAATATTTGGCACTCCACATTAAGTAAGTTGAGGTTGATTTTGGAGTTATAATAATTGGTTTTGTATCTAAATCATTTGATTTTCATTATTATTTTGAAAAGTATCCATTAGGTTGAGAGGTTATAATAGTAGTTAATTATTTTTAGAACTATTTTGACTAGTATAAGTTGCTTTGGATGCATTAGTATGTTATGAGGTTTTAATAAGTTAGAATGCACTAATAACATGAGATGCATTAGTGTCATGATAAGTAGTGGTGACATGGGAATCATTAGTATCATGATAAAAACTAGATGTAGTAGATCCATTATGGGTTAAATTATATTGGGTATTCATGTGGATGTTTGGGGTAGGCTCACTAAAATATACACCAGCCATGTTAGCAAAAATACTTGACATGGGGGTGAAAGAAGACATGGAGGATGAAGTCATAGTGTTATAAGGAGATATTATTAAGGGTAAAGGATTGGGGGAAATCATTAATTCACTTAACCCAAATCATGTGGAAAATATAAGTAAAGGTGAATAGGGATATCCGAAATGAGCTCCCATCATGATGTTAAATATTATTGAAGGATCCTTACCTCTATGTTGAGGATTTTCATTGATGAAAAGAATAATTTCAGCCATGTATTCAATATTATTTTCATCTTTAAAATTTGTATAAATCAAGGATTAAGTGACATAAAATAAGGAGGATTTATGTAGTTAGTAGTTTTAGTGGTGACATGGATGTTACTTTTATCCAAGTTAGTAACTGCAAAAGGTGGCTTAGCATGTTTGTTATGATTAGTAAATTTCATCATATTAGTTTGATTTTCCTGTGTGTCATTATCATACAAATGTTCCATGATGAATTTAGAATCTATACACTTTCTAAAAATGAGGAAAATTTTATGATTATACTAGGTCAAATGGGTTAACTATGTTATGTAAGAAGGAAAATAAAACAACTATCAAGAAATAGAGTCAAAAAAGTCAACTATGTTCTATAGGAAAGAAAATAGAAAATATCTATGTGAAACTAAATCAAACAAGTTGATTATGTTCTATGGTAAGACAAAAAAAAAGAGATATGTGGGAAACTAAGTTGAATGGGTCAATTATGTTCTATAGGAAAGTAGATAGAGTAGCCTGTAAGAGATTGAGTCAACAAATTTTATTGTGTTCTATATCTAGGAAATATTTTAAATGGTATAAATCTAGATGATTAAGTGATAATTAGCATAGAAGTTAAACACAAAAGAAACTAGGTTGATTAAGTTAACTTAGTTACAACACATAACACAAATCTTATACCAATGTTGGTTAATCTAAGTTTTGAAATATAAAATACAATTATCAAACAACAACCAATAATACTGAAATGTAAATGCTAATATAATAAGTGGAAATTCTTATATGTTTTAAATTGTGTTTTAAAATGTGATATGACATTTGGCTTTGTAAAGGAACTAAAAATATTTAAGCTAAAGTTGGTTTCAAGTATGTTAAGGATGAAATGGATTTGTATTGGTGATAGTAATATCTTTGTATTAGATTCTACCCCCTCACTTCATAATACCACAATGATAAAGGTGTCAAGTGATTTTCCAAAATATATCAACCACATATTTATAGTCATCCAAGAAAACAAGTTGGCTTCCCCCTTGGTAATGAAATCCAAGTAGGTAAAATTGGGTAGAATTATTTGATATTTTGTGATTTGGTAGTGTGTAAAAGAAGAATGTGACTAATTTGGTAAATTAACCTCCCTAATTATACTATGTTCACTAATCTAAGTAAGCAAGCAGATAAATGAAAAGTGAATTAATTTCTAATAATTTGAGTTAATTTCATTTTCTTGAAAAGACATGGTACTAGGTCAATTCGATCAACCTAATATGTAAATAATACATAATAGAGTCAATTTGGTCGACTCTATATTTTTCAAGATAGTTCATAAAAATGCAATTAATCAAGTTGAATGAGTTTTTTGGGCAATAAGTAGGTATAAAACTAAGTCAAGCTAGTCGACATAGTTTACTATAAGGGTACAATTTTATAGAAATGAGAAATTGGGAAAAATACAATTAGAGTTTGATTAAAATTAAGATAAAATAAAATAACTAGGATGGTTATAATGAACTTGAAGTTGGTTTGATCAATTTGATTTTTGATTGATATTAGCAATGTGTTGAATCTACTAAATTTCCATTTTTAAGATGTGTTATCCAGATGAGAGTTTGAACCTACAAAATAGAATTTTAAAACAAATTTGAACTAGTCAACTGAGTTTACATAAATTGAATAAAAAATATATAAAATAACTATGTCAATAGAATCTATCTAGTAGTCTAAATAGAATTTATTAGAAAATTTGAAAGATAAGATGACAAACTTAATGGGTAGGATTGATCTATGGTAATAAGAGGTAAAATATTATCATATAGATCCAAAAAATATCAAGAGGCTAACCTCACTTGAAAGACCTTTAAGATGATGTCCTAACTATATCAATCAGATTGATGAAGTACAAGATGACATGTAAATAATATAAAACTAGGTTAATTGTATCAATGTAGTTATTTGTAGAAGAGAAAGATATACACACAAAATTAAACTAAGTTTATGGGATTAGTTGAGTATTGAGATTTACATAAAAAATATTACACTGAGTCGATCCAATAGTCTAAAAATGAAGATTGAAAAATCTAAAAGTGTTAGTTCATGTTAGGTTCACTAGAATGTATGCAAGTGAAAGTGAAGGTGATCTACAAATTAATCCTAACTATAATAAGATAAATTAACTAAATATACAACTTAAAATACTTATATAATCTAGTTCATGACCAATATGGATCCGCTAACCTACCTAAGGGATCTCTTATGATATAATATGGCTAAAGAGGGTTCCAAAGACTCTAGTAAAGAAACACCACATGATAACCCTAGCTAGGTCTTGATAATTAATGTAATAATAAATTAAAGTAAATCTAATTTAGTTCTCACTAAATCTTGTGGCATAATCGGTGGATAAACATAAACAATAAACATGAAAAGTAAAACTATACTCAATTCAATGTAGAGGTAATCCTAAGAATGGAGACATAATACATTCATTAGACATTATAAATGAAAATCTATATACCAAAATATAAGAGAAAGAGTTAAGAGTACTTACCTTGAATACAAACCCATCTATCCTCAACCTCTCCCTTGGCCAATGGTGATTTTAGAGGTTTTTGTGATTTTTGAAGAAACTAAGGATAAACAATAGACTATAATCTAAATAAGGACCTTTTAGTGAATCTAAAACCTTTAAAAGATAAAGTTTATCCTCCAAGAAGTAGGAAACCCTAAGTAATGATGCCTCAAGTAAAATGGCATAAAAATAGATAAAATGTACAAATGAATGATTCTATCTACTTTAAATGGGGTGAAAGATGTGTATATATAGCCTAATTTGACCCTAAGCCCTTCCATAATTTTAGCTGATGTAATCATCCCAATCAACCTAGTTACTTATAAAATAAAGTTGTTAGGTAATGGACTAAGATGACCAAGGTCAAATCAGTCCCATAAAAATAACTATTTATAGAACTAGGTTGACCCATTCGATTGCATTCTATAAAGTGGTAAAAATGGCTTCTATTTTAGGTAGTGTCTATTTAAGGTGGTGAGTTAAATTTAGAAATAATTAAGAGTGGGGTACCAAATCTTAGGGAAACATATATGAGGAGTTTGTATTGGTTTTAAGTATAGGTATAGGGGATAATATTGTGAATCACCGAAGGTATACCCAGCCCCTTCTCATTACACCCTTTAAGGTGTGCACTTAGAGAGATTGAGACTCAATAGGCTCCTAAAAGAGATGAAGCATCAATAATTGATAAATTTTTAAAATATTGTGTGTATACAGGATCTAGCATAAGCACCAATAAAAATAGTAGTCATCCAAAAAAGGGAGAAGGTAAATGGTCATCCCAAAAGATGGGGAAATTAAATGGTCAAATAATATAGAAGAAGATAAGGAAAAAAATATAAAAATATAACAAATGATAACAATTAAAATTACACCTAAGAACAACAATGAAAGTAAAGGATGAAAGTAAAATGGAATAAAACCAAATAACCAAAAAGGAAACAACTGTGTTGCAAATGATGTGAAAATACCAAAAAACCAAAAAGGAAATTATGGTGTAAGTAAAATGATAATAATGAATAACAAAAATAAACATGAGATAAAAACAAAAATAAAAATTTATGCTAACATCTATATCAAAGATGAGAATGTTAAATATAACTTTGTGTCTTGGAAGGTTTTTGAATTTGAATTTGGTTGTTATTAGATGTGATAGTTTATTGATTGATATCTCATGCAAAAGATGAGAAATCAAGAAGAAAATAAAATTATGATCAAATTTGTAAAATTCTTTTGCATCATGGATAAGATAGAGGATAGGAATTATTAGATGACTGAAATGCTAAAATATGGGTTGTGTAAGATGCACCAATATGTGTAGTATGAAAAGGATGGGCATCTCAAGATAACCTAACATGTGTGATAATAATAAGATGGGCATCATAAGATGCCCTAAAGTGTGGGACGTAAATATAAAATAAATAAAATATTTTCAAAGAAAAATTTGGATTAATTACTATAAAAAAATTAAATTGATTTGCTTATGCAAAAAGTAAGAACACATAAAATTAGGTCATATAGGGCTAATCTCATTGAAAAATGAGAACATAACAAGGTCAATGTTGGTTTATATAGTTTGTTGTAAAAATAACATAGAATTAAATAGGTCATCTAAGGTCAACTTATTTTATTTTTAAAAAAAAAAATCACATAACTAAATTAGCCAAGTTGACTTAGTTGACTATGTGTTATAGTTTTGAAAATTTTGAAAAACTAGCACAAACATGATGAAAATTAATATACTGAGTTGTTTAATAGTTAAAAAAATAATTTAATGATGTAAATTGTAAGAACCCAAATGATAATACTAGGTCAACCATGGTTGACTAATTTAGTTATGAATAACTTAGATCATATGACTAGGTTAAACATGGTTGACTTAACTATCTAACTAAAAATGTTGTAGATCTAGTCATATAGAGCAAAAAACATAAAAAACACTATTATTTTATAGGGTCAACCATGGTCAAATTAGTATACAAAAATTTAAAAACTAAAAATAATGAAATAAACTAGGTCAACCTGTGTTGACATATTTTTATTAGAAAAAAATTAAATTTTTTAGAAATGAAGTAGGTTAACATACATGACCAATTTGAATATAGAGGAAAACATAGAAATCAAGGAATATAATTGGGTCAACCTGTGCATCCTATTTGATTATGTTAGAAATTTTGTCTACAAAAAACTAAATTGGGTTGATCAATATGACCTAATTGACTATATATCCAAGATATATAAAGAGTGAATAAAATTAGGTTGACCAATACAACCTAGTTGACTATGGATGAAAACCTACAAACAAAAAAAATTGGGCCCGCCTATATGACCTAGTATATTTTAAATAAAAACTTGAAATACAAGGGTTAGATTCACATCAAGTTCACTAGAATGTATGAAATAGATAAATATATATACAAATTATCCTAATCATTAAATATAAACTTAAATAATCTAATCAACTAATATCTATTATAATACTTTGTATATCATGATCATGACCAAATTGGATCAACTAAACCTAATTAAGGGATCCCTTATCACACAACACTAAAGGAGAGGTTTCAATAGCCTCTAATAATATAATATCATGAAATAACCATAGATATATATTATGATTCATAAAATGAAAAATAATCTAGTGTTATTAAAGCTTATAACATAAAGGGATGGTTTAAAACAAACAAGGGATCATGATAACCAAATCGGGGCCTAGATTACCTAAGGTAGAATATGGAAAGTTAAAACAATCATATATCCATATTAAGCTTATGTTTAGAGAAATATTTAACAAGGATACATAAACATTCATTTAATAATATATAATAAACTTATATTTACTAAATGAAATAAAGGAAAGAGCATAAGGTTAAAAATACTTGTCTTGATGGGGGAATCATCGAGCCTCAATCTTGCCATTTTCAAATGGTGATTTTTATGATATTTCTTTGGTTATGAATATTAAAAATGATTAAAATAGGATATAAGCTAGCTAAAGACCTCTTATCCAATATCCAAGACATTCACAGGATAATTTTCCTTCAAGATGGCAATCTACCTATAGTTCCTCCAAATGTGAAGTAGGGTAGAAGTACGAGCAAAAGCATAAAAAAGTGAGTGTGTATGATATATTGGAATGAAATGGGCACTTATATTTATAGTGGTAAATTCTACTAATCCATCTTAAAAGTTTAGCTAGAAACATTTCCCAACCTCAATGTAGTTGAAAAGGATTTGATTATCACAAAATGAAGTTCACCATGGCTGATGTTGTAGGATTTTATTTACCTAGCCAAAATAATATAATGATAGGGTCAACCATGGTCAACATAGTAGAATAGGATGAAAAATAGGCTAAAATAGACTATATATATATATATATATATATATATATATATATATATATAATATGACTATGCATAAATGTTAGATTATACTTAAATGTTTATTTTACACACACACACACACACACACACACACACACACACACACACACACACACACACACACACACACACACACACACACACACACACACACACACACACACACACACACACACACATTTAGGATGTTTGAGAGTGTTTAATTATATTTCATAATTATCCCTATTTTATGATTTCAATATCAAATATATATCTTATGAGTAAATTTGTAGACACTCTAAGGAATTTGGATTAATATTAGGAATCATATGATGCTTAAGGAGGGGTGATGAAAGTTTGAAAAGGCTTAAATGAATAAGCCAAGGATAGTGACATTGAACACACCAATAACCCTTCTTATTATAACCTTATATAAATATTGAACACCTTTTATAGACCACAAAGATATCTTGACACTCTCATTACTCACTCTAAGACCATCAGAAGGACTAACACACTAACAATGGACATTCAAACAGTCATGACAAATGATGACTTAGAAGCAGTCCTAAACACATCCTTAACCAATGTTAGAAGATATGCAAGAGACATTCATGATATCATAGAAATATTTGGAAATTATAGATAAGCTAAGGGGGGATCTTATACAATTTTTTGATGTTAGGGGTTTACATTTGTCCTTTCAAGGACAAAATTTCAACATTTATGGTGGCTTTGAGGGGTGACCAACTTGATGGTCATGAGAACCCAAAGACTCAAGCATGACTCATGACTTGAAGGACCCCAAAAATGGATTGTCAAATTGATTAGTACATTTTTACACCTTAAAGACTACAAAAATAATAAGAAACACAAAAAAATTAAAGGAAACAATACCTAACACCTAAGAACAAACTAAGACACTAAAGTAATATGACAATTATTTATCAGCTTGTGTATAACACACTTATTAAACCATGATAAAAAAAATATTGAAAAAACTGACTAAAGTACACCTCATTTATCCTCCAAGGTCAAAATTAAAACTCCTTTGATCAAGTTGGTTGCATGAGTTCAAATGATTATATGTTGATTAGAAGCCTCACTTTCAAATAAAAAAATTGTCATGCTCATGCTGTCTTATGAGAGTGATTAGACCTTATGGATCCATCTATAGGTTCATGGGTTGATTATATGAGTCAATCACCCAATCATACTCTTCCCATATCCATCTATATTGCATAATCAATGTGATATATACTTCAGTCATGAGCTACAATTGATTTTACCCATGAGACTTAGAGTAGTCAAGTACCAAGGTATGCTTTGTAAGATATTACTCAAGTTCCTCATGGGGTAGAGATGGAGTGTCTAAACTCAAGAATTTTTTTCCAAATCTTCCATCTCATCACGATAAATTGATAAAACATGTGTTTCACTTCCATTCTTGCCATCTACTTATAAAACATCATGTTGATCACTCTCATGCTCTAATGCAAATTGATCATGTTCATCTTCAATAGAGAAAGGTAGTTCTTCAACCCCTTCAAGTTTTAATTCATATTGATTTGGTACCTATAGACTTTCATTTCCTTCTTCATTTGAAATATTAGCTTGTTGTTCAAATCCATCATTTAAATTTTCCATATTGAGTTATTTAATTTCATTCAAGAACTCATGTTATAAGAGTTTCTAATGATCTTATAATTCACTTTAGTTGTTGATGGCCTCAATAATGGGCTCATATGAGTTTTTTCCATTAATGTATTCCATGAGAGATGTTTCTTGGGTTGTGTTCATATTTAATTCATCACAATGGCATTGTGACTGCTCCATATCATCCAACTTTCCTTTATGCTCTAAATCTAATATTTAAGGATGAATAAAGGTTCTAATCATGATAGCATCTTCATATGTGCTTTAGGTGCCCTATTTAATGTGTCCTTTAAACCTTGTTATAGATGCCACATGGTTAATTTCCTCATTATCCTTATTGAAAGTTGCTTGGGTGTTTTCCCATCTTAGGATTGTCAAGCTTGGAGGCCACACTCTTATTATTGAAATATTAAATTGTCTTGTAAGATTTAGATATGGTTTGATGCTCATGAGTAGATGAATCATGGAGAATTGATGAGGCACTCAAAAAACTTAAGAGAAACCTTGAAATAAACTTCATACTTTTTCCTTCTTCCTTACTCTCCTTTGAAGGGGAGGCATCACATGGTCAGGTGTTCTAGCTCATAAAGGATTCCTTTATAAAATAATTATAGATTATTGAGAAGGCATAAGATCTTGGAGGGAATCTTGAATGCATGGATATTTCTTTGGAGAAGGATATTGAAGGAAATATGCACTTGAGGTGGTTGGGCTGTATGGATGGATATCAAACTTAGAGAGTGATACATAATTTATTTTGACCCCTACACCATACCCAAGTTTGTAGACTATATAATACAAGTCACTAGACAAACATCCCCCATTCTTGGCAATAAAATCACAAGACAAACATATGGTAAAATGAGGTAACAAGTATACAATAATAATGTCTTGTGAAATTGAAATCTTGGGTTAGGCATGAAGGGTGAGTTGTAGGTTCTTGAAAAGGCAAAACATCCTCATAGGATATCCATTCTAATGCAACTCAAGGTTAAAGGTAAGCTCATACACCAAATTTAGATTATCTACCACTAGCTTAGGGATAATTGAAATGCTAGACTTGTCATAAAACAAGAAATTATGAACTAACAAGTCTCCAATGCTTTTAGGGGTGAGAAAAGGAGATGGATCATTTTACATAGCATATTTATCTTAGTTTGTATGGGTACTTTGATGATGGAAAAGGTCTTGGCATTCAATCTCTTCATTTTGCCTAAGGAATTATTTCAACTTGTCTCTCTCCTCCCTTAGCTTCTCAATCTCTAAATTCAAATTATCATTATACAGTTTAGGCTAACATTAAGGGATAACATGTTGGTACCATGATTGGTCATAAGTATAATAAGGTTTCCAAGGAGGTGGTTGAGTTCCACAAGAAGGTGGATAGTCTTGGTAGTTAAGAAGTCCATTATGAGGCTAATATGGTCATCATAATGTTCATAGGGGTAATTGTAGGGATGATAGGGAGGAAGATGACATAAATTTACCCCAAAAAATGCCATAAATCCTTATTTAATATGTGGAAAACAACATTCATGAGAAAGAACCTTAATTACCTATGTAACAATGATCATGAAGAAGCTACAATGTTCCATTAATTAGTCTAATAGGTCTGCAAGTATAAAACCTAGAAAAGTTTCCTCGTACCAACATGAAGGATACAAAACAAGGCCATAAGGCCTAAATATATAGAAGTATGGGAGAGTGAAAGAAGAGATAATGGTGTGGAAAAGTAGATAAGGGCCATATATTACCACAATCAACTCCATCTATAGTTACAATCAACTCTTCTAACTCTTCTCATGTGTTGACCTCCAAATTGATGATCTTGAACAATTTTCAAGGTGATGAGATAAAGGTGAGGCTGTATCTAAATTCCACCAAGTGATAGCCATTCCTAAAATATTCCATCACTCTTATTATGATAGTTATAAAGTGTAATTGAGGTGTAATTAGCCTCTGTGAGGTGTTGAGTAGCCCACTAGTCCTTATGCACATGTGCCAAGATTCGAAACTACCTCCACCTTTATAATGGATATTTAAAGTGTATTTGACCCATTCAAATAATCAATTACATGGAATTATACTACATTAAGTCTCTTCATTATCCCCTCTATGCCAAATTTGATATCTCTTATTGACCAAATAGGCTAATTAGGCTAAATAACCTAAATTTTTGTGATTGGTATCCATGAAAGACTTATATGAGAGCTTGAAAACCTATATATGGATGATTTTTAGGTCTTAAAAAAATCCTTACATCATAACATGAGCCCTTTTGATCAATAAATGACTACAATTATGTCAAACTAGTTGGATATGTCTTGTTATTCTTCATTTTTATAGACTGGCTCATTAGAAGAAGCCTATAGAGGCACTTACAAGCATTATTTTAAGAATATTATGTCTTGAAGAGGTAGAATAAGTGTTAAACCTTCCCTTTGAATAATTACCATCTCTTAGATCAAATTTTTACCTCTCTTTCTACCCTTTTTCTTAGAAAAGTATAGTATTATGACCCTTATATATAGATTCCATATAATCAGGTACCATGACCAGTTCCTCCTCTAAATTTATGTAACATTCTAGGTTTTTTATTTACCATTCGAGGGTGCTAGGATACCAAAATATTAAGATTTCCAAAATTGAGTTTGCCTAGGGTCTTAGAGAGGTTTTGGGTGTCCAGTACTCTTAGTAATGATTCATAGAGTATGGACCCTTAAATCAATACTCCTACCATATATTTTAGGTACATGGACCCATTAAACTTCTATAATAATCTTAGGTTCCCATGCAAAGAGTAATTCAAGATATGGATGTATAGAAGTAAGCTTGTGTTCTTTTGCAGACAACTTGAGCATGCTAGCATTCTTAACCTTTGTTCATAAAGGTGGGCCCCTCATTCCCACCCAATATTCCTTGAATTTAAATTTTATTAGGATCCTCAATCCCCAATAATATAATTTTAATTTAACCCTTATGTGGTGAATGATCTAAGCACTTGAACAAAGGCCTCGAAGGACTATTTAGGACTGTGTGCTTCAAACTAGCTTTTTTAGATCTAAATTGACCTTCTTTCTACTTTTCATTACCTAAAATCTCTTTGTTTAGACTTGCATCAGCCTCCCTACACCTTCTCATGGTGTCCAATTTTTTTGGAATGGTCTGAATATATATCTATAGTGTACGCAATCAGAAATATATCACATTTATAAATCAATCCTAGTTTGGAGAAGATATATCCAACTTACACTTTTGATTGGGGATACATTAGATAATCAGGAACATGAACAATATGTGTATTTGATATACTTGATTATGGGATATCTTACTATGATAATATCATTAGGAAGTGTTCCAAATCCTCTAGTCAAGTGAAACTCTGCAGTAACCCTAACTAAATCCTATGTTTTCAAATTCATTATACTAATAACAAGTAAAGTAAAATCTATTATAGTGTGCACCAAATCTTGTGGAAAAATATGGGGGTTAGTAAAAAAATAAGAATAAACATGCATAAAAGAATCCTAATTAAGATATGTATAGGTAAGACCCTAATTCATGGAAAATAAGAGTGATATTATTTGAAACCCAATACTTACGCTACTTCTATCTACTAAAGAGAGGAACTAAGTTATAGAATACTTAGCTAAAATATGAATATGTCGAGACTCAATATATCCCTTGGCCAAAGGGGATTTATAAGAGGTTGTTTTGGTTTGTAAGGATCACTAAAAAAGGCTAAATCATCCAAGACTTCTCCATAAGACTAGATTCTATAAGTAGAGACCCTAAGATAATATTTTTGAAATATAATGGTGGAAGATTAGATTTTAAAGAAGTGTAAATGAATAATAAATATTGATGTCTCAATAATGATGAAATAAATGTGTTTATATAGGTAGATCTAACCCTAAATCCTTCTAAAATTTCTCACTGATAGGGCCAACCTAGTTGACCTTGTATCTGTATACACATAATATTATTAACTTTTATCAATTACTGACACCTTGTGGCTTACAAGAACCCATCAAGTCTCAATCTTTCTGAGTGCATACCTTAAGGGTTGCACCGAGAAATGGGTGGGTAGACCATTGGTACTTCATAATATTGTTGTCCCTTTTTTCACTTGCCATCTACACACTTGTCTCTTAAAAACCATTTACCCTAAGCTTATTCTTCTTAGCCTTACCCATTATAAACATTTTTCATGCTTTATCCTCCTTTTTCTTGGCTTGACAACCTTTCACCAGTTGACTATACTAGGTTGACTGGGTTAACCCTGTACATTTTTTATCCTCTAGTTATTGTATAGGGTCGATTAGGTTGACCCTATACTATTTATGGATATTTTTCACTTGGATTTTTGTTAGCCATTCAACCAACCTAGCTCAGCACCTAGTGATTTATTTCCCAAAAACATATAGGGTTGACTGGGTCAACCCTCTATAGCTAATATATTCAAAAGGATTTAGGGAAAGATCTACCTATATATACAAGTTCATTTCCAAACATTTTTAAGAAGAGAATCAAATAAAAATAAATATTAATGAACATCTATTTATTGACCATTGTATTTGAGGAATAAATCTTAGGGTCACATAATTTCTTTGAAGATATGGATCTTTTCTTATGGATAAGTCTTTTTAATGCATAGATATGTCTTTTATCCTAGAGTTGATATGTTTTTTTGGTCCTTACATATCACAATAATATCTTGTGAATCACCTTGGCCAAGGGAGAGATTGAAGCTTAGTGGGTTCATCTTCAAAGGTAAGTATTACTAACTTTATTTCTCCTTTGTAAGAGTAGATAGATAATGTATTTATGATTCTTTCCCATGCATTATGATTTCATATACATTTATGTGAGTATATGTTTTCTATGCATGTTTAGTTTATTTTGTTTTGTTTCTAACACCCACTTTGTGTCACAAGATTTGGTGTGCACTAGATTATATTTACTTTCTTGTTTATTAGAATATAGTGAACATTAAACCTAAGATTATTTTAGGATTTTTGCATGATTATGTTAGAATATAGGCTTTGGAACACTCCATAGCATGGTGTATTGTGACAAGTGATCCCCTAATTAGGTCTAGTGGATCCCCATATTAGTCATGTTCTCACTTAAAAAAATTATTCCCAATCATAAGTGTAGGTATGCTTTATCTTCTCTAAGCTAGAATTGATCTATAGATAAGATATATTTTTGATTGCATACATTCTAGTGAATCCAATTTGAACTAACCCTTTTAGGATTTGTTTACCTTATTTCATTTTGTTTAATTATTTAATCATTATTTTTATCATATATTTTTCATACTAGATTGACTTTGTCTTACTAATATCTAACTTTTGTGTGCAAGTTTTTAGGTATAGGCTACTGGATCAACCATGTCAACTTAGTACAAGTTTTTAGACTTATAGACATCTAGTCTAGACTACTAGGTCAAACTAGTAAACCCTTTACTTTTTTAGCCATCAGGTTTAACATATCAGGTCAATCCAATCAAGCCTATATATTTTTAGGCATTCAATAGAAAGTTTATGTAATGTTTGATCGACCCATCCAAACTAGTTAGTAGAGTTTGCAAACATATATCAATGTTCTTGAATAATAATCTTCATTCTTTGCATCTCTGATCCACTAAGGTTCCTTTTTATCCCTTTGTATATTTATTTATATTATTTTCTTTTATAGTTTGAAGTCTTTAATACTACCCTTGCATATTCAACTGAATTGACCCTACTAACCCAGTTCTATGTTTTGTGTGTTGTTTGAGTAATTAGGTCAACTTTGTCAACCCTATTCATTTTCAGACGTTGATTTTGTAGTATAGGTTCAAACCTATCGATCCTATTCTATATTTTTTATATACACTATTTACTATATCAACATTGTACCTTATTTCAAAGTTAGAATTAACCTTATATGCTAGTAATTAGTTCACACTTTATTTTATTATTTCTTGCATGCTTAAAATAGATCACATATCTTAATTATGTGGTTTTCAATTAATAATGTAGTTTCAATATTTTCTATTTTATGAACACACAACCAAATCACAAAATATAAACAAGAAATTTAACATTTATCTACCTAAGATCAACCTACTTGGATTTAATCACAAAGGGGGAAGCCAACTTGACACTCTAGTCAAGTATAAAGCATGGATAATGGTATATTATAGATAAGCACCTAACACCATTATCTCTATAGTGTGTAAAGTGAGGGGGTAGGACCCAATACAAAGCCTATATCATTGCCACTATATATTTAGATTTTTATTCTTTTTCCTTACTTAAAACCAACTTCCCATCATATTTAAAATCATATCTTAATAATATAATAAACATTTAGGTTGACCAATTAGTTATCTCTTTACTTTCCAAGTTGCTTGCTTACTCTTTACTCAACTATATTTTGTATTAAAAACTTGCATTAGCCAGTCTTGGTGCAAGGTTTTGTGTTGTATGATTCAACTGGATTATCCAAAATTAATCCAATTAATAGTTTGTTTCCTTTTTATTATTTCTTTCCAAATTTCTTGAAAAAATTATCTTGTTTTAATCCACAAATCTATCATAGGATTTTTAAATTTCCTTCTTTATTGTACTGGGTTGACCTAGTCAACCTTGTTCATTTTTTTAGCATCTATTAAATATAATATATCAACCCAATCAACCCTATTCAATTTACATACCCTACTTCCTCTTTTTTTATCATTTTTTCATCATATTGTATCAACCCAATCAACTTTTTATAGTTTACAAACCCTATTTGTATGCTAGGTCAACCTAGTCATCCCTGTACCATTTCTATCATCTCCTATTATATTTCTTTATCATCTCTCTTTCTTTCCCTTTATCATGGAATTTTTTCTTGAAGATAATACTAATTTGTAATCAATAGACATGATGAATTTTACCAACCCTCATAGGGTCTCCCATAGACATAGTAGGGATCTTTTCTTAGATGCTAGTAACCTTGATATTGGCACTCACAAAATGAATTATGGGACCCCTCCTAATACCTCTTCATAGTGTGATCATAAAAACCTAAATTAGAGTATACCCCTAAAATACACTTATTTGTCTCTAAATTTCCTCAACATCAAGTAAATGATCCTTCTACTATTTATAATCTTATGATTAGTGGTCAATTTGAATAGCCTCATTCACCTACTCATATATTTTCAATTGGATTTTGGGGTACCAATTTATTCAATTCTCAACATCTTCCTTTGATCATGACTTCTCATACCATGACCTCTACTTCTCTAACTTCTTCCACCTTCATGCCTAGTATATCCACTAACATGGCAAGTTCTACATCTAGTGGGCCTCTCACAAGATCCATTATCTTAATCCTTCCACCAGTGCATCATTTTCTACCCAATGTAATCATGCTACTAGTTCTTCTTCTTCTCAATCATTCATTGGTCCATATTTTTCTACACATGCAAATTTTTCCACTAGTGTCTCACATTCTCATAATTCCTCTCAAGCTCCTATCAATACCAATAGTGGTACCTAAGCCACTAATACCAACTCTAATGCTTCTAACAATGCTAATCAAACACATCAAATATTATTAAAAACACTCAATCAAATGAATACCTTTCAAGCTCACAACACACATAAAATGATGAGAATGCAAAACCATGTTATTCATCTTCAATCTCATCCTTAGACAATGGCTTGGGGTATACATAACCATAATGTTCCCCCTCTTCTTTGAAATTCTCAAGACAATCTTATTCCTCAACCTCCTTTGATAAAAAAATTTATTAAGCATATCCAAAATGAAAATCTCACTAATCAAATTACTAATATTGATATATGAGGTATCACACCTAAAATATCTTATAATAGATCAATTCATCCCACCCTTCATCTTAAAGCACTTGGAAATATTTATAAGGATTGGGTCAAACTGAACACCTTTTCCACTACCAAACTCTTAGAGAAAAATCTCTTAGGTGATACCTTGGATTGGTACAACAACCTTAGAGCTCATTACATTACTATTTTGGAGGATTTAGTGAATTATTTAGTCTAAGAATTTTAAACTAGTGATCTTCCTAAAAATACTTTGCCCCACTTCATAAATTGCAAACAACTTGAAAATGAAACTGCTCAAGCCTTTGTTAAAAGGTGGAAAACTTTGTCAAATAAATGTGAACATAACATGGTTGATGATAATCTTTTCCATATTATTACTAATGCCCTTTTCCCTAAACTTAAATATCAGGTTCGTACACTCTCTCCATGTACATTGGAGGAGTATATTGACCAATCTAAATGACAATATTTCATTATGCATCAATTCGAGCCACCCCAACCTTATATGAGTCATCATCTCTTATTTAAGAACAAAAATTGTAATATTACCAATGATGGTCTTACATATTCTTATGACACCATTCACAATATTCAAGCTATCATTCCTACCCCTTCATTGGAACTAGTTATCCCTTCTCAACAATATACCAATCCTCACTTATATTTACCAAATAACATTAACGTTCACAAACCTCTATCCTTAGTTTAATTTCTTAAGCATATACCTAGGCCTCTTCCATGATAACTTTACCCTACCCATCCTATGAAATCTTGGTATGATCCTAATAAATTTTGTTGGTTTCATGATATTTAGGGTCATTATCATGAGACTTGTAGATAAATTCATAATTAAATATGGAATTTTTTTATCGGTCCTAATTTTGATCATGATTATATATTTTGAAACCATCAACAAGCTTATGAAATTGCTTTTAAGGACTATAAATCACATGATAAATATCAAGCTTTAAACCAAGCCAATGCTCATTTGTCTATCTACAAAGATCATATTCCTAAGCATTAACCTATTCAAGACAATCAAGACAAAGTCACCCCTTCCACTAATAATGTATAAAGTCTTGTTGAACCCACTTCTAAAGAGAATGTGGTTAACATGACTAATATATGAAGGGTGGTTATTTTTATTAATTCCTAACATATCTACACTCCATCTAGAACATATCATGTTATCTAGAATTTTTCTCCAACTTATTTAAATGAGTTGGGTCAAGATGACCTTATTAATTTTGATGATTAAATTTTTAATTCTCCCTTGGATAATACTCCCTTATCTATTTATACCACTCTTCTAACATCTTCTAACACTAATGATAATAAAGCTTTTATTAACACTTCTACCAATTCTCAAAATCAACTTGAACCAACTACTTCATTATCACAACATGATTTATGACGTTATTCCAAACCTTCCTCTTCTTATCAACATAAATTAAAATTCACTTTGGATCCTTCTTCGGAGGACCTTCTTAATAATTCTACACCTATATCTAACAACCTTCTTATGGGTTATGATGAGTGGGATCCCATTACAAAACTCACTAATCTCCCATCCCAAATTTCATTTCTTGAGATTATGAGGACTTCTCCATGTCATAAAAACCATTTTATGCAACTATAATTTGAGATGAATATACATCATCCTCCATTAGTAGAATGGGAGGTAGCCTTATTTGGATATGAGGATAGTATATTACAATAATGTGAAGATATGTCTATCAATGTTTATAAAATTATGGACACCTTTCTTTCTTTAAAATTTCCTTTAGCTTCTATGATTCCTGATGAGATTATACTTTATGTGCATGATCTTCCTTTATTCATTATTATTCAAATATATGATATCTAAATTAAGAGTGCATTGATTTATGAGGGTTATAGCACCTACATTACCTCTCTTGAGTTCATTAAAACCCTTAGATATTTAGGATGCAATATGAAGTCTACATGCAACACCTGCTAGTGATATGATAGAAGGAAAATTCTTCCTCTAGGTTTTATGTAGCTTCCCATTACAATCCCACATTTCACCATTCATGTGAAGGTGATGATCTTTAACTTTCCCCTTTCTTATAACATCTTGCTTGGTAGGTCATGGACTCATCATATGAGAACTATTGCTTCTTCTACCTACCAATGCATTAAATTTCCTCATAATGGAGCCATTTATAGGATTCATGGTGTTAATAACCCTTGGAATTTTGAATAATTCCAAGATCATGGTGTCTTTAAGATTCCTACTATTAAACCTTTTCCCAGTGTTCCATTTTATGAATCTCAGCATCTTAACTTTCCTATTCATTCAAATTAAGGTTACAATGGACATCCTGAACTCATTGGGAACATTCATCCTAACCTATTAGATTATAATGATGATGATCCCAATGAAATTTACTTAAATATTAAAACTTATGATCTCTCACCTCATATCATCTCATAGCTTCCTGCTTCCTTGTAACCTTATTCTCGTAAGCCTCCTTGCGATGATATTCTCATAATCTTGACCAAGATTCAACATTTTATTCACCACACATACTTAGATGACAAGGTCATCCCTAATTTTTTTAATTGATCTTTGTACCCTAGATTATGATAATGGTTATTATTTAGATGATCTATTATTAGGTGGTCTTGTATAGGCTCATGATGTTGATATTGTTTGTTATCATTATTCCTTACACCTTTTCATGTATCTTCCTATATTCCTTCATTTAAAGTTACTAATTTTATAATTTTTAATATTTATCATAGGGTAGAGATGGTACCAACACCTCCAATTTTTGAGGAGCCTCATAGGAGTATACTCATGGATCGTGACTAGGCCTTACAATTTTTCTAGGTTCCCTTATCACTATAGTTAGTTTACTCCTGAGATTAGTGAGAGCCTTCTTAGACCTTCTATATATCTCTCTCCTCCCTTAGTAGATCCCTTATCAGAGTCCATTACCACTCCCACTATATTTGAGCCCATTATTTCTATTACTATAGTTGACCCTATTCTCACTCTTTCTCTTGATAAACCTACCCCTACTTCTCATCCCATTTCTCCTTTCATTGAGCCTAGTTCCATTCCTCCTCCATCACCACCTTATATTGGCAATGTTTTTCTTCCCTTGCCTAATATGGATTCATTTCCCACCAAATGGTCCGATGAGTCCTCTCTAGCTTCTTCCATTCCTATTATACTTCCTTTTATGAGTGTTTCTCCTAAGACCACTCAAAATCATATTTCTTGCTTTCATGGGACAAATAATCATTTTTATACCCATTATCACAAGTTGTGATAATATATTGATACTTTACATCCTTCCTCTTCTACCTCAGACAAATCCACACCTCCCTCGAAGGATCTACCTTAGTATGGTGAGGTGTATTGTCTATGGCACTAATGTGGAACTCATCACACTAATCATTGTCACATCCTTAAACAACATCTTATGGATCAACTAATAGCTATTTCTAGACCTTTTTATATTCCTCACATAGGTCATTCTCAAAATAAATCTTCCCTTTATTCTCATATGGATCCACCACTAGTGGTTCCATCCCTTCCTATGGTCCCTTCATCACCTTCTATTCCTTCACCTGTAGACCTTCCCTCACTTATGGATCCTTTTCCACCTATAGATCCCACTCCCATGCATTCTCATGATCATCCCTTTCCTAATTTTTATAGCATGATCTATTGAGTATTCATACTTTTTCAATTAAAGAGATTAAAAGAGAAGTTTTCTCTTGGTTTTCATTGAATATTGATGAGACATTAGCAAAAATTCATATATATCTTATAGAGACTTATGTGATGTCTTGGATAATGTGTGTGTGAAAATTTATCACTAGGTATGAGAACATTCATGGTGTATTTTAATTTACATTTTTTGATGTGTGCTCTAATTTCATTCTTATGTATCTGTTATATCGTTTGACACTATGTCAAATTCATATTGTTCTTATATGGTGATTCTTTACTTTTTGGTACTATATCTTGCTTATATTATCATTTATATTTGAATATGATTGTCTTTCTTTATCATTGCTTCCTCTTTATTTCTTGAGTTTTTTCTAAAAACTCTCTTCTTGTGCCTTCATGATTGTTTGATTTCTTATCTTTATTTTTCATAGATTATTATCATTGCGGCTTGGTTATTTAAACCCTATTCCTTTTTATCTTTATCTCCTTTTACCATGTGATCAGTTAGTAAAAAATCCATCTCATTATACTTTCCTTTTATTAGTCCACCTTTGGAGCTCCTTTTCCCTTCTTCCTTTTTGTCAAACTAAGCATATACATGGTTGAGACTTGAGATCACATACTAGTTCATTGTTAAGCCTAAGTTTCCTAGTCAATATTTGTCTTTGGTTACTTATCTTCTTTTAGCCTTAGCCTAAAGCTCATTCATGTGTATAAATACATCTCTCATGATTGGTCATTACAAATCCATATGGATGAGGAATCTTAAAGATCTATAAAAATTTAAAATTCAAATCATTTTATAAAAAGCAAAAATATTCTTAAAAGTTAAATCACACTAAAACACATGATTCAAATCACATCTCCTCTTATATTTGAATCTCAAACTCCAAATTTGGTCTCAAAATAGAGCTAAGGTCCTTTGGGGTGTGGTAGGATAGTATATTAGAAGAGGAGAATAAAAAAATCTTTTAGTGCTACCTACTTTCTCATGTAAGTACCCAATGTTTGTAGTAGACCGATGGATCTGTAAGGGGTCCTAAAGAATAGAGAACACATCATGAGAAGTTATTTCCATTTTATATTTTATTATACCAATATACCTTCATGAGTTTATTTTATTAGCATGCTTATATGACTACAAATCTTTGTGTCTATAGTGAACAGATTTCCTTTGTAAATTGATGGTCACTAGTTACTTATTATCTTCTCATGTTCTTAGTATGGCTCTTGTCTCTTAAGGTCTTCTCATAAGATTCCAAAGTATTAATTTTCAAATTCATTTTTTCATTCCATACATCCCTCATATTTCCTCTTGAGAAATATTGTTTTGTCTACTGATCACTGCCCTTGGGATTTCATTTGTGAGTTGCATTATAAGACCTGACCATCCTCACAAATTACCACATTTTTCCTTCCTATTACCTACATCCTTTGTTACCAATTTGTTATATTTATTCCACCCTATTGGTGTTATCTTTATGAGTTGTAGTGTAAGACCATAGATAAGACCTAAAGTTCCTCACAAAAGTTTCCAATAATACAAGTCACAAACAAAATTACATGTGTCAAATATGAGATAATATGTGATTGATTATGAGGTTACATATCATTAACATACTTCCTAGATTGATTTAGTGTGTTTTATGCTTACTTCATTTCTCTTTTGTTTTTTCTTATTTTTTGAATGCATTTAAGAATACAACCATTTCTTGAATTTTTCATACTTCCCATCTTGAATTAGTGTGATAAATTTAAGAGAAATCTTTTGCCAATTTTGTTTTTCTATTATACTTCCTTACATGATTTAGTATAATTGATTGACTTAATTATTTTTTTTATACCATTTATGCCCTTTTACATACCTTCCATTTTATTAAATTGTTTTCATACTTCCCAACATGATTTAGTATGATTTTACTTGTTTTAATTTGGTGCAAAATTCTTTTAGTTTGGTTTAAAAGACAATTTCTTTTTAACATCTTGTTTTACCATATCTTGTTTATTTATACTTAGTCATTTTCTTGTTATTACACATTTACAAACTTTAAATACTATATACTACATCATTTTTTATTGATTATATTTTAACAAGTATTTTATTTATTTCTTTTTAACCATGTATGTGTTCTACATAATGATAAAAAAGAAACAACATCTCATATATTTACTATATCATATATAACAAAAGATTAATACATGTCCTATAAAAAATATATCCAAATAATTAATATCCATAACTATAATGATGGAAACATACACAATCAACATCAATATGCCAAAATGATACATCATAAATATACATCTCATGAGTTTTAATACAATAAGTACAACCATATATAATGTTCCAGCTCTATGTCTAGGCTCTATCATATCTATATCATGGCCTATCCATGATAACTATTGAGGATTTGGTCTAAATGCTTTGAATAGTACACTATAAGGAGTTCATCTGAGATATCAATCCCCCTACTTATCCCTATAAGTATACTAGTTATACCTATGCCTACACCAATTAAGTTTGGGTTGTTGTATGTGCCTATGTCATCTACATCACTATAGATAGATGCACAAATATCTCCTTTGATAGGGCCTACCATACCCATATCTCACTTTCACCCATATTTTTAGGTGGTTTCATCCTCTATCTTAGTACTCATATCTATGTTTTTACCTACCCTACTAATCTAGACCCACCTTGCATAAGCTAGGGTAGATGGCACACTAGGGTACTTTAATGTAGTAGGGTAATATGGATGTAGAGTCTCATATAAGGCATCATGGAGTGATCCCCTCACAAGGGACACCCATCTCTCCTACTCATCCTCAACTATGCCTACAAAATTAGACCCATATATATATTACATCACTATCACATCTTGAAATATCTATCTAACTCTAGTCTCTATTCTCAAATGAAAACTCAAGAAATAATTTAATCATCTTTATTACCTATTTGTGTCTTGACCACTATGGTCTCACCATTTATGTGATCACCTAACATATTATCTCCATCTGTGTGGCCTCCTAGCACCTCGTATGTAGGTCACCTCTTCCACTCAAATTTTTCTATCATGGCTCACATCCAACTTAGTCTATGATTGGGTAGCCTCTCTATCATCTAGCTCTCCTCTAGGTCACCTACTAGGTCATTAGGGATTGTGATAGTCACCACTCTCTCCTACTCCTCTTACCTCCATCATTGTCATTTCCTTAGTGGTAATAGCTAATCTCATTATAGAACTAGTGGTAGTATCTCTAGTGTCACTACCTCCACATCCCTCTCCTCCTACTCTACTCCATATCATACTAATCCAATCCATAGTCTCTCATGATATGGTCTGAACATCAGCCTCATCACTAGTGTAAATAATCCCCTCCTCACCTATAGCTCTCTCACATGTCAATCCCACTACTTGGGCATCAATATTGGTGTTGATGAATGAGGTAATCCCATATGTACTAAAATTGATGCCACAAAATGTGGCTCTCTCCACCAAGTATAGTGTTCAATCACCTCTATCCTCATTATAACTAGTACAACTATGTGCCAGCTCAACCACGTAATTGTTATGTGCCCATATGGCTACCATATTATGTCTACATATTCCAACATCTATATCACTAACAGATGGGGTATAACCTATGCTACCTAGTCCTCTATCTATATCTATAATTAAGGTGACCTATCATTGATTGCATAGGGAAACCTAGATGACTGATGCATGGTAAACCTCTCATATATCCAAGCCATTAGTAATATGATCATTCTTATCAACTTATAACCTCTGAATAACACCTCATACAGATCATGTATGAGCTAGACCTAGATGATAGATCCAAGATCATATAGTATGCCCTCCTCTAGGATCATCCTACTCAAGGCTATGATGAATAATGGTACCTTGTCATATAACTTGTGACATAACACTTATTATGTCACAAGTCCTATCACAAATTTTTGGATATCCAAAATTTGTGTGCATATACATCAAACATACTAACTTGCCTACCTAATAATATCATATCTAAGCCTATAGCCCATATGACTAAGGTGCTCCTCTCTTTTAGGCTATTTGGTATGCTTATAATCACTAGTGTTCTTACTACTAGAATCCCTAAGATGGCATGCACATCCTCCTAAGTGATATCTACTTCTACCACATCCCTATCCACCTCCCATTTGAAGGTGTTAGTTAATAATTCCTAGCATCCAAAGAACATGACTAATAGATCCATGCTCAAGGGAATCTTACACATGTTATTTATACCTCTTAAACCTAAAGCTACTAGCCTAGCTCTATCTCTTATGGTCAGACGTTCTAGTAAATCTGATAGCCAAAACACATCTATCAATCTCTAGAACCTAGGTCATTCCTACAACCAAGAAACAACAAAATATGTATTAGATCCTCCATGACATGTATAATCAAAATACATTCTTTTTAAAATTTTAATAAAAAACAATCCTAAATTGCTTTAATTCATTCATTTTTACCTATTTTTAGCCTATTTAGTCCTTTTTACCCTTGGTCATTTCAAGCCATTCTAGCCTTCTTTTGGCTTTTTACATGCATTTTTGTACCATTCTAGTTCTCTAGTCAACCTAGTTTGACCAAAATTTCCCTATTTTTGGCCTAGTTAACTTAAAAATCTAAGTCAACCCTCTTCTTTTCCACTCCCTAGTTCTACATTGTCATTTTAGACTTTTTTGATTAGTTGGAAAACTATACTAGGTTGATAATTTATAAATTATGCAAGGTCAGCACAAACCTACTAGGTTGGTAGTGTGGATTTTGCCTATTTTTAGGCTACTAGGTCAACTGGGTTGACCTAGTTGTTTTTTACTATTGACCCCTTATATTTTCCTCAAAAAAATTCATTTGGTAGTTTTCTTGCTAATTCCTCCAAACCCATTTGCCTAATATATCATAAAAATAATGATGAAAGAATGAAATAAATGAAATAAGATAAATAAATCCTGTAATGGCTAGTTCATGTTAGGTTAACCATAATGTATGCAATCAAAAATGCATCATGTCTATAAATCAACCTTGGTTTTGAGAAAATAGAGCATACCTGCACTTATAATTGGGGATACATTTATCAAGTAGGGGCATGACCAATACAAGGATCTATTAGACTTGATTAGGGGATCACTTGTCATAATACACCATGCTAGCAAGGGTTATAAATTATACAATCTAACACAATCATGCAATAACCCTAAAAGAGTCATAGGTTTAATGTTCAATCTATTCTAATAAATAAGATAATAAATCTAATCTAGTGCACATCAAATATTATGGCACAAAGTGGGGGTTAGAAATAAAAAAACTAAACTAAACATGAATATAAGACACATACTCATGTTAATTTATATAGAATCTTAATACATGGAATACATAAGCACAACTACATTATCTATCGACTCTTACAAAGGAAAAATAAAGTTAGGAATACTTACCATTGAAGATGAACCTATTGAGCCTCAATATCTCACTTGACCAAGGTGCTTCTCAAGAGATTGTTGTGTTATGTAAGGATAACAAAGAAAAATCATCTCTAGGCTACACAACCTTTCTCTTCATCTAAAATACTTCTCCATAAGACAAGATCCATATCTCCAAAGAAATTATGAAACACTAAGATTTATTCCTCAAGTAAAATGGTCAATAAGCAGATGTTCATTCTCACTTATTATTCTTCCCTTATCTTCCTACAAATGGTTTGAAATGAACTTGTATATATAGGTGGATGTTGTCCTAAATCCTCCCAAAAATGTTGGTTGTATAGGGTCAACCCATTCGACCCTATATTTTTTTGGGGATAATTCACTAGGTCTAAGTTAGGTAAGCCAAAAGGCTAACAAACCCAAAAAGTGAAAAAGACTATCTAAAAGGGAATTAAGGAAATAAAAAGGAGGACAAAAAGAGGAAAATGACTAGAATGGGTAAGACTAAGAATAATAAACTTAGGTTTAATGTTTTTAGGAGATGAGTGTGTAGATGACAAGTGGCAAAAGGGACAATAATCTTACAAAGCACCAATGGTCTACCCACCCCTTTCCTAGTGTACCCCTTAAGGCATGCGCTTAGAGAGATTGAGAATCGATGGGTTCCTATAAGATACCAAATGTCAGTAATCAATAAAATTTTAAAAATATTATGTGTATACAAGGGCTAAGTTTTTGGTAGACTTTCCACATAAAAACTTGTCAAGTCTAATAAGAGGCCTTACAATGTGTCTTCTAATCAAACCAATGATTTATCCTCTTCTAGAAATACTCACAATATAGTTTTGATGTCATATCAATGCCCTCATATGATTATCATAGGAAAATGCCTCATAGAGGATCATTTCATGTAAATATAGACAAGATACCAGACATATTTTAACTTAGAATATAAATTCAACAACATGACCATGTCAAATGCTCCACTTATTGAGCTAGTTCCTTAAATAGGAGTCTTACTATAGTTGAAAAGCCAAGAAAATCATGGTATATACCCATTTACACAAATAATTTTTGTTAGAGACATGTTTAATGCACCCACCATCAAAGAAAATCTTCTACTTCTATGTAGAATAGTGAGCCAAACCTAGTGGACAATGTGTAAACAACATCCAATCTAGACCAAATTGGTGTAAACACACAAAAAGATAGTCCACAACACAATGTGTCTTTAATTAACATCATTAGTGGTTTAAAAACTTAGGGGGTATGAAATCCTACCTCCCAACCTCAAAAAGCTACTTCTAATCCTCAACCACCTACTTCTTTTAGTACTTGACTGCAAGGATTAAGTAGTCAAGTAATGACCAGTGTCATGCCTTAACAAAATGTGAAAAATGTTACTCCATCACAAAAAGTGATGACTAACATTCTAAAACAATAGGCACCATCCAACATACCCATGCAGTAGATGCAAAACATCTTGCCACCTTAATAAGGGGCAACCAATGTTCTACCTCATTAGGTAGTGATGAACATACCTCTTTAATCACATACTAACATGCAAATGTAATCATAAATTATGTATAATCAATAGTGTACAAGTATTTTTTAGTGATAAATTCTAAACCTTTAACATGTGTCTACTTCCCAAAAAGGATTCATGCAACCCATAGGTTCTAATGTTCCATAAGTACTAATTAGGCAAAAATTGCCTTTCTTACAAAATGCACCACAAACTCAATGATAGGGCCTTGGTTCACAAGTTCCCCTCAATAAATAAGGTTTGACTAGTCAGTAACAAGCCCCTATTCAACCTTAACATGCACACTACAGCCATATCCCTCCATCTCATCCTTAATTTCCCTAAAACTAGACCTATATACCCCATCCTAACCAAAATATCACATCATAAAATGTACAATTCTAACAATCACACCCTAGTCCACATATGCATATTCTTAGTCTATCCCAAAACAAACCAACATTGCCTAATAAATTCCTCCATCATACCCTAATCAAAGTAATCCACTTTTGACTACCCAACCTCCACCTCAAGCCAATGTTCCCACTAGTTTCCTCATGCAATAACTACAACAAATGAAGGCTACAATTTCTACCATCCAAGTTGGGAAAAAGAACAAAAATTTCAAGTTGGATGATATGTATTCTTACGCTTTCAACATGTAATATTTTCAAATACCATTTCATCCAGGGTACAAACCACCAAAATTTGATAAATACAAGGGGAAAGGTGACCCTAAGGCCCATTTGATGGAATTATTTATTTCATTCCAACCACTAGCCAATAGTGACATATACTTCCTACTATTGTTTGCAAGGAGTCTAGTAGGACAAGCATTGGAGTGGTTCCTAAAATTTCCCAATAACTTGGTATCTGATCTTGATGATTTTTCAAACAAGTTTGTGTAAAATTTCTCCTAGAATCTCGAACATGATATTTCATAGGTAGATTTGAAACAAGACAAAAAGAATGCCAGTGAAATATTTGTGAGTTATTTACAACAATGGAGAGACATTTAAAGTTGATTTACCCATAGTATTCTAGACAAGTAACTAGACACTATGTTTACAAAAATATAAAAGTGAGATATCTTACCATCTAGAACTACAATGTGCACATAATTTTAAGGAAATCATTGACAAAGTTTTTTTGATTGAAATATCCCTTATTAACAAAGTGATAATTAAACAAAAATCATCAAATTAGACTCAGAATAAAAACTAGAACAATGGCCAAAATCAGAACCAAGTCCAAGCACAAACATCATGACAAACCCAAGATAATATTTATGAAAAACCCAAACTATTAAATCATAAAATGAATGTTTTTAAAAATGGATTAACTAAGTTTCAACATGTCTAAATAGTGAAAACACCATCTTCACATCCTGTGTCATATATACAAATCACTCCTAACTAATAATCTCTTCAACAAATGTCATAAGCACAATAGCCTAAACCAATACAATAACCTTTTCCTTTCCAAACCCCTCCTCCAAGGAGAAGCATGGCTCTTCATTGCATCTTTAATGACCTTGAATAAACCATTGAATCTATGTTTTGAAATCTCTCCACAACTAATCTAATTAACTCGCCTATTTTGAAGCACTATCTTGATGGCATTGACTATCTAGACTAGTATAGGTAAAATGAATTTTGAGTATAATCAAGTGAATGGACATAATTTATAATGTTGTATACAAATTAAACATTTAATTGAAAATATGTTGTAAAATAGAGAGATAACATTATATTATGGAGCTTCCATGTCTAATCAGAACCTTGGCATTTATCAAAATCCCTTTTATTAATATAACAACCAATAATAACAACAATAGTGGCCAATATAGTAGCAATAATAGTATCAACAACCAAGGTAAAACCAACAACATCAAATGAATTGATGGAACCAAGTCCAAAATGATGCCAAAAACCAATATACCTGTCATGAAGTTTCACATGATTACAACAAGGTTGTAGGTCAGATTGTAGGAGGTCACATTTCCACTATCTCCATCAATCCAAGACCAAGTACCAATCAAATAATACCATTTATAAAAAAATATTATTAACCAACCCATTCTAGTGATCCATCCATGAATTGGGATTGCATATAGGTGTACCAATAAGTAGGGATTCTCACTTTTGGACCTTGTATTGATAACTCATTTTTCACTCATGACCACACATAAGTGCATTTTCAAGAGACTTATCCTATCTAGTCCCCCACCACCTTTATTAATTATAAATGATGGTCTTATATCTAATCCCAATTATGTAAACATAACTTGATGGTTAAATATTACCATCTTAGGCCCATAGCCATTGACCACTTCACCCATCCAACCAACCATTCTAGATAGAAACAAGCCATTTATCATTATGCAATAAAATATGTTTGATATTATGGAATAATGATAGAATATGCTTGCACAAATATCCATTTTATATTTTTTCCATATATCTATAATCCATAAGAACATATTAATAGAGTTATTTGGCCAATCCCAAGTTCCTAATGACATATTTCTAGACAAATTTCAAGCTTTAGTTTGATACCTAGCTTCAAGCCAACAACTAAGCTTTGACCAAAGTGATATGCCATCCTTTGGCCCTTTGCATAATAATCCATTGTACACTAAATTTGTCTTAACATGAATAAATTGAAATGTGTCTTCATAGATAATGGATCAAGCCTAAATATTGTGTCTCTAAAGCTCATCAATATTCTCAAGTACACCAAATTTTATCTCTAGCTAGAAATGATTACAATCAAAGCCTATGACAATGAATAATGGTAATCATAGAGCACCATCAGCTTATTAGTTATCATTGGGCATTTGACCCATGATACATTATGCCATGTGTTAGACCTCAATTTGTCATATAATATGCTTTTAGGTAGACCTTTGATACATGAGATTCATGTGATCACATCAACATTGCTCCAGTGTATCAAGTTATCCCATTTAGGTATGGAGGTTATTGTCCATAGAGATTTTGATCCATACAAACATTAAAAGCATTTGGAGGCCAAGTACAAAGGCTATAACTACCATTTTGGTTTGAATATAGTTCTTAAGAAGGATAGAGGGAAAGAAATAATTGTTGATTCACTAGAGGCTAATTGTATTGACCCTGATACCCTTGATTCACTTTCCCACATGCCTCCTAAAATGTCTAATCATTATACCATCTTGAATAATTACCCAACAGAATATTTGACCCATGATACATTCCACATTACCAAGGATCCACAAAACATCAAGTCCTTTGGAAGACCAAAAGCCAAATCACCTTACGTAGAATGGAAATGAAAGGGTAAATCCAAACTACATAGTCTAACACCCATCATTTTCATATCAGTCACTGGCCAAGAATAGGACCCACTTGAAGGTGATGAATCATGGTTGTATAATGACAAACTAGTCAATCATTACCTAAATTATAAGTATCCCTTTTCAAATAAAATCATGGAGAGACATGCATATGAGGGAAGAGGCCTTGGGATAAATCAATAAGGTTCATTTGAGCCATTTTTTTCCACTCAATATAAAGGAACCTATGGTCTTAGATTTAAACCACCTAGGGGTGACCCCATGTACCTTATTCATGATCCAATGCCAATGTCTAGTAATAATGATGCTAACTACAAAGTAGAGTCTGATCATAGCCTTTTCAATGACTTAGCCAATACCAATTAGTTTGACACTAATGTAATTTGTACACTTAGACCAATCATTCACCATAATCCACTTCCATTATATTATCCTCAACTAATACACTAGGGAAAACAAGAATCAACAATGCCAGTTCACAAGTTCTAGAATGATAAGGCCTTCTACAATTTTTTAGGCCTTAGGGATAATGTTCCATTGGGAGACCACAAACAAGGGTTCTCAATCATGTTGGATCATGAAGCCTATTTTGGAGAATGGGTGAACACCTTTAGCCATAAATAATTAAATAAAACATTAAGGCCCCAAAACTAAAACCTCTTTGAGGTGCTTTTGGACTAGGGAAATAGTAAATAGCAAGGTCAGTCTAATGGTGAAAGCCTATTTTGGGTGCCATTAGATGGTGATGTTTAACCTTCATTAAACATAACTCAAGAGACTACCAATGATGAACTTGCTTATGGGTTTGGGTTTAGTCTTGAAGAATAGAAAGATTTTGAACTAATCATCCAAGATTCTATAATAGTATTTATCATATGGCCATCACTACCATTGGGGGATTATGATTCATCATGCTTAGGAGACCTTGAGGAGACAATCCTAATAGATGACTCTATCATTACAAGCTAGTTTAAATATTTTCCAATGATTCTAGAAGATGGTTCAACCATTCTTATAAAGGACACTATAGAGGTTAAAATTGGGACCCTAGATGACTCCAAATGGATCAAATTAGGTACATCCCTCACTAAGGAGGAATGTGAAGTATTTATAGCCCTTTTTTAGGAATTCATTGATATATTTGTTTGGGCCTACTCTGACATGCCTGGTTTGGACCGCACCTTAGTTGTGCACCACCTTGTGATACATCCTGATGCCAAACCTATGAAATAAAAATTACACAAGATACATCTTTGTATTGTTGTATTAATAAATAAAGAGTTGGAAAACATCTTGGAAGAAAGATGTATTTGGCCAATCGACTATTTTGAATGGATCTCTATTGATTTACCAATCAATAAAAAGCCAAAAGGAATCAAAATTTGCACTAATTTTAGAGACATAAATAAGGACTACCTAAAGGATGAATTTCCTTTGCCAAACATTGACATGATTATTGACTCCACAACAGGTTATGAAATGCTTTATTTGATGGATGGATTTTCAGGGTACAACTAGATCTGAATTGTGCTAGAAGACCAACATGAAATAGCATTCACCACACCATGGGGAATATTATATTATCATGTTATGCTATTTGGTCTCAAAAATGTTGGGGCCACATATCAAAGATCCATGACTATCATATTTCATGATATGATGCATGACATTGTTGAAGACTATGTTGATGACATACTAGGTAAATCAAAGACTAAGGCTGATCATCCAATAGCACTAAGGAGAATATTTGAGCAATTGTAGGAATACAAAGTTAGGATCAACCCTAAGAATTGTATTATTGGAGTTACTTTAGATAAATTCATTAGCTTCAATGTGTCTCTTTAGGCATTAAAGTCAATCCAACCAAAGTACAAGCCATAACAAAGATGCCACCATCGACCACTTTGAAATAACTCCATAATTTTTAGGGAAAGATACAATCTATTAGATGCTTCATATCTCAATTGGTAGACAAATGCTACCTCTTTACTCATTGAAGAAAGGGGTATAATTTCATTGAAATGATGAATATCAAAAAGTTTTTCAACATTTGAGGACTATCTAGTAAATCAACCTATTTTATTACCTCTTATACCAGGAAAGTCATTGTTATTATATATATTGGCCATAGATAAATCCCTAAGGGCACTTCTAGCTCAACATGATGATAATTACAAGGAGCATTCCATGTAATATTTAAGTTTTGCACTGGTTGCATATGAACATAATTATATGCCTATTGAAAAATCCTATTTAGTTATGGTTTTTATAGCTCAAAAACTATGACATTACATATTAAACAATAAGACCATGGTCATTTTAAAAGTAAATCCACTTAAGTATCTACTATCCAAATCAAATTTACAAGGTATCATGGATAAATTGATCATGTTTCTTAGTGAGTTTGAGATAGAATATATTAATCAAAAAGAAATCAAGGGGTAAGTTATTATAGAGTAGCTTGGTAAATCACCCCTTATAGATACAAAGTTGATAACATTCTAATTCCTAGATGAATTCATTATTACCATCATTGAAACAACTCTTAAGGAGTAACAATAGAATTTGTATTTTTACGGATCATTCACAATACATGGATCAGGGGCAGGCCTTTTTATTATTACACCATAGGGTGATCTAATCCCTAAATCATTCCAAATCATATTTCTTTATACCTATAACATGACCAAATATGAATCACTTTTTTCAAGACTTTGGCATGTGATACAATGTAGCATACATCATCTCAGGGTTTATGGTGATTCTTAGTTAAACATCAATCATGTTCTATACCAATTTCAGACTAAGGATGATAGGTTTGTTCTGTATAAGGACATGGTCAAAAATATCAAATAAAAAATTGATAATGTACAAAATATTTGATGCCATGGACAACAATGGATCTTTGATTCATCATACAAATATAGACAAAGAATATCAATTTCTTGTTGAAAATTTGCTAGCACGAACTCATGAACTTTTAACTATCATAATGATATATGATATTATTAGTCCCAATTGTATTTGGTATTCTAACCTATATTCCTATCTTCATGACCACATTCTACCACCAAACCTATCTCACAAATAATACAAATCTTTTATTCACCATGCCACACATTATACCTTATTTGAATCAACCCTATACCACCATAGTTTTGATGAAACTTTGATTCATTGTTTAACTTCAATAGAATCTACATTAATATTATGGGAAGTTCATGAAGGAGTATGTGGAGCCCATACTAATGGGGCCATCCTATCCAAAAATATCCTATGTACCCATTATTATTGGTTAATAATGGATGCACATGTAGTTACATATGTTAAAATATGTGATAAATGTTAATGACATGCTAATTTGATTCATACCCTGACCAAGACTCTAAAACCAATACTTACACCATGGCCATTTTATACATGGGGTCTAAATTTCATTATAATGATAAACCCCACATCATATGATGACCATAGACATATCCTTACCACCATAGAATATTTCACTAAGTGGATTGAAGATATACCCCTCACTTATGTGACTCGAAAGAAATTTTCAAAATTCATATTTAACCATCTCATTTTCCACTATAGTATTCCCTCTAACATTATATCTAATAATGGTGGATCATTCAAAAATAAAGATGTTAAATCACTATGTTGAGTACAATATTACTCAACATTTTTCCATGACATATTACCCACAAGGTAATGGCCAAGCTAAATAATTTATCAAAACCATTTTTAACATCTCTAAAAAGATTGTCAATGATGCTAGTTGTGATTGGCACCTTCAAATACCCTGCACCCTCTAGGCATACCGTATAAATCACCATACTTCCATAAGATACACTCCATACTCACCTATTTATGTCACTGAGACCATTCTTCTCATTGAGGTTGAGTTACCTTTTTTCTGTATATCTTTGAAGCATGTCTTAGATGATGAAGACTATCAAGTATCTCACCTACACAAGATGGAGTTAATTTATGAGAAATGCACAACTAAGGTTAAAAATCTACAAGCATACCATAACCAACTCTATGGCCACTATAATCAACATGTGAAACATGGAAAATTTGAGCTTGGTGATCTTGTTTTTAAAGAAAACCTAAATAATACTATGATCAAGAAGAAGTATAAAGACAAGATCAAACCTAACTAGATCACCCCATTCATCATTGTTGTAATCTATGGTGCTAGATCATATAGGCTCACTACACCAAATGAGGATGAACTTGATGAGCCAATGAATATTACATACATCAATCATTACTTTGCTTGAGATACTTGGTGTATTATCTTTGAGGCCCATTTCAAGTTGTACCACAGTATTGACTTTCTTATTTGTATTATACCATTCTATCACTTTGACCATACCACCATTTAGTTCTACCATACCTTTTATATCGATTGAGTTATTTACAACCTCCTTTCCCATCCCTTTGACCTTGGTTCCATTTCATTAGCTCTATGGCTACTTTCAGTAGGAAGATTCTGATCAAGTTTTAGCAGTTGCTTTAGTATTCTAGATAGAGGTTATATTTTGGAATAATATGATAGTGGTTTGGTAGTTTCATCATTCATTTCTTATTTCATTATATACCAAGTGTGCCTAATTATAATTGGCTTTGGGCAAATCAATGTTTCACTATCATGTTACTAATTATAATCACCTATGGGTAAATTAGTATTATTGACTTATGTTGGTGTTTCCTAGTTATAACAACCTATGGGCAAACTAGGGTAAACAATTGTTTATCATGCCTTGAAGTACCACCTTTCCATTCCTATGTTTTAATGTGCCATTTCACTAACTTTGCCTATTTTGTTTGAATTGGATACTATTCTATTTAGATTCTTCTACTGTGAGGTAGAACTACAGTGATTTGAGGTCCCATCCTATGACTATGTAGATAGTGATCAACACTTATTGAGGTTAGTTTAGTCACCCTTTCACCATTCTCTTTTCATTTTAAGAGCAACCTAAGAAATGATCTCATCATTTTATGATCAACCTAATCCAAGATCTTACAATTTTATAAGCAATCTATGTTTGAATTCTCTCACCATTTTGTGAGCTTAGACCATTTAGTATCTCAACATTCTAAATCAAGTTCAGATACATATAAAATTCCAAAAATATTTAAAAAAGCATTTTAGAATATCTAAAATAATTCTCATTGACCACTTATTTTCCTTAAAGATTTTGGTGTCCCTCACTAAATCATAAGAAACCACTTTTCATTTAGTTTCCCCATCCTTTTTGGTCTCATATCTCACGCTCTCACACTCTCACCATTTTGTGATCCCATATTCTTCTATAACATCAATCATGTTTTCTTTCTCATCATTTTCTTTTATCCCATTTCCTAGGAGAACTACATTTGGCTTGAAGTTTTTATTGGATATTATGTCCATAAAACTATGTAGGTAGTGTCCACTTACCTAGTGCATCTATATACAACTCAGCCATCACCCTTCCTTTTCTTTTATTCCTCCATTCTATTTTTTTATTATGTTGTTTCCTATACACTAAGGGAAATGTTCATTGTATTTTTGTCTCATGTTATTTGTACTAACATTATGATTAATTATTGTTTGTTTGTTCATTCTCTTTATTTTATTTTATTCTTTCTTTTCTTTGTGTTTTGTTTGTTTATTTATTTTCTTTCTTGTTATGCCTTGATTCAGTCTATGTGCATTCATTTAGTGATTCCTTGTGTATTATTCTTGAATCCATCCATATTAATATATCAATATTATCATCATGGTTTTGATCATTGGTGTATTGTTTTTAATTAAATATTAGATCACATGTTAGTCCTTATGCATATTTTGACCAAGTTATCATGGTGTTCTATCATGATTCCTATCATTATGTGCTACAGTAAAAATCATCTCTAGGAGTCTAAATGGTAATTAATTAATGATATATCTCCTTGGCACCAAAAAAATTCCCAATTGAATATAAATCATATCCTACATAGAGTACTCAAGTAACGAAATATTTTTCCCCTTGTTAGTTTGAATGAGCATCTCCTTACTAGTAGGTTGCTGAAAGTTAATCTTTTAATTTTGTACTAATTTTCCATCGTAGTCCACATCATGTATGTCATAACTAGGATACCAATGATTATAACCACCTTTGGGAAAATAATTATATACCATCCCATTTGCATTATAAATAACTCTAACTACCTTTGGGTAAATCATTTTGTTTTCATCCATTTGAAAGTTGATTATTATAATCACCTTTGGTCAAATCATTATATTTATTCTACCTAACTGGGACATGTTTTAATTATGATAAGGCTTATAACTACCTTTGGGAAAACCATTATCTCTATGCACCCAAATGGGGCATGTTTTTCTAATGATTATAACTACTTGAGGGTAAATCATTATTTTACCTTTGATGATTATAACCACCTTTGGGTAAATCATTTTCTTGTTACCCTAAGCCTTTTTCAATGCTTATAATTACCTTTGGTCAAATTGTTACCTTTTTGTATCCCACATAAGTTGATGATTATAACTTCTTGTGGGAAAATCATCATGTTTGTCTACCCTAACTGGGGTAACTCCATATGCCACTAATTATAACCACCTCTAGGTAAATAAATCTTTCTATCCCATTTGATCTTTTTGGTTTGATAGTTTCCTCATTTTGAGGGACCAATTATCGATGCCTTTTCCAACCACTCCTTTAAGAGAACACCAATAGTTCATCTATTATAATTTAAGTAAGCATACATGACCTTTTCATTATTTGAGAAGAAATTACTATTCTTACAGCTTGCAATACCTTCCCAATTAGGGGAAAACTATAGACACCTAAAACTAGCCACCAATGGCCTTAGACCAAACTTCAAACTGATTCCTACTAACCATTGGAAATTAAGCCTAAGAATAATTGAACATCCCAAATTTTCTTGTGCAATATTCATCAAAGCTCATAATCACATTAATACATCCCTAATTGGGGTATCCTACTATAAGGAATAGAAACCTCTCACATATTTATCTTTAATCATCATATGGCATCATAACATTCAATTTGGCCTATAGATCAATTAAATGGGGCATATTGACATAAAAATCAAATCTTGAAAATGCTAAAAATTCTAAATAGAATTAATTAACAAGATAAATCAAATTAATTGCCTATTTTAATTATCCATGTGAAATTAATGAAATTATAAAAAGGGAAATTCAAAAATGTAAATATCCTAGCTTTTCATGATTACCTTTTGTGAGTTGGCAATCCTTTGAAAATATCTCAAAATAGCTCACCCATGCCTATTCATTGAAAATAATTAATTATTGAAACATTTTAATTCTATTGGGGTTAATTAACTCACTTAGCTTAGGTTTGAACCCATTTTATGTTTAAAATACACTTTAACCCACCTTGAGTTGGGGTAAGTTCCTAAGCCTATAAATACAAGCCTTTGCCTCTTCATTTAGAGAGCTTGGATATTGTATAGTTATAATTTAGGCTTGTGGATAAGACTCATGACAATAATTTTATAATTCCAAAATATTGATCCAAGCCATCAATCAAGCATTATCAATAACAAGCAAGGCACAAGCCAACAATGGCACCAAGGAGAGAAGGAACAAAGAAAAATCCATTGTCAAAGACTCTTTGAGCATAAACTGATCAAGCTACAAACAAGTCCTTTAGAGCTCTCAAGAAAGGTAAAGATTATTTTTCTTTGCATTTTAATTGGCTTTTCAATTGTATTTAGTCCATTATATCCCCCCTAATATCTAGGCTTAGATATGTTAGAATGTTAGTGTGTTGATTTCATTATTTTATGTACTAATACTTGATCTAAACTCCTCTCTATTATCAAATTCCTTGATCACAAAAATTTGGAGGCAATGGTAAATATTTGACATCTGAAGCAAAATATTCTAGGAGATATGCATCTATTTCCATATAAAATTATGACTCATTAAAATTAGGTGGAAAATATTCCATATCATGAGGAGGAATCTCTTCTTTATATTCCTCTTCTATAATTTGATTGAGGGATGTTTTTGATTCCTCAAAATAGATTGACTGATTGAGATTAAAGGAAAATACCTTTTTATGATATTTAGAAGGCATAAAATCCCATGTTCCCAAATATTCTAAGATGCCCTCATCACTTTGGAACATGTCAAAGAATGGCTCATGTTGGTGATCCTAGTATATTAAGGGTAACAAAGGGATACATTAATGGTGGAGATGGTGGCATCATGGAAAAGGTTAGTGGTAGCAAGCTCTTCATAAATACTATAAATAGATTTTGTCTTGACTTCTTCATGAGAGACTCCTTAGAGACCGAAGGAGTATGCAAAATTATATTTCTTAGGTTAGTGTCAAGAAGTTTATACCCCAAAACAATATATTTTAGATGTTTTTGAACCTTTATAGGCTAAAGCCTGTCTTATTCATGTCTCCCTAATAATTTTCCTTGATATTGCATGTTTTGTAACATTTTTTTGAATTTAAGGGTATTTTTGTCTATGAAATATAAGGGCTTCATTTTCTATAATAATCCATGACTGATCAAGATCATCAAAGTATTCATCTAATAACATACCTACACTAGAAAAGGTCATTGGTCTGATCTGATAACCAATAGTATTATTCTTCCTCGTAGCTAGGGACCTATAGCTACGTGGGGAGAGAGGTAAATCCCCTAAATAAAAGGTATTATATTCATATTCCCCATAGAATATAGATGTGATTTTAATATGGGTAGCATCTAGTGATGGATTAGAAAAAGGCACTAAATCATTAGGGTGGACATATTTGGTAGTTGCATTTGGAATAGAACTTTGTGTGCTAGGACAATAACATTCAGGTTGAGATTGACCCATTTGGTAGATACAAAAATGATCAATTTCCCTAGGTATTATGACTTCCTTGCCAAAATGAGGGAATTTAAAACATTGATAAAGAGTGGAAGGGATTACTTGCTTTTTTTGGATCCATGGATGATCCAGAAGTAGATTATATGTCAAATCAACAACAACAATGTGAATTAAGGTTTGATGAACAATGGGACCCATAGTGATAGGAAGATAAATGGTACCTTCATATAGCATTTCATTATCATTATATGATTTAATAATGATTAAATTATGCCCTAGTGATTCTTTTAAATACTTATTGGTATTTTGGCCTATCAAGGCCAAATACCAATTCTTATAGTTCAAAACTTTTCCTAGTACTGCTTAGCCCATTCAAACCAGTCTAAAACTGAGTAATTTTGCCTAAAAAGTTATTTTTTCATCTTCAAATGTCAAAATTAAAATTAAATATGGTCATAAAATAAGGTCAAATACATTTGATAATGTTCAAAATTATGAATTTAGCTTAAGTCCAAAGTTTCCAATCTTGAAAAGGTGGTTTAATATACTTTTTAAGCCAAAAAGACCCCTCTTTTCCCCCACACATGCCAAATTTACAATTTAAAGCATGGTAAAGGTTGAAAAAGTCTAATTTTGCATGGTGTGGCACATATTGCTTGTAAACTCTTATTTTTAAGTGGTTGAGACTCCATTTGGCTTTTAAAGGCCAAAATAAGGCTTATTTCTCTCATTCTCAAGAAAGAGTACGTATTTCATACATATTTCATATATCAAGGGTAGGGGATATAAAGTGTAGACCATGAAAAATATTCATCAAGAATTATATGGAAATTTATCACCATACAGTCCCTAAAATAGTCTCTTCCTTTTAATTGGAGATTTTGCACAAAAGCACATGCATGTAGGTTTTTTGATGGTATGGACTATTGGAGGAGAGTACATATCTAAATTTTGGTGTGAAGAAACTAGATTTAGAGGGATTCCTAATGAAACAATAGGTTATTTAATTTTTTTATCCAAGATCATAAACCATCTAGTTTAAATTAGATACTTTTCTATAGCCTTGTAACTATAAGGGCAACTAGTTTTCTTCAGTTTCTTCTCACCAGGGTATCATTTCAAGAAAATTCTAATTCAAAAAGATTATCAGGGATCCAACCTACATTCTCATGGATTTATTTATGAATTTTACACATATTCAATGTTAAAATAGAGGATATTTGACAAGAGGAGTCCAATTTTTTAGTTTATGAGCTTCAAAAGTGAATTATACAATCAAGAGGAGAGATGGCAACTTCAAGTTTTCAAGAAAATTTGTTTATAGGGCTTCCATCATGTTTATCATGATTTTAAATCAGAATTATTAGATATTATCCAATATTAATAGCAATGAGCTCATCTTCATGCTTTCACAGTGCTTAAAGAGGCCTAGATTAGTATATTTTAAGGTTTCTTTGCAAATTTTAAGGTTTTTACAGAAAACTAGGTTTGAATTTAATCCTCTTCCCCTCCTATAATGGCCTCTAAATTATTATGGTATGATGATTAGGTATATGTGTTTGCATATAGTCATTCTCTTTATCTTTTAATAATCCCTAACCCTCCTTTCCACCTCCATCTCATCCATCCCATACCAATGTCTTACCACCATGTTTTCTACCTTTCTCCCATCCTCCCTTCATGTGTTTCATCATCTCTCATCATTTTCACCCTTACATCACCTCTATTAAATGTTACCATAATCAAATATCTAAATGATTAACAAGGCCACCATGATCATGAAAAAAGAATATATAGGTAGTATAAAGTACCGTTTATAGTCATGAATACTAACCTATAACAAGGCCATACAATCAAGGTATGGTCATATAGTTCAATGAAGCATCAATTTAGGGGTAAAATTCTTAGAGATATGAGGTAATCAATCAATTAATATAATAAATAAATTTTCATATTTTTTGAGGATGAAATTCGTGTGTGCAATAGTCAAAACACTAAACTCATTAGTGAAAATGAGCACTTACAATAGTATTAAATAGTCAAATATTATGAAGGACATCAATCAATAGTGATGGGTTAAGATACCTTCATATGGTTTATATGCAATGACATTATCAAGCACAACATATAGGTTGTCAAGGGTTAAAATCTACCTTAAATCCATCCTTAAAGTCATATAAAGGCTATTGTCCATACAAGGTGCCCTAAAAAAGAAGCCTATAGTTACCAATCGTGCTTGGAATGATTTTCAAGATGATTTGATTCACTTATATGAGGTCATCATGTTTGTGAGGAATCCAAACATAATTTTGAGATAAAAGTTCGTTTGTCATTCTTTGAACCTCATGAATAAGTACCCTATATCGCCTAACTGCACCTATAGGCCTGTAGGTGTATTCAATTATATGGATGAGGGTTTAGTCATCTAGGGATGTTTTAAAAGTTTATGATGGAACCTAATGCACTACCAAATAACTTGAAACCATAATCAAGGTTTCAAAATATAATAGCATTAATGAATGGTTTTTCAATAAAGACCTACATCTAAGGATAACTACAACTAATAACAATAAGCTACAGTCAACCATTAATGATAACCTACATCTAATGATTACATGAAAGTGATAAAACATGTTTCAAGAGTTCCAAAGTTTGGGAGATAATATGAAATTCAATATGAAATCCTAAGAAATGGAGGGCTTAATAGGTTTTTAGGAGGGTTATAGAATAAATTCACCTACAACCATTATAATGTGCACCTGCAGTAGGCATGAGGCCTATAACCATGCTAATCAATATCCCACATAGTGATCAAGATGGTTGAATGTTTTAGGGATCATTGAGATCAATGAATAATTCAAGAACATGTGAATTCATCAAATGAAACATAGAGATGGTTTCTAGATAACCATCTATAGTCAACCACTATGGAGGACACTTCACAAACATCAAGAGGAGGCCACAATCATATACCTAGGTTTGATCACTATGTGCATGGTGATCTAATATAGTTTCATGATTAAAAGTGACCTCAAGGAAACATTAAGGTTTTGAGCCCATCATCAGGGTTTATAAAAGGAAATTTTAATATTAACCTACAACCCTTCAAAAAGTAGCCTACAACCTTCTTGAGCATAGTGCATCCTTCAAGCTAGTGTGAATATAAATATGATAATAGATTATTTTGAGTATCTATATGGTGATATGTTAATGTATAAGATTTGAGAGTGATTAAATGAAGTTAAATAATGTTATGGAGGGTCTTAAGAACAAATACAATTAGTCTACCTTACCATACTGGGCTAAAACCATGCTAAACTTCAAAGTTCTTCTCATAGTCATGGAAAATGTTAAATCAAGATTACCTCAAGATAATATGGTCAAATGGATACATCCTCATGAATATCCAAGTGATCATAAAAACCTTCAATACTTTTTAAGAGAGATAAATCACTATTTGATCATGACATGAGGTTTTAGTGCACAGACTTGTACAAAACTATGCATATAAATAGGCCTAAAACCTTGCTTGAAGAGACATGAAGATTAAGAATATAAGAATCATCCAGGAGTAGATTTATGATTTTTTAAAAATAGAGTCATCATATTTATCCCCAAACACCATGATAAAACATGAAAATATAGTTAAATATGCACGTAATCCATATAGAGGCACATTTAAAGGAAATTTGAAGATTCTAGCATCTATAGGTGGAGGTTTTACTTGTAATTTGGTATATAGAAATATAATTAGTTGAGGAATCATAAATATAATTTTAAGATCTATTAGATGAGTGAGAGTACTCACTAGATCATCAGATTGTCTTTTTGAGGTCACCATTGGAGTAGATAATGTTTTGAGGTGCCACAAAGGTTTATAAGCCTAGGTGAGAGTAAAAAAGAATGGTATGATATTTTCACATCATCATAAGACATTTATATAGTGTAAAAACTCTAAATTATATTCAAACCATGCTCATACAAGATTTTTCAAACAAGCAAACACATAGGCCAAAAAGACATTTTTGAATTTTCAAGCAAGAAGATACTTTTAAAGTGTTTTGATACCAAGGTAAAAACCCCATAATAATTTTTAAGGAATTGAAAGGTAGGGGAGGATTAATTTTCATCTAAGTGAAGAATTTTATTTTTTGTAGTTCTAGACAGCCTTTGAAGCCACCTGTTCAGATGCCCATATCTTTCACCATGTGAGGAGTTTGGTTAAATTATATTAGCATGATTTAATTACCCATATTAAATTATAATTAGTGAATAATTGAGGTAATTTTAGTGGATTTTCTTTATGAACAAATTTTAAGAGTTTAGGTATCCCAGAATGCAAGCATAACCCTATAGGCAATTTTCCTCTATGTGATAACTTTGCATATCTTTTGCATGGGAACAAAATATTTTAGGGATGTTTTGGGGGTTATGTGTAATACATATAAATGGAAATATTTTTGTATTTATAGGTTTTTAATTCATGAATCATCATTTTGAATATTCACCTTTAAAACCCTACCAAACCCTCAAGAAACTAGTTTTATAAAAAGTTGATTTTCTTGCCATTAAATCACCATGGATAAACTTAAAACCTCTTAAAAAATCAAGTATACTTAGATAATATTACATAAATTCAAATTTTATGTATGGATCTCTATGGATCAGGGTAGAGATCATTTTTTGTGTAAAAAAACATTACAAATGAAGTACAAGGTATTTCAATGAGATCCAATCAATAGAGATTGAAGCTTGAGACTTGATATTAATCCTAAAATAATTATTTGGTCATAAATATTCTTGGATGTGCCCATACCAACTCAATCAAAATGACCACTATGTAGGGAAATGGGACAAAATGGGCCTAGTCAAACTTGTTTATTAAATGGCAAGATTTTTCTCATAAAAATCACCTATCTCATGATGGGATAAGTTGATTAAATTATAATAAACCTTGTTTTTTTTAGGTTTAATGATTTTTAATTTCAAGTTATATGTATTTTCATGTGCCCAAATAGATTTCTAGGCCTAGTTGGCTTAGTAGGCTTGTTTAATCAAACAAGCAAAGTGAGTTGGCATTGAAGATGGTCATCAAGCAATTTATTTTCAGTTTCAACACCACATTCCATGATAATTTTAGTATTTAGTTCCATTTCATGTAATTAATAAGCTAATTGGAGTTGACTAGTCTTGATCTTCAATTGACTTTTGACAAGATCATGCATATTTCATGGTTATCATGCCAAAAAAGGATTTCAAACACTTTCAAGCTCAGTTCAAGTGGAGTTAAGGAAGCCAAGTTGAATATAATCATGAAACAAATGCTCTTGACTTGTCAAGATGGGCCCACCACTCCTTTTCCAATGCTAAACAATATTTTTATGCAAGACAAAGAAAATAAAAAAAATGTCTTGAAGGCTTTTGAACTCAAATTGGACTTAAGTTGACATAAAGTTCACCTCATATTATATTTCCAACGTCAATCTCTTGGATATTATATGATTTTGATATATATGAAGGATTTATAGCCATTTTTATGGATCTATCCCTCTCTTACAATGACCAAACTCTGCCAAGATTGAGTTTTGTAACCTTTTTAGATAAATAAAATGACTATTTTAGATTCCATTATGTTGGTATATTGTGTAATATCAGTTTGATTTGCATATGTGGTAGAAATTTCCCACTTTTCAAGTCTTAATTCTCACCTAGCTAATAGTTTATTATATTATGTAGGTCCTGTTTAGTGTTTGATGTCTTTTGGTTGAGCTTATAGTGGATATAAGTGGTTGGTTAGTTCCTTGAATCAATCTTATTCCATCATTTCCCTCAAGATTTGATCACCAGATAAAACCTCTACATAAAATACTAATGCATGAGAGATATTTGGAGTTGTAGTTTTAGTTTTTACTTAACTAATTAGTGTTTTAGGATCTCAAATAGAGTGGATGAACTATAAATATAGGGGTATCACTAACAAAAAAGTAAGATTTTCTTTTCGATTTCCTTCTCCCCCTTTTCATCCCAATAATTAGTAGTTTAGTAAATTATGCAAAGTCATACATCAAAGGAGATAGCCTCACCAAAATCTAGATTTATGATATGAGTTTAGATGTCCCACAAATTAGATCATTCTAATGTTAGTCCAGGTGTGAAGGTTTTAGAGCTAAATCTATCAAGCCTTTGAGCAATGTACTATTTGGGTTACTAACAATACCCCACTTTCTTTAGGAAATCCAAATTACATAAATTTAATGCAAACCCTCTATTTATGAGCACCCAAGGGATGTAGTGGTTATAAATGGTGATTTATATGAACAATGGGTAAATATGATGTGGACCAATAGAAGGCATGCCCTAGGCACTAAAAGTTATTTGTTGTGAAGGAGACAAGTGACCCACCAATGCTTAGAACTAGCTAGTATTAATATCAGTATCAATATATCATAGATAGAGATAGAGGAGGGAGACCATGTGGGATAGTAGGTTTGAATATTTTCCAAGTCAGGTACCAATAGAAGGAATCTCCTTAAAGAGCTATAGCAACATTGACTCTACTAACTCTAAGTAGATGTATGTACGTCATCTTAGTGTGAAAGATTGATTGGATCGATGGGCAAGAATAAGATCAAACCTATTAAATATATTAAAATAATTAAAGATATAAAAATAATTCACGTCCAGATCACTCCCTCTCTCATAATCATGCTTCATCAAGGATGGAACAAGAATTAGTTGAACAATTCATGGGAACCAGGCCAAACATAGACTCTTTTAGAGCCTAGGAAAAATAAAAATGGTGCCCGAAAGGACATATAGATATCTTAGCAATGGTTAATGTAATTTTCATGATTATATTCAATAAATCTAAATATAGCATCAACATCATTTCAAGGGGTTTATGGTTCTTTGGAAAATCTATAATTTTTATCAAGAAATGGAAACCAAGGTTTGATACTGAGAAAGAGAACATTAACTTTATACCATTTTGGTTAGGTTATTAGTTCTTCTAATTGATCTATGTGAGGAGGATATATTTGTTAACATCACCAAATATTTTAGATACCTTATTACTCTAGATTTAGTGACCAAGGCAAGATCCAAACTTGTCAATGAAATTTTTTACATAAACACACTTGTAAATCAATAACTACCAAACTCAATCATGTTACACACTCCTTTTAAAGTAAGAGTGAAAAAGATAGAATTGAAAAATCTACCATGTTGTGTGATAAGTGCCACAAACTATTACATTCATTAAAGGTGTGTTTTATGAGCTTTAACTCAGTAACTTGACAAATAAAAGGAGGAATCTCCTTTGAAAAAAGTATTAAACCTTAGTCTTTAATCTTGCATCTAAGATCTCCCCCTAAATTAAATTTAATCCTTTACATTTCAAACTAGGAGGAAAGATAAAAGACAAAGTTATAAGGGACTAGAAAGGATATCTTATAACCTAATCACATACCATAAATGGGAGAAAAATAATTGTAGATAAAGGAAAAAAATATAATCATTCATAACAATCCTCATTGGTAGAAATATTGAAGTAAATAGACATAAAAGGGGAAGATATGGATGTGGATGAAGTCATATATTAAATCAATACTATGGAAATACAAAGATATTAGTCTTTAAATATTCAAACATAGAATAAATTTGAAATACTAGATCAAGAGGTAGAAATGAAAAAGTTAGTAGGTAAACGGATATGCTCAAAATGAGTCTTATAGAATAATTATTTTACATTGGATTTGAGTATCAAGGAATTTAGGGTTATAGTAAGAAATTATTACACCTAAGAATATTAAAAATGGAAAAATCATGTCATCATGGGTTACAAGAAGAGGTACTAAGGCTCCAGTCTTTAAAAATCCATAAAAAGTAGGTAATTCATATAAAAAAAGATAATTTCATTAAATGTAATCAAGAAGACATAGTAGATGGATTTCAAAAAACCCTCCCTTTTATATGAGTTTATCTTATCTTAGTAGTTAATTATGTTGATTCTTTCTTGGAATATTTGAGGGATGCATAGTACAGGAAAGAAGAAAGTTTCAAAGGATTTTAGAAAATATAATAAAGCTATTATTTTGGCCATTCAAAACTCAAATATAGAGGAAATTTATTTTTTTAACCACAAAAAGTTATACTAGAATGAAGCTAAAGCAGTTTGTATCAGTATGATAGGAGATTTAAGAAGTTTACTAACTTTTTATATCCTAAATTTCTAATGGGTGAACCCATTCTAAATATTTAGCATCATTTAGTAGTATTATTTATTGATTGTATAGATAACAAGCAGTGGATTTTTTCAAATGTTTATGCTCCTAATATTAGGGATATGCATAGAAAATTATGGGAGGATATTAGATCTTGTAGTCATATAAAATTTCTAAATTGGTAGCTTGAGTGTATCCTATGACACCCAATCCATATGACCTTCTTTCATGCTCTTATGACCCTTCTAGACAGCTTTTTGATTATAACCAGTCATCCATAGACTTCTAAGCCCTAATTCTAGTCCATCCAAACTCAATTTACCATGATAATTACATCTCCCTAGGTCCTAATCCTATAGGATAGGAGCACTGGGGTTGGATTATAGTGCCAGACCCTAGGGTGTTTCATTTTTAGTTCTCTTATCCAATCATATTTTGAGCCCAAACAAATTTCCTTATGATTCATATTCTTCATTCTGTCGGCCTAGATGAATACATTTAACCCATGACTAATAGATCTCTATAAAAGCCCATTTAAAGTTTATTTAGGAAGGGGACAAATATTATAAATCAAGAAAGAATATAAACAAACCACTAAGGCAAATTTACCTATTCTCTACATACAGTCACCCAACATAGCTACAAACATATTCAAACACTTACACTAGTCCCTAGCCACCTCAAACACTCTCAGTTTGGCATTTTTGCATATGTATAACACTATTACACAAAGCACATTAGGTGGGAGAATTGCATATAGCTTGATCCCTCTTTAGAGTATTGTTATGTAGGTAGCATGCCCACACAAGGGGTATGAATACACATTTAGTGAATATTACACACACTAACCCCCCATCTTTCTCAAATTTTATCAAACATAATGAAGGTCTATAATTTTGAAATTATATCATCTATACAAGGAGCTCTATCGACATTCAGGACTCAAAATTTCATAGGTAGGCTCACATAGGGACAAAAAAAAACCCAAAAAACTTAGATCTCTATGACTAGTTTAGACAAAAGTTATAGGACCTAGACTATAATGTCAAACCTCAAAGTTTCTTATTTTCAACACTCCTATCCTTTCACTGAATGAAATCTAGATCTAGGTTCACAACACTATCCTAGTCTTTAATGGCCATTTTTAGCCTTTATTTTAGCCATCTCAATCCAATTTTAAGCCAAGCTGCATTTCTCCTCTTTCATTACTATTTTTAGAAAGCTACAAAGGAAAAATAAATTATATAAATTAATATTATAATTATTGCAATATTATTTGCTAATTTATTATCCTAGAACCTTAACCAAATTAGGAATAAGACTCCAATATTAACAAAATTTTTAAATCATTTAGTGAACTTGACTTACTTCGTTTGCACATAAAAACCTAAGAAAGCCTAGGAAAAATTCCTTCCTAATTTTTCCAATAGTTTTCTAATTTCTTACCTACATATTAAATCAAAAATTCACATTAATTTTTTAAAATTCCATAATAATTATGTGTGTGTGTGTGTGTGTGTGTGTGTGTGTGTGTGTAAAATTTTATTCCAAACCCTCATTGCATATACTAAGTCTATTTAAATCATATTTTTTTCAATATTTTTTTGTTTTTTATCTACATATTTCAATAAAAAAATTCACATTAATTTTTAAAATTCTTTAGTAATTTTTTTAAAAATATCATTTTTCAAAACCCTAGTTGCATATACTAGGTCCCATTGCTTTTGAGGTATCACCTTATATGTTTCTGATCTTTGTATCCTTTTTATGCAAATTTTAGTTTGTTGTTTAGATTATATATATTTAATATTTTATTTAATTATTCAAGTTGTTTTCCTTATGCCACTTAAGCTCCTTACATCTCTTCCTTTGAGATGAAGTGTAAGACTTAGTGGAAACCCTCCTAAATTCACCCATATTCCTTCAACCTAGTCATATACTATGGATAAACAACCAACTAAGCTTCCTATTCTCATGAAAATAATTTTGAAAATGAGTAGTATGAGAATAGCAATGATGATACAAACATTGATGTTCATGACCAACCACATTAGGTTCTTAATCCACTGCCACTTATTGTTGATAATGATGTACTTAATAAATATTTGATTCTACAAAGTTTTAGAGAAAGACTCAAGGAACAACCCCAAGATCATACTCTTATCTTACAATCTATCATGAAAATTAAAAAATATAAACAAGTTGAGTCTTACATTCCTTTAGAGTAACTAGTTTCACATGACACTACATGGGTAACTATGTCTCAACAACCCCCTATAGTAGCCCAACCTTCTTCTATGCCACCACTAGCTACAACTAGTATATCTTTATCTCCTGATGTGGCTACCCTTATGAAATAGATAAAATCTCTTCAATCTAAGGTGTTACATCTTGAGCAAGGTGCTTCTAGACCAATGTAGGCTTTGGATTCTTTTAATCTACTTCATATACCATTGGCACATCATATTGATTCTACACCCTTACCACCAAGTTTTGTTCAACCCAAGGTCACTCTTTATGATGGCAAGGGTGATCTAGAGACACACTTGAGAGCTTTTCTAATAAAATTCTTGGAATATATGCCAAATGACTGGCTACTAACCAATTTATTTCCATGGAGTCTAAAGGATTGTGCTTTACAATGGTTATATAGTCTACTAAAGTAGTCAGTCAATGCATTCAATCCTTTATCTAACATGTTCCTATCTCATTTCATCATTAACATTGGTGATAAGGTTTACTATGCCCAAGTTGTAAAATAAAAACAAAGGTCAAATGAACATCTCACAGATTATGTTCTTTGATACAAGACTATCTTGGCTAAGATGACTAACCCCATGGTTGATCAAGACTTACAAAATCTCTTCAAACAGAGTCTTCTACCAAATTTTCATGAATCAATAATGTTCAAAAGGTTCTCTTCCTTCACTGAGTTATCTCATACACTAAAGGAAAGAGAATTCAAACTAATTTCAATGGGCAAACTCAAGTATATAAGCATATCAAAAACAACAAATAAGATTAACAATAAAGTCCCATATAAAGTAAAAGTCAATGATAGAAAAAATCAAAATCAACTAATATTTAATGTGACTTTAGATCCCCCTTAGTGAGTGGTTTTATCTATGCTTCCTTGGTGAACTTTTTCCAATCTACTAGTATCTCCAGCTAGAGTTTTATAGCAACTTTTGAAATGTAGTATCATATACCTCCCTCCTATTCAAGAAGTTTGTCTAAAAAAGCCTCTTCCATAGGGATATGATCATAATGCATTTTTCAATTTTGATAGGGCACCAGACCACACAATAAATAAATGCATCAATTTGAAACACAAGATATAGGACTTAATAGATGGAAATATTATTGATCTTGGCACTTTAGTTAAACCTCCTTAGGTAAAGAAAACACAAGATAAGGCTTTAAAAAAAATTGTAGATCCTTTCCCATAGAATTATAAATAAGAGACATGGGATACATCAAGTGTTCACCATGCATATCATGCACATCCCTTACCAAATACATACTAGACACCTTTAGTTGAGTTACACCCTTTAAAAAACATAATTGATATGTATAGTTGTAGATTTTTAGGTAGACCTTTCATCTCCTTCTCAAAGTAGGAGATATTTGAGGATGATTTAGATTACCATGCACTCTTTATCATAGCTTACATTAATCATCATCTCATTCATAGTGTTCTCATATATAATGGATCTAGTGTGAACATGTGCAATATGACATTCCTATAGCATTTGGAATATTCAAATTAGGATATTACCCTAATAGACATAGTTATCAATAGCTTTAGTGGGTACATACAGAGTTCATTAGGTGATATTTTACTTCCTCTATAAACTGGTCTAACACATGTGGCCACACCATTTACCATTTTTCCTAGTGCATGAGTTTTTGATATGTTTCTTGGCTGACCATGGATTTAAAAACTTTGAGTAGTACCTTATATAGTTCACAAATGCATGAAATTCATTCACACTAATCATGTTGTTATGGTTGGTGGAGTTCCATACGAGTTACCACTCCACACTTTAGAGCCATATACTACTTTGTAGTTACCAATTTTAGCGCTACCACCAGTTTTAGTTTCTCCACATAGTCAAGGCCTCCATTACTAACACAGATAGCTGATACACTTTCATAATATCCTATTTTATAGAAACCATAGTTTAAAAATTCTAGATAGCTTTTATCTATATTATTCACACCTGGGGTAGTATTATTGATATCTCATACCTTTACACACAAAGCACATGTTTAGAGAGCTTCTCCCACTATTAGATGGGGTCCCTAATATCCCTACAGTTTCATCTACTTCTCAGAGTTATAGCGGACCCCACAATTGGTTTCCACTAAAGATATTTCAATGCATTTACAACATACATAGATTTTATAGCCACATTCTCATCCCTTCTATCATGTTTCATGGTCATGCAAGATCCCTCTCCTTGATACAAGACACCATGATAGAGAGTCTCCCATGAGACTCATCGGTTAGTATCATCTCTCCTCAGTATTACTTGTACATCATGTTTTTTGACTAATTATACATATCAATATATCAAAAATCCAAAAACATTCAAATATATCAAAAATCCAAAAACATTCAAATATATCAAAAATACAAAAACATTCAAAAAATTCAAAAGACCAAAAATAATACAAAATTTCAAACACAAAAATATTTCAATTATATGCATTATCCATGCTTTACATTTATACTACCATTCTAGACTTAAATTTGTTGTTTTATGATATTTTTTTGTAATTTATCTAAATTACCTTGCTTTAGTTGATCTATTTTGAGTGTGTGTAATACCATCTAGATCCTTGATTGCTTCACTCTACCCATTGAGGGGGTATCCTAATTCTAAATTCAAGACATACATCAATATATTTACCCACTAAGGGAATATTCTACATGACTACACCATCCAAGTTATGTCATTCCTACACCACACACTTTAGTTATCATGTTAATGTACATTACTTACTACCTTCATATATTACTTTCTCGACAATCACTAGTATATATCACTTGTGTACTTATTGGCATCTACCTAGTCTTGTACTACATGTCTTGCATACATTCACTTCTTTATTTGATTAGTTAGATATTATTATATTTCAATTATTTACATGATTTCCTTCCTTGCTTTGCATATCTAGATGTGATTTAATTTCCTAGTTCCGATTGTGTCTTCTTGTGTGTGACTTAGGACATTTGCCAATGCCCTTTGCTTGTATGTACTTGTGGCCCTCATGCCAACCTTGACTATTTTTAATTATATGTGTATGTGGAATTTAAACATGCTTTGTATTCTTATTTTTTAGTTTGAGTGACGTGTCCATGTCCCTTGTTAGCTTGGCCCCTTGGCCATTCTATGGTATGCTTCTTTCTTCTTGCCTTGTGTGCTTATTGTTTGTTTACTCCTCACTATTTGTAATGCCATGATCCACATCATTCATTATCTTAATTTCCTAGATGCTATGATGGATATCATGATCCATCCCTCCTTGAAAAATAAAAACTAACAACTAACATTTCTAGTTTTAATTCAATATACTACACATGTTATTACATTACTATATCTATCTAGGAATTTCCTTGTTGATCTAACAATCTCCAATACAAACTGTGCTATATCTTGACACATATTTCTGATTATCATTACTATATCATGTATTTCATATCATAACACAATCTTAGGGATATTTATTCTAAGGGAACTCATTGTAGGGTCTTAATTGCTACCTTCAAAAGAGGGGAAACAAATAGGGGTTTTGTCATAAAGATCAGAGCTCTTACTGATCAAAAAAATTAATTTTTAGAACACTCAAAAAAACTATAACCCAAACTAGGCAAAATAAACCAAAAAAATAGTGATGATTATAGAATAGTCATAAGATTCAACAAAGGACTATAGTGCTAGACTTGGATAATAGTGTTGGACAATAATGTGTCCTATTTTTGGCACTCTTATTCAAACAAGAAAAAAACTAAATTTTCTAGAAATAGATAAAAAGGTCAGCTTATCTACAGTTTTGTCACATTTAGATCAATTTATATTTAGTAGTTTCAATATAGTTTTTCTTAGAGAATCCAAATATAGGGGGTATAATGTGTATCATGATGGCTCTCACTTATAGTTTTAGATTGGGTAGTTGGTATAACTTCTAAATCATAATCCATGTTAAAGACACCAGTGATTAGGGGTAATGTGCATGGAACATTTGAATTTTTTTTCTTTTTGAGTTCAATATATTACCTTGGGATTCTTAGCAGTTACATGCCTTGTTTCATCTATAGGTGGTTGGCACAATTTTAGAGTGGCTTTCATACAGGCCTAACTTCCACATTCTTGAGTGGCTTCCACATAAGCCAAGTCTCTAGGTTTGGAATGGATTTCAAACAAGCCTAATCTCCTCCTTATAGAGTGGCCAAGATTGGCCTAGTTTCTAGTACACATTTAGCTATCTATGTCACATTATTAGATTATAGATAATTTATGGGATTTAAGAGTTATTTCATATGACACACATTCATACCAATATTAGTTCATAGCTTCATTCGATGCGAAATGATGCAGCCAAAGGAATAGCTATGTATTCTTGAGCCACCTACTTAGAAGGATTAGACACATAACCCAAACATCAATTAACACATGCATGATTATATATCTTCACTTAGTGGGAAATAATGGATCAAATGGCTAACCTTTACATTCTTGAGTCACTCTTGGGGAATTTAGCACTAAGCTCTATCCATGATATTACTATTGGTATATAACATATCCAGTTTCATCCAACATCACTTATCATCAAAATAAGTTTTTTATTGGTTCACATACCCAATGAGGTGTATTTATTCTTTTCTCTTCCTCTCTCTCTCACCTAGCTTTGTACATTCTTATTTTAGATATAGTGTATCTAGTAAGAACTGATCTACTCTTTATTTTTCTCTTGCATATTTACACTTCACAATGTGATCTCTATATAAACACTTAGCATCACATAGCTTCATGGACTTCACCCTTGCAAGTAAGTTTAGGTACACTTTATTCTTTTCATTTAACCTATATTTTGATTTTCTACATCACTACAATAAGGGGGGTGGGGTAAATGTAGTCATATAAAATGTCAAAATTGGTAGCTTGAGTGTGGCTTGTGACACCTAATTCATAGGACCTTGCATACTCTCATGACCCTTCCAGACATGTTTTTGCTTATAACCAATCATTCATAGAATTTTGAGACCTAATTATAGCTCAATTATACTCCATTTACTATGTTAATTTTATCCCCCTAAGTCTTGATCCCATAAGATAGGAGTGTTGGGGTTGGACTATATCACTGGACTCTAGAGTGTCTCATTCTTGACACTCCTATCTTATCACATTTTGATCCTAAATGACCATTTCCTTTTGATTCTTATTATTCATTATGTTTGCCTAGCATGAATACATTTAACCCATGACCAATACATCTTCTTAAAATCCCATTCATATTTCAATTAGAAGGAAGGGAAAATATAATAAAACAAGCAATAATAAAAAAACACTAAGGTAAATTTACCTATTCTCTACATACAATCACCTAAAATGGATAAAAACATATTCAAACCCTCACACCAATCCCTAGCCACCTTAATTTGTCATTTTTACATCTACATAACACTATTTCACAAAGCACATCAAGTGGGAGAACTACATATAGCTTGATCCCTCTTTAGAGTTTTGGTATGTAGGTAGCATGCCCACACAAGGGATGTGAATACACTTTTAGTGTATCTTACACATATTAACCCCCCCTCTTTCTCAAGTTTTATCAAACACAATGAAGGTCTAATATTTTGAGATTAAATCAGCTCTACAAGGAGCTCCATTGACATTCAAGACTCAATTTCATAAGCAAGATCACACAAGGATAACAGACAAAACCCATAAAACTCAGATCTCTATGAATAGTTTAGAAAATAGTGGTAGGACTTGGACTATAACACTAGACCCTGAAGTGTTCTATTTTTAGTGCTCTTATCCTTTCATTAAATGAAAGCCAAATCTAGGTTCACAACACTATCCTAGTCTTGCATAGCCAATTTCAACCTTTGTCTCAGCCAAATCTAGGTTCAAAACACTATCCTAGTCTTGCATAGCCAATTTCAACCTTTGTCTCAGCTGTCTTAGTCTAGTTTTAAGCTAAGTTGCATTTCTTCTTTTTCATTACTATTTTTAGAAAGCTAAAAAAGACAAATAAATTATACAAACCAATATTGTAATTATTGCAATATTATTTACTAATTTACTATTCTAGACCCTTAAATAAATTAGGAATAAGACTCTAATATTCCCAAAACTATTAAATTTGATATTTTAAAACTAATTAAAATGATATCCCTTGGATTTTGGTAGGATATTTTAAATTTCCTCTTCATCTAGGGGATAAAAAAGGAAGAAATCTAGTTTTTATGGATAACACGAATGATTTTTCTTCTTTGGTTGTTGATATAAGTTTGATATATTTAGAACTTAGGGGATCTAAATATACATGGACTAATTGTTGAGATGTGTAAAAATTATTATTTTTTAATAACATTATTATTTTTACTTACAATAATACATTTGTAATAGTTTTATTATGTGTTAGTTTGTTACACAGATATATTGTTAATAATTAACAATATATCTTGTATTAGTATATGTTTGATATGTGAGATTTTCTATGGATTATAATACCCATTTATAGGCTAATATTTTCCTATATATTATTCTCTACATATGAGTTAATATAAGAGAGTAATAGAATAAATTCATGGTGTGTAATATAATATATCAATTATATTATAATTTTATGCGTACTTTATGTTCAACTATGCTACATAAACTCTGATCATTTTCATTATCTGGTATCAGAATAGGAAATTTAAAAGAATGGCCTATTAATATGTAGAGGGAAAACTCTATTTACCCAAAACATGTAAAACCATTTACAAATCAATAGATTGGGGTTATTATTTGTTTTTTTTTTTTAGTTAAGAGTAAATTAGTATATCTCTATTGTTTTGAGTGATAAGAGTTTCCCCTAAAATTATTAGCAAGAATGAGGAGAAGAAGTTTCAGTCATAGATGGTGATAACTACGCTATAATTTTTTGTTGATATATCTGTGTTAAAGTTATGGAGATATATCTACATTCATTTTTACTATATATTCATCAATATTAGTCTCCAAAACATTCATGTTTTTTCTTTTTATATGCATTAAGATACATAAGCAAAATTTTGAAAGGCATTGTCCTATCCATGATAGCTATATTTTGACAAGATCTCTCTAAGCTTCTAGTGGCTCTTCTCCCAATAATTCATAAAGATCAGGTTTAACTCAAATAGCCTTAAACTTGTAGCTGTCAGTGCATGGGATTTTTCAAAACCTAACACTAACATCACCAACATTTTCACTATTATTTTTTAAATGCATAGTTTATTGCTTCCAAATTCTTATTTTGAGTTTATGCTCTCCAAAAAGGGTTTAAATTAATTTTTATGCCTCTGGAGAAAATAAAACAAGTCTTGCCTTTATCAATTAGTGACAACATTCATGTTGATCAATCTAAAATAGCTAAAACTATTTTAAATCTATGATATTTTTTTGTTACGTTTTAAGTGTTTTTTTAAGGGTCTATAATAAATTTATATCTCAAAAAATTCATTTTTTAAAAAGTTTTGGTAGTACATTTACTTTTTATATATTCATTTAGGTAAATATTAGATAAGTTATCTTTGGTCTATAGTTTAATAGGTAATCGATGTATAATGTCATTGTCTTGTCTTTAAGTATTTTATGACATTTAATTGTTAATAGTAGTGTTGATCATTATTTAAAATTTCAAATTTATATATGAGTCAAGTTGAGTCACTTATATGGTCATTTTATTTTAAATCATTAATTTTTTTTAAATGTCAAATAAAGTCATTTTTTGTAAAAAAATGGTTTGTCATATAATTTAAAAGTGTTATTTATTAATTATGTATAGTCTATTATTAAAAGTAAAGTTCATGTCAATAGGTAATTTTATGTCATATAGAGTCAAAAATTGTAAAAATTAAAAAAAATGCCTCACAAATGCATATTATCTTGTGCACAATGCTCGAATTATGGGAAGGGTTTATCCTCAATTGAGCTTCATCAATATATCAGCTAAGTAAGTAGCTCCCTATACTAGAGGATAGAGGAAATGGAGGTTATAGGTTTCATATCATCTCATTAGTCACCAATAATGAGGCCCAAATGTTTTGGTGACATTTTGTGTGGCATGATTTTTTTTTTCAGTGTGGTGTACTCTATGCTAAATAAGTGAGTGCCAAGGATAGTTCTTTAGTGGAAGTGGAAACCATCTATGCTATTTTTATTTGGATGGAAAAAAACATTAAAATAGGTTTCATAAGATGATAATTTGTATTTATTCTTCATGATATTTAATTTTTTGAGCCATGTGTGTTTTCATTCCCCTACTAGTTTGGAAATCCTTTTTGGAGAAAGGGAGAGTGTAGATATAATGTAATGTGGCAAAAATTATATAGGAGGGAATATAACTACATAAATACTCTGACATTATAGATCCTCTAACTACCTTACTTATTTATGGATATGATCAACCAGTGACACATCCATTGCAGTCACATGGAGTAAATACGAGATGAATTCTATTGTATAGTAGTGGTCATGTGCAGCAAGATCCAAACAACATGATTTATACTATAGTATGCAAACAAAAAATTATATATTGGCATATGATTTTTTTTGAGCTAGTTCTTAAAGATGTACATTCTCCCCATGCTCACATTAAGGGGGTGTAGACTAGGATTAATAATTTTCACAAGGGGGTGAATGTTGAGGTGTGTAAACTTTATTAGTTTTTAATAATGTTACTATTGTTACTTATAATAATACATCAATACATTTTTAATAGGTTTATTATGGGTTATTTTGTTACATAGATATATTGTTAATAGTTAATAATATATCTCATATTAATATATGTTAGATAAGTGAGATTTTATAGGGATTGTAATATCCCCATTTATAGGTTAATGTTTGCCTATATATTAGTCTCTACCTATGGGTTAATAAGAGAGTAATATAATAAATTCATAGTGTGAAATATAGTATATAAGTTATATTATAATTTTGTGTGTACTATATGTTCATCTCCACTACGTAAACTCTGATCATTTTTATTACTAATCGAAGGCTCAGTGATGATCTTATCCTATGTAGATTAGATAGAGTCTTTCTTTCTTTAGAGTGGTTACAATATAAAGATATGTCTCTTAAAATTCTTGCTAAGATTGGTTTGGATCATTCTCCATTGGAAGTGAATATATCAAATTAGAAGGATAAAGAGAATAGGTATCCTTTCTATATAGAGCATATGTGGTTCACACACCCTAACATCAAGGAAATAATTTTGGAGTAGTGGACTAAGAATGGCAGCAGTTTATCTATGTTTAATCTTATAGAGAATTTTAAAAAGGTAAAAATTAAGATCAAACAATGGAACAAATAAGCTTTTGGGAATGTTCATTTACAAAAAATACCCTTAAAGTAGATCTTTTGAATATAAAAGAGGTCGAGGAAAAGAGGTATGAATTAGAGATTTAGAATAGAGAAAAATAGTTACTATGAAATTATCAAACTATTGCAACTAGGGAAGAATATCTATGGAGGCAAAAATCTATAAACATTTAGCTTAAGGAGGGTGACAGAAACACCCAATTTTTTCTTTTATCTACCTTAAATCATAGGAAACATATTAATATTAAGGAGATGATCAATAATGAGGGTTAGTTGTCCTCTAATGCTAACGAGATTAACTAAGCAAGTATTTTATATTAAAAAAAAAATTAAAATGATTTCAAGAAGAATATTAGTTTTGAATAAGAATTTTTATATGGGATTACTAAATTAAGTAATCAAGAGGATAATGATATGCTTAAAATTTTAACCTCAAATGAGGATCTAAAATGTGTGCTCTCCAAAATGAATCTGGACAAGGCTCTAAGACTAGGTGGAATACTAATAGCTTTTTTAAAAAATTTATGGGATATAATTAAGGATGCCATGGTTGCAACAGTCAATGAATTCTTGGAAATTGGGTAGTTAATTAAATAATTAAATCATAATTTCTTAGTGTTTATCCCTAAGAAGGAAGGGGTTATAAATTTTTTAGATTTCCATCCTCTTATCTAGTGAAATTATTTTTTTAAGATTATTACCAATCTTATTTCTTTAAGGATATAAATAAGTATGGAAATAATTATCCAATCTCAGTAGAGAGGTATTATACCAGGTAGACAAATTCAAGATGGAGTGATTGTGGTTCATGAAGCCATCCACTCAATGGAAAAAATTCAAAGGGAATCTATGGTCCTTAAACTAGATATTGCCAAGGCTTAAGAAGCACTAGAAATTGACTCTACCTCATAATTTGGGGGATTTGGGGAGAAAGGAATGATAAAAAATTTAGGGGGAAGAGATGTAACAATAAATCAACCTTAGCAAGAATTTTTAATCTCATTAGAGAAAAGTATAGGTTTATTCATATTAAAAAAGGTAAAAACCTTATGCATTTTGAAAAAATCCCATCTCTTAATTGGTAAATATATTCTTCTAAGTTAGGGAAACTATATCCTAAAGATGAAATTAGGAAAATAATGAAGAAACCTCCTCCTGAGGGTTGGTTGAAGCTCAATTTTGATGGAGCTTCAAAAGGAAACTTGGGGCCAATGGGGGGAGGTGGAATTATCAAAGATCATAAGGGATTTTTTTTTTTTCTTATGTAGAAGACATGGGGGTGAGGTCGAATCATTGGGCAAAAGCCTTGGTATCATTGTAGGGGATCAAATTGGCTAAGCAATTTAATGTTTAAAATTTATTGGTGGAGGGAGACTTTATAAACATTGTGAATTATTTATTTGGAAAAAATACCATTAGTTGGTCTATCAAGCATGTTATAGATGAAGTTATAGTCATATTGAAGTCTATTCAATAGGTGAGCATTCAACATACCTATAGGGAAGGGAATGGTATATCTAACTAATTTGCTAATAAGGGAGTAAATAATGTGGGTTTTATAACTTGGATAGGCCATGAGGATCTCCCTAGGGAGTTGTTACTTAAGGTTAAAATGAAATAAATAATAATTTTGTTAATCCTATGCATATGGATGAATCCTCTAATTCATAAAGGAGTCTTTGGTGGTTCTAAGGTGTGTTGGGGACTGATTTACTTTGCTGGAAAATTTAAGGCTTCAAAGGATAAGATTTTAGATGCTCCAAAATAACTCTTATATGGATAGAATACATCATCCAATTGTAGTACCTTCTGGTTCATTTGGGTGAGTTTTGATAGTAGGGATAGCTAGAGTGGCTATGAGGGAAATAAGATGGGATTGTTGAATAGAATTGAACCAAAATTAAAATCTAAAGTCAAGAAAAATGAAAGAGTCTAGGTAGCTTTAAAATTTCGTGGCTTTGTAGGTTTTATGGAAAATATTTAAGGTTTTGATAGGAATTTCTCAGTCTTATTTGCAAAGACATGGGAGGATAAAATAGTGACAATTAATGGAGTAACTCTAGACATTACTAAGGAAATCATTTTTCATGTGACTCAACTAGAAATTGAGCAAATGAAGAGTTATTATATGCCAAGGGATTTAAAATTAGACAAAGATGATTTTCTTGAGGAAGGAGAGAAATTAGAGTAGCTTTATAATGGTTTTGACATGGAATCCTACCTAGGCCTTTTACAGAGGTAGCCTTCCATTTAATGCAATATGTTGCCTTGAAAGGTAGGTATAATGTAGTTAGATGGTCCCTATTTATAATGTTAAATTACTTTAGGCATGGTGTGCCTTTTAGTCTTCCTTATTTATCCTAAAATCTATGGAGGTGTCAATTTTGAAATTTAAACTTGGAAATTACTCTACTCCTAGAGACAAGGGAGTGATCTACCTAATTTTCAAGTATTTCAATGGCATGAATCAAATCATGCCAGACATACCATTGAACCAAAATAAAAATATTAAGGAAGGGCCTATTGATATTATAAAAATTAAAAAAGTGTGGATAAAGTATCTTGGGAGTCTGAACAAGGTCTATGGAAGTAATAAGAAACCTGTGAAAAATATTAGTGTGAAGGATGACAAAAAAAACAAAAAATAATAGGATAATATAAATAAAATAATTTGAAGTGCATAAAATCCTACAAGGCGCATCCAAGGGAGTGAGGGGAAATAGGAGAACTAAGGCCTTTAGTATTTTCAAAATAATAGAGGAGTAGAGACTTGTATTGATGTTGAAGAGGACAGTGAGGATCTAAGGGAGAATTGAAATGAAGTTGAGTAGTGAAGCAAAATTAATTAGAATATAATTATAGCAGAGAAGGAGAAGATAATTGAGGAGCCTATGTATGTTGGAAACATTGTCATTGATGTCAAAGGTCTAGCATTATTGGTGATAAAGGCCCCATTACATTTAATGTTGTTTGTAATAAATATATCTTAGATAATATGAGTTAATATTTATTTAATATTAATGAATGTATTTTTGGTTGCATATGAGACAAAAGAAGGGCCCATGGAGAAGTCAAAGATACACGGGGTAAATAAAAAAGAAGGACGGGACACATTTTCCCATGAAGAGTCATCTTGGGGAATACCAAGAGTCACCGAGTGAAGAAAAAAGGGTTAGGGCACAATTTCTCATGAAGGGACACTTTGAGGAATATGAAAAGTCACCAAAGATAAAGGACAAAAGTGGGAAGGACGTTTTTGGTCATGAAGGATCACCACATGACTTTTCAAAGGCTTGAATATGAAGGGTCATACAAGTTTGGTGCCATTTTCCATGAGGATTGAAGGGTCACAAAGGGGGAAGGCCAAAGGTCATTTGGAAAGCTATAAATAAAGGCTTGAGAAGCCATTTGTAATATGAAAGAGAGAGCTTGATTTGATATTGTAATATCTATCTTAAAAGAGCAATTGTGAGAGATGAATATGATTTGTATTTGTTATATCTAGATTAGAAGAGAAAAGGTGAGAGAGAGGAAGGAGATGTTGTATGAATATATCATTTGTTGAGATAGCAACATTGAAAGATAGGTGTGTGGTATACACAAAGGGGTTGGTGCTCCTATGGGTTGGTGATCACAAATTGTTGTTGGGTTGGTGCTCGAAAAAGGGGTTGGTGCTCCTATGGGTTAGTGCTCACAAATAGTAGCTGGGTTGTTTCTCGGCAAAGGGGTTGGTGCTCCTATGGGTTGGTGCTCACAAATAGTATCTGGGTTGGTGCTCGACAAAGGGGTGTGGTGCTCCTATGGGTTGTTGCTCATAAATAGTAGCTAGGTTGGTGCTCAGCAAAGGGGTATGGTGCTCTTGCAAGCTTGGCTTGTGAATATTGTTTGGGTTTGTACTCATTCATATAGTTGATATTTTTCTCTATGGTTTTTCCCACATTGGGTTTCCACGTTATATCTAGTATCTCTCTCTATCTTGTGTGGTGTTTACTGTTTGAGTTTTATTGCATATCTTGAATGTTTGATTAAGTGGAATTTAGTTAAAGGAAAGTTTTATAAGATATATGATATACTGATTCACCCCCCCTCTCAATATATCCCTGATTAACAATTGGTATCAGAGCATGTTCCTTTAGAAAGGGTTTAACAGCTTGAAGGTAGATCAAATAAAAGCATAAGATGGCCAAGCAGCTAAAGAAAGAGAATCAAGAGTTAAAATCTGTGGTTGAGGCTCTTAAGGAAAAGGTGTGTATCTTGGATTCTAAGTTGGCTATAGAAGTAAAGGAAAATAAGATATTTATTAAGGATCTTAAGAATCAGTTAGAGGTTACAAATTCAATTTTAACATCAAAAGAAGAAGAGTGTAATCAGTTGAAGGTTGAGTTAGGTTCGTTAAAGGATAATCATGAGAAGCTTATAATCAAAGTTGAGAAAGATCATGAATTATTAGTCTAAGGAAAGAAGGATGCAGGTTTTGAAGGCAAATCAAAGAAGCGATTAGGCAGCCCAATGCTTTTAAGTTTTTAAATTCTTTTCATGGCCATTGTTTTGTTTGTCATAATGTTGGTCATAGGGAAAGAGATTGTATGAGGAGAAGGAATCAGTCAAAGGGAGATCTCAGTCATTTTCATAAAAAAGGTATGAGAAATATTGTTTGCTTTTGTTGTCATGAGGTTGGCCATATTTATAAATTATGTCAAAATAAAGTAAAGAGATATTCAAGGTATGTTAAAGGATATAGAGCCCCTAGAAAATATGAGAAAAGATAAATTTAGATTTGGAGACCTAAAATAGTAAAGGTTGATTAGGTTGAGTTTAAAAGTGAAAATGAATTACTTGTTATAGTAGATAAAGAATCAGATACGAAGGATTGTGTAGAATCTCTTGTTACATTTGAGCATGAGCTTTATCAAGATAAGATAGTTGAAAAAGTTGAGAAGTAGAAAAACATCATAAATGATAGGGTTAGTAAGTCAAAAAGGTTAGACATGCTTAAATGGATTCTAAAAGAAAAACACAAGAAGATCAAGGAAGAAATAGAGGAGATGTGGGAATCTCTTGAGATTTATTTCTAGGACCCTTTTGTGTGGGGTGTCTCTTCTAGGCTTCAAGGAGACACTTTTAAGAAAAATTGAAGCATGGTGGATGCTATTGGATCTTGGCTATGTTGCATGACAAGAAGGTGGGTTGGCAGATTAAATTATATATCTTTTGAGGGAATAGATTTTTGAAGAAAATTTTGCATCATTATTATGGTTTGAGGCTATTAGAATGATTCTTGCATATGTAGTGTTTAAAAGTTCTAAAGTGTTTTAAATTATTATGGTCATAAGAAATTAGAATGTTGAAAAAGAAATAACAATTTCAAAAGGAAGGAAAAGAATACTTATGCAGAGTCAATGAAAAAGGTTTAGAGTTTCAAAGTTCCATTCATTAGGAAGAAGGTTCAGTTGTGTTCATGGTAGAAGAAACAACCTGAAGATTCTATGTTAGTGCAAACAACTTTGCATAAAGATCAGCCATGGTTTTTTTATAGCAGATATTCAAGGCATATGACAGGAGATAAGAGTAAAGATCAATGGTGGCATAGTGAAATTCAAAGATAAAGCCACTACCTGGATAGCCAGAAAAGGTATTTTAAGTTTTGATATTAGTAGAACCAAATATAAGAATGTTTTGTAAACATAATCTATTGAGCGTAAGTCAAATATGTGATCAAGGATACACCTTAAACTTTCATGTGGAAGGTTGTGATATTAGAAGAAAATATTCAAATGAGTTGATTACAGATTTTCAAAGGACAAGCAATATTTTAATCATATATCTTCTCAAAGGCATGCAAGAGGAGTTGGGAGTAATTTCTATTACTTCATACAATGGATGTTCAACATCAGTTGAGGGGGAGCTAAGTGTTAGCTCTAGGTAGGCCCTTTGCCATTGATGTCAAAGGGGGAGAATAATAGGTATAGGTACAGGTGCAAAATATAGGTACAGGGAATAGGTACGGGAGTTACTGTATGTTTTTACATGATAGGATATGCAAGTGATAGGATGTGGTAGTTTTAGGATTGAGGTTTCCATTAATGAAAAAAGGGGAGATTATTAGAAATATTATCATTGATGTCAAAGGTCTAGCATTATTGGTGATAAAGGCCCCATTGCATTTAATGTTGTTTGTAATAAATATATCTTGGCTAATATGAGCTAATATTTATTTAATATTAATGAGTATATTTTTGGTTGCATATGAGACAAATGAAGGGCCCATGGAGAAGTCGAAGAGCCATAGGGTAAATACAAAATAAGGATGGGACGTAATTTCCCATGAAGAGTCATTTTGGGGAATACCAAGAGTCGCCAAGTGAAGACAAAAGAGTAAGGGCACAATTTCTCATGAAGGGACACTTTGAGGAATATGAAAAGTCACCAAATATAAGGACAAAAGTGGGAAGGACGTTTTTGGTCATGAAGGGTCACCACATGACTTTTCAAAGGCTTGAATATGAAAGGTAATACAAGTTTTGCACCATTTTCCATGAGGATTGAAGGGTCACAAATGGGGAAGGCTAAAGGTCATTTGGAAAGCTATAAATAAAGGCTTGAGAAGCCATTTGTAATATAGAAGAGAGAGGTTGATCTGATATTGTAATATCTAGCTTAGAAGAGCAATTGTGAGAGATGAATATGATTTGTATTTGTTATATCTAGCTTAGAAGAGCAAAGGTGAGAGAGAGGAAGGAGATGTTGTATTGACCTATCATTTTTTGAGATAGCAACATTAAGAGATAGGTGTGTGGTATACACAAAGGAGTTGGTGCTCCTGTGGGTTGGTGCTCACAAATTGTTGCTAGGTTGGTGCTCGGCAAAGGGGTTGGTGCTCCTATGGGTTAGTGCTCATGAATAGTAGTTGGGTTGGTGCTCGACAAAGTGGTTAGTGCACTTGTGGGTTGTTTCTGACAAATAGTAGCTGGGTTGGTGCTTGATAAAGGGGTGTGGTGCTCTTGTGGGTTGGTGCTCATGAATAGTATCTGGGTTGGTGCTAGATAAAGGGGTATGGTTCTTCTACAAGCTTGACTTGCAAATATTATTTGGGTTTGTGCTCATTCATATACTTGAGATTGTTCTCTATGGTTTTTCCCACATTGGGTTTCCACGATATATATGGTGTCTCTCTCTATCTTGTGTGGCATTTATGGTTTGAGTTTTATTACATATCTTGAATGTTTGATTAAGTGGAATTTGGTTAAAGGAAAGTTTTATAAGATATATGATATACTGATTCACCCCCCTCTCAGTATATCCTATGCTTAACAATGTATACTCACTGAATGAAAGGGGAGACTTTTCAAAATTAGAAGGATCATAATGTGGAGTTAAACAATTTGGTTACCTCACTCAAAGGGAAAGAGATATCAGATAATATTTTTGAAGAGATCAACCTCTAAAAATATATCATTTGGTGGTTTATGCATAAGATCATAGAGCTAAAGGGAAAGTTTAATGTTCTTCAATAGGAAAATGTAAGGATGACTCAAATATTATCAGTTAGGGAAGAAGACAAATAGATTCAAAGTCTAGCTTTCAAGGTGGAGCTATTAGAACAAGTAAATGAAAATCTTCATAATAAAATTATTTTTTTAGTAAATTGTAGAAAAGCAAAAATGTATGAGGGAATACATAATGTTGAAAACCTATGAGCTCACCTTAGAGAAATTTTTGAGCCTAGTGTTACAAGTAAAGGGAAGGGTATCCCAAATTAATCTATGATATAAGGGCTATTCAGAAGAGGAGATCAAAGAACCAAATTGATGTGGTGTTTTAATATGTAGTGTGTTGGAAGGCCTTTAATATCTATGAAAAATTTACTACACTAATTTAATAACTTGTCGAGATGATATCACTATGAAATTATGTGAGTAATACACGTTTTTAGAGTGTGTTAGGATGAACCATGAGCACCATGAACTTTTATGCATGTGAGACAAGTTTATGGTATTTCTTGGTAGAGAGTAAAGTGAATTTAGTCATGGGTGTTTACTCAAATAGATTATATAAGTGATTTTTTGCATAAATATTATAATACCATGGCTCGTATTGATATGTATCTTCTTAATCATACAAATATAGTCTCTCTAATAAGATTTCACAAACTTCTAGAGTTACGATGTCATAAGTGATGTTGTCCTCCATAGGATTGAATTTTTAAATAAAATTACATTATCATCAGACCTATACATCTTTAACCTACTCCAACTATCCCAAATAATATGTCTTGGAGTTCACATTAGTGGCAATACCAAGGAATTGAATTGTGGATTGTGTAGTGATGTTATTTTAACTACCACTATGTATGATGACATGAAGAGGTTGACCCTTCACCCAAAACTTGGTGTGAAAGAGATGTTTTAACTCCTTAGAGATGTCAATCTTAGTATTGTTGGTACTTAGATAAGATTCATCTAGATAATTTTTGTCTATTGGTTTGGGTCTTGATGTAGATTGTGTGAGCAAGGATTGATACACGTAGTATTAAGAATCATCATGAGTGGATGATTGATGGTCGTAAAACCACTTATCACCTTATTTATTTGTGCCTTTGTCTAAAGTAGAAGGTGTAAGAGTCTTTTAGTTATGCATAATTCTAGGGCTGGTCACCTTTTCAATAAGTTATCTACTTCTATGCAGAAGGTTATGATGTCGAGTTGTGTGAGGGTTGGACCTAATGTACCATGCTGGATGAAAATTTGAAATATTGATCCATCTTTGCCTTGGATTTGATCTTGATAGCATTATGATATTATTAACCTAATGTTTAAAAATTAAAAAACTTGAACTTTGCATGGATATAATGTGAGAATTAGTTTATGTAATTCAAAACCTTGTTTTTTCACTTAAGTTCTCTCATAGACACACAAAGTAGTCATGGAATATGTTGATGTAGTCTTCCACTGATGGATCCTTGTATTGGCATAGTTGTTGGAACTTAATGTATTCATCTTCAAAGTGTTTTACAAGGTAGTACTCATCCTTTAGTACATCAACAAAAGTCTTTCATGATTCAATTGGAACACACTCTTATGAACACTACATACTAAAGGTCTCCCACTAGTGAACAATTGAAATGAACATCTTTAATACTATGATGGTGATTTTCTTAGCATTAGTGAAGCATTTGACTAGGAAAACTACCTCAAGCTATTAAATCTAAGCATCTAATTCTTTAACATTAATTTTGCCTTTGAATAGAGAGATGTCAAGATTGAATTGTGCTTTAAAGGGGTTTTAATACTAGAACTATTATTGATTGTACTATGAAGGTGTATTATTAGGCATTAGATTGAGATTTATCAACTCATATAATTATCCAAAAAGTGTGGTGTGTTGTAACTCTAGTGCATTGATAATAAGCCTCTGAACCTTTGGGGATACCTCAGGTTACTTTTAGGTATCAACCATCTTACTTTTTCTATGACATTCTTATAGATATTTTGAAATAAAATCAATTGAAAAACCTTATTTTTTTTAATTCACTCACATGTTTTCATGCATAATAAGGGAAATAGTTCTTATGATTTGATACCAATGTTCCACACCACATGGCCCAAGACCAAGTATGCATGGAATAAATAAGTTTGGCTATACAAATTGAATGTGTAAAGATGTATTCAGACATAACAATCAAAACATATTCAATAGAGTAGATGTCTTACTTGTAGGAAATGCAAATTCTATTAAATAATAGAGAATAGGGAAATTCGTACACTATGCCATAGCTCGTGTGTTACAAAATAGTTATGAATATCATGATATCTATGTTATGACTATGTATCACATTGACCTCTAGGCCAGATGCATATGTTACATATTTAACATGAATAATACAAGAGGATTTACCACTAATATCAATTGTAATGAAGATGTTTAATAATTATTTCATCTTCCTTACTAGATTACAATTGAGTTTCCAAGTTGGTGGTGACTAATGGTCCAACTAACAAGACTTTTAGCTAGAGAGTGCCACTGATAAACCATGTAGTTAGATCATGTTAACACATGGATATGATAAAGTGAGGATAGATGTAAGTATATGATCCTATGATTGAGTACCAAGATAGTTCACATAGCTATGAATTAAGTGTGAAAGTCTGTGAACCAATGCAAGACTTATGCTTAAGAGTGTAATCAAGCTTCATGTAGAGGAGTGCATAAGAGGTGTGAGATGTATGCAAAAAAAAAGCAATGGGATTATTCTAATGTGTAAGATCAGTGAATTACTCTTACATGATCAAATATATGACCACACACCTATAATTAAAAGGACTTTGGGCCCATAAAAGTTATAAAATAAGAAGAATATTTACCTATTATCACCCAAGTGATAAACCCATCTTATCATATTCTTGAATAATACCCATTTAAAGTTCCAATATTATCATCTTTTGGATAATACCTTAGTCAAGTTCTAATTTGACCAACTCTTGGGCAATACCATATTTAGGTTCCAATCTCTATTAACCTTCCTTCTTTCACTCTTTAGTTTTAAAATCACCCTTTACAGAGTATACCACAATTCACCTAGAAAATAAGAATTTTTATATTTTTAGCCCAAATTTTTTTTAGACCTGACCTGCAAGCTAAATTCACACACTTTAATAAACACCAAGTCAATCGAAAAGGAGGTATCCCACTATGATAACCAAATGTAAGATGTTAAATTTGAGCAATGGATTAGATTATGCAAATTATACACTAAAATCAACTCAAATTACCAATCTAATTCATGAATTTAGAGACATTAGACTATAATGCAAGTAAAACAAAATTTTATAACAACATTATAGATTCTAAAGATAATTTCTTTAAATAAGATTCAAAAATATAAGATTAAAGATTGATGTTTGCTTAGAATAGACTCAAACTTTGATGTTATAGCAATGGAGAATAGCTTGATAATGGACTAAGTTGATTAAGATATTATGAACTAATTTTTCATGGATTTTTCTCATTAGGTATAATGGAGGATGGTTTGGTTATTTATAGAGAGGGAGGGAGGAAGATCAATAGACAAAATTCAAGTTTGGGTGTAGGAAGATCAATAGTGGAGAATTACTCAAAGAATTAAAAATTCCTTGGATGACTCTAGATGAGATAATGTTCTAGAGATAGAAGCCTCTAGAGTCTCTTTGGAAGTATAATAAAAATAAGTATATTATTAGTCATGTTATTATGGGGTTATATAGAATCTAGGGGAGTATGGGAGGCTAATCATAGGCTAGGGTATGTGGGAGGGGAATTTTAAATTCCCAAATATTAGATAAATAGGATTAGATATTGGATAATGGGGAATTAGGTGAATTAATTAGGTTATAAGATGTTATATGGTCATTATGTGACATGAATAATGAAGAGGGGGTATTAGACCAAATGGATAGAATGGGGTTAATAATATGAATTAGATGGAGTAAGGTGAGATAAATGATTATTGGATAAAATTAGAAACAAAGGGAAGTGAGTAAATTTATATGCATACAATAGATAATCACTACCTACATATCCAATACTCTAAATAGGGAATTCAAATTGAACATAGGTCTCCCACTTGGTTGAGTGTGTGAAATTAGTGTAATAAGCATGTAGTTTAATCCTATGTATGGCATTTAACACCTAATAACCTATGATTTGAACTTGAATGTGTGTTTATACTTAGCTAAGGGTTTTATCCTTTGAGAGGCTCAATATTTCTAACTTTAGGACAGTTCCTCTTTGTGTGTAGAGTGATTTCTAATTATAGATAGATAATTTCTAGATTTCAATAGGGTTAGACGTGATATGTTTATATAACTTACTGTTTGAGTGACTTCGTGTAAAATATACAATCCAAAACATATGGAAAGTTTAAATTTGGTAAAATTGTTATTAAAGGGAAGGCAAATAGATCTAACCCATGTAGATAGGTCTATAGTGTGGCATTGTTTGAGGAGATGTGAACTTGTCTATAGAATAGAAAGAGTGATATGAGATAAAGAGATAATCTAAGAATGATACTAATTTATTCAAAATATACTAGAGAAATTATGTGTAATAGTAATAAAAATTTAACAAGGTCAAGCCCAAATAAGGATGAATGGCTTAGGAATAATGTGAACAAGATTGATGTATGTGTGCATAAGTTAAGTATGTTAAATATTGGTCAAATCTAACATCATCAAGTGTCTATTACCAAATATGAGCATCTACACTTTTATCTTGTAAGCTAAAAATGGTTAATTGGATGTCATTGATTACAAAATATGATCATGTTGTTATATCAAGGATTTTAGCAGTAAACTATAGTATTTAGATCTAATAAATTAAGCTTTGACCTTAAAATATTCATAAGAAGGGACTTATAAAGGACTAATAAGTCAAAAAAGACACATGGCTAAAAATATCTATTAGGGATCCTCAACATTGATATCATGCCATCATATCATCTCCCTTACACTAATATATAGTTGTTAAATCCATGATTCATTAAAATATTTGAACATTTTATAATTCTACAAAATGTGTTTCCAATGAAGGCTTAAACCATCTAATTTGAGAAAGATCAAATACATGAGCTATTTTTAAATTGATTGAGTATCTCAAGATTTTTTTATCATAAATGATATGAAAATGATCTTTAAACTACATGGATATTCCACATAAAGATTCACCAATATGGGTCCTATAGCTCTTAGCTCAACAAATGATTTAAAGGTTATTGTTCTCATTACTTGCAATGCTAAAACATATATAAATAGGTTTTATAAATGAAATTCACAACATTTAGAGAGGATTATAAAGCAAGTTAGTCAAACATTAGTCCATAAATCATGAAAATTTCATAAAGAACTAAATAACTAAGCCTATCTATTCCTATGGGAATTACAAAGGATATAAAGAAACAAATGAAAGAAAGAAACATCATATTACCTTCCCAAATGGATTCACCATACCCATGTGGCTCAAAATCATGTTCTACCTTGATCAATGTAATATCCCCAATTTCCCCTCAAATCTGAAATTGGATATTTTCCTGACTATCTTTCTGTATTTTGCTTTTTAGATATTTTGCATGAGTAAAGATGTGATTTTGCAAGATAAATTAAAATAAACAAATAAACCACAGTAAATCTCTTAACTGGTAAATCAATGCTCTTATTATTCTTCATAATGATTACAATAATGAATCTCTAGCACACATAGAAAATAATACAAATATCATCTCAAAACCTGATCTTTTACAAATCTGGGACAGCTCTAATACATAAGATATTTATCTGTGCAATATCTGAATCAAAACCCTGAATCAAAAACATAATAAAATAAATCCCTATAAATACCTGTGATAACTTCTATGTGAATTTATCTCTCAAACCTGTAAACCTTTGTAATAACTTCTGTATGAAGCTATCTCTCAAATTGGCAATAGATCGGCTGATCTCTCACAACCTCTGAATCATACACAATGAAGAGTGGACATTCTTCAATGCAAATGGAATCTTGGAACCCTTGGCTCAGTCTTCATAGAAGAATTCTTGACAAGAATCAATATCAATAATCAATCATATCATATTCTCAAACTCTCTCCCATGAGAAACCCTTATACCCTCCAAAAAGGTGTGTTTCCAAAATTAGATTTTCTTAAATTAGAATTAGGGTTTATTAAATTAGAATTAGGGTCTTAAAATTAGACCAAATAATTAATAATTAATTAATAATTAGACCAAATAATTAATAATTAATAGTTAATTAAAATTAGACCAAAAAATTAATATTGATTAAATCAATCAAATATTAATATCTCCCTTAATTCATGTCTGAAAGAGCCCGAATGAAATCCAACTATAGGAATTCTGCTAATCGTAGCCAAGCCAATCTCCATCATGACCCTCTATTCATCCTATCAGCCTACGAGGGTTGCATAATAGGCTAACCATCAAGTCTGATAATGTCCACTAAAAAAGGGGACATGACAATCCACCCCTCCTGAAATTGCTTGCCCTCAAGCAATCGCTGAATGATACTTGTAAATTACACTCTTTCATTTTTCTCAAAACAACCAAAATTACATAGCCACCCATTTGCATGCCACTGTTAATTCCTCTGAAGGTTGTAAATTATTATTATCCAAACCCTTTCTTTCACCTTATATACCTTTACGCCTTACATTTTCTCTTACAATTTGCATTTGCTCCACAAATGCTGAAGTTCTGAATTTGGCTATTGTCCCAAGATTCTTGATTAGATCTTCTTTAGTCAATCCAATACCATGGTCTCGAATTGAAATTATCTTCTTTTCCTTATCCAAATTGATCTTAATTTCAAGCTTGGCATCATCACCCTCTCCAAGCACATTCTTGTCTGTGAGAGACATGAACCTAATTTTATCCAAAGCATCCGATGCATTCGAGATCAATTCCCTTAAGAAGATATCCTTATTACTGTAAAGGGAGTTGATGATGATATCCATCAGCCTTGAAACCTTAGCCTGGAACTTGTATTTCTAGGCATTGGCCCATAGAGACTTCCTCGATATAGATTCACCCTCCCTCTGAGTGACATTGACATCAGTTGAAAGAGCATTCAGGATGGCCCTGAATCCCTCATCGACCTTAGGAGGATCCACAACCTCCTCTGGAGAGGTCTCTACCTCTGCATTGGCCCTTACATTGCGACTGTTATCTGGAATAATGGATAGAAAGAAGAGCAGCAATAGTGTGGTTGGCAGGGCCAACTTCCTCATTGTGAAAATTTTTCCAGGTACCTCTTTTCTTTGAAGAAAACCTTTATCCAAATCAGCTGCTTTCACAGGCATTTTACCTGCTATGTTTATCTTTGCCTTTTTCAATATATGGATGGAGCCTTCATCAGAGATTTCATTTGATTTAGCGATGGGTGTAGAAATGTGCTTGGCATATGTTTGCATTAGGAGCTCTTCTAAGTCAATTGCACCACAACTGTAAATACTTTTCTTCATTACAAGCTCCCTTTTAGCTGTAGGAGACCTCATCAGATTTTTCTGAGTTTCTTGGTTCATATCTAAAATTTCTACAACAAATTTACTAGTAAATAAAAAATGAGGTGGGAAAAAAAATTCTTGGATCCCAAATGTAGTCATGATCTACACCATGGTCAATCAACGCACGTTCCTTCAATATCCTCTAAAATAGAACAAAAAGGAATCCATGATCAAACTGGTGAATGCAACTCAACCAAACTCCAAGATCACAAATACCAAATACACATTCCACCATGCTATGTGGAAGGCACACTCCAACTTTGCAATAACTCCCAAATGGAACTACACCAAGTGTGGAGAATCTACACACTATACCTCTACTATAATCAACATATCACTGTAGATCACTAGTCATGGTCTCATCACCCAAACTCTTATGCATCGGTGATAATGGAGAGACATCACATACTAGATAGCAAGAACACAAACCCAATCTAATCTCTGAAGTACTACCATCCATACTCTATGAATTAACTCCAAAGCTCATATCAACATACAGAGTATTAAAAATTGTAGCATCATTGTTTGACTCCTCCATACCGAAAGAAACTGCCAAAGAAACTAAGTCCTCAAAACTATCCACTACATTCTCCTGGGTGACATCTATAATAATTAGATCCTGGGACTCTTCTACAATCTCTATCATATTTGAGATATCATCAACACTCATTGTACTAACATCTGAGCACACCTCCACACTCTGAATGTAAGCATCAGACTCATCCTTATCTAACTCTGAAGAGGCTGCTGTTGAAATTATTTCATCATCACCATCTCCTATCTCATAAGAATCATGGGACATGTTGTTGCCTTGTCTAACTGATCTGTAGTGCTTTCTCCTCAGATTAAGAAAGCGATCAAAAGACAACCTCCCTTGAACTTGAGGATCTAATAAGTCCCACTCATCATTTGCAGCCATGAGAGCATCCATAGGACGTGTAGGCCTATCAGTTATGGAATGGGTCTGTTGTGGTCTCTGATTAAAAGTAGCACTCCTATTATCTCCTTGCTTCCCGCTTTGTGTTGTGGACCCTTTAACAATAGATTCAATACTCCATGTTAATTTGTCTTTGAATGTAGGGTCTAAAAGAAATTCATTTATCCTCTTCAAACTTTGTTTCAGCTTCTCCATATCCTTGTCCCACTGTTTCTGAGTACTTGAAGTACCCATGATTTACTAATAGATTTAATGTCCAATCTACCCAATAGGATGGTAGAATTTAGCTTTAATACCACTATAATATCCCCAATTTCCCCTCAAATCTAAAACTAGATATTTTCCTGACTATCTTTCTATATTTTGCTTTTTAGATATTTTGCATGAGTAAAGATGTGATTTTGCAAGATAAATTCAAATAAACAAATAAACCATAGTAAATCTCTTAATTGGAAAATTAATTCTCTTATTATTCTTTAGAATGATTACAATAATGAATCTCTGGCACACATATAAAAGAATACAAATATCATCTCAAAACTTGATCTTTTGCAAATCTGGGATGGCTCTAATACAGAAGATATTTATCTATGCAATATCTGAATCAAAACCCTAAATCAAAAACTTAATAAAATAAATCCCTATAAATACCTATGATAACTTCTGTATGAAGTTATCTCTCAAACCTGTAAACCTCTGTAATAACTTTTGTATGAAGCTATCTCTCAAATTGGCAATAGATCAGCTGATCTCTCACAACCTCTGAATCGCACACAATGAAGAGTGGATGCTCTTCAATGCAAATGGAATCCTGGAACCCTTAGCTCAGTCTTCACAGAAGAATTCTTAACAAGAATCAATATCAATAATCAATAATATCATATTCTCAAACTCTCTCCCATGAGAAACCCTTATACCCTCCAAAAAGGTGTGTTTCCAAAATTAGATTTTCTTAAATTAGAATTAGGGTCTTAAAATTAGACCAAATAATTAATAATTAATACTTTATCAAAATTAGACAAAATAATTAATAATTAATTAAAATTAGACAAAAAAATTAATATTTGATTAAATCAATCAAATATTAATATCTCCTTTAATTCATGTCCAAAAGAGCCCGAACGAAAGCCAACTATAGGAATTTTGCTAATCGTAGCCAAGCCAATCTCCATCATGACCCTTTATTCATCCTATCATCCTACGAGGGTCGCATAATAGGCTATCCATCAAGTATGATGATGTCCACTAAAAAAGGGGACATGACAATCAACCATCCTTGTCTTTGTCAACAAAGGTGGAAAACTCCTCTAATGTCTCAGGAACACTCCATAAATTCTAGGCTCATGATTCCAAATAAATAAACTAGCCTATCAATGAAGCTTCCAAAAAAATTAAATGATCAAATACAAAGGATTGTGGAAACAATTTTACATTATAACTTTGAAACATTCAAGCTTAAAATTCATGTCCATGGCCTCTCTATTTATAATTTTTTGAGATTGGTTAGGATCAACCATGATCGTCTATCTCAAGATTGAGATGTGTGGCCATGGATAATCATAATATTTGTAGTTAAACTCATAAATATCATCAAGATAAATAAGAATTAAAGAGGCATGGAAGGCATTGACTAGGCATGGGTGACCCATAATTTTGATATTTTATGCACTTATGGCTTGATGGATGCCACCCCATAGATGATGTCACTAGGTGATGCAGATACTTAAAATAAATTTCAAATAATGAGATATTAGAAAATATCTATGGAATATTACTTAAGCTCTTAAATTGGATTAATTATCTTAATTAAGTTTAATCAATTTTAGTGCAATTCTTTGGAAATTAGTGCACAATTAATCAAAATGGTCAAAAATTCATATTACTGGGTCATAATTTGACTAGAGAGGAACTATAAGGTGATTTTAGATGTTTTGGAGTTGTATTCTCATTTATGATGTTTCTAAAACCAAATAACAAAGGTATGTGGCATGTACCAATGAATTAGAAGAAAAGAGTGATCCAGAGCACTAAATGGCAAGATTGTCATTTTAACTTGAAATGATTTGATCAAAGTTAGCCAGCCCATAAAATGTATTACCCTATTTATGGATACTTTGACCTAAATTGGCACTTTTAAGTGATAGGTTTGAACTATTTAGGGTGTTTTAATGGATTTTTACCTAAAATATGCATTTGAGTTCAATTTGAGTAAGATTGACAATTTCAACACAAATGGTGTTAGGAATTGGATGTTTACATTGTTCCCCTATTTGAGAAGGTGTAGCAAGAAATTTAGGTGAAATGACATCTTGTCAAAGAAAAGATTTGTCAATAATAAATTAGAACATAGCCATGATTCCCCCTTGAGAGGACATATCAGGATGGAAGAAAAGGATGGACTCTCAAAAAGAGAGAGAAAGTGAGAGATTAACCCATGGATTAGATCACATCTAGATGAGCTAATTCTTGCACATGTGATTATCATCAATGATAAAAATATAATTGGGAATATAATAGGCCCTATAAATATGGGTAATGGGAAAGATATGATCCATAAATATAAGGGACACACTTTAAACATACCTAATTTGAGAATACAAGCTACACACAAATGACATTGATCAATCTTGAGACAAGTTACATACTAAAATATTGCCATCATGGGCATTAGTGTGGAGATATTTTAATTAGAGGAAAAGAGAGAGAATTCTACTTGAAGAAGGGAAGCACCACAATAATAGGGTCTCCAAAGAGAAGATAATAAGTACTCTAATAGAGAAAATGTGATCATGATAAAATAGTTTTTCCCTAGTAGGGAAAATATTGATCATTGATAAAGAATAAATAATTATTTTTCCCTCATAGAGCTTATTTGATTCGGATGTGGTTTAGATGGTGGGCCCTAATATGGGTAATTAGAAAGTGAAATATCTCAAGGATATAACCAAAAGATAGGTCAAAGTGAGTGGGCATAAATGTACATACAGTGGTATAATGGCTTAGAAAGCCATATAAAACCAAGCATATGAGAATGCACAAAGTGATGAAAGAGAAGAAAATAATAATGAAAGATAACTAATCTGACCTTAATATAAATTGGGCACTACCTACATAGTTCCATGGACTCATGTTCCAACATGAAACTTAGGCCAATGTAGTTCACCCAAGTTTGAGAGAGAATGGAATAAGGAATGATGAAAATAGACCAAGAATTTGATTAGACTTATAATTTATGCAAAGAGGTGCACATCTAAGCATAGATAAAGAATCCTGAAATACATGCCACCTAGAAGCCTAATTTCCATATCATGAGCCTAGGTTTTGCAAAGTGTTCTTGAGAATCATTCATCAGAGCTGATGTTAACATTAAGACTTTGAGACTTGAGCACAAAGTGCTTGATATAGAAAAAAAATTAGACATCATAAGTGTGAATAAATTAGAATGACATAAGATTATAATTGTGTTGAGCCATTCTAAATGTGAATACCTATGACTAAAGATAATGGTAAAACAATGACCAAAACTAGAGTTATAGTGATTTACATTTAAATAAAAAATCAAAGACAAATAAAAAGATAAACATAAATGAACCTAAGTTGAAAACAAAATATGAACAATCAAGACTTAAGTAGGAACAAAAATGTTTAAAAACAAAAGGCAAGAACATCTCAAGGACATGAGACCAAGATTTATCAGCCAAAGGAACTAAGATCAAAATGGGATAAATAGGATAACTAAAAACAAGACTTGGTCAATAGTAAAGAAATGGTATAATAAAAATGGTATAATGAAATGATCAAAATAAAATTGGATATAGTGGTAACAAAGTTTCCCCCAAGTAATGACTAGATCATATTGCTCACAAAATGGTGGGAGCATTGGCTTAGGTTGCTTGTAAAATGGTGAGTGCATTCAAACATAATTTTTTTTCATAAAATAGTAAGAGTGTGGGAAAGGGGTGATCGAGCTAACATCGATAAAAATTGAGTGCTACCTATATTATCCCGAAGGACCTCAAGTTAATTTAGTTCAAATGACATGGTTCACAAATCTCAATGGTATAATAATACCTAAAAAAGGGCTATAGTGTTGTCCCCAATAGATGAGGCATGGTAATGGAAAATAGGTGAATGGTGGATGAAAAATGGTTTTGTTTCTCTTACTAATAGGGAGATGCATGTCCTAGTCAATATGTGAGATGACAAAAATGATCAGCTATATAAGTTGTTATCCAACACCCTTATAGAACAACTACTCAATTAAGAACTTGATGCTAATCTAGATGTCAATAATGTGTTCATGATATTCATAGATCATTGATTATGCTTACCTCAAACATCGAGACAAGATATCCTTATATCCTCAATAAAGAAAAGTGCTTCCAATGATGGTAAATAATTGTAGGATAAATGAGATAAGTGGGTAATAAATAGGTGGGTGATAATGGAATGTATAATGAATGGGAAACAAATGAATATTGGAAATTTTAGTCATAGATAATGTTATTGATGCCAGATTTGACATAATTTTAGCTATGGTAGGGCTGAAAACCTCTAAAGATGCTCTCGATAGGACCATCAGATTGTTATGTTGCTTAATCTTGAGAGTAGATACCATCTAATTATGTTGTAGAGTAGAAGCTATTTTTATTTGATCTTTGATATTATCTTCAATAAATAATGAAGAACTTTTGTGCTCAACTATGTGTGCCTTGATGAGGTTTTCATTAATTAATTTGTTTTGATCATCCCATAGTGCCTCTGAGAAGGTTTCACAAATAGACATTAACATTTGACTTTGATTGTCTTCAAGGACCTTCAAAAAGGTGTCACTAAAAGATGTTAAGTTTAATATTTGCTTATCCCCTAACACCTCTGAAAAAGTTTCACTAGGAGATTGTTCTTCTTCTGAATGAATGTGGTTCTGGTTCCCCTGATATTATATAAATGATATATCATCATGGATTTAGTTCAATAAAGTGTGATTCTATCAGTCCCAGTCGACACTTATGGGAGGTGAAATATCAATATAATGGCTATGTTGGGTGGTAATAATGGGATGGTGAAAGGAAACACAATATTTTTAGAAGATAATAGAACTTATGTTGATGTTGAAATAATCATCCTCAAAAACCATAGAAGGATCACAAATATATTCAAATTGATTTACAAGGCAATTTTAACCAATGTTTTAATAACTAATACTATAATCTATTTTTGACTCTGATTTCAAAGTAAGGGATTCTAAATCTAATGTCACAACTGATGTTGATTATATTTATGATGTTAAATCCAATGTTGGTTTAAAAAGGAAACTTGACTCTGATATTGATTCTTCATCTGATATGGTTATTTTGATAATCTTCTATTGAATACTAAATTTTTGATAAGTAATGGCCTATGATGGCATAATGATTTTAATAAAAACTAATTCATCTTGGAAAGATTCAACATAAACTGACTCATCTAAGTGAAGCCCCTCCAAAAGAGGCAACCACTCAAGCAACATGTCGAAAAAATCATTTCTATCAAAGAGAGAGTCCTCAATGAGTGGTAAAAGATCAAGAGACAACTCCATCAAGACTGGCTTGTTAAGGAGATGAGGCTCTTTAAAAATAGTTAACATATGAATAGGTAACTTATCATAGTTTATCTTGTGACAAATGGGTGTTTCAATAATAAGATGTTGGTTTTGGTTCACAACTGGTTGTATAAGATCAATTTTTAATAAATTTTGATCCTCATAAGATGGATTTTGAAGAGGTAATGGTCCTTGTTTAGGATCAAAGATCAACACTAAATTTCTAAAGTGGGGAACATTTGGTTGAGAATGAATAATGGTTTGTGGTTCAATAATGGACTCTCCAAAGATTTGACTATTGAAGAAGGGAACAAAAATAATTGGTTCATCAAATGGAGGTTATTCAAAAATAGGTTCATCAAAAACTAGTGATGGGCCAAAAATGGTAACAACTAGATGCTTCTTATTTTAGTTGCTTGTAAAAACCAAAGGAGGAGGTCCTAAAATGGTAATGACTAGATGATTCTGAGTTTGGTTGCTCATGAAAACTAAAGCAGGAGGTCCTAAAATGGTGATCTTGGTATGTTGTGGAGTTTGATTACTTACACAAGCTAAAGCATCTAAGTCTTCTTGATAAATCTAATCATTCCAATTGTGAGTCAGATCATAAGTTGGATCTTGACTATGTTCCCATGACTAATTTTTGTGAGGTGGATAGAAATCTATCTCAAAAACCATATTTTCACCATAGGGGTCTTTACTAAAGTCATAAAATTCATTTTGTGTGGACATTATATCATAGTTTGGATTATCCATGACTGCACCATAAGTGTAGCTAGACATATCTGCATTTAATGAAGAAAGCTCTAAAAATAGAAAGACTTAAATTTTTGCAAACTTTGAAGAGTGATGTTTAAAACACAAAAGGTTTAACCTTTGTTGAAAGGGTGAAGCTGCATCTCAAAAATAGTTTGTGCCAAGATTTGGCATAAAAAAACCTAATGTCAAATGTCTAACATCAAAGGTTTTTGAAGAAAGGTTATGTTTTCCCAAACAAAGTCACAAAAAATGATGAGGATAGGCACTGAAAAAAACAAACAATCAATAGTGTTCAGAATTGGTTAATCATTTAACTAAAGCTATGCAACCCAAAAAAAAAATTCTATGTACCAACCCCATGAATTGAGGCCTAAATATAAATTAATCAATGTTTGGATCCAAACTTGACAATGTTAATTGAAAATGCAATGTTGAAGACTAGGATTAGACCAAATAAGCTAGACAATAGCAAGCAACATAATGATGCATAAACAAGGTCCAAATGGTATACATGACATGGTTTGAAACAAATGGTTTTTGATGTAATGGTAAACAAGTTATTGAAACAAATTGATGAGCCTAATGACATAAGCATGCTCAAATGATGTGGTCAATTGTTATGTTTCAAAGACTTAAAGGAAAAAAATATTTGACATGATTTGGGCAGCATAATGCTACCCTTCTTAACTCAAATACATGATTTTGACATGGCTTATGAATAAACAAACAAGTTTTAGTCTCAAAAACACCAAGTAAGATAAATGACCAAAATACACTAAGTATAATCATCCAAATCCTAACAAGGGTATGGCTAAATGGGGTTGAGTAAAACTAATTAGTTTTTTATTATTTTAGGGGAATCAATTACACAATGACTTTCATGTCAAAAAATGCAAAAGATAAGCACAAAAATTGGGTGACCATGGCATTGGCTAGTTGTGAAAAGATCTAGTCCTTTTTGCAATCACTACATCTTTTTTTTTGCTCAGTGTAGTGTGATGTCTAAATGCAAATACATCCTATATGCAACTCAGAAGGAGTAAGTAAATTCAATGCCAAGAGATGAAACCCTGGGTTAAAGCTTCCCTAAAGAACTCATGGGAGGTAATGGCATCCCCATCTAAAGCCAAGTTTGCATAAAAATAAAGAAAACATAAAATATAAATACTTTAGGGTCATTTTCAAGATCACCCAAACTTTAATGAGGTTTTGGGGAGCGCTTTAGATGAGATTCCTATCTAAGCCTTAGACTAGGATTTTTGTAATATGAACGGCACTTTTGATTCCAAGGGTTCCCTAAATGGGACAAATTAAAGATCATACATTCATCATCCCTCTTTTATCCCAAAAAAATCTAACTTAAACAACTAAGTAAATACAAAAAACTTGGAAAGGTGAGTTCATTTTTAAGCCCAAATGGAAAATAAAGTGGTGTTCATTTGACCCCTTGGTCTTAGTTGTAAATTTTAAAACTAATGCTAAAAACACTTATTTAATCACCTTAAATGTTACTCTAAGCACCAAAATAACATTCCTAACTCATTTTAAAACATGTAAAATATGTTCTAAAACATGATTTATCAACCTTGAAATCTGATAGCTACCTATCTACCCTTAAGGCATCACCCCAAAAGTAAATATATTAGATTAGAAACATTTTAAATATATTTTTCAAATTTTGTAAAAAATCTATGAAACTTGAAGCTAAACTAATGTCAAATAATAAAAATTTAGGAGATAACACATGGTTTTACAAAAATCATCCAAAATAGAGTCTATATGACCCCAAACCAAGCATTTTAAAATGGCCTATTAGCTCTCAAGTTTGTGTTTTTAAGAAAAACGTAGTGACTAATGTTGGTTATATAACCAACATTAGTCACACTTACTAACCAATGACAATTATCTAACCAACATCGATTATACAAATGCTGACCGATGATGGATATCCAACTGATGATAGTTTTACTAACTAACGTCAGTTACTATGTAAACCCATGACAAAGAAAAATGGTGAAAAAAAATTATAAAATCAAATTAAAAGTGTTTTAATGATCCAAATGAAGATTTTAAAGTTGCAAAATGATCTTCATTTGTGGGATATGTTTCATCCCACTAGGCGTGCCAAGATGTAGAGAGGATTACAAAGTAAGTTAGTCAAATATTAGTCCATAAATCATGAAATATGCATAAATAACTAACTAACTAAGCCTATCTATTCTTATGGGAATTAAAAAAGATAAAAAGAAATAAATGAAAGAAAGCAACATCATATTACCTTCCCAAATGGATTCACCATACCCATGTGGCTCAAAAGCATGTTCTCCCTTGATCAAGCATCCTTGTCTTTGTCAACAATGGTGGAAAACTCCTCTAATGTCTCAAGAACACTCCATAAAACCTAGGCTCATGATTCCAAATCAGTAAAATAGCCTATCAATTAAGCTTGCAAACAAATCAATGATGAAATTCAAATGATTGTGGAAGTAATTTAACATTATAACTTTGTAATATTCAAGCTTAATATTCATATCCATGGCCTCTTTATTTATATATTTTTTAGATTGTTCAGGATCAACCATACCATCCATCTCAATATTGAGATGTATAGCCATAGATAATCCTAATATTTATAATTAAACTCATAAATATCCTCAAGATAAATAATCATTAAAGAGGCATGGAAGGCATTAACTAGGCATGGGTGACCCATAATCTTGATATTTTATGCACTTATAGCTTGATGGATGCCATCCCATAGATGATTTCACTAGGTGATGTAGATATTCAAAATCAATTTCCAATAATGACATTCAAAAAAATCTATGGAATTCTTACTTAATCTCTTAAATTGGATTAATTATCTTAAGTAAGTTTAATCAAGTTTAGTGCAATTCTTTGGAAATTGGTACACAATTAATCAAAATGGTGAAAAAGTCATATTATTGGGTTGTAATTTGATTGAATGGGAACTAGAAGGTGATGTTAGATGCATTGGAGTTGTATTCTCATTTAGGATGTTACCAACACTAAATAATAAAGTTACATGACGTGTACCAATGAATTAAAAGAAAATAGTGATCCAGAGCATTAAATTGCAAAATTGTCATTTTGACTCAAAATGATTTGATCAAAGCTAGCTAGCCCATAAAATGTATTGCCCTATTTAGGGATACTTTGACCTAAACTAGCACTTGTAAGTGACAAGTTTGAACTATTTAGGGTGTTTTATGGTTTTTGACCTAAAATGTGCATTTGAGTGAAATTCGAGTAAGATTGATAATTTCAACACAAATGGCGTTAGGAATTGGATGTCTACACAACATTTAAAACATGAAGCATGAAGCATGAAAATGTGATAAATCATAATAATAAGATAATAATTAACTTGGAGAATCTTGTTGTGGAAAAACTCTAGTGGATGAGGAAATTGTACTCCCCTTCCACTATATAATTCAAGAAATGTATAATTTATTTCCAAACATGGCCTTCATAGATAGAATTTTCACTCATCTTATTTAATTTTTGCACAAAATATTGATTTTCACTTCTTATACACTTCACAATACTCCAAACACATATAAAACAACCATATACAATTATAAACAATGAGATAATAATAACATAGACTCAAACTTGAAGACTATAATGTGAATCCAACATCAATACCTCTCACTGTATTTTATAATGTCCTCTACCTTCAACACAGGTTGTACTTATGCCCTATCACCTTGTAACCATACAAAGATATCAATTGAATTACCATAATTATTTTGAAATGTTTTCAACTATTCTCATTACCATGTTTTGTATGGTGTAAAAACCACTAAAATATTCAAACCAATATTTTTGAAACAACCATCTTGGTTTTTCAATCATCACATTAAAATATTGGTGCTTACGTAATTTCCACCTACATAAACCAATGATTTGGTCATCTATGAAAAACTCATCGTTTTCAAAAGTTGAAAACTACTAACTTCACCATTATAAGGATATTTGTATCAAATTCATATTTATTTTTCCATGTCAACTTATCTTAATCAATTTTATAACATAAAGTGTCTTATAAGTATGAATTACATAAATTAGGAATGGTGGAAACCTTTAGTAAGAGTAGATAGTACATTAGATCTATATTTTGGATCAAATGATGTGAGCTATTTTGAAAAAAGTTGATGATGCCAATAATGAAAAGTAACTCAGACTATCAAATCAAAACTTCTATAAAATATTTTAGGATATTTGATCAAGGATTAATAAAATATAGAGGAAATGTAGAGTTGTTTAAAAATTTACATTTCTCTTTATATTTAGAAATCTTCTTTAAGATTTGACCCAGTACAAATCCCTTGGTAGGATATCTCAAACTCAAGTCAATTTGAATCAGTAGGGTTATTACTCCACCTAATATAATATTAACAATGTTGTTTTAAGTTGTATACACATAATATTTTTAACTTTATCATTTATTGATGTTTCTCTTACAATGAATTTTTTAGCATTGGTATCCTTTAATGAATGCCTTAAAGGGTGCATCAAGAAAGGATTTCACAATCTTGTGGATCTTTGTAACAGATGTTGTTATATATGTCATGATCATATCATTCCATAATACTAATCTATCTTCTTCTATTGTATTTCCATTTACCTCCTTTCAACTTATCCTCATGTCATTGTGTTGATTTCCCTATATCCTATAACATTAGCTAGGTCAATACCATTTTTTTAGTACATTTTACCTTCCTATATTATATCATACAACTTGATATAGTTTTCAGCTTATTTTATAACATTTATATTGTATTATCATATCCAATATCATTTTTTCAATTGACATCTTTAAATTGTATTTGCCTAGTCGATACCATGGGCTTAATATTTAGGTTTGGTTTTGGGTATTGGATCAGTATATTTTTGTGTCATATTTCATTCCAAACATATCATATACACTTTATTTACTCCAATTTCACTCACACTTCTTCCCTAAGTCATATTTCAAGGAATTAGTATTTTATAACCTTGTCTTGAAGGAAGCTTGCCTTGTGGTTGTTGTTGAACCTCAATAGAATAATTTTTTTAGGAATATGAATGTAGATCAATATTAATGAAATAAAGATGGAAATAATATTCATAAAATAGAATACAATAGAGAGACATATTTAACATGGTTCACCCAATATGAACTATGTCCACACATAAATATCCAATTTTTCTCTTATTTAGTGCAACAAATGAAGGGATAAACCTACAATACATCCACTTAAATATCCTCTTCACTCACACATAGTGTTCCACCATGATTACAATTCCCTCATATCAAAGGAAGGTTACATATTAGGGGAAAATACACCAACATAATTTATACCATCATATCTATGACCTAATATCAACCATAGTGGGGGGAAATCCCCCCCCCCCCCCCCCCCCCCCCCGCCCCCCCACACTCCCCCCATAGAGAATTGGTCATTTTATAAGAAAAAGCTCCACCATCCAAAAAAATTAAATAAAAGATGTGTCATAGTCTTTGGATTCCCAACTAAGGATATTTAGGTCTTCTTATTGCATTTGATGTCTTCAACCCATGATATTTCTTGGCAAGCTCTACTTGATCCAAGGTGGATATTGAGGCTTGATTGGTCCACATCAAGGTAATTATTTATAACCCTATACTCTTTCTTTTATTTCTTAGTATATTAGATTTTCTTTGTTACTTAGTGAGTAAATATGTGTGTATCCTTTTCTAATTTATCTCTACACCTAATATTGGCTAGGCTATAGGATTTATTAGACTTATTATAATTTCATTTTATGTTACCTCACCCCCATTTGTTTATCGTGACACCTTACCCTTTATGATCATTCTAAACCTTCTCCTTTAATTTAGTTTATTTTACTTTCATAACTACTTACATTGATTATTTTCAATCAATTAATTTTATAGAGGTATAGCTCAAGCTATTTACTTGTATTATAGGCTTATATACAATAAAATATAATTATATATAACATCTTATTTGTGTACCCTTGAAAATACTAATCAAGGATCTACCCTTCATTTCTAGACTTACCTATTGTCAAAAGGCTCACATTCACCATTTCATTGTGCCTAACCATTTATCTTATGGACTAACCCTATCATTATTATGACTCAAATCACCCATACACTACAACAAGCTTAAAATATGATTTGTATTCTTTAGTTTTGATTACATAAATTTATAAGTTTTCTATCATATTAGACACTAGTGTCCAGAAAGGGACACTAGCATTAATGCTAGTGTCCATAATCCTTACCTAGTGTTTTTACCTAAAAAACATCCAAATTTAAATATTTCAAAATGTATGGTTTGGCATATTTGTCTTATCTAACCCTTCCATGAGATATTTTCAAAATGTGTGCTATAAATATAAATCAAATCCCACTCATTACCCATCTAGTAAATATCAAGCAATCACCTATTCTAACTCATTCAATCAATTTCAAAACTAAGTTCTAATACTCTATTCTTCTCTATTTTGTATCATTCATAGGAGTAGTCAAATTATAGGTCTGAATCATTCAAATAATATCCCATGAGTAATAATTCTCAAGTTACAATCTATATCATTACATGCCCCTGCATATAACATATTTCACCCTTGTGAACATACAAGCCTACACTTATAAGAGAATTTCATATGTCTAAGGCCCTCTTCAAATTATTTGATATGTAGTAAGTGCTCATTGAAAAATGGTTATTGAGATTAGCTCAACTTTGTGAGCCCACTAACCCATTTTTGACAAGGTAAGATGAACTAAGGTGAAGAACTTGAATTTAAACTTTATACAATCATATAAAGCCTATGCACATGATCCATATATATTAAAAAAAAGTGACAAAAAACCCTAACAAAAATAAGTGGTCACTAATTAATATAATGAATATTTATTACTGGATAGATGCATCAAACCATAGATAGAATTGTTGACACCAGTGTTTAGGCCTCCAAAAATAATATTTCCAAAATCTAATGATAGGATCTTGAGGATTAGTCTACTTATTTTTACACATATACATCTTAGATCTACCTATGAATTTGAAAAAAATGGCTAAGTATTATCTCTTTTTTATTTTAATTAGCATAATATCAATTATAATTGTACTTTATATATTTGCTAAATTTTAACATTTAATATATTATGTTATATGAATTAATTTAACTGACCTATTATAGAATAGTTTTATCCATCCATTTTATTAGGATATTATAACCCCTTAACTCTTAAAAATCCACAACATTAAAATAAGGTTAAACATTTTGTGAACCTAACCTCTAAGTCTTCTCATGTACATCTTAGCTTGCTCTAAGATTTTTAACCTTTTAGGGTTTCTAGTTCCATTAATTTTTAGATTTCAAGTTTTCCAGTACTTTTGGCATATTCATTTGCATTTATCAAATAAAGAAATTATTAAGAAACATCATTTCAAAATAGAATATAAATAATCCTTAATCTATCATATAAATAAAAATAAATAATTAATTAATGCATTTTTTCATGTTACATAAGAATAAATCAATAAACATGTTAAGGCTAGTATATCCACATCCAATAATGGTGAATCCTTAAATGGTATTACTCTTGCTACATCCTCCATATCAATAATTAAAAATTCAACTCACTTACTGGTTTCAATACTTGCATCAACGCAAGTTTAATTTTCATCCCATTTTGTCACTTCTCAAATATCAAATTTAAATCTCGATGGGTCTACTATTTAAACTCTTCTCCAAATTATTCAATCTTTGGAAGCTAAGGCTACCAACATTGAAAAAATTTCTTTGAAACTAAATAATATTATTGATTCACAAGGTGTAATGCATAATCCTCTAACATATAAGCTATCTTTCACCCTTATTCAACTATATTTATTGCATCCAAGTTCACATTTTATGATGGCATAAACGATATTTTTGGGTGAATATTTTGTTAACAAAGAATGGCAAAAAAATGGTGATTTTAGCCATAGTGTGATGAGATAAATCTCTCCTTGAGGAAAGGGGAAGCTCCCTTATTATTTCCAACTAACATAATAAGTAATTATTTACACCTATTTACACTAACTTTATCAAAGTGGGTGTTATCATATCATCCAATTCTCTTTTTTCAGAATTGATGTTTGTTTACAAACTTTCTTCTATTCCTTAAAATGTGTTGTGTAAATAAAAAATTACTTGATGAAATAATAATAATAATCAATATTTAGATTAGTTCGATGAAAGAATAACTAAAATATTACCATCAAGGTAACGTGAATAGATAAATAGAACAAAGTGCATCTCAAAGTCTTCACCTTACTTCAAAAAAAGATTGAAATCACCAAATAAGAATAACTTGTGGCCCAAATTCTCCATGGTAATTCACTCTCAATGATGAAAATAAACCCAGTAACTAAAATGTAGCTCAAAGACTCTAAAATCAGCATCCCGACACCTTCCATTTTATATAAATTTCACACCACAATCCAATCAAAGCACAAGAAAATGTAATGGAAAAGACAAGAACATTTCCAACACACCCCTAGTTTATTTCAACACAAATATTGAAAGATCACTTGATTTTTTTATATTGAATGGAATTCAAGATTTACAATATGAACACAGAGTTTCAAATTTGTTTCTTAATTCAGCAGCATTTCGATTCTATATCTCTTAGTGATATTTTATACAAAGAGAATCCTCTTATTTATAATGAGAATTTATGAACAAAAATAGAAAAAAAATATAAATATTTGAATTATTCTTAGAAAGAGTCCAATTTGACTTAGGAATATGCACTTTTCCTATGTGCAAATTACACTAAACAAAATTACACATGAATGCTTACAAAAATAAACTAAATGTTATTAAACACAATAATTTATTACTCTTTATTATTCTCTAGATATTCCTCATATCTCTTCAATGTAGCTTCGACTTCATCACTATTTAGCCTTGATGTATTTTTAGAGATGGCAAGGACTCGGGTGATGGACTCTGCTAGATTAACTGGCATGTCTTTACTTTTACCCAAGATTCTTTGTAACTTATCCATTATGACTTGAAACTCAACCAATTTGTCGATGAAATCAAAAATTAATGTTCATGTTTCAATCTTTGTTTGAATCAAGGATGTAAACTCTTGAATTACTGTCTCCACATGAAGAATTCTTTGGGAATCATCTCTAACCTAACAAGGAAGCTCTCCAATTTTATCTATAAGATATAACATCTTATCATTGCACATATATTTAGCTTCCTTGAGATCTTTAATTATATTCTCAAGAACTTATCTTTTATTCTTCATTACTTCCATGTACTCAACAATACTTTTTTATTTAGATTGGCTTTTTTCTCAACTAAGAGTTATAACTTAAATTGGTGTAGTTGAGTCCATGTATCAATATCCTTTTTAGTCAATTACAAATCTTGAGTGAGTGTCTTAAGTGTTTGATAAATTTAAACTTTCACTTTACTCAAGTTCTTCAAAAATTCAATGGTATAACACAACCATTGAGTACCTTATGTTGTTAACCTTTCAATCCAAGAATTAAACACCCCACCTTGAGATCTAATTTTCTCTACCTACTAAATTGATTTTTCTATGTTTTCATGTTCAATAGGTTCAACTAACTCAGAGTATTGTGTGATATTTATTAGAATAAAATTTAATTGTTCTACTTTTACTTTGAGTTGATCTTTAATTTTCTTATCCCTATCATATGTTTCTAGTGAAGATGCCATAGCTGCCTATAAATCTTCCTTTACACCTTCATGCATTTATTTCCCTAGATTTATCTATGCAACTGCATAGTCAAAAACTTAGATATATTTAATTTTTTTATCTTTTTGAAGCACTACAACTTCATCATACTTGTGTCTTGACTCAAAAATTACCCTTGACATGGTTTCAGCCTTCTTTTTTATTTTGGACTTTATTGGCACAAGCTGACCAAAATAAAAATCATCAATATAAATAACTTACTTCTTCCTCTTAAGTGTTTGAGTCATGAGCCATAGAAGAAGAGGAGATGTATCTTCTGGGATGGAGGATGCCAAGGATTTGAATTTTGGGTAAGACTAGTGGTTTGTGAAGTGGGTGGAATGAAAAGTGAGGTGGTAGAGGTAACTAATGGTGGAGTTGACACCAATGGGATTATGGTTATGATTGATGGAGTTTGGGTTATCATGACTGATAATTTAGTCCCTAATGGTAAGTTAGATACTAGGGTAGTAGGGGATTGAGTTATTATTTTTGAGGATGGTGTGGTCATAAATTTAACTATGTCCTATTAGGTAAAATACAAATTAGTAGGAAACCCCAATGTCTTTGAAGGACTAGATAGATTTGACAATGAATCAAAAACTTGATCGAGTGTGCCTTGCAAAGGGAATTGGAAAAGCATGGCACTAGGAATTGAAGGTGGATATGAAAGAATAATTTGGGGAGGAAAAGAATTAATTGGTACAAATGGCAATATATTTGGAATAGTGGAAAATTTTACCTATGAAACTATTATTTGGGAGGTTTCAATTGAATGAATCTCTTATTATGTGACCACTAGTTTTCAAGACTATTGAATCACTGGTTGAGGTGATTGTCCAATATTTGGTTGAGGTGGTGCCTCACTCATGGCCTAGTTTTCCTCCTTTTCTATTTGAGTACTTTCCTTTGCACTAACTCTTTTGTCTTTTCTTTTTCCTTTACTCACAAACACAAACTTTGGTTTTTGCTTGGAAGAAGAATCATCTTCCTTGTTCTTTGTCCTTATCTCTTTTTGTTTCTTGGTAGTGTCTTCATCATATTATTCCTCAAAAATAGTTTTGAAATGTTTCAAATTGGTACCTTTGGACTCCAACCAAGAATTAGTCCTTACAAGAATGGGTTGAAATTTATCTCTAATTGATGTGGATCCTTTCAAAACCCATTATATTAGAGGGAGAGGAATGGAGGCTACCTGATTACCCTCATATGAGGGGTCCATTACATTCTCATCATCTAATATGTTTTCTAGAATATCAGCCAACTTCAGATTGTTAATTTTATCAATGGTAAGATGGTTGTGATCAATTTTTCTCACATATTAATTAGTTCTACATTCTACCCAGATGTCTTCAATTTTGAGTATGTGAGTGAAATTACACTTGAGCTTTTCCTTCATCAACTTGTAATCAATGTTTTCTCTAATTTTGAATCTCTTAAGAGTTATGCACTATAACTTAGTTTCCATGGTTTTGGCCTTTAGAGTGGCTATAAAATTATACCACCCAATACTGATTGGAAAATTAAAACCTCATTTGTGAGTATTTGACTACTTCTTATGCACACTCATTACTTACCTACACATCTCTATCAATATCAATTTATCACTTGGATACCTTGGTAGCATGTATGGTTGTTCATTAAATCCTCCTACCCTAATGTAGGTGAAAGTTGGGAACTATAGAAAGATGGAACCAATATTATTAATCATTGCCCATGATTGATCTAAAACTCTCTTTTTCTCAATATCTTGTCTATAAGTAAAAATAAATTTATAAAATAAAGCATCATTGAATCTCTTTTAATTCTTTACACTTTCTTTGAGAGTCAACTAAGGTTGATATTCATACATTGGGACCTTCTTTCTTTCTCCAACACTATTTAAGCCTAGGAAATCTATCATCCTAGCTAAAACATATACCAGGTAAGAAGTCATATTAAATTTTAGAGAAGAAGTCACTTTGGAGACATATAAAATCATTTATTTGTTTACCACAAAAGATTTTTTGTTTTTCCCTTTTGATGACCTAGATGTATTGATACATCCACTCTTGGAAAATATTTGATATGGGTATCTCCTTGACTCTACTTAAGAGGGTAATCAAATCCCCTAATTCCTCTAATAATTCACTGTGGTAAAGATACCTAGGTCATCTAGCTAGATAATGTCAAAGAGTCTTAAGCCATTTGGAGTTAATATGCTTTTTTCACCTTTTAGAATCCTTATCATAGTGCTCTTGGGCTGATTCCACAGTTAAATCTGAATATTCTTAAATATCAGAGAGATGGAAGATTTTATCAAAATATTCTTCATCAAGGTGGATGACCACCTTACCATCAACATCCTTAACTTATCTGCTCTTCTTATCAAAATGTGTAGTTATTATCAAGATGAACTCTAAATCTTTTGATGATATAAGAAACACAACTACTAATTGAATTTCACTATTTAAGATTGGTTGTATGTGAGATGTAATGGGGTCCCTACCTAGCCTCTTTAATAATTTATCCATTTTAACATGGAAAATCTTGGTATATCTAATCTAGTCCACATTTGACTCGATTATAAATAATGGAAACACACCTTAGAACTTATACTTCATTATTTTCTTGGCAAGTGAATTATCTAACATTGATCAAGTAACTGCAATAATTTTTCATTGCTCTAGAGTTAACATTTACATTCATCTTGAATAAAATACAAGAGCAAAGAAAATTTTCAGTCCTGCATGAGATATGGATAAAATTTGTCATTGGTGAAATCCAGAAAAAATTCTCTAGATTGCATGGGAATTTGATAGGAACTATAGTTTAGAAAATTTTATGTAAACTATATAGGATTCAGGTAAAAATTCCTATAGTTAGGTGTAAGTCAGATAAAATTATCTAACTTGTACCAAACTTGGGTATGTTTTAGGTGTAGGTTGAATAATTTTCTCTAACTTGGACCTTGCTTGGGTTTTGAGTCTTGGTGTAGGTAAAATAATTTTCTCTAAACTACACCTTAGGGAATATTTCCAAAGCTAGTGTAGGTCAGAGAAAATTATTTGACCTGAATCGGGTCTAATGAACTTTGGTGGATTATGGTGTAGGTTAGAGAATTTTCTCTAACCTACACCAATTTTTGTTGGATTGGTGTTTATCTAAGAAAATTATTTGATATACACTAGCTGGTTTAACTAAGTGCATTTTGGAGAATTTTCTGTAATAAGCACCAAGTCAAAATGGGAAATTTTGTGATTTGTGTGCAATGTGGGGAAAATTCTCTGAGGTGCATCACTTTGAAAGACTTTGATGCATCTCAGAGAAAATTCTTTGAGATACATCATTAGGTTGATATGGTTGATCTTAGGGGGTGTTTCAGAGAGAAACCTCTTAAACACACCCCTTAGATGGTTTTGATTATTCAGAGAAAGAAATCTAAGGAGTGTACATGAAAAGATATATCTTGAATAGGGATGGGAAAAGGGGAAATAATGAGAACAAGTGAAGTTAAAAAAACCAAACTAATAATCAAAAAATAAATCCTAAGAAAGAAAAATTAAAAATTTAAAAATAAACAAAAATACCTGAAATGAAGATAAAGTATGCAAATGAAGATGAGATGAGGTCAAACACAAAAATATCAAAGAGTGCATGCGAGCACAAAAATGGTGATAAGGAATACATATGAGCATAAAAATGAAGAGGAATAGTAAAAACAAAAGGTAAAATTAAAAATAATGAGGCATAATTTATATACAAAACTAGCAATTAATGTGTATTAATTATCACCAATAAAGGGCCCAAGTGTAGGTGTGAAGAATTTCTCTGACCTTGAAAATGTAGTATCAGATAAATTCTCTGCTATTGCACCTGGAGATGTATTCTAGAGAAAATTATCTGGTTTACACCATTTGAACTTGGTGTAGTTTGGATAATTTTCTTTGAACTACATGGGGTGAAAAAATCCCTTAAAAGACTAACTTTTTGAGGAAAGACTGACACAAGGAGGTAGTGATTGGCCTCATTTTGTGTTCTTAGAGATCATGAGATATAAAATGGACAATTTTTTAATGGGTTATCCCATGAATTGAGCCATACCAATTGCTCACTTGGGAGTGATACAATCAACCCACAATGCATCATTTAATGCCTTATGTCAGGTTCTCTGATTATCCTCTACTAACTTCTTGATGATAGTTACCAAATTCTTATTACTCAACTCAGCTTGACCATTTCCTTGAGGGAAGTAGTCTAAGGTATGAGATAAAATAATTCCATAGTCAAAACAAAACTATGTTATCTCCTGATATGTGAAGCAAGCAACATTATCAACTATAATTTTGTTATGCACATCAAATATTGTGATGATATTTTCTTTGAGTAATTTACAAACAACCTCTAAAGTGGCATGTTTATTTGGAATTACCCCCACCCACTTGGTGAAATAATCTATAACCCTAAGAATATAACTATTACCTACACTTGATAATAGGTACATCATGTTGATGAAGTCAATACCCCATTACTAAAAAGGTTCTTCAATGATTATTGGCTTGAGAGGTAGGGCTGTTGACTTGGGTTTTCCCATAAATTGTTATCACTTCTCAAATCTATGCACCCAAGCATATGCATCCTAAAAACGTTTTGTCCAATATTATCTTTCCCATAAAATCTTGTGAGCTATGACTGGACCTAAAAAGTATCCTCCACATGCCAAGTCATGAAAAGATTCCAACAACTTGCCTTGTTGTTCTTTATCTACACATTATAGGTTTCACTTATACAAACCTTTGTCCTAGAGAATGAAGTTCATAGATTTAAGCTTCATTATACTCTTCTCCTTGTGATACAAATGCTTTGGACATTTTCCATATGTGAGGAAATGAGAAATATTAGAATACCATTCATTCATTGTGCTAACTAGAAAGACCATAGGAATTTCTTTTGTATCTCCTTCATTGTTGGGTACCTCTTCCAATTTATTCTCTACCATGAGTTGACACAAACCTTTTCCATGCACAAGCTTTTTAGGCTTTATCTCCATATTGTACTCTTAGATCTTAGCAATCCAATTGCCTCTTTTTCCTCTAAATTTTTGTTGAGTCAAAATGGACTTGACTATAGAATATGGTACTATTGCAATGGTGTGAGAGTTGAGGATGTAATACCTGAAATGCTTAACTACTTTCACCATATCATAAGCATGTTTTTCCATGGATGAGTACTTGAGCTCATGAGCCTTTAGAGGGTATCTCGAGAAAGTTATAGGAGATTCAATCCCTTATTCATTTAGTTGTACCAAGATTTTAGATAGGGTATACTCAGAAAAATAATTATACATGATGAAGTTATTAGTATCGTCAAGGTAGACTAAGATAGGAAAATTGAAATTACTTCCTTAATTTCATAAAAGTAAACTCTCCCATATGTATTCCAATGGAAAGTTTATTTTATTTTCATCATATTGACAATTTTACATGTCTTTTCAACAAAATAAAGAGCAAATCTCTGCAAGAAATTAACCTTCCTATAGAAGGAGTGCACTACTTTCTTACTTGACGGTAGGGTAAGATTCTAAATTGACTTGGCCCATTCAAGATCAATCTTTATTCCTTCCTTAGACAAAATGTGCCCAAAGAGCTTACCTTTTATAACCATAAAAATGGACTTCTTAGGATTAATGGGTATCCCATGTTCATGGCATCTTTCAAACACTTATTGTAAATGGTCACAATGATCTTGATGCTTCTTTGAGAAAATAATTAAATCATCAAGATAGACCATAATGAACTTACCAATAATATCTTGGAAATCAAAATTCATAGCCTTTTAAAAGGTATCACTATCATAAATCAACCCAAAAGGCATTCTATGATATTCAAAGGTGCCCCATGGAGTAGTGAAAATCATCTTATGTTGATCTTCATCACACACCTCCACTTTATTGTATCTTGAGAAGCCATCTAGCATAAATAACATCTCTAAACCTATCACTATTTTTAGTACTTGATCCATTATTAGTAGTGGGTAATTATCCTTAAGTGATTACTAGTTCAAATTATAGAAGTCAACATAGATGAAAATTTCTCCATTCTTCTTCCTTATAGGAACAATGTTGGCTATCCACATTGAGTGATGTACATGAAAAATGATCTTGACATTCAACATCTTTTGGATTTCAACAAAGATGGTGCCTAATATTTTGGGATTATACTATCATTGTCTCTGCTTGTGAGGTTGAGACCCAAGTTTGAGAGGAATATATGTTGCACTTCTTTGGGTCAAAAATATTTTAGATCAGCATATGAATATGTTAATAAATCAATGTACTAGTGAAAAAATCTCACCAACTTCTCTCTTTCCTTTAATGAATAACATTTCCTAATATTTATCATCTTGGGATCACCCTCTATTCCTATATTAACTTGTTCAATTTCTATAGATGAATCTAATTCTGGCTTTTGATGTTTAATGAATCGATCATGTTTATCAAAAAGTCTCTTCAAAGATACCAATCCTTTGGGAATCCTATTCCCTTTCAACTACAAAATTTCTTCACCAGTTTCTTCATTAACTTTAGAAATTGATTCTTGAGTAGTAGAGTTACTCCCCTCAAAGTATAACTCACTAAATTTTTTGCCTTCTCTAAGAACATGATGACTTGCTCATCATTGTTAAAAACTTTCCAATAATTAGCATTATCAAGAACACTGGGTCAGAAAACCAACTCAATGTTACACTTGTTTCCTTGGAAATCTTTTTGAGGAATCATGAGAGTAAATGAAATAGCCAATGAATCAGCTCTATCATTCTATTCTCTTGGAATCACTAATATATTAAATGCATCAAAATCCTCCATATAATCCTAGAATCAATTGTGATAATTCCTTATCCTTTCCTTCTTTATTTGATAAAGATTCTTAACTTGATAAATGACTAGCTTAGCATCACCTTGTGCATGGAGGTTTTTAATTCCTTTCTTTTGTGCAAAATCCATCCATAATAGCAAGGCTTCATATTTAACAGTATTATTAGTGTTATCAAACTGTAATGTGAAATAAAAAGAGAAGATATTTCCTTTAGAGGATATGAAGATGATGCCATCTCTAGATCTAGTTGAAGAACAACTACCATCAAATCTTAAAGTACAAACATCATTTGAACTTTCTACCTTGATAGTATTAAAATTCAAAAACTCTTCATCTGAAGAGGGTGGTTATTCTCTTTCTTGACCTTTATCTAAAATATCATTTGAAAATACTATATCTTTATCTATGGTTAAGAAATGCATACCCATTCCATAAGTTTTAAAGAGAATTTGGGATTTTGGATCCTCAATCTTTGTCATAGTATACTTTACTTAATTCTATAGATGAAGTTTCCACATCATGCCTTTGAATTATATCCTAGCCTCAGACAAATCCATGTTTATTTCTCCACCAACATCTTTTCAAAAGTTACATCCTAATAAAAATCCATAAGAGGCTAGAACATCAACCACAAGAACCATCATCTTTATTTTCTTCTTTGGGAACACAAAAAATGTAAATTGTGCATCCTTAATTTGGCCTATGAGGGGTACTTGCTTAGTTTCCATTAAAAAGCAATGACCAAAAGTCTTTGTCAAAGTTAACCCCAAAGTAGTGGCTACTTTCATTGGCATCATGTTATTGAAAGCACCTAAATCAATGACATAATTACTAATCTAATAACTATTAACAAATAGGGAAATATAAAAAGGTTTTATTTTTATTGAGTTGGATGTAGGAGTTACAACCAAGTTATTTTTCTTTGGTATTGGCTTAGGGTCAATCAACACACTCTTAGATGATGTTTGATCAGGATTGATCCATTTACCCTTTATAAATTTTTCCAATCTTTCAAATTGGTTGGGATTGGATTGGATGTACTCAACCTCAAACATTTGAATTTTTGTTTCATTGACATGTTCTATGATATCAAAAGCTAGATATATGGCAGCCAAGGAAGATTAAGTATTTTCATTTTTAGGTTTTAGGTTTGGGGCATTGGGTATAGACATAGAAGGAGAAGAAGTAGAATGGTGAATATTACATACTTGTTTATCGATCACTATGTCCTTTGGTTGAACTAGTAAAGGAGTTCCTCTTTTATCAATAGTAACCTCTTTACATGGTTCATCCTTAGTCATAGATTTATCAACTTTCTATTGTTGATTTTTTTGACTTTGTGAATGGGTAAAGATAGCATAAGACTCACCATATGTGTCTTCCTATTGTTTAACTTCTTATTCAAATTTTATAAATGTGATATCAAATTTGTTAGCTTCTCCTTCTTCATCTCCTATGAAGGGATTTGCATCTTTTTCTATAACATATTCCAATTTTGGAACATCATTAGTTTTAGGGTCCAACCAATTGACTACTACATTATCCAAAGGTGCCTCCAATGCAAGCCTTACTTATAGTGGAGAAAGATTATTCTAATTTTGATTTCTTGTAGCATTGTTGGAATAATTATAAGTGTTTGGGTATGTCCTCCTTTGATCATCCTTATATAGATAAAAATACATACCTTGAGAGATTTGATTATTGAGTGCTAGCAATTCATTTGATAGCTTTTGAACCATAGGATCCATGGTGCTAGTAGAAGGTGAAGTTGTAGATGGCTACCCTCTACGCTTGATAGAATTATTTTTCACTTTCCCTAATAAAATTAAATCATCTTCTACTTTAGTGGCCAAGCTTTGAGCAGTGTCAAGATTAGCTAGGGATGCTCTTCATGAAATAAAACTCACTTTTGACAACTGAGAATTTATGAAAAATCACTTCAAGTTCTCAGGTGTAGGTTGAGAAACTGCTAGAATCCTATTCCTCAACTTGTTAAACTTTTCCACAAACTCACACATGGGTTCATGTTCATCTTTATACATTTGTGTAAGTTGAGATAATAAGGCATAAGCATCTTTTATTAGCTTGAACCTTGCCTCAAACTTCACCTTAATTATTTCCTAACTTGCAATGGTTTTGGTTGCAAGATGATAAAACAAATCAACGCCACCTTGGAGTGTTTCTACAAACAATATTATAGAAACATCTTCATGTTCCACTCTAAGAGATCTACATACAATGTAGAATATGAAAATATGATCATCTAGATGTTTTTCATCACCATAGAATTTAGGGAAATTTTGTCATGAACCATGAGGAAGTTCATAGGATGGTGGTATCAAGTTCAATGGACCAAAAGCATTTCCCCATAGACATTGAGTAGCCATTTTATGTGGATTATAAGGAGGAATAACAAATATCTACAAAGGCAAGGTAAGAAAGACCCTATGAATGTTGGAAGCCTCCCCTGGTATAGGAAACCTTGTATTTTTAGGTGGAAAACTTCTTGTATATTGAAGAGGTGACCTTGCATGTGCCGACAAAAGATCAAATTTATGCTCTTGCAACAACTAAAATGTAGGATTGCTATGTCCCATTGCCATTTTTCCATGAGTGTAGCTTTGTTCTACTAAAATTTGAAAATATCCAAAAAATAAAAGAGATTAACTACAAAAAAATAGTAGCAAATAATAAGGTGTTGATCCTATTCCAACTGAATGAGTGTAGAGCTTAGTTGTGTGTTTGTATCCCCAATAGAGTCACCAAAAACTGTTGGGTGAATATTTTGCTAACAATATAATGGTAACAAAATTATAATTTAAGCCATAGTGTGATGAGATAAATCTCTCCTCAAGGAAAGGGGAGGATCCTTTCTTATTCCCAACTAATACAACGAGTAATTATTGACACCTATTTTTTACTCATTTTATCAAAGTGGGTGCTATCATATCATCCAATTATTATTTTTTAGAATTGATGTTCATTTAAAAACTTTATTCTATTCCTTACAATGTGTTGCAGAAATACAAAATTACTTGATGAGGAAATAATAATTGATATTTAGATTAGTTAGCCTAATGAATAACTAGAATAATACCATCAAGGTAACATGAATAGATAAATAAAACAAAGTGTAGTGCAAATTCTTTACCTTACTTTCAAAAAAGACTAAAATCATCAAATAATAATAACTTGTGTCCCAAAGTCTCCATGGTAAGTCACTCTCAATGATGAACATAAACCCATTAACCAAAATCCAACTCAAAGACTCTAAAGTTAGCTTCTTGGCACCTTTTGTTTTATAGAAATTTCACACCACAATTAAATAAAATAAAAATAAAATGTAATGGAAAATACATAAGAACATTTCCAACACCCCATAAGTTTATTTCAACACAAAGATTGAAATATCACTTTATTTTTTTATATTGAATGGAATTCAACATTTACAATATGAACACAAAGTTTCAAATTTGTTTCTCAATTTAGCAACATTTCACTTCTATATCTCTTGGTGATCCTTTTTACAAAGAGAATCCTCTTATTTATAATGAGGAACTATGAACAAAAATAGGAAAAACATAAATATTTGACTTATTCAAAGACAAAGTCCAATTTGAATTAGGACTGTAAAATTTTCCTATGTGCAAATTAAACTAAACAAAATTACACATGAAAGTTTACAAAATAAACTAAGTGTACTTAAACACAAGAATTTCTTACTCCTTATTCTTCTCTAGATATTCCTCATATCTCTTCAATGTATCTTGGACTTCATCACTATTTAACCCTGATGTATTTTCAGATATGATAAGGACTCTAGTGATGGACTCTACTAGATTAACTTACATATCTTTAATTTTATCCAAGATTATTTGTAACTTATCCATTATGACTTGAAACTCAACCAATTTATGAATGGAATCAAGTTTGAATGTTCCTATTTCAATCTCTATTTGAATCAAGGATGTAGACTCGTGAATTACTATCTCTATAGGAAGAATTACTTGGGAATCATCTCTAACCTAACAAAGAAGCTCTCTAATTTTATCTATAAGATGTAACATCTTATCATTATACATATCTTTAGCTTATTTGAGATCTTTAATTACATTCTCAAGACATTCTATTAATCTTCATTGTTTCCCTATACTCAACAAATACTTTTCTATTTGGAATGACCTTTTGATCAACTAAGAGTTCCAACTTGAATTCATGTAGTTGAGTCCATGTATCAATATCCATTTTAGTCAATTACAAATATTGAGTGAGTGTCTTAAGTGTTTGATAAATTTTTAATTTAACTTCACTCAAGTTATTCAAAAATTCAATGATATAACATAACCATTGAGTACCTTATGTTGTTAACCTTTCAATCTAGACATTAACTGCTTGATCATGAGATCCAATTTTCGTAGCCTGCTAAATTATTTTTTCTTTGTTTTCATGCTCAATAGGTTCAACTGACTGAGATTATTGTGTGATATTTAATAGAACACAAGTCATTTATTCTACTTATACTTTGATGTTGATATTTAATTTTCTTATCCCTGTCATATATTTCCATTAAAGATGCCATAGCTACCTATAAATATTCCTTTACACCTTTGTGCATTTGTTTCCCCAAATTTATCTATGAAACAACATATTCAAACACTTGGATATCTTTAACGTTTCTATATTTAAGAGACACTGAAACTTTAGCATATTTGTATCCTAACTCAAAAATTACCCTTCACATAGTTTTAGCCATGTTTGTTGTTTTGGACTTTATTGGTACAAGCTGACCAAAATCAAAATCATCAGGGGAAATATATTGCTTCTTCCTATTAGATGTTTGAGTCATCAGCCATGGAGTAAGAGGACATATATCTTCTAGGATAGAGGATGCCAAGGATTGTGAATTTTAGGGAAGACCAATGGTTGATAAAGTGGGTGGAATGTAAAGTGGGTGGAATGTAAAGTGAGGCAATGGAGGTAATTAATGATGGAGTTTACACTAATGAGATTGTGGTTATCATTGGTAGAGTTTGGGTTGGCATGTCTAATACTTTATCCCTATTAGTAAGTTTGATACCAAGGTAACAGGGGCTTAATTTGTTATTTTGGAGGATGTTTTGGTCATAAATTTATTTGTCTTATTGGGTAAAATACAAATTAGTAAGAGACCCTAATGACTTTGAATGACTAGTTAGATTTGATAATGAATCAAAAATTTAATCAAGTGTGCCTTTTGAAGGGACTTGGAAAAGCAAGGCACTAAGAGGTGAAAGTGGAGTTGAAAGAATAATTTGGGGAGGAATACAATCAGTTCATATAGATGGTGTTATATTAGGAACAATGGAAAATGTTACCTATCAAACTGTGGTTTCGGAAGTTTCAATTGAAGGAATCTTTGACTATGTGACCACTGGTTGTGAAGACTGTTGAATCACTAGTTGAGGTGATTATTCAATTATTGGTTGAGGTGATGCCTCACTCATGGCTTGGTTTTTCTCCTTTTATATTTGAGAACTTTCCTTTGCACTAGCTTCTTTGTCTTTTCTCTTGCCGTTACTCATAAATACAAACTTAGGTTTTTGTTTGGAAGTAGAAGAATCTTCCTTGTTCTTTGGCCTTAACTCCTCTCATTTCTTGGCAATATCTTCATCATATTCTTCCGTAGAACTAGTTTTGAAATGTATCAACTTGATACCTTTAGACTCTAACCAAGTGTAAGTCCTTGAAAAAATGGCTAGAAATATATCTTTAATTGATGTAGATTCTTTGATAGATCATTAGATTGGAGGGAGAGGAGTAGAAGCTACATGATTACCCTCATATGAGGGGTCTAATACATTCTCATAATCTAAAAATTCTACTAGAATATCAACCAACTTTAGATTATCAATTTGGTCAATGGTAAGATGGTTGTGATCAAGTTTTTTCACATCTTCATTAGTTCTACATTATACCTGGATGTTTTAAATCCTATGTATGTGAGTGAAATTATTATTTAGATTTTCATTCATCAACCTATAATAAATGTTTTCTCTACTTTTGATTCTCTTAAGAGTTATCCACTGTAACTCAATTCCCATGGTTTTGGCCTTTGGGAGTGGCTGCAATAGTATACCACCAAATACTAATTGGAAAATTAAAACCTCATTTGTGATCATCTAATTTCTTCTTATACAAACTCATTACTTGCCCACGCATCTCCACCAATATCAATTTATCACTTAGATACCTTGGTATCATGTATGGTTGATCATCAAATCCTCTTACCCTAATGTAGGTGAAGGTTGGGAACTATAGAAAGATGTAACTAATCTTATTAACCATTGCCCATGCTTGATCTAAAACTCTTTTTTTCCTAAGATATTGTTCAAAAGTATAAATAAATTTGTAAAATAAAGCATCATTGAATCTCTTGTAATGGTTTACACTTTCCTTGAGAGTCAACTGAGAGTAATATTCATACATTGGGACCTTCTTTCTTTCTCCAACATCGATTAAGCCTAGGAAATCTCTCATGTTGGCTACAACATATACTAGGTAAAAATTCATAAAATTCCATAGAATAAATCACTTTAGAGAGTTGGTGACATATAGCATCACTGATCTGTTTACCCAAAAATATTTTTTTATTTTTCCCTTTCGATGACCCAAATGTATTGATACATCCACTCTTGAAAAATATTTAATGTGGGGAGCCCCTTGACTCTACTTAGGAGTGTGATCAAATCCCCTACTTATTTTAATAATTTATTATTTTAGAGATACTTGGGCCATATAACTATAGAATATTGACGAGTCCTAAGCCATTTAGAGTTAATATGTTTTTTTCAATTTTTAAAATCCTTGTCATTGTGCTCTTGGGTTCAATCCAAAATTAAATATGAATATTATTCATTCTCAAATAAATGGAAGAATTTATCAAAATATTCTTCTTCAAAGTAGATGACCACCTTACCATCTACATCCTTGACTGATCTGCTCTACTTATCAAAATGTTCAGCCATTATCAAGATTAACTTTGAATCCTATGCTGATATACGAAACATAGCTGCCAAGTGAATTTAACTATTTAAGATTGGCTACATGTGAGATGCAATGGGGTCCCTACCCAGCCTCTATAAGAATTCAGCCATGTCAACATGGCTAGTCTTAGTATCTTTGATCTGGTCCACATTCAACTTGACTATAGATGATGGAAACACACCATAGAAATTGTACTTCATTATTTTTTTAGAAAGTGAATCATCTGATATTGATCAAGTAACTATAAGAAGTTTTCATTGTTATAGAGTTAACATTTTCATTCATATTGAAGAGAATGCAAGAGTGAAAAAAATACACATTCTTACATGAGATATGGATCAAATTGGTCTTATGTGCAATCTAGAGAAAATTCTTTGGATTACACGGGCATTCAATAGGAAGTGTAGTTAGGAGAATTTTCTCCAAACTACATGGGAGTTGGGTAAAAATTCCTAAGGTTAGGTGTAAGTTAGAGAAAATTATTTGACTTACACCAAATTTGGGTATGTTTTAGGTGTAAGTTTGATAATTTTATCTGACTTGCACCTTTCTTAGGTTTTGAGTCTTGGTATAGGTTAGAGAATTTTCTCTAACTTACAACTTGGGAAATATTTCCAAACCTAGTGTAGGTTAGAGAAAATTATCTGACTTGCACCAGGTCTAATGAACTTTGGTGGATTATGGTATAGGTTGGAGAATTTTATCTGACTTGCACCAATTTTGGTTAGCTTGGTGCTTATCAAAGAAAATTCTTTGATATGCATTAGTTGGTTTAATTAAGTGCATTTCACAAAATTGTCTCTGAGAAGCACCAAGACAGAATGAAAAAGTTTTTTATTTGTGTGAAATCTAGGTAAAATTCTTTGAGGTGCATCACTTTGAATGAATTTGATGCATCTTGGAAAAAATTATCTGAGATACATCATTGGGGTGATACAGTTGATCTTGGGGTGTGTTTCAGAGAGAAACCTCTAAAATGCACCCCTTGGAGGGTTTTGATTGTTTGAATAAAGAAATATGAGGAGTGTACATGAAAATATTTATCTCGAATAGGGATAGGAAAAAGGGAAAATAATGAGAACAAGTGAAGTTGAAAAAACCAAACTAATAATCAACAAATAAATCCTAAGAAAGAAAAAGAAAGACATTAAAGGCAAAAAAAATAGCTAAAATGAAGATAAAGTCTACAAATGGAAATGAGAGGAGGTTGAACACAAAAATATTAAAGAGTTCACATGAGCATGAAAATGGTGACAAGGAATACACATCAGCACAAAAATGGTGATGAGGAATAGGAAAAACAAAATATAAAAATAGAAATTATGAGGCATAATTTATATAAAAAACTAACAACTATTGTGTATTAATTAGCACTAGTGGTGGGCTCAGGTCCAGGGGTAGAGAATTTATCTAACCTTGCATGTGTAGTAGCAAATAAATTTTATTCTATTACACTTTAGGATGTAGTCTAGAGAAAATTCTCTAGTTTTCACCATTTAAACTTGTTGTAGTTCAGAGTATTTTATCTAAACTGCATGGGGTGAAAAACTCCCTCAAAAGACTAATTTTTAGATAAAAGACTGATGTTGATGCTTAAAATTGCACTGTTTCCAACACCAACATGGAAAGTTTTAGGAAAGTGGGACTTGCGACCTGAAACGACCTTCAAATTTCAAAGGAGCTGGATGTTCTTTATCTCAAATGTATTGTAGGAAAATGGGATAAAAATTAAATGGAATCACTAATGCAATGAAAGAAAATTTAACTATGGTGATGTGCCTAAGTATGATTCATTCCTTAATACTAAACATACTAAAGCTATCTTTAGGACTCAATTACATTAAAAGATCAAAAAATGCATGATCAATGTAAAAGATGAAAACAAATAGAATCAAAGGCTCACAACTTAGATGATTTTGTAATAACATATAAAATATCAGCAAAGGCATAGAACTCAGTCTTATTAATTTTCCAGTCACATAAAAGGCATTGATACATGCACAGTTATACAAACTTTTTGAATTAAGAAAATAGAACAAAGGCAAATGATATTACTGGCCATAGCAAGAAAGTCTCAAAAAAACTTCTTGTAAATCTCTAATAACAATCTATCTACAAAAAATTCTCTCCCTTTTCTACTTTTATCTTATCTTAAGATCTCAACCCATATTTATAGCATAGGACTGGCTTAAGATTGCTTGCATGATCAAATCTCAATTGTCTAACCGAACTAGAACTTAACTGGAAGTGTCTAACAGAAGATATCTTTTGGATCTGAAATGGTTAACCTCTTTGCAATTTGAAATAGATACACATGGCATTTCCCACTGTGAAATAGGTGAGGACACTTGGTAGCATCTGCTAGTCTTAACAAGTGACACGTGGTGGCTTCTGCTTGTCTATAGAAGCTTTAGATACCTTTTGAGACTCCTACGAAAGATGACACATGGTGGCTTATGCTGAGCTTTAAAAACACTATAGAAACATTTGGGACTCATTTAGATTCACACAAACAATGACACTTGGTGTTCTCTACTTACTTTATCAATTCACCCAGGGCCCACCATAGTACTTTCTCAACAATGAAACAAAAGGAAGAAACTATGGATGTCAACACTTGGCAGTCTCCACAGATATTACAAGGGACACGTGATGCTTTCCACGTAACTTAGAGAAACATATTAAAACCTTCCAAATTTTCTACTTATCACCTTCTATGGGACTCTAAAAGAATCTTATTGAAAGAATCTTTTGAAACTTATAAGAAACTAAAATGTGGATGCTGACACTTGTCCAGCTCTATGAGTATATAACATGACACATGGCATGTTCTGCATAACTTAGAGAAATTATAATGTGTCCCAACTGATGAAACTTGTCATGTTCTGCATGACTCTAAAACTTAGACAAAACTTAGGCAAAATTAAAACCCATGCCCATGCTCTGTGTCAAAACCTTCACTACCAAAATTGAAATGCATAGGGACAAAACTAAAGCACACAACTGAAACTCAAAAAAAAATGTAGAGTATTTTACTCTACAATTCTTAGCAACCCTAAAGACTTTTGAACCTACTCAAAAAATAAACCATAGAATATATAAAAAATGTTGCAAAAATCACAAATTCTATAAGGCCATCTGATAAACAAACCATTCAACATCAGATAGTCCCTATTTATTTTGCAAATCCTAGAAGGCTAAATCAAGGTTGATGATGTCCTTATGTGAAAAACTCTGCAAAACATGAACTACAATCTTCAATTGGAAACCAAGCTGGGCCATGGAGATCAAGACAACATCCACTTTTGGCATTGATGAAGCATCTGTTAAACCCTAGAAAATTGATTGATCATTTTGTCTAGCTAACAACAAAGGCTTAATCTCATCAACCATTAACACAATGTTGCTATCAAGAAAAGGGGAGGGAAGACCCAATTGCACCAGATCTTTAATATGATTCTTCATGTCTTTTACTCCCTCTTTTACCACATCTAAGAGATCTTTGTAATTAATTGTTTTGGATTTGCAACTGAGAACTTCATTCACCCTTTTTATAGTAATCATTCTGTCACTAATCCCTATTGCTGATAACATCTTATTAGTTGTGTCATATAGATATTTTAGCAGCTTTTGAGAATGATACAATCTCAAAGAGATAGTGGATAGAGTGTCCTAGACTGAAGTCTCCACCTTTTTGCATAAATTTTGTGTATTTAGCAGGAAAGTTAGAGAGGGTCTAAGTTGAGTAATCTCTTCAGAGAATTTTTTCCATACTGATACATATAACTCCTTGACCAGGTTTAGAACTCCTACATTTTTTGGCCTATTAGCCAACTCAATTGTCAATTATTTTGTTATTTGTTGCTGAGCTTGAAGTTGGGCCTATATGGCGGTGGTATTGTTTTGCTCATTTAGTAGCTTCTGTTGGAACTGAGTGACCTATTACAGGTTTTCCTAACATTTTTTTTGTAGTGTTTCCTTTTCTTGCCTTAGGGCTGTCACTTCAGCTTTCTCTTGTGTTAGCTCTTCTTTCAAAGAAGCATTTAGGGCTTGAATAGCCTGGTGAATCTAACAAGAAATAGTATCTTGCAACTATTTGTTGAGACTCTCTATTTCATCATTCTCTATTTTGATTTTTGTATCCAAATTACTACCATTTGCTTTCTCTTGAGCCAGATTAGCCTCTATCTTTTGTAGCTTCTTTGATACTTTCAAATAATTAGTAGCTATAGCTAAAGTGGTTTCATTCAATAGCTCAACCCTATCTTTTGGTCTAAAAAGTGACATATCCATAGCTATTACACTCATTATATAGTCTTGAGGCTGCATCTGCTTGTTTGGCCTGACTACATTAGGTGATAAATGAGTCATAGTTATCTGCTATTGAATTGGGTCAAATAGTGATCTCATGTGTAGTACAGGCAGAGCTTTATTATCTTTCTTCCTTTTTTATCCATCTAGGCTTCCCTAGCCATCTTAGTAGTGTTTGCTTGAGATTTAAAGGTAGAGAGAGAGGCAATATACCCACCCAGAAAAGGATAACCCCATGTCAATCCATAAGGAATAGTCAAACATTGGCTAGGGGAATCTAGGGAGGTATTCTCTTTGGGATAGAGGGGGAAAAGAGAGGTAATGATGTGGCCTGTGATGACATGGCTTGAGTAGTAATAGGTGGGGCAAATTTTGAAATTGGCACAATAGAGGTTGCAGGGGATAATATTTAGCCAGTTGGGATTGCCACCCCTATAAGAGAAGAAAAATACTGAGAAGAAGAAGGAGAAATAACATGTACCTGAGGAGAAACATATGTACCTAGTTTTTGATGATATGAGGGCTCTACCTCCTCATCTAAATTAGGATAAAGTTTTAGCTTCTTATGTTTCCTTGGCCTTTCTTCTTCTTGATGTGCTTCCTTCTCTTCGACATTTACCACTGTTGCTAGTGGTGATTGCACAAAACTAGGAACCCCAAAGGTTGACACTGATGGAGAAGTTTTGAGTTGTGAGGATACCACATTATTTTATTTTTCTATGGCACTAAGAGGTTGGGGCCAAATAGCTACAGTGACTATAGATGGGGTTTATCCTGGGGCTTACACTGTATGAGTGGATTCTACTTCCCCCTTTGACTCTCCACCCTGTGTCTATAGTTTGCTTGTATCAGGGCTAGAAATAGGAGATGGATTCCATTCATCCTATATTTACTTCCATTTCTCATCTAAGTTTACATTACCAAAAGATTGAGTTGTCTCAAAAATCTCCTACTTATACTTATAATAGGCTTCTATTTTCTCAGGTTTTCATTCTTTTTTCTTCAATGCCCTTTTTAAACTAGAATTCATTTTGATTTTAGGGTCAAAAACTTTTTCCTTAACATAAAAGATCTCCCATGGTCTGGCCCCCTGAAAGGGCAAATATATCAATTCTACATACAAATTAGGAATATCTTCCTTAGGGTTTCTTCTATCTTCCCAAAAGGGATGGCCCTCATGCACAATTTTAACACCGACCTTGTTATTCTTAACCCATAAGGCTATGAAACTGATTGGATCATATCTCCATTTATCTTCAATCAAAAAGAAACCTAGGATAGCTATCTTCCTCAGTAACAAGTGCTCAACATCTCTGACCTCTAGGGCCATGTTTTTATTTACCAGTGGAATATCATACATTTTCTTTTTCATCTTCCCATTACCATAGTAATTATCAACCACAAATACTTGTCGGGTGACCTCTAAGAATGCTAACCTAGGAGTCAAATTCTTGGGTAGAAACACTGGTTCTCCATTAAAACCATGGACACTAACGATGGTATGATGAGATCCAAAAAAGTAGTCACAGGGAATAGTGCAATTTATCATGAGGCCTCTGACACTTGGAATTAATCTATTTTCAACAGGCTCTGGGATTAGGTGAAAAATGGTAGGGGAAATAGAAAGTTCCAAAACTTCATATGGGTCAGATGTTTTAGACAATATATGTGTCCATGCAGACACAAGAATGGTTCTATTATGACTGAAACTTGGGTCATACATATTCAGATGCATATATTGTGAAAAGATGCTAGAGTTTTGATATAATATGAGGTGAAACAGATAAGAAGAATACTTGAAAACTATTAATGATTTAAAATTGCACTTTTTCTAACATTAACAATGGGAATTTTCAAGATGTGGGACTTGCGACTTGAAACAACCTCCAGATTTTTAAGAAGCTAGTCTCTTCTTTATATCAAGTGTATACTAGGAAAAGGGATAAGAATTTTCACATAAACACAAATGCAAGAAATAAAATATAATTATGGTGATGCACCTAAATGTAATTCAACCTTAATCCTAAGCACAATGAGACTATATGTAAGATTCATTTACATTTAAGAGAAAACAAGTGCATGATCAATGTAAAAGATGGAAACAATAGAAACAAAGGCTCACATCATAGACTACTTTTGTAGTGATATAGAAAATGTCAACAAAGGCACAAGGTTCAATCTTATTTTTTTGATTTTTTGAGTCAAATAAGAGGCATAGAAACATGCATATTTATATAAACTTTTCAACTCAAGAAAATGGGACAAAAGAAAATGACATTCCTAATCACAGCTCTAGAAAGTCTAAACTCTTGACAACACAGCCTAGACTACTTTTGAAATAACACAGAAAGTATCAACAAAGGCACATGATTCAATCTTCTCATTAATTCTCCAGTCACATAAGAGGCACAAAAACATGCACAATTACATAAACGTTCCAACTTAAGAAGATAGAACAAAGGCAAATGATATTCCTAGTCACAACTCTAGAAAGTCTAAACTCTTAACAATAATTCTCTCAAAAAAATCTCTTTAGTATCTCCCCCTTTTTTGGTGATCTCTGCACCCTTATTTATATCCTTAGATTCACTCTAGATTGTATGCTTGTTCCCAATCTGATAGCCCAACTAAAATCTAACAAAACTGGAAGTGTCTAGTAGAAGATATTTCATAGATTTTAAAATGCTTTGTCTTCTGGCAGTTCATTGGCTGAAACAGATTGCAAGACAATCCCTTCTCTTAAATAGAAGATAAAACTTATCCAATTCTTTGAAAACCTTCCTATTACTTAAGAAACACCAAAAATGACACTTGGCATGTTCCACAACACCTATCAAAGACATGCGGCACTTTCCATGTAATTTATACTTCTTTTGTGTCTTTACTTATGAGTGTTCTACCTTTGACACCTGTCACAATCCGCTTCCTTGAAACCTTAAAACTTAAAAAAAATAAGACCCATAACATTTCTTACCTGAGTAACTTTAAAAGGGGCACAAGGATAGGTGGAAATCTTTGTTGCTTCATTAAAGGACACAATCTCTGCTTTACTTATATGGGGTTACATGGTAGTCTCCACTTCTTTTAGCTACCTTTTTAGAAACTTGTAGAAGGTGACACATGGTGGTCTCCACTTTACTCTATTTATACCATAGAAACAAATGGGTCTCATTTCATATTTACATGGACAATGACACTTGGCAGCTTCTGCTTGCTTCAAAAACAACACTTAAGACCCACCATAGTCTTTGCAATATTAGTGAAGCAAAAATGAAGATAATTCAAATCTCAACACGTGGTGGCTTTTGCTCTCTTTTTTTGGGGTATGTGGCATCTTCTGTCACTTTTAGAAAAGTAAAATTAAGACCTTTTGTGATTGCCACTTGGCACTTTCTATGTGATTTTGATACTTATCTTGTTAAAACCTTTCACTAAAAAGAGATGAAATGTAGGTGTCGATATGAAACACAGATGCCGATGCTTGGTACATTTTGTTGAGTCACTATAAAATATGTGGCACGTCTTGACTAACTCAAAAAATATGAAAGGTGCCTCAGACAATGACACTTGGCAGCTTCTTCTTGAGAAAAGTGCCTCAAATGATGACACTTGGTAGCTTCTGATTGATTTTGACACTTAGACAAAATGAATCAAAAGGAAAATTAGCACCTTCACTCTATTTCAAAACTTCACCATCTTAGACCAAAGTATGCAAGAACATAATTTTGCAGCACGTGACTAAACTCAGAATGAAATGTAAAGTATTTTTTACTCTATAGTTATTGGTGACCCCAAGGACTTTTGAGACTGCTCAAAAAGAAACCACAACTCTTGATAGATCAAAATTTCAAAATGACAACTTTAGCAATGCTATTTTGTAGGCAAACCAATCATCATCAGATAACCCCTACTTATTCTGTAATTCATTGAAGGCTAAATCAAGGTTAATAATATCCTCGTGTTAGAAATTTTGCAAAATTTAAACCATAGCCTTCAATTTGAATTCAAGCTGAGAAATAAGAATCAAGATAGCTTATACTTCAGGGACTGATGAGTCATATCTTAGATCTTGTAAAATTGTGTGATCATTCTATTTAGCAAACAATAAAGGTTCAATTTCATCTATCATCAGCATGGTGTTGTCATCAAGAAATGGAGAAGGAAGACCTAATTGCACTAGATCTTTAATATGCTATTTCATTTCATTGATTCCTTCCTTCATGACATCTAAAAGCTCTCTGCAACTGATGGCTATAGAATTGCAACTCAGAACCTCATTTACTCGCTTAACAGTGACCATTCTATCATTGATTCTTGCTATTGACAATGTTCCATCCATTGCATCGTAAAGCTTCTGTAGTAATATTTTAGAGTCTAAAACTCTCCCTAAAACTATAGCCAGAGTGTTTGAAACTAATTTCTCCACCTTTTCACATAATTTCTATGCATTTAGTAAAAAGGTGAGAGAAGGCCTAAGCTGAATAATCTCTAAAGAGATTCTCTTCCACATGGATTCATAGAGCTCCTTTACCAGACTTAAAACTCTGACACTCTTTAGCCTATTGGCCAGCTCGAGTGTCAATTGTGCTACTCTCTATTTATCTACTTTAAATTGGGCTTATATAGCCATAATATTATTTTGTTCACTTAGCAACTTTTGTTGCAATTGGGTAACTTGCAATAGGTGTTTCTCACACTTTTCTTGCAACGTTGCTTTTTCATGCCTAAGGGTCATCACCACATCCTTTACCTATGTGAGCCCTGATTTTAAAGAATCATTTTGGTCTTGTAGTGCCCAGTGAGTCTAAAGATAAATATCATCTTACAACTATTTATTTAGATTATCTATCTCATTATCTTTTCTATTAATCTCTACGGTCAAACTATTACAATTTGCCTTTTCCTTGGCTAAATTAGCCTCCATCTTCTGTAGCCTCCTTGATGTCTTCAATTAGTCTTCAATAACTACAGAAGTGGATTCAGTTAGTAGCTCAATTTTGTCTTGTGGCTTGAAGAGGGACATGTCAATGTGCACTGCATTCATCATGTAGTCCTCTGGCTACATCTACTCAGTTGGCTTTATTACATTTGGTGACAAATGAGTCATCATCAATTGCTGCTGAATGGGGTCAAATTGTGACCACAGATGGGGTGTAGCCAAGGCTTTATTTTCCTTGATCTTATTTTTCTCTCTTTGAGCTTCCCTTGCCTTCCTAGTAGAATCCACTTGGGTCTGGAAGGTAGAAGGAGAGGCAATGTGCCCACCCGCAAAAGGATGTCCCTGTGGTAAACCATATTGAATAGCCAATTATTGGTTATGGGCAATATGAGGGGGAAGTTTCTTGGGAATAGAGGGGGAGAAATGAGATAATGTTAAAGCCTAAGGTGGCATAGATGGATTGAATTGAGAAATAGGAATGATAGAAGTGGCAAGGGATGTCATCTTGCTAGATGAAATCATCATGCCAACAAGAGATGAAATAGATTGAGAAGGAGAAGGAAGAATAATACTTACCTATTGAGAAATTATAATACTCTATAATTACCACTATGGGGTGTCTATATCCTCTTCTAAATCAAACTGAAATTGTACCCTCTTTCATTTCTTGGGTGTCTCCTCTTTTCGCTGCATTTATTTTCCTTTCAATGATGCTTGTGGAAAACTAGGAATATCTATAACCGATGCCACTAGGGAAGCTTGTGATGGTGAAGGCACCACACATTTCTACATTTCTATGATGCTGAGAGATTAGGGCCAAACTGATATAGTTACTACAGCTACAGTTTACTCTGAGGTTAGTGATTCTTGGCTTGACCTGGCCCTAGCTTCCTGCTCTACACCCAGTGTCGACAAATTACTTGTCTCTAGGCTAGATACATGGGAGAGATGGCACTCATCCCATAGTTCTTCCCATCTCTCATATGTGTCTACATCTCTGAAAGAATGGGTTGTTTGACAAATTTCTTGCCTATATTTCCAATAGGCCTCTATTTTCTTAGCATCCCAATATTTATTCTTTAATGTTCATCTTAAGCTGGAAGTCATTCTGACTTTAGGATCATAATCCCTTTATTTAACATAGAATGTTTCCCAGGGTCTATTTTGTGGAAAGGGCAAGTCTGTTAACTCAACATAAAATCTAGGAGTGTCTTCCCTAGGATTTTTTTGTTCTCCCAAAAGGGGTGGCCTTCATGTGCAATTCTAGTTGCAACCCTGTTAGTCCTTATCCAAGAGGCTATGAAATCATTTGGGTCATAAACCCATTTGTCTTCTACTAAAAAGAAACCTAGAAAGGCTAGCTTTTTGAGAAACACAACTTCAACATCTCTGGTTTCCAAAACCATGCTAGTTATCATCCATGGGAGGTCATACATTTTTATTTTCCTCTTCCCAACGCCATAATCATTGTCTACTACTGACACCTGCCTGGTGACATCTAAGAATGCTAAATTAAGAGTTAAAATATTAGGTAGTAACATTGGTTCCCCACAAAAAACATGGACTCTTAATATTGTATGGTGAGACCCAAAATAGAAATCACAAGGAATTGGGCAACTAGCCAGAAGGTTTGAAAAACTTTGGAATAATCTATTCATGACTGGTTCAGGGCTAAGATGACAAAAAGTAGGGGTAATAAATAATTCTCAAAATTCATATGGATCACTAGTGTTTGACAAAATATGTGTCCATGAAGACACAGGAGTGGTCCTTTAGAGATCAAAACTTGGGTCATACATGTCAAGATGTATATGTTGGGAAAAGAGGTTAGAATTCTGAAACAATGTGAGGTGAAAAAAATAAGAAGAGTACCTGAACACTCCTTTTGATTTGAAATGGGCCAGTTGTTCCACCATTGAGAAATTAATTTATTCAAAAAAATCAAGCCTATACTCTTGAGTTTTATCAACTTTCTTTAGCCTAAAGAGGATAGCCATTTGTTCTGTATAAACTACCATATCATCTTTCATGCTAAAGATGAAAGCCATCATAGATAGTGCATCTTAGCTAGCTTGTGCAAATTGGGCTCTTGTTGTAGGAAGTGTGGGCACTGTAGTATCTTCATCGCCCATTTGTAATTTAGATCTCAAGAAACTTGACTGACTATTGATGTTTTCCCATGTTATTTATAGTTTAGTAATAGTGGGAAATGTAGCTATACTATCATGATATAGGGCTAACATATCCCTGATAGCCTGTGGTGTGATTTGCACCATGAATGGACCCCATTAAATGGTGCATGGAACAAATCTACACATAATTCGACTAAGTCAGGCCATGGATGCATAACTGGGACAATGAATTGTGCCAGTTGTGAAGTCCATATCCTCATGGAAAATGTTTCATATTTCCCTACTCTAGCCCTCTATAGACACCTTTGATGTGCCCCTTCTCTAAGATTTTTGATACTAGCTCTCTGAAGAATTGGGTCCATGACGCCATCTTCATAATCTTTTATTTTTACTAGGTCACTTACTTGACCAACTTCAGGAATTTTGATCCTTGGATAGGTCTTCAATGGTTACACAGGAGCTGAAGCATATGACTTACTTACAAGAAACTTATCAAGGGATTCATACATCCCAGATCCTTTTTGTGAAGATTGTGCCCCCTCTATCTCTATATCTTCTCTGTGATAACTTATATGAACTTTTGCAAAATAGAAACACTTTTGTTGAAGCAAGTTTACTAGGCATAGAAAATGCAAGTAACAGGATATTTTCACTCAGATATAGGAATGTTTGAGAACTTGTAAGATTTAACTCTTTCTAAGAGGTATTTATTGACCTATCAAGTCTCAAAATGGCATTAAACTCAAATAACCGTTAGCAAATCCTACTCAATCTTTATGGAATAGTGAGATAGACACATTATGCAAGTGGCAGCATAAGGTACCTTGGGGATTTCTAAAGATTTGGGAAACATTCAATGTATAGGAGAATTTTGAAAATTTTGAAAATTATGAGCTGTCGACTATGTGTTCAAAAAACACTTATTTAAAAGAAAAGTGGGAAAACAAAGCAATATGAAAAGGGGAACTACCTAACTACATTACATAGTATCTTTATCTTCCTCCTAGATCAAAAGAAGAATTTATAAATTCTCTTTCATGACAAGCTATATTATATTACCGAACAAGTGTTCAAATTCGATATAGCTATGATGACTTGCTTTCTTTGTATGTCATGGTGTCTGCCCTGCATTTGGGTGAGTCTGAGTCAAACCTACTTCCAACATATATAGACTCTTCTTATTCTTGGAATCTCATCGAATGTCAGCTCTTGATATTGGTTTGTCTTATCAAGAAATTAATGACTATTTGCTCATCAACAGAAGCCTTTTGACATATATCATTTGTTGACTTAACTCCTACTTCAAACTTAGGTTCTATTACATGATCATCCTCTTTAATGACTTAAAAATTACCAACCTCTTGAAAGGATAATTTTGAAAGAGTGCAATAATTTTTCATATGTAATTGAGTCTCAATGCTATCTTGTTCCTCTGCAATCAACTCATAGCTTCCCTAAAAAATAGTATAACTTGATCCAATTATTTCAAACAAATCATTTAAATCATGATCAAGGAAATGTCCATGCTCTTCCTCATCATGTTGCAAAGTAAGAAGAAAGTTAGAAATTATTTCTTCTTCATCATAGATTAAGGCATATGCTTGTGACTTCTCACCCAAAATGTTGAATTCATGTTGAGAGACCTGAGGATTGATAGAAGAGGTATCTTTTAACTTTTTTCCCTCTAGAACATTTGGGATTTTATGATCTTCATCAAGTATAATGTAAGTGCCTAGACCAATAGAATCATAATTTCCATATGGGTCACTTTGCATCATAGCTAATAAATGATCATCTTTCTTCTTCTTGATTATATCCAGTCCATTCACCTAGCTCCTCAAGAAAAACCCTTTCTTCTTTATTCATCATAGCTTGAGCTGCCTCTATCTTTACAGTTGGTTCATTGGTGATATGATCCTTACATAATGGCTCAGATAATATATTCATATTTGAACCATATTTGGTTCTTAAGATGAGGTGAGACCAAGCAAGGGACATATATCCTCCTATCTTGGCTATAAAGTCTCTTGATAAACTTAAGCTAAAAATAGGAGGTATAGCTATCACTACTACATCTTGATTTACAATTATATTAGGACAAGCATATAATTGTAATTGGAGTTGTTTAATTCTCCCTATTGTTTGTACTACTTTTCCATCTAGTTGTATGACTCCTTTAGTGAGTGGTTCATACTTAATTTCTAAAGCATCAGCTATCTGCTTGGGCATTACTGTAGTACTAGCCCCTAAATCAATCATTGCATTATGCAACAATTTCTTGCCAACTATTAAATTTAAATATAAAGGATCCAATTTAGATTTTCTTACCTTTGATGCATTATTTACTAAGGCTATCATCTACAGATGAGCTATATCTTTGATCTTTTATTTTTTAGTAGGTCCTTCTTTGATAATAGTACCTTTGGGCACTGCTTGGCCTTGTAGAGCTTCTTGTAGTAGTGTCTTCTATTTAGGAATGGCCAATATATCCCATATTGATACTTGTGTTGGAGTCTTTTTCAATTGATCCACCACATTTCTTGGTCCTAGAGTCTGAGTTCTTTGAAAATAAGGATATCTTATTTTTTCTTGAATTTATGCAAGAATCCCTTGATTTTGCACCAGCTGAGGCACTTCTTGTCTGACAGCTATGTTTCTTTGTCCTTGAAATTAAGGATTCTCCATGACTTGAATATTTATAACCTCTGACTATTCCACCATCCTTCTCTTTGATCTGGTGTAATAATCATATTGCACTATTGGTTTTTTGGATGTAGATGCTTCATTCAAGAAAACTAATTCTTCATCTTCAACCCATGAGAAAAAAGCATGTTCTGGGGCTATTTCTTCCTCTTGTTGTAAGGACATCCCTTGTATCTAAGCCACTAGGACTGAATTTTGCATACCAGAAGACTGGTAGGCTTGATTGTCATTGGAACTTGAAAATTGACCATCCATTCTTCTTTGCTCTGCCACCTTTTGTTGTAGATTACCCATAGGACAATCTCTAGGTATATAAGCATTATTTCAAGGGAAAAACTAGGCATTAGTGTTATCCACATAGTTATTTTTCCATGGAACAATCTCCCTATTTGAATAGGGAGGAATAGTCTGTGAGGATGTAGGGACTGCAACTAATTGGTTTGCTCGCTGAGGGTTATTTTGCCTTAGAGGACCCTAGTATTGGTTTGGCTGAGATGAAAATCTATTTCTTTGATAGCCTTGATATGGAGGCCTAGGGAAAGTATTCTGCTATCTTTTTATATTGATCAGCTCATTAGAAAATGTCCTTAGGATATTCTTGATATCATCCATCTCAGATGACTGTGTGGGGACAATTTCTTTAGTAGATGGTTGAGGATAGGTGTACATAGACACAAGTGGGGCTATAGATTTAGGGGCTTCTTGAGGTAATGGTAAGGAAATTTTTGGGAACATGGGCATGGGAGGCCTTGGGGGTAACTTTCTAGCATTTATTAAATTATTCTCAGCTCTGATCACATAGTCATAAGCTTTGGGCAAAGTTTGTCCTCCAAGTGATTGAATCATAATAGATATATCTGAATTTAAAGCCTTAAGATAAAATACTATAGCCATACCTGGTAATGGTCTAGTTGTAGCAAGGATTCTTTCCCAAGTCTTTGGAAATCTAGAATTGAAGTCAGTCATCGCTTCTTGTGGTGCTCTTTCAATGGTAATTAGTTGTTTTAATAAAGAATAATTATCACCCTTCTCTTCAAATCTTTCAAAAGAAAAGGTCTCCAAGCTGATCCCATGTAGAGATGGTATTTGGGGTCAGGGACTAATACCATTATAGAGCCTTCCCTTTAAAAGTAGCTACTAATAGTCTTAGGGCCACATTTTGCTATGTGACAACACGTATATCACAGACATCTGATACATCCTGCATATGTTCTTCAGGTGTTTTAAAGTCTTGCCCACTGAATTTGGGTAGAGCTTTTAGGGCATTCATTAGGATAGGGTCCTAAGTGGCTGGTGGTATTGGGAGAATCAATGGACTACCAATGTTCTAACTTACATAATTTCTTGTGGGTATAGGGGCTCCCATATTTACTCTTGGTATTGGTATAAACTGATTGACTCTTCTTCTTGGACTATTACCAAAGTTGGCAAAACAATACTTGGATTTTATAGCAGATTGTGATCTGGTTACTAGTCCATAGCTATGACTCCTTGTAACTCTCTGGTTCATATGATATTGAAAGAAACTTCAAGATTGGTCCCACTAGGCATGCCAAAAATTATTGATGTTTAAAATTACACTTGTTCTAACATCAACAATGGGAAGTTTCAAGATGTGGGACTTGCGACTTGAAACAACCTCCAGATTTTTAAGAAGCTGGTCTCCTTTTTATATCAAGTGTATACTGGGAAAAGGGATACAAATTTTAATAGAAACATAAATGCAAGAAATAAAATCTAATTATGGTTATGCACCTAAATGTAATTTGACCTTAATCCTAAGTATAGTGAGATTATATGTAGGATTCATTTACATTTAAGAGAAAACAAGTGCATGATCAATGTAAAAGATGGAAATAATTGAAATAGAGGCTGATAGCATAGACTACTTTTGTAGTGATATAGAAAATGTCAACAAAGGCATAGGGTTCAATCTTCTTTATTTGAACTTTCTAGTCACATAAGATGCATAAAAACATGCACAATTATATAAAATTTTCAACTCAAGAAAATAGGACAAAGGCAAATGACAATCATAATCATAGCTCTAGAAAGTCAACTCTTAACAACACAACCTAGACTACTTTTGAAATAACATAGAAAGTATCAACAAAGGCACAGGATTCAATCTTCTCATTAATTCTCCAAACACATAAGAGGCACAAAAACATGCATAGTTACATAAACCTTCTAGCTTAAGAAGATATAACAAAGGCAAATGATATTCCTAGTCACAGCTCTAGAAAGTCTAAAATCTTAACAATAATTCTCTCAAAAAATTCTCTCTGGTATCTCCCCCTTTTCTAGTGATCTTTACACCCTTATTTATAGCCTTGGATTCACTCTAAATTGTCTGCTTGTTCCCAATCTAATGACCCAACTAAAATCTAATAGAAATGGAAGTGTTTAACAAAAGATATTTCATAGATTCTAAAATGTTTTGTCTTCTAGCAATTCATTGGCTGAAATAGATCATAGGACACTCCCTTCTCTTAAACAAAAGATAACACTTAGCCAATTCTTTGAAAACCTTCCTATTACTTAGGAGACATTGTAAAATGACACTTGGCATGTTCTACAACACCTATCAAAGACACATGGCACTTTTTACATAATTTATACTTCTTTTGTGTCTTTGCTTATGAGTGTTCCGCCTTTGACACCTATCGTAATCTGCTTCTTTGAAACCTTACAACTTAACAAAAATAAGACCCAAAACATTTCTTACCTAAATAACTTTGAAAGGGGCATAGGGACAGGTGGTAATCTCCACTGCTTCATTAAAGTACAAATGGCAATCTCTGCTTTACTTAGTTGGGGTTACGTGGTAGTCTTCGCTTCTTTTAGCTAACTTTTTAAAAACCTACGGAAGGTGACACATGGCGGTCTCTACTTTACTCTATTTATACCATAGAAACAAATGGGTCTCATTTCATATTTACATGGATAATGACACTTGGTGGCTTTTGCTTGCTTTAGAAACAACACTTAAGACCCACCATAGTCTTTGTTATATCAATGAAGCAAAAATGAAGATAATTTAGATCTCAACACATGGTGGCTTCCACTCTCTTCTACTGGCGTACATGGCATCTTTTGTCACTTTTAAAAAAGCAAAATTAAGACCTTCCATGATTTCCACTTGGCACTTTCCACGTGATTTGGATACTTAGATTGTTAAAACCTTTCACTGAAAAGAAATGAAACGTGGGTGTCAATATGAAACGCAAATGTCGATGCTTGGCACGTTCCATTGAGTCATTATGAAATACATGGCACATCTTGACCAACTCATAGAAAATATGAAATGTGCCTTAGATGATGACACTTGGTAGCTTTAACTTGATAAAAGTGCCTCAGATGATGACACTTGGTAGCTTCCACTTGATTTCAACACTTAGACAAAATGAATCAAAAGGAAAATTAGTGCTTGCACTCTATTTCAAAACTTTGTTTTCTCAGACCAAAGTATGTGAAATCATAATATGAGGTGAAAAAAATAAGAAGAATACTTAAAAACCACTTTAGACTTGAAATGAGTGAGTTGGTCAACCATTGAATAGGCAATCTGCTCTGAGAAGTCTAGTTGATACTCTTGAGACTTGTCTATAGTTTTTAATCTAAAGAGAATGGCCATTTGCTAATCATATACAGTTATGTCCTCCTTCATTCCAAAAATGAATGCCATCATGGATAGTGCCTCTTGACTGGACTATGAAAATTGTGCCCTTCTTATTGGCATCACTAGCACAATGGTATTATTGTCCCCTAATTTTAATTCTAATTTGAGAAACCTTAATTGATTATTAATGTTTGCCCATGTTTTTTACATTTTGGCAATGGTGGAAAATGTGGGTGTTTTATCATGATACAGGGACAACATGTTCCTAATGGCCTTTAGTGTAATTTGCACCATGAATTGACCCTATTGTATGGTGTTCGAGGGTGCATGAAATAATTTTGTGCACATTTCAAGTAAGTCAGGGCACGGATGTACACTAAAGACAATGAATTATGGCAATTGAGAAGTTTGTATCCTCATCCCAAATGTTTTAAATTATCTAGCCTTAGCCCTTTGGATACATCTTTAGTGTGCCCCTTCTCACAGTGCTTTGCCAAACTTTTGAAGGGTTGGGTCTACGATTCCATTTTCAAAATCCTTCACCTTTGCTAGGTCAATCACATAAACAACTTTGAGGACTCTAGTCCTTAGATAGGTCCTTAAGGGTTGTGCAGGGGTTAAAGCATATGATTTGCTAGTGAGAAGTTTATCAATGGATTCATAAATCCCAAACCCATGTTGTGAAGATTGTGCCTCCTCCATATCTATGTCTATACTAGGAATTAATGAACTTATATTACAAGTATGGAAGCTTTGCAATAGGGAAGGCACTTTTACTAAGAAAGTTTTGCTATGAATTGAAATATAGGTAACAGGGATTTTATTAACATACATAAGAATGGATGAGATAGTGTTAAGCCTTAAATATTATTATTAGGGTATTTAATTACACATTAAGTCTCAAAAATGGCATTAAAACTAGATAATCGTTAGTAAATCTTATTAAATTTATGTGGGATAGCGTGTCAAACACATCATAAAAGTGGCTACATAAAGGTACCTTAGGGAATTATGGAGATTTGAGAGAGATTTAGTGAATGCAAGAGTTTCATAACTTTTGAAAAGACTTTGAGCCATGGCCACATGTTCATATAACACTTATTAAAAGAAAGAGTGGGGAAAAATGGGAAAATAGAGCAATAAGGAAAGGGAAACTATATAACTATAATACATGGGAGATACTACTTAAATGAAACATTTTAGGTAGATCCCATTCATAGGAATCTCTTCAAGTTCACCCTCCATCATTTTGAGCTCAAATGAATTTTTTTGTTTACATGTATGAATCTTATAGGGGCCAATCCATAATGCCTCAAATTTATTGTGTCAACCCAGCTTGGCAACTCTCGCATCCCATTTCAAAACAACTGAGCCTACTTCAAAATGTGGGTTTGAAGTCTTCTTATCAAAGTAGTCTTTGATTATTTTATAATGTTTCATTAATGATTCATGTGATGTATCCCTCTTTTATTGAACTTCCAAGAGCTTAGAAAGTCTGACTTGCATGGGGCCATTCTCCTCAATTTCAATCTATTTTAATAACTAGAGAGCAGGAATCTCTAAGCTCAATGGCATTATAGCAGGCTTACCATAGACCAATTCATATGGTGACATATTTTTCACTTGTTTAGGTGTAATTCTATCAGTCCACAGTGATATATCAATCATGTTATGCCACTCTTTGTGATGATCAGGCCCTATTCTCTTAATAAGTCTAATCAGGTTCTTGTTGGTTGATTCTGCCAAACCATTACCCTGAGAGTAACAATTTGAGGAATTTTTTAGATATATTCCATACTTTAGTGCAAATTTAGATATTTTTGCCCCTAAACATGCCTTAGAATTATCTAAAACTATGGTAATAGGAGGCCCAAAGTGAGTAGTGATATCCCCCAGAAAGTCTAGGATCACCTTTTATGTTGCTTCTTTAAGTGACACTACCTCACTCCATTTGGTAAAATAATATGTGGCAATTAGAATCCATTTGTGTCCCATAATCGACACCATATTGATCATTCCAATGAAGTCATGACCCCATTGAGAAAAGGGTTCATCAACAATTATAGGACTAAGGGGCATTGTTGCTTTCCTTCTCTTACCCACATAATACTGACAAGATTGACACTTTTTGACTAGTTGATAATAGTCTATAAATAAAGTGGGATAGAAATAACTTATTTGACTTATCTTTATAGCTATGGTTCTTGTAGAAAAATGTCCACCTGAGACTCCATGGTGCATTTCATGTAGTAGTTTCTTAGCCTCATCTTTGTCTATACATCTTAAAAGTATGCCATCAGTATTTCTTCTGAAAATAACTTGGTCAATTAAAACAAAATGGACCCCTTGTTGCCTATAGTATCTCCTCTTGTCCTGAGAGAGCTCTTTTTGTAAAATCCCATGTTTCATAAAATGGATTCTATTTGTGACCTAGGAGTCTTGATCAATTTCTCGTATCCTCAATACATTTTCCTTTTCTATTTCTTCAATTATCATATTTTCCATATCTTAAGCCATGTATTGGCACAACCCCCTACCTCTGACCAGCTTAGTGGGTTTGACCTCTACATCATACGGGAGGATATTTTTTATCTATTTTTCTCTTTTTTTAGTAATTTCACCTTCCATAATATATTCTCTAACACTAGTATGAGCCACAAGTATCAGAATCTTATTTTTTGATACCATATGCCTGAATTTCTTGAGGGCTTTTACCATAACATATGCCTATTTCTCCACAAAGTTGTATCTGGATTCATACTCCTTAAGATTCCTTTAGAAAAAGGCTATTGGATGTTCTCCCTCTTTTTGATCATCTTTTTGTGTTAGGACAACAACAACACTGAACTCTCCTCCATAAACATACATTATAAAAGACTTAGAGAAGTTTGGGTTACTAAGTACTGGGGCTATTGAAATTGCTTTCTAGACCTCCTAAAAATCTTGTCTTCCTTTTGTATTCCACTTGAACAATAGGTCTTTCTTTAACAAGAGTGTCACTACTCTCATTAGGCCTACAAAGTCTGATATGAACTGACTAACAAAATTAATCTTTTTCAAAAAAGACTGAATTGCCTTCTTATTTACTGGCAGAGACAAGTTCATTATGGTTGTGACTCTCTCTAGATCTATAGAGACTCCTTATTTAGATACTATATGTCCCAGTAGTTTGCCTTAATGTACTACAAAGATACACTTCTTAGGATTTAGGGATATTCCAAACTCTTGACACTTCTTAAAAATAGATTATGGATGATCAAAATGATCAACAACATTCTTGGAAAAAATAGTGGGATCATTAAGATAAATCAAAATGATTTTATTTATGACTTTTCCAAATGCTACATCCATTGCTATTTCAAAAGTGGCTCTAGTATTTGACAGGCCAAATGGCATCTTGGCATATGCAAATGTTCCCCATTTGGTATTAAATGCAGTCTTGTGTTGGTCTTTATTAGCCAACCAAATCTGATAGTATCTAAAGAAACCATCTAGCAAGGAAAATCTCTCTGATCCAGCCACAATCTGTAAAATTAGTTCCATAGAGGGCAGGGGATAGTGATCTTTTAGAGATGCTCTATTTAGGTCTCTGAAATCCTCATAGAGCTTTATGTCACCATTCTTTTTTCTCACTGGTACTAGATTAGATACCCAAGTTGAGTGTTTGATTGGAAAAATTATTTTAAAATCTAGGAGTTTCTACAACTCATCCACCATTAGAGGTTTAATCCTTGGATTCACTGGCCTCTACTTCTGTCTGACTAGCTTAGATTCTTCAATCAGTTCTATGGTGTGCTGAATGATGTCTCTATTATATCCATGAAGGTCTTCATAGGTCTAGGCTATTACTCCATCATATCTTTCACACAAGTCAATTAGTCTTTCCCTTTCCTCTTGAGTTGTGGAATTTCCAATATTTAGTTTTCTCCCTTCACTCACTTGTATCTCAGAATAATCTACTTTATTTGCTTGAAACCTTTTCTTCTCTAGGCTTACATCTTTTGGATCAAATAGGTTTTATAAAGTAATCAAGCCTTTGGGAAGCTTATTGGTCTTTAATTGAATAATTTGGTCTCCATATGCTTCTTTAATTTTGGGTTGCAATTGATCATCGAATTCCCCTGACTATTGAAAAAATGAGAGTACCTGAAAATCATTTTCAAAGACTTGCCAATTTTGATCATTGTCTGGGATAGTTGGCCTTACTATAACTTTGACTGACTCATTGTTGACTAATAGATCAGTTGATGGGTCAAACTATGATCCAATCTGTGTCATCCTATTTGCTTTAGAATTTTGGGTTCTAAGAACTACTTCAATATTGAAAGCTTCAAAATCATCTATTAAGTCCCAAATTTTGTTTCTATAGGATCCCATCCTTACATTTTTGGCTATTGCATTTTCTTTGATTTGTTTCACCACTAGTTCTGAATCTCCTTTTACTATCAAATTATTTACTTCCTTTTTCTTGGCTAACATGAGCCCATGTACTAAGGATTCATATTTAGCATCATTACTAGTATAGGCAATTTGGAAATAGATAGATCTTAAAATTTTCTCACCATTTGGAGCAACAAGACAAATTCTTGCTCCAAGACCATTTTTACTTCTAGCCCCATCAAAATTTAAGTTCCAGAGTTTTGAGTCCTTTTCATATTCTTGAGTCTTTGGCATTTCTTGCCTTAAAACATTTGGGATTTCATGGTCTTCATCAAATATGACATAAGTGCCTAGAATAGTAAAGTCATAATTTCCATATGGGTCACTTTGCATCATAGTTAACAACTGGTTATTTTCCTCCTCTTGGTCATGTTCAGTCCAGTCACCTAACTCTTAAATAAAGACCCTTTCTTCCTTATTTAGTATAGCATGAGCTGCATCTAATTTTGGGGTTGGTTCATTGGTGATGTGATCCTTAGATAGTGACTTAGATAGTATTTTCATTTTTTTACCATATTTGGTTCTTATGATGAGGTGAGACCAATCGAGTGACATATAACCTCCTATCTCGGCATGAAATCTTTGGATAAATATAGGCCAAATACAAGGGGTATATCTATGACTACCACATCTTGATTGACAATTATATTAGGGAAAGTATACAATTGCAGTGGGAGTTTTAATTTTCCCTATTGTTTGCACTAATTTCCCATTTAGCTGCATTACTCCTCTAGTAAGTGGCTCATACTTTATTTTTAAAGCATCTGCTATTTGTTTAGGCATTACTATAGTATTGGCCCTTGAGTCTATCATTGCATTATGTAACATTTTTTTCCAACTATCAAAGTCAAATAGAAGGGATCTATTTTGGATTTGCTTACTTCTGGTGCATTGTTCAAAAGGGTTGTTATTTGTAAAGGAACCGTGTCTTTGAGCTTTTCCTTATTAGTAGGTCCTCCTTTTTTACCAGTATGTTTAGGCACTACTTGGCCATGCAGAGCTTCTTGTAATAGTGTCTTTTGCTTAGAAATATCTAACATGTCCCATATTGACACATGTGTTGGGGTCCTCTTCAGATGATCCACCACATTCACCGGTCCTAGTGTATGGGTTTTTGGATAATAAGGGTACCTTGATTTTTCTTAAACTTGTCCAAAAATTACTTGGTTCTACACTGACTGAGGTATTTTTTGTCTAATAGCTATGTTTTGATGACCTTGAAATGGAATAATCCCCATAATTTTATTATTTGTGACTTCAGGCCATTCCATCATCCTTTTCTTCACTCTGGTGTAGTAATCTGATTGTACCAATAACTTCTTAGAAGTAGAAGCTTCATTCAAGAATACTAACTCTTCATCTTCAACCCATGAAAACAAAACATGCTCAGGGGCTATTTCTTCTTCTTGCTATAAGGACATCCCTTACATTTGAGCCACCAGGACTAAATTTTGTGTACTAGGGGATTGGTAGGGTTGAGTGTCAGATGTATTTACAAATTGTCCATCAATTCTTCTTTACTCTGCTATATTTTTCTATAGATTACCCCTGGGACAATCTCTAGGCATATGAGCATTATTACAATGGAAACACCAGGCATTGGTGCCATCTACATAATTATTCTACCCTAGAACAATCTCCCTATTTAGATTAGGGGGAACAATTTGTGAGGGTATAGGGACTTTAACTAATTGGTTTGATGGCTGAGGGTTAATTTGCCTTTGAGGACCCTAATACTGATTTGGCTATGGTGGAGGTCTATTTCCTTGGTAGCCTTGATATTGGGGTTTAGGATAAGGATTCTGCTATCTTTTTAGGTTAATTATCTCATTAGAAAATGTCTTTAACATGTTCTTGACATCATCCATCTTAGATGACTGGATAGGGATAGCTTATTTATCAGGTTGTTGAGGAAATGTATACATAGACACAGGTGGGGATATGGAATTAGGGGCTTCTTGAGGCAAAGGTAAGGTAATATCTGGAAACATGGGCATGGGAGGCCTTGGGGGCAACTTTTCAGCATCTATTAAGTTATTTTCAGCTCTGAGTACTTAGTCATTGGCTTATGGCAGAGTCTGACCTCCAAGTGACTAAATCATTACGGATGTATCTGAATTTAAGGCTTTAAGATAAAATACTATAGCCATACCTAGCAATGGTCTTGCTATAGCAGGAATTCTTTCCCAAGTCTTTTGAAATCTTGAATTGAAATCAGTCATTTCTTCTTGTGGTGCCCTTTTTATAGTAATCAATTGTTGTAACAAAGAAGATTTATCACCCTTTTCTTTAAATCTTGCAAATCTCCAGGTTGATCCCATGTAGATATAGTATTTGGGGCCAAATATCTGTACCAGTTTAGAGCCTTCCCCTTAAAAGAAGCTACTAACAATCTTATAGCCACATTCTGCTGTGTGATCACATGTATTGCACATACATCAAACACATCCTGTAGATGTTCTTTAGGTGTTTTGAAATCTTCCCCATTAAATTTGGGTAGAGCTTTCAGGGCATTTATTGGAATAAGATCCCAAGTGACTGGTGGTACTGGGAGAATCAGAGGACTGCTAGTGTTCCAATTTACATAATTCCTTGGGGCTATAGGTGCTCCCATGTTTGCTCTTAGTGTTACTATAAACTAGTTGACCCTTCTTGAATTATTTATCAATGGTGGTAATAGAATACTTGGGTTCATAGTAGATTAAGCTCTTGTTATAGGTCCACAGATCTGACCCCTTATAGCTCTCTAGTTCATACAGTCTTGAAATAAACTTCAAGAAATTGTCCCACTAGGCATGCCACAAACTATTGATTTCTTAAAATTGTGTTGTTTCCAAAACCAACATGGGAAGTTTCAGGAATGTGGGACTTGCGACTTGAAACAACCTCCAAATTTTAAATAAGCTAGCTCTTCTTTATCTCAAATGTATTTTAGGAAAAAGGGATAAATATTAAATGGAATCACTAATGCAATGAAATAAAATTTAACTATGGTAATGCACCTGAGTATGATTCATTCCTTAATACTAAACACAGTGAATCTATCTTTAGGATTCAATTACATTAATGAAAAAACAATGCATGATCAATGTAAAAGATGAAAACAAATAGAATCAAAGGCTCACAACTTAGACAATTTTGCAATAACACAAAAAATATCAGCAAAGGCATAGAATTCAGTCTTCTTATTCATTTTCTAGTCACATAAAAGGCACTGATACATGCACAATTATACAAACTTTCTGAATTAAGAAAATAGAACAAAGGCAAATGATATTACTAGCCACAGCAAGAAAGTCTCAAAAAAACTTGTAAATCTCTGTTAACAATCTATCTGCAAAAAATTCTCTCCCTTTTCTCCTTTTATCTTGTCCTAAGATCTCAACCCATATTTATAGCATAAGACTGGTTCAAGATTGCCTGCATGATCAAATCTCAATGGTCTAACTGAACTAGAACTTAACTAGAAGTGTCTAATAGAAGATATCTTTCAAATCTAAAATGGTTAGCCTCTTTACAAGTTGAAATAGATACACGTGGCATTTCCCACTATGAAACAGGTGAGGACACTTGGCAACATCTTCTAGTCTTAACAAGTGACACGTGGTGGCTTCCACTTGTCTATAGAAGCTCTAGATACCTTTTGAGATTCCTACAAAAGATGACACATGGTGGCTTCCACTATTCTTTAGAAACACTATAGAAACATTTGGGACTCATTTAGATTCACACAGATGATGGCACTTGGCACTCTCCACTTGCTTTAGTAATTCACCCAGTGCCCACCATAGTCCTTTCTTAACAATGAAACAAAAGGAAGAAACTACGGATGTCAAAACTTGGTGGTCTCCATAGATATTACAAGGGACACCTGGCACTTTCCACATAACTTAGAGAAACATATTAAAACCTTCCATAGTTACAACTTGGTGCCTTCTGTGAGACTCTAAGAGAAGCTTATTGAAAGAAGCTTTTGAAACTTATAAGAAACTGAAATGCAAATGCTGACACTTGTCGAGCTCTGTGGGTATATAACATGACACGTGGCATGTTCTGCTTAACTTAGATAAATTATAATATGTCCTAGCTAATGACACTTGGCATTTTTCATGCGACTCTGAGACTTAGACAAAACTTAGGCAAAATGAAAACCCATGCCCATGCTCTATGTCAAAACCTTCACTGCCAAAACTAAAATGCGTAGGGACAAAATTTGAGTGCACAACTGAAACTCAAAACTAAATGTAGAGTATTTTAGTCTATAACTGACATAAGGAGGTAATGATTGGCCTTGTTTTAAATTCTTAGAGATCATGGGATTTGAAATCAACAAGTTTCATAGGGGTTATCCCATGAATTGAGCTTGTTAAATTCAAAGATAACAATATTGAAGAACATCTTCTATATTTATATGCAACATGCCTTGATTATGCTTAAAATAACAAAATTTTGACCAAATTATTTATAGGGAACCTAAATTGATATGCTTTAAGATTGTTTTATGATTTAATAATTTGATCAGTGAAAGAATTCAAACCTCTAGCAGTCCAATTTTTAGCACATTTCTCAGCCAATATCATTAAAAATATGTCATATGCACAAATTACTAAGATGAAACAAGGAACCAATTATCCTATTGATGAATACATTTTTACATACAAAATAATGTTGTAAAAAATTACAAATCCAATGGTAAATAAAGAGCATAAAAACATATTTAAAAAAAATTATTGCACCATTACATGAGTCTATTATCTTCAAAAAGTTAAAATCTTTTGATGACTTATGCCATATTGTCTGAGATCATGAAATGAAAGTTATTTCATTGAAAAAAATTATGTATCAAACACACTGACTACATCCAATACCAAGTTCATTATCAAACCAAGCTATAAGGTAAGCCCTACAAAAACTAAAAATTAAGTAACCACAATGTTTAATGCAATGTCATGTCAACCTAATTAACTCATCTTATCCATTGCACCTAAGAAACACTTTTCATGATTACTTGAGTCTCCAAATTTTTTACTTAAGAATTTTGTGGAGTTTCATCTCATATCTCTCCCTCCTCTTATAGAGTTTGATATGAGTCAACCTCTACCAAAAGGAAATGATGGTAATGCATATTATTACTATCACCAAGGCATCAAACATTCTAAAGAAAAAAATGTTATACCTTGAAACACAAGATCTAAGATCTTATTGATAATTATAAAATTACCTTTGATGCTCCTCCAAAGGATTCAAGGTCAACTTAGTGACCAACAAAACCAAAATATATTTAATGATCCATTATGAGATCATTTTAAGAAAATTTTGTAATTGAAAATGGCATGTAATGCACATCCTCCTCCTCCACATTATGTGCACCCATTATATTGGATTACTAGAACACTTACACTCATTATACCTCATATGGTTCAGAGACCTTATATTACATTAGATGATAGTGAAATTGTAGATGATGATTTATATATCCACTCATTATTTGTTAGAGCATACGTTGATCACCATCCTATATACATTAATATGGTTGATAATGGTTCTAGTGAGAACATATATACCATGACATTACTCACACATTTATGATATAAACATGATGATTTATAGTCTTCAACCAAAACAAACAATTCATTTCATGGGACATCATAACAGGTTATTGGTGAGATTGATTTACCTTTACAAGTTAGTCTAGCAAATGTGATAACTATGTTTTCTATTATACCATACATAGGAGTATTTTATATGTTATTAAGATCAGATTCATAATCTTCATACAATACTTTCCATAATGCATGGTTATATTAAATATATTCATACCAGTAGGTTAATTATAATTTTTAAAATTCTATATGAATATCCACTTGAACAAGAGAAGTTTATTCCAAGACAACTAATTATCAAACCTACTAAGCTTAATCATGCAAAAAAGGGTAATAAATAGGTAATCCCCTTTCCTATGTGGCCAATATTTGAGATACCATTTTAGCAAAGATAAATAGTGGACTCCATTGAATCCTCATCTACACCTACATGGTCCACCCAATTACTAAGATAAAAAATATAGATATTATAATTACATCTACACTTAAAAATCACAAATAACTAAAAAATGGGCTCCAAATACCACTACTTCTATTTCCTCTTCATGATCATAGATTCATATGTACCATATGTAGAGTATTATAGATTCTCTATATCTAGATTTGGTACATATACATGATCTTAGTAACATACCCAATTTATTGTACCATATCTAGAGTATAGATAACCCTATGAACATTCCTTATATTATATCATTAGCTATCACTATTTTTATAAACATCCCAAAAAACAAAAAACAAAAAAATTATAAAATAATAAATATTCCAAGAAAATAAAAAACATTCAACTAAATCAAAAATACAAAAATTATTCAGCATACATGTGTTTACTAGATCCTTAGCATCTATGTTGTCTAATTTATGTTAATAGATATCATATCATTTATTTTATATACATATGCATGTTTCACACATACTTGAGTGTGATATAAGCATAAACCATATCTATGATACATGCACGTACATAGTTTTCATCTTTCCTCTTCCCACATGACACACTATTTTGGTGGAATTTTTTCCCTTGATTATGATCAATATATGTTATATTATTTTATAAAAAATTTACATTATCATATAGAACTTATATACTAATGCTTACACATGTTTATACCCATGCTTACATCTTACACCATGTGCTTGATATGTTATGTTATATGACATTTTTTACTAACACATATATACATGGACTAATATGATATACTTATTTTGGTTGATTATACTTCATTTATTGTCACTTCCTTAAATGTACTTAATGTTTGATTTTTTTTTTGTGTGACATTTGAATATGTTCCTTACTTGTGGGACCCAATGTCACTGAGTGTTATTTCTTTGTGTGTCATAATTTTCATATGTCCTCCCTTTGAGTGTGCATAATTTGAGCATGTCCTTTGTTTATAGTCTCTTTATACCCATCTTTTATGAAATTCATTTCCCTTGTTTGTGTGCTTGATTATTTTTTTAGCTTGTATTATTACTTTATAGACATTTCCATGATCCATATCATGTATTTTAGGGATTTTTATGATCACACATTGTGAGATTTGTTGATATACCTACTTAGACATGTTACTCCTATATTCTACATGATTCATACATAGATAATATAGTTATTTTATATTTTAAGGTAAGGTGACTACTAAATTCCATTCCCATCACCTCAAAATAAGGGTAATATTAGTGGGGTCATGTCATATATACATGATTCCACCCATACACAATTAGTAGAATTTGATATAGTTTACATGATTGAGATATAAAATTGGGTCAAAATCCTATAGATTTGACACTAGTTTTTATAGATTTGGGATAGATTTTTCATATTTGTGATATATTTTATACACATTTATGTAACATAGGTTACATTTTTATAGGTCCTTCATCTTTAGACACATTAGATGTGAATATGCCATGAAAGTGCACCAAAAATTACAAATACATAAAAAACATTATTTATACCAAGAATCACCATTTTGAGCCTTTCATGTCTACAATAATTGACCCTTTATGTAGTGTGATTGAGAATCAGTGTCATTCATGAGCTTAGAACTACTCCCATTTTGTATTTTATTTTGTTATACCACTTAACTTGGATTTATTATACATTCACTTGAGTTCTTTGATTTAGGTTTAGTGATCTTGATGGTCATGTCACAACTCACCTTTACACCAGATTGGGGGCTTAATTACCCTCCATTTTACCTCTTCAAATATTTAGGGTTCATTTTTTAACCTTTCATCTCCAATGCTTCATAAGGTAGCATCTTTACCAAATAAAAGCACCAAGGGAAACCATAGTTGTATCAACACATAGGTGTTTTCCTTCCTTTCTCTTTTTACTTTTCAATCATTTTAATTATTCAGTTTTATATTACATTCATTGATCAATAATATAACATGATCTTAGTTACAATTCATACACCAACAAAAAATTCACCAAGTCTCAAGCAAAGGTAAGGTGTGTTGTACATAATTAGGTATGCATTTATTTCCTTTAACCTAATAATTTCATCCTTATGCATTACTAGATTAAAAGAGGGGAAAATGTAGATACTAAAATATGATTATACATAGAATATAAATCTTGTACACTTGAAAAATACCAATCAGGGCTATACTCTTTAGTTGTAGACCTTCTTATTTTTGAAAGGCTCATATTTTACATCTCACTATGTCTAACTAATTATCTTATAGGTTGACCCTATCATTATGATTACCTAGATCACTTGTACATTAAAACAAGATTAAAATATGATTTATATCCTTCATATTAGTTATAAACATTTAGTAATTTTTTATTGCAACTAGTGGGGATCAGAGGGATATTTCAAATGGGTGTCAAGTGGGAAGGGTAGCTACATGAGGATGGGGATGAAGACAACCCTGATCTAAGTGGATATGTTCACTATGGTATTTCTTAATGCATCTATTTTTCATTTATAAGTGATTTATTACCCCCTTTAATGGTCAAGTGATGCTATAGACCATGGTAATCATGGCAAGATAAGGGGCACTTCAGGGAGTCTCTTAGCTTGAAATCCTGCTCTTTCAATGGATTTGATGTTGATTTGGGTGGTCTTGAACTTTCCTTTAAAACTCCAGAGTTGGGTTCTTCCTTGATATTAATGGGTTCATCTTAGCTAGAGTGGAACTCTTTTATACCTATTCTAGTGTTAGAGAGGATATTTATTCTTTTGACCATTTATCTTGATTGGATTAGGTCTCTCCTTGTTTTTTGAGATGCATTGCTCATTTGGTACTCATTTGGGTTTAGATGGACTTTGTTTGTCTTATGCTTTGGGTTGATCTTGGATCTCATATCAAGATACCTATTTTTAAATCTAGTTGAGGCTTATAATCATTAGCATACTTCTATGTTTTAGAATGGTTTGATATCCCTTTATTTGATAAATAATGATTGCACCTAGAGAGTAGGTTGTTCCTTCATAGCTGGGATATAGATTATGGATATTTATATAGTTTTTTCTAGGTCTAGACTTGAGTTATATAATCATCCCCATAGATGGACCTTGAAATTATGTGAGGCTAAAATTAGTCAAGTTTTATTCTAGTCCCTCGTATCTTTTTGTAGGGTAGCAATAGTTTGAGTCAGATCCATCTTGTTGGCAGACTTGAATCATAGACTTTTTAATTTTCCTTCGATGTATGTTTCATTGGGATAAGTCATTTTTGTTCTAGGTGGGATGAAAAAACTTGTATGTTTGGTTATTTTTCCTTAGTTTTCATATAATTTAGTGAAATATTAATCATGGTTCCTTTTGAATCCTTTAGGGAATTTAGGTTGTTTTGGGATTGTGTGCTCTAGAATGGGTTCCTAGTAGGCACCCTATTTCACTTATTATTAGTTAGGGGATCTATCTTTGTTCTTGATAAAACCCTTTATTTTATTTGGTTTATTGGTTGGTGTAACTAGTTTAGATTTATCCAAAACACTCATTATGGAACTTTTGGTTTTAGGGGTCTAATCTAAAACCCATGTTTGCTCTAATTTGATCCTTTAGTGTGAGGAATTGTTCCAAGTTATTTCAAATAGGTTTGAGGGGTCCTATTAAAAACCTTTGAGGATGATTTTAGTATAAAATATCTAGATTCATCTAATTCATAACTAAGGGAACCATTTAAAACCCTATTGGTTAAACATTATATTTCAGTTGTTTCCTTGTGATTAAGTTGTTTAGTTGAATTGCATTATTGGTGGTTTTTCTATGTAGTCATTTTTATTGAAAATCATGGCTTGTTAGGTATTTCTACTTGTTTCATGTATAGTGTTGGCTACTTGATTAAAAAAACCCTTATTTTTACCAATAAAAAAAACATTTATTATTTATCTATCCTATCAAACACTAACGACTAAATAGGGACACTAGCATCATCACTAGTGTCTAGATTGCTTAACTAATCTTTGTACCTCAAAATTTATCCAGTTTTTTTTGAAAATAAAATATATGGATCATTCTAATTCTCTTATCTAATACGAGATATTTTCAAAAATTTTGGTATAAATACAAATCAAAGCCTACTCATTAACCATCTATAAAATACCAAGTAAGAAACTATTTAAGCTCATTTAATTAATCACACATTTGATTTATACTACTATATTCTTCCCTATTTATATATCATTTATTAAAACATTCATATTACAGGTCTAAAGCATTCAAATAATAACCCATGAGAAATATTTTTCAAGTTACAAGCTAGATCATTGCATGATGTTGCATATATCATATTATACCCTTATGCATAGACAATTCCACACTTAAGGGAGAACTACATACAATTGAGGCCCTCTTTGGATTATTGGATATGTAGGAAACACTCATTTACAAATGGGTCCTTGAGGTCAGTTTGACTTCATGAACCCACTAACCCATTTTGGCAAGGTAAAATGATGTAAGGTAAAGAATGGGGTTTGAGTTATATATAGTCATACATAATATGTGTGCTTGATCCAAATATATAAATATAAAGGTGATAAAAAAACCTTCACAGGAATAAATAATTGATTTTAAATATAATGAATATTATTTACTGAATAGAATCATCCACACTAGTATTAAAGGCTGATGGTAGTGTTTAGAACTCCATAAATAATATCACCAAAATATTATGATAGGATCCTGAGCATCAATCTACCTATTTCTACATGTGCATCTTATACACATGAAAATTTGTAAAAAATCTAAGTATTATCTTTTATTTCTATTATAATTATGATATAATTATATTTTTTAGCTATGAATTAAAACTACTATATATAGCAAATTCAACCCAAAACACAATTACATAAAAGGGAGAGATTATGGAAGTCAATTAGAAATAATAAGCATAATCTTACCATTTGTCTTGCTCCTCTTATCCTCTCTCCAAGATATTCAATCAACTTTTAAAGGATTCTTGACTTTTATTTTGGATTTCTATAGATGGACTCATAATTTTTGCATAATGATAAATTGATGATAAACTAAAAGGATAGCATTGATTTATATTGGCATGGAGATCTTATGGCTTCATCTATTCATTTTCTAGTTCATTTAGTTATTTTAGCCATGGAAGAGTGGATTATTCAAATAGGTCATGAAATCAAGATCAATGGCCAATATTCAAAGTTAGATTGGGAGGATTTATGGTTAAGGATTATCCAAGTAATTAAAAATTCCTTACAAGCCTCTAGAATAGAGGTTTCTAGAGAGAAAGAGGATAAGTTAGAGAGGATTATAGAATTAGAGAATTATAAGATCCATTTAGGGGATAAAAATATTAGTATAAGATTATAATAGGTGATTATATATATGATTAGGTGTTGGAAATATTATCATTGATGTCAATGGTTTGGCATTGCTGATAAAGGCCCCATTACATTTAATGATGTTTTAAATATTCATATCTTTGTTAATGTTTGTTAATATTTATTTAATATTAATGAATATATTTTTGGTTGAATATAAGTCAAAAGAGGGCCCATGGAGAAGTCAAAGAGTTAAGGGGTAAAGACAAAAGAGTAATGGGACACATTTTCTCATGAAGAGTCATCTTGAAGAATTCCAAGAGTCACCATGTGAAGACAAAAGAAGGTATAGTGCATTTTTCTATGAAGGGACACTTTGAGGAATATGAAAAGTCACCAAGATAAAGATAAAAGAGGAAAGGATGTGTTTGCTTATGAAGAGTCACCATGTGACTTTTTGAATGTAAGGATATAAAGGGTCATGCAAGTTTGGTTCCATTTTCTATGAGGATTGAATGGGCACAAAAGATGAATGCCAAAGGTCATTTGGAAAGCTATAAACAAATGTTTGAGAATCCATTTTTAGTATTCAAGAGAGTGCATGGTTTGTATTTGTTTTCGATGAGAGAAAAGTAGGAGATATTGTAGATTTCTATCATTTGTTGAGTAATCAACATTGAGAGATAGTTGTGTTTTATACATAAGAGGGGTTGGTGCTCATAAATTTTTACAAGGGGTTGGTGCTCCTATGGGTTGGTGCTCACAAATAGTTACTAAATTGGTGTTTGTAAAATGGGTTTGTGATATTGCAAGTTGGTGCTCATTCATATACTTGAGATTGTTCTCTATAGTTTCTCTCACTTCAGGTTTTCATGTAGAAATTTGGTCTCTCTCTCTCTCTCTCTCTCTCTCTCTCTCTCTCTCTCTCTCTCTCTCTCTCTCTCTCTCTCTCTCTCTCTCTCTCTCTCGTGTGGTGCATATTATTGTTTTAATTTTATTGCATATCTTGAATGTGTGATTAAGTGGTTAAAGAAAATAAATAATATTAAGTAAAAGATGTATAATTTACTAATTTATTCCTCCCTTTTAGTATATTTCATGTTTAACAATTGGTACAAGAGTAGGTTCTTTTAGAAAAAGTTTTACAGTTTGAAGGTAGATCAAGAAAGCATGATGGATAGATCACATGAAGGTTTTTATACAAATAAGGCACCTTTATTTGATGGGATAAATTATGTTTTTTAGATAATAAATATGAAGACTTATTTGATGGCCCTTGGATTTGACATTTGGCAAGTAGTGGTGGAGGAATATGAAGAGCCATAGACACTTGTAACTACTTCAGTAAAAAAAGAAGGCAAGTGAAAATAATGCTAAAGATTTAAATTCAATTTTATGTAGTTTATGTGAATTAAAATTTGTCAAAGTTATGCAATGTAAATCTGCTCATGAAACTTGGGTAAAAATTTAGAATATTTACAAAGGTGATGGAAATGTTTAGAAAGCTAAGATTTAGACTTTCAAAAGATAGTTTAAGAGTTTGAAAATGGAAGAGGAAGAAAATATAACAAGTTAAATTTTATGGGTTGATCAAATAGTTAATCATATTTAAAGTCTTGGAGAAAAGTTAGAAGAATCAGTTGTGGTACAAAAGGTTTTGAGATATCTACCATTAAGATATGATGCAAAAGTTTTGACAATTGAAAAGATGAAGAATTTAGCCAAGATAAATATGGATGAGCTACATGGTATTCTTATGGTATATGAGATGCAGATTGAACAAGAGAAATCCTCAAAGAGATAGGTTGTTTTTAAGACATCAAAGAAAGATAAGGCTAAGATTTAAGAATCTAGTGTTAGTTCTAGTTATGATTAAGTTGACAATGGATCTCTATTTATTTGTAAGTTGAAAAAGGGCATAGGTAAATATCAAGGAAAATTACCTTTTAAATTTTTTAATTGTGGAAAGATTGGACATTTTTATATCTAAGTGCTTAGATAAGGACAATGGTGTTAATGAAGAAAGAAAGTCTACATATAAGAATAATTTCAAAAGAAAATTCAATAAGAGATTCAAGAAGAAGAGTTTATATTCTAAAGATCCTAGCTAAACTGAAGATAGTGGAATCAGTGATTCAAAAGAAGAAGAGATTATATTCATGGCCATACATGAAGATGCCTCCACAATAAAAAGCATAAATGATCAAGAAGAAGAACAAGATGAAGCTAAATTGAATCTGGAAGGAGAACTCATTTGTGCCTTAGAAGAGTTAAAATCTCTTGAGAAGAAGGATCAAAGATTAAAGCTCCAGATCGATAAAAATGAAAATGAGTTAAAGGAAACAATTAAAGATCTACAAGAACACTTTGAAGAAGCCAAGAATAATGAAAAATATCTAGTGACATAGATGAAAAAAGTAAGTGAAGAATGTGAAAGGTATGTTATTGAAATTGCTTCTTTAAAAATAGATATTACAAAAATAAATAAAGCAATCAATTTTAGAGCAATCAATGATTTAAAATTTGAGAATAGCACTAATATGTTGAATAAGATATTAGAAAGTCAAATATCAATGTCAAATAAGATAAGTATCAAATTTAAAAAAGATAAATGGGAGGCCACTACTTTCATAGACAAGGTTAACATAGAAAAAGGAAAGAGCTATGTTAAAGATATTATAAAAGACAAAATAAAAAGGGAAGAAGTTAAGAATATAGATGATATATCAAACAAAGAAGGTTGGAAGGAATAGACCTACACAAAATAATCAGGTTAGAGATACACAAATGGGTCCTATTTTTATAGTTATTATTTTTATTGTAATAGATATGGTCATAATAAAATAAAATGTCAAAAAAGGGCTAACAATTTCAGAAATAAGGAGAAGAAAACTCATGCAGAGTCAAGTAGAATCCATAAATCTTTTGCTCCTCTATCAGGTTTTAATGAAGAAGCCATAATATGTTACAAGTTCATCAACTTCAAACACATAGCCTGGTATTATAAAAGTGTGTTTGAGTCAGTCAAGAAGGACCAGAGTTTCAAGGCTCCATTCATCAAGAAGAAATTTTAGACAAGCTCATGGTTAAAGAAACAAATTGAAAAATCTATGTTAGTATAGATAGCTTTTCATGAAATAAATGAAGAAAATCCATGGTTCATTGATAGTGGATGTTTGTGGCACATTATAATATACAAGAGAAATTTCATAACCTTAAACAAAATCAATAGTGGCACAGTGAAATGTAGAGATAATACTACTGCCAAAATTGCTAGAAATGGTACATTAATTTTGGATAATGGTATAACTAAAACTAAAAATGTTTTATATGTAGGTCTTAAGCATAATATTCTAAGTGTAAGTCAAATGTGTGATCAAGGGAAAACACTAATCTTTTATGCATAAGGTTATGAAATTAGGAGAAAATATTCAGATGTGTTGGTCATAGATGCTCAAAGAATAGGCAATAATTTGTATATGTTATCAGACATCAAAGGTCAAAGATGTTGTTTGAATCAGATTGAAAAAAATTGGTTATGGCACAAGATAATGGGACACATAAATTTTGAAAATCTTGTTAACATTAGTAAGAAACAAGAAGTCAAAAATCTTTCAAATATTACAAAGCCATCCAACACACTTTGTGAACCTTGTCAGCATGGGAAGAAAGCCAAAAGGTAGTTTAGAAAAAAAGAGTACTCAACCACTCAGATGTTAGAGCTTGTTCATACTAATTTATTTGGACTTATGAGAACTCAAATTACTCAAGGTGATAAATATTTCATGTTGCTTATTGATGATTTTTTAATGTATGATTTGGGTAATGTTTTTAAAGAATAAATCAAAAGCTTTTAGGCATTTTAAAGCATTCAAAGCATTATTAGAAAATGAAACCAATTTGAATATTAATTTCCTAAGATCAGATCGAGGAGGAAAATTCATGTCAAATAAGTTTATGAGTTTTGTGAAGACTATGTAATAAAGAGACATTATTTAGTAGCTAAAACTCCACAATAAACTAGATTAGTTATATGAAGAAATAGAATAGTTTAGGAGATGACAAAGATAATACTAAATAAATCAAAGATACTAGATAAATATTGGAGAGAGGTAGTTACTACAAAAATGCATATTTAGAATAGAGCTTTATTGAGAGTCAACATTGACAAGACTCGGTATGAGCTATGGAAAGACAAATTAGCAATAGTTGATTATTTCAAAGTTTTCAGCAGTAGATGCTTCATAAAGAGAACTGATGAAAAATTGGGTAAGTTTGAATCTAGAGTAGATGAAGGTATATTTATTGGTTATTATTGAAAAATTAAAGATTATAAATATTATAACAAAAGAACCAAGAAAATAGTTGAAAGTGTAAGTGTCAGGATAGAAGAAGAAGGATCACAACAAATAAGTGATCCAATAGGCATTCTTAAAATAATTAAAGAGGAAGATTTTAAAGAATCAGATGAAGATGAGAAGAATGAAAAAAAGGAAACCAAAACCCCATCCAAATATGTCTATAGAAATCATAATGAAAGTGACATCATCAGGGACATAATTGAAGGAATTCACACGAGAAGAATGATGGTAAGTGAATTTGAGCAAGTTAATTTCTCTTTGTTATCCAAAATTTAGCCTAAAACTTTTTTAGAAGCTAGGCATGATAAGCATTGGGTTAAGGCAATGGATGAATAATTAAATTAGATAAAAAATGATACTTAGGAATTAGTGCCTAGACCAAAAGATCACAATGTGATAGGAACAAAATAGGTTTACAAAAATAAGTAGGAATAAATAAATATTTGTATGTAACGGATATGCTTAGATTGAGAGAATATATTTTGAAAAAACTTTTTCACCATTGGCAAAGCTAGAAGCTATTAGAATGTTTCTTTCATATGTAGTGTTTAAAAATTTCAAAGTGTTTTAGATGGATGTCAAATCTGCCTTCTTAAATGAGAATCTAGAAGAAGAGGTATACATTGACCATCCTAAGGGATTTATTCTTTCAAATATTAGTAGCCATGTATGCATATTGAAGAAAGCATTGTATGGATTGAAACAAGCTCCCAGAGCTTGGTATGTAAGACTTGATAAGTACATGTAGGATCAAGGTTTCAAGAGAGGATTTGTTGACCGTAATCTCTACATCAAAATAGAAGGTGAGCATTAATTGATTGTTGTGGTATATGTTAATGAAAACATTTTTTGAGAAAACATTGAAAAGATAACAAAAGAATTTTATGATAATATGCAAAAATAATTTGAGATGTCTATGCTTGGAGAATTGTCATTTTTTGTAGGGTTGTAAATATTTTAGTCAGATAAAAAAAATTCATAGCTCAAAGTAAATATTCTAAGGAAATGTTGAATAAATTTAGTTTTGAGGATTGTGCACTAGTTGGCACACTAATGTGTACAAGAAATAAAGTGAGAAAGGATGAAAATTCACCTATTTTAGATCAATATTTATATAAATATATGATTGGTAGTCTTTTATATTTGACAACATTGAGGCCAGACATCATGCATGTAATAGGTATGGTTGCAAGATATCAGTCAGCTCCAAAATATAGTCATGCTTAATTGGTGAAGAGAATATTTAGATATATCAAGGGGACATTAGATTATGGATTGTGGTATCCCATAGGTTGAGATTTAACTTTGGTTTCTTATACATATTCATATTGGGTAGGTTTCTTGAATGATAGAAAGAGTACAAGTAGAGGAGCTTTCTTTCTTAGTGATAGCTTAGTATCATGGCTAAGTAAAAATCAAAATTTAGTATCACTTTTAACATCTGAAGCAAAATATATTACAATAGTATTATGTTGTACTCAAGTTCTTTAGATGAAGCAAACTTTGGAAGATATCAAAGTAAAATATGATGAACCTATTTCTATTTTTTGTGACAACACAAGTGCTATTAATATTTCAAAGAATCTAGTGATGCATTTAAGAACAAAACATATTTCCATCAGATATCACTTCTCAAGAGAGTAGGTTACAGATCAATAGGTTAAGATGGAATATATCAGTACTACAAAGTAGATTATAGATATTTTCACAAAGGCACTACCAAAAGACACATTTGAGTACCTATGGAAGAAGTTGGGAGTAATTTATTTTAATTATTTCTATTGAGGATCAACATTAGTTGAGTGGGGGCTAAGTGTTAGCTCTAGGATAGGCCCTTTGCCATTTATGTCAAAGGGGGAGAAGAATTGGTACAAGTATAGGTGCAAAATAGGTACATGGAATAGGTATAGGTTACTACCGTAAGGGGGAGTTACTGTATGTTTTTTATATGGTAGTATGGGCAAGTTTAGGATGTGGTAGTTTTAGTTTGAGGTTTCCTTCAATGACAAAGGGGAATATTGTTGGAAATATTTTCATTGATTTCAAAGGTCTATAATTGGTGATAAAGGCCCCATTACATTTAATGATGTTTTTAATATTCATATCTTGGATAATGTGTATTAATATTTATTTAATATTAATGAGTATATTTTTGGTTTCATATAAGTCAAAAGAGGGTCCATGGAGAATTCAAAGAGTCATGGGGTAAAGAAAAAAGAGGAATGGGATGCATTTTCTCATGAAAAGTCATCTTGAGGAATTTTAAGAGTCACCATGTGAAGACAAAAGAGGGTATGACACATTTTTCTATGAAGGGACACCTTGAGGAATACAAAAATTCACCAAGATAAAGACAAAAGAAGAAAGGATGCATTTGCTTATGAAGAGTCACCATGTGACTTTTTGAATGAAAGGATACAAAGGGTCATGCAAGTTTGACACCATTTTCCATGAGGATTGAAGGGTAACAAAGGGTGAATGCCAAAGTTCATTTGGAAAGCTATAAAATAAAGGCTTGAGAGGCCATTTGTAATATGCAAGAGAGTTCATGGTTTGTATTTTTTTTTATGAAATAAAATCAAGAGATATTGTAGATTTATATCATTTATTTAGTAAGCAACATTGAGAGATAGTTGTGTTTTATACACAAGAGGGGTTGGTGATCCTGTGGGTTGGTGCTCACAAATCTTTGCAAGGGGTTGGTGTTCCTATGGGTTGGTTCTCAACAAAGGGGTTGGTGATCCTACAAGTTGGTGCTTGTGAAATTTATAATCTGAGTTGGTTCTCATTCATATACTTGAGATTGTTCTCTATGGTTTTTCCCACTTTGGGTTTCCATGTAAAATTATGTTGTCTCTCTCTCTCTCTCTTTTGTGTGGTGCATATTATTGTTTCAATTTTATTGCATATCTTGAATGTGTGATTAAGTGGTTAAAGAAAAGAAATTAGATTAAGTAAAAGATATATAATATATTAATTCACCCCCCCCTCTTAGTATACTTCATGCTTAACATTAGGTACTAGGGATATAAGAGAGCCTAGGAATAGGCTAGGGTAGGTGGGTAGGTGGGTCATGGAAATTTTTAATTCCTAAATATTAGACAAGTTGGATTAGTTAGTAGATAATGGTGATTTAGATGAATTAATGAAGTGGAAATGGCTAAGTCTAGTATAATTAATAATAATGAAGGGGATGGGATTTTATTATTTAATTTGCACTATGGTTACGGGATTAATTATGATAAATAACAATATTAGTAAAATGGTTAGGGTTAACATTTTTAGATTCATACATTTTTTCCCTCTATGAAAGGGTATTATGAGTAGATGAAGTGGAAATATTAATGGTCTTTAAAATAATATCCACTTCATGGATTAATTTTAGTAAATGATGTTAGTGACTATGATGCCCCTTGAGGGGACACATGGGGAAGAATGAGATGGATGGATAATTGAAAGAGGAAATAAGGGGTGTGATGTGATGGATATAAAATGGGATGGGATGCTAAATGTGAGATAGAGGACTATAAAAATAAACTCAACCTTGGTAGTGATCTACAAATGAATTATGCTCTTGGCAAAGACATGTGCACATGGAGTATATATGATGATGATTAAAGGTTGAAATATTTCAACATATCCCATGAAATGATGCATGCCAAAGACATTTGCATACCAAGATGATAAAGGCAATGATTTATGGAAATATTCCAAATAAGGACACATGTTGGGAGAGCCTTAAGCCAAAGATAAGATAATGATTTGATAATATTAATGATGGGTATAGCTCAAAGTTAAAGTTGAGTGATATTATGAAGGGGATGAGAGAAAATAAATGATATGATCAAGTAACCAACGGATGAAGGAGAAGAATTAGACTACATTACATCAAACCAATCAGACATAATGTGATTAATAGTGATGATACCCCTATCAAGGACACATGTAAGGAATCGATAAATGTTGATAAAGTTATGGTTCTAGTCATACCCCAATCGAGGGAAGAAACCATAAAATTTAAATGATGAATTGAATAATCAATGATAATAGATGACTAATGGAAGAAGAGATGACTGCTGTGATTTGTTAGGCCCAGCCAATAGGTGTAGGCAATTGATGAAAAGATTAAGGAGATGAGTGTGGTCTAGTGATTTATCAATAGACTAATTAATGAATCATTGATGTTATAGATCAAGGATTTTTACTAATGTAATATGAAAAGATGATGATGGAGGAAGAGGAGAGAGTGGTCAAGCTAACCTTAGACACGTTATGTGACTAAGGATTACCTACATAGTCTAAAAAAACATTAGATTGATGTAGTTATAACTAGATGATATAAGACAAGATAGACTATGGGATGGTGATGATGATGTATTTTATACATGTTAGTTGTTATATAGAGGATGTGATGATGATGTTAGACATGAGGATAGAGGATTAGGATAAATTATGGGAGATGATATATTAGATGTTTATGACTAGATAGATGAGAGATGATTGATGAGAGGATACAAACGTGATGATAAAGGACTTGGAGTAATAATTGGGTAATAGATGAGTGGACTTGAATGATTGGATTTATGATAGATTAAGATGATTTAATAGATTAGGAGAAATGATCAAACCATCATTTTTATAAGAGAGATCATCATAGTATAAGCAATCAAAGAAATATGGCACTTGGTTGGATGCCCCATGTGTTGGGAGAGGGGGTGGAGATAAATCCAAGAACAAACACACCTGTTCTAATTCCACCCGTTAGGATCTTACTCCACAGAAAGAGCACAGTATGATTACCAAATATAAGCAATTGAATATGCGAAAATAACCAGAAACACAAGTAACTAGAATTCACCAATAGCACAGAATATGAGAGACAATACACTATCTTGTATTAACACTTTACAGAAAAGAATACATCAAAGAGCCGCCACACTCTTTCACCTTACAGAGATTCGCCACACCTCAAGTGTACAGTAATTCTTCTCACACACACTCTCCTACACAAAAAAAATGGTCCCAACAACCAACTCACACACAGAATTGGTGTTCACCTCACCAACCAGTCAGTAATAACCCTGCCGGTACACCAAGCACTCTATAGCACTTCAAGCTGATCTCTCATGAACCTGTAACCTGCAATTCAAAGACCAAACTTACATGTAGATCCCCAATGAGCTTGCAACAACCTGCAACTCACAGATCTTACAACTAGAAGGAACTCTTCCTTTCTATCTCATGCCTTAAACAATACATGCCAATGGGTCTATAAATAGATCCCTAACTCAAACAATAACTTAGACTCTTAATTTAGACAATTATCCTCGCAGCCCAAGACTCTCACTGGTCTTAACATGCAAACTCATCATTCACTTAACTAACTGTCTGTGAAACGAACACTTCAGGAACACACAGGTGACCGACACCGGTCCCTGCTAGTCTAGTTCTGCCGACGTCAGCCGACTTCCTGCCATCGCCGGTGGCCTTCTGCACTGGACTCTACCGACGTCGGTCCTGCTGCCGATGCCGGTTCCTATAGAACTCAGCAACCATCTGTTCCTCAGTTTGCAAAGGTTGAAGCTTTTAGCTCCACAACCTAACAATCTCCCACTTGGAGATAAACAACTGCAACCTGTACTTGTACCTGTACACCGTCTAGTTTGTTCCCTTGGCTTTGTATCCCTCCTCAAGATCACTCTTGAAGACCAACCACCACAAAATCTGTGGTGCTAAATCTATCATCCAAATTAATTGCCACATCCGCATCTACAACCATGTAGAAAAAGAACTTGACCCTGCATAGCATGTGCACCTAATGCTGGTCCCACTAAACTGCCCTTCAGTATTACTCTTCCGGATTGACTCCAAACTTGTGACAACTCCCACTGCTTGGGAAAACTCATGTTTAGTACATACCATGCACTCAACCTCATTATGTGAATCAAAACACCTGTTCAATGAACTGTCTAACCATCGGTGTGCTAACCGGCTTCACACAATCATCCTGAAACAAAGTCAACAAGACTTCCATGTCTCTAGAACACACTCATGCCAAAGAATCTTGCTGCTCCCAGATTATCCATGACAAACACCTGAACTAGCTTTACCTTTAGTTCAGCAATACTTGTATATGTAACCCTGCAACAAGCACATCATACAGAAAATAGGATAATGTAGCTAATATTATCCGACCTGGTAAAGAGAAACACAATGATCAAACCTCCATTGCCCTGCAGCTAATACAAGATCATATACCCTGATCTTCCATCTCACGTATCCATTTCCACTTTTCTTCATCCTCAACATCCATTCATCTCTCAGTGCTTACTTCCAGCTGGCAACACTACCCAAAACCCCTGTTTGGTTCTCCTCCAAGGAATCACATCCTCATTCATGCCAAGCTCCCACTGTTTCCTGGATCTACCTGTTCTGCTTCTTCAATAACTTCCTGGTCCTATGCCATAAGTGAGCAGCAAGTAGTGTAAAGAAGGGAAATGACGAATTTAAGAACTTACTTACACTTTCAGTCCTCCATATGGGCGCTTGAGACTCCATGACAACTAGCTGTCCACCCAAAATTCGTCTCAGTAACCGATGCTGGTCACATCTCAGTCTACAGCCGACCGATGTCGATTCCCTGCAACTGCCTCCTTGCCAACGTCAGTTTCCCCTGGCCGACGCCGATCTCTTTTCTGCCCTGAGTCACTGATGTCGGGCTGCACATAGCCGACGTCGGTCCCTGTCTGGACACCGACGCTGGTTTTCCTGCCGACGTCGGTCTCTGTGTTTTTCTTGTGAGACCTGACTTTTTCCCGCGAGCTCTTTTTGGATCAAAACCTTGTCCAAATCACCCTTGCTCTACTTAGAATTCCTTTGCACCTTATGCTGAACTCTGTCCGTCACTTTCTCCTTGAAAACCAAGGCTTTCCTGTTCTTGTCACTAACATCAGATTCCTCAAGAAACCTCACTTTCTTCTTCTGCATACAGAAACCACGACCCACACCTTCCAAATCCGAAAGCATATTCTTTGACTCAAGAACCAGCATCTCCTTCTTATCTATGTGACCAAGCCTATTAAGCCACATCTTTAAATCTACAGCTGAAGTAGATAACCCAGAAAGAGAATCAGTAAAACAAGTAGATAGATAAAGCGTACCTACTTTCTTACCTCTCGCTACAACAAGTGTACCCTTGGTAACCTTCCAAGAGTCCATTATGAGAGTTACTGTGCAACCCTCTTCACCCAAACTTCTAACAGAAATTAGATTTCGCTTCAGAGCTGGGACATGCATGACCTCTTTTAACACCCATGTGTCACCTGTCTGCAATTTCAGCTTCACTTTGCCTTTGCCAACAATCTAACAAGGCTTACCATCCCCTACACAAATTTCTCCAAAGTCTCCTTGGACATACTCATGAAAAAATTCCCTATGTGGGGATGCATGAAAAGAGGCACCTGAATCTAATACCCAAGATTCTACTTTATCCAAAGAACATACCAGAGCATCCTGTGCAACGTAACCTGCAACATCTGCTTCTTCTCCATCTTCTTCATGATGATCTTCACCCGATCTGCAATCTCTCTTTAAGTGCCCTTGCTTTCCACATTTCCAGCAGGTTATTCTGCCATACCTGGACTTGGATCTTTTGCCTATCTTCGACCTTGACCTCTCTTGGCCTTCCTCTTCCTTCAACACTCAAAGCATCTCCAGATGATTCACCTGTGCTTTTCCTGCGTATCTCTTCATTCAAGATCACACTCACAACATCATCCACTTTTAAGACTTTTGAAGGAGACACAGTATTAGAAACTGCCATTACCAAACCTTCCCAACTTTCAGGCAATGAACACAAGATTAAGAGAGCTCTAAGTTCATCATCAAATACAATATTAACTGAACTTAACTGGTTTACCAAACCATGGAAATCACTAAGATGGCTATGAACAGATCCACCTTCCAACATTTGCAAATTAAATAAACGCTTCATAAGAAATACCTTATTAGAAGCAGAGGGTTTTTCATACAAATTTGCCAAAGATTTCATCAACTCCATCGTTGTCTTACACTGTGATAAGCTGGAAATCACAGATGAATCAAGACTCAATCTAACAGATCCCAGAGCCTTTCGATCAAGAACCTCCCATTCTTCATCTTTCATATTCAAGGGTTTGCTAGCAACCCCACCCAACGGTAAGTACAAATCTTTATGATACAGATAGTCCTCAATCTGCATCCTCCATAATTGGTAGTTCTTGCCATTAAACTTTTCCATTCGTAGTTGACTGTTTTCTGCCATTGCTCAACTCCCACTCAAACAGAAACCTTGTGAGTAACCTGTAATCAAAACACACTACCCAGATCTACACCAATCTGTTAGTATCCCAACCAAAAGCTCTGATACCACTTGTTGGGAGAGGGGGGTGGAGATAAATCCAAGAACAAACACACCTGTTCTAATTCCACCCGTTAGGATCTTGCTCCACAGAAAGAGCACAGTATGATTACCAAATATAAGCAGTTGAATATGCGGAAATAACCAGAAACACAAGTAACTAGAATTCACCAATAGCACAGAATATGAGAGACAATACACTATCTTGTATTAACACTATACAGAAAAGAATACATCAAAGAGCCGCCACACTCTTTCACCTTACAGAGATTCGCCACACCTCAAGTGTACAGTAATTCTTCTCACACACACTCTCCTACACAAAAAAAATGGTCCCAACAACCAACTCACACACAGAATTGGTGTTCACCTCACCAACCAATCAGTAATAACCCTGCCGATACACCAAGCACTCTATAACACTTCAAGCTGATCTCTCATGAACCTGCAACCTGCAATTTAAAGACCAAACTTACATGTAGATCCTCAATGAGATTGCAACAACCTGTAACTCACTGATCTTACAACTAGAAGGAACTCTTCCTTTCTATCTCATGCCTTAAACAATACATGCCAATGGGTCTATAAATAGATCCCTAACTCAAACAATAACTTAGACTCTTAATTTAGACAATTATCCTCGCAGCCCAAGACTCTCGCTGGTCTTAACATGCAAACTCATCATTCACTTAACTAACTATCCGTGAAACGAACACTTCAGGAACACACAGGCGATCGACGCCGGTCCCTGCTAGTCTGGTTTTGCCGACGTCGGCCGACTTCCTGCCATCGCCGGTGGCCTTCTGCACTGGACTCTACCGACGTCGGTCCTGCTGCCGACGCCAGTTCCTATAGAACTCAGCAACAATCTGTTCCTCAGTTTGCAAAGGTTGAAGCTTTTAGCTTCACAACCTAACACCATGATATAAGTATAACCAAGAGGATGTTGTGTTAAAGTGCATAAAAAGGGTAAAATAGTGAACTCTACATCATTGAGGGCATCTAGAATCATCATTATAGATTTTTTGGTTTTGGTGTCATCGTACCATCCTAATTTATTGCCCAAGAGATAAAAAGAGACATGATGCAAAAATAAAAAGAAACATAGACAAATAGATGAAACATAAGATAATCATATATACATGATGAAAATAATTCAAACAATACAAAGAATACAAGTAGCACACATAAGTATCTACATGTAGTGGATGATTGATTAAGTGATAAGTTGGACTAAGCTATTCATGATGATGATGATGATGTGATTTTGGATTAAGGATAAGAACTTGGACAAGGTATATATGTGGAATAGACTAATTATTTGGATGAGGATATGGATTTTGACTACATGAGGTACTAGGATTAGGATAAGGCTACTAATGATAATAGGACAAGATGACTAGGATGATAAGATAGAAAATACATTAGATAAGATGATTGGGATATATAGTACATATGACAAGATGACATAAGTCAAGACAAATTAGATGCTTTTAGATTTTGTGGATTTTATAATTTTTAAGGTTTTTAGACTATGTATATATACTATATAAATAAGTGTTACTAATAAAGGGAATACCAAGCCTAGAAACAAAGATGAGGATGAATGGAATAATTGGTGTGATGACAAAAGGATGAGGGTGATGCATAAAAAGGGATGAGGACCAAGGAAGAGTGGTCTAGGGATGGCCAATTACCATATCATGAAGGAACCAAATATATAATTTCTTGAGTTTCCATTGGATGATATGCCAAGATGATTATAGAAAATTTATAAAAACATCTTCCACTCCCTTATAAATGTTGAGATGGGAAGGAAGGATGGACATAATAAGATGAACAATCTGAAGGGGGATGATGGATAAGAATAATAGATAGAGGGATAAGAGAGATAAGGATGAGATGGATGGCATTGAAAAAGGATGGATTTTACCCCTAAGTATTGAGGTATAATGAAGACAATAGATTATTTTACCATGACATTGGAAACTATTTTTCATCATGGTACTTGCCAAAGGCACCAGAGGACTAGTTTTCACCATTAGATGAATGATTTTTTTTGAATTTTTGAATTTTTAATGACATTTTGATTTATTAAAGGTGGGAAGATGTAAGATGTAGATGTTGTCATTATCTTTAACAAACACTTGTTTAGGATAGATGTGATGCTAGGATCATGTTGTCAATTTTATATGTATTTATGTCCTTGTGACCTTTGGTGATTCTTAATTGAGACACCTCCAAATATCTAGACTAGGTATCTTCTCACCCCTATGAGAGGCAATCTTGCTTGGGAAGGTGATGTGAGGTATGGATTGGATTAGATATTGATGATGATAGTGTATTGCAGTTAAATGGATGATAATATCATGAAAGTAATGTGTGATGAGAGTTTGAGGATTAGGACTAGTAGTCACACACATCATTGGAGATGTTAGATATTATACATTTGATTGGTACCAATTGACAAAATACTATAGGAGATGCAAGACTCTTTAAATTTGAATTTCATCTTTGATATGATTATTTAAAGGATTATCAACCATCTTGATAGTGATTTTGACATTATTTTGATTCTTAGACTTGATTATTTCTTGATTTCCCCCTAGTTCCTAACTTTGGGCTTCACTAAAGAAGATTGATATTTGATTATTATTTTGACTTTAATGGTCCCTTAGTGCCTCAAAAGGGGTTTCACTAAGGGAAGGTAGTTTTTTATTAGGCCAACAAATGGAATTTTATTGATTTTGAATTATTAGATTAAAGATGTTTTCATCATCATTTATGAATCTTTGAATATGTTCTTAGACTTCTACATTTATGGCACATATTATTTTGCTCAAGGTAGGGTCCAATGATGTATGTTCCTATTGGCTAATTTTGCCCACATACTAAAGATTCTACCTAAATGGATGAGATAAATAGAGTTATATATGGAATTAATGGTTTAAAGATCACATGCAGCTTGTAAAGCTTTTGAAACACTTTAAGTAAACTGAAAATGTAGTGTGTCAAATTTTGAGGAAGCAGGTTGTGATGGTGATCATGACCTTCATGGACATAAAATGGGTTTCATGGGTCTCAAAAGCTCATTTCAATCCTTGAAAGTTCTTACACAAGCATAAAATATCCAAACCATCATCAACATGCCATGTAAAAACAAATAGGTCAATTTGATTGCATATTTAATAAATGCACTTAGGGAGCCTCATAGGCTAAAATATTTCATGGACCTAAAGTTATTCATGCCAAGATCATCCTCTACAAATTTGGTGTCTTGATGAGCTTATTATCTAAATATATAAATCTTAAAATTTATAATTACAAAGTGAAACATGCATGTAAACATCAAATTTGGGCCTCATGAAATAGCCATTTAAATTCAAATGTTACCAAGTTGAATGTGGAACTAATAAGTGTCCAAATCATGGAAACTCATGTCAATATCCAATGGTGAGTGGGTGATAAATGATGTTAGTGGGTCTTGAAGATCTAATGGCATGCATTTAATGATACATCAAAGATCAACAATGAGCATCAAGTCAAAAGGTTAGCATAAATGCATTGATGACAAGTGTTAAGATCTTGGGTACCTAAACAAAGATCTAATGGTGCATGGTGATTGATAAGGCTAGTGGGCCCAAATAGATAAATGGTACATGATCCATCATACAAATCAAATCTAATGACAAGAAATGGGTCAAAAGGTTAGTTTATCCTAAAAGTAAATGCATAGGTGACAAGTATCTTAAGCACTTTAAACTAAGATAAGATCTATGGCTCACATTCATTAATACAAATGGAGATCTATGATGTGCATGAGCTCAAAAAGTCAAAGAGATAAAATTAGGATCCTAAAAAATTAATGAGGATTTGATAGTTCACACAATATGAGAATCCCAAATTATGATCGATGATCGATATTGAAAGTTGAAGATAGGAGAACTCAAGCAGAGCTTGAATATGAAATCAAGGTTGAAATAGAATACATATCCCAAAGGAAATACATGCATGTAGACATGTTGGAATAAAGGATTTCACTACCTCTAGTAGGTATAATACATAAGTGCAAGATCAAACATGATCTAAGTTATCAGGAGCGAACCTTGCAGAATCATAGATTGTCATTAAAGCTTTGCAAAACCTCTCAAAAGATTTTAGACATGAGTTTTACATATTATGCATGATTAAAGATACCCTAGCCTACAAATATTCATTTTCAATCATGAATATATGAAAACCAATAGGATGATTGATTTTCATCCATAATAGTTCTATATTCAAGATTTAAAAGCAATGGTAGAATGGTGAGTGCATAACGAATGTTAGAAGGAACACTAATGAGCAAGCTCAAGTAATTTCTTGATAACATAAAGAACATCAATCAAGATTGAGGAATGCCTTGAAAGTAATTAATGTAGAGGAGCTAAATAAGGATTCATGCAATAATGGGGATCGCTTTTTGCAACCAATCTTGATCTTCACATTCTCCATCACTCCAAAAAAGGATATAATGACATTAATGTAGGGAAAGTCTTGAGAAGGATTGTAGTGATGGTTATTTTGAGTGGAATTGGGATCATTAATTCCCAATTAAAAGCTAATTTATCTCTCTCTTACCTTATTTATTCTTATAAATACTAGCTTTGAACTCCTAATTTGGATCCCTCAACTTGATATAATGAAGCTCTACCAAAATCACTTTATAAAAACTCTTTTGAAGTAATATAAGACAATTTCAAATTATAGTTTAATGCTAAGTGTACTTTATTTAAGTTTGATTTAAAGAATGTATGTTGTCTATTCATCATTTTTTAGGTCCTTCATGTACCTTGATTTAAGGCTATTAGTTTCTTATAGGTTGTGTGAAGTGTTAACTAGTGAGGTTCCTCTTGAAGTGTCATAAGTCCATAGTGTCTTACTTAGACATATCTCTTTTTGTCCTTAAAGTTGTAAGTTTTTTTCAACCTTCATACAAAATACATTTTTTTTCAAACCTATTATATAATATAATCAATCCTTGTCTCCATTGGATGCATTAGTAGTCATGGATGTGTCCAAGTTGAGAGTGGATCATTGAACATTTAGTGCATCACCACACTTAAATTAGGTTTTCATTCATGCATTTATCCCCTTTGTTTTACATGGTAATTAGTGTCTTAAGTTGTCATCTATGTTAAAAAGATCATGTGGTACTAATGCATGAATGACAAAGTGATCAGATTGAGAGCTTGAAGAGATATGGCACATGTACAGGTCTATAAAGACAAAGAAGAGGTTATGAGGCAGCCATATATGTCTTGGAGGAGATTTGGTATGTTTTTTATCATTTGGAATGAGAAAAATGCATCTTATAACTTAATTGAAGCTAGATTGTCACTGCACATCATGAAGATATGAAATATCTAGTAGGTTTGAGAATTTATTTCAGGTACATAGGAAGTCAATATTGGTCAAAGGATTACATGGAGATGTTTTCTATAGTGCCAATAAGCTATCCTAAAAATTTGGATTCTTTAAGTGTTGTCTAGATCAAGTTATAATACTTCAAATTTACTCTAGAAGTCTGTGATGGGCCAGGGACTGTCAAGTTTAATCATGTTGAAGTTTGAGGTCATTGGTCTAAAAGATCTAACAGTAAGTGCTTAATCATACATATTGAGATCAATGGCATGCATGAAGTCAAAATGTCAAAGGTTTCACATGTAGGTGACAAGTGTCACAAGCTCACTAGTATGATAGAATATCAATGGTGATTGGTGGTTTGTACTGACAAAGATCAATGGTGCAGGATAAGTCAAAGAGTCAATAATGCACATGAGACTGCCAAGTGGCACAAGCACAAGAGACTATTAGTATAGTGCTCAAAAGGAATGTGAGTGTTCTAAGTTTTGTAATAATAGGAGTTATATTCAATATCTAATGGTGAGTACTATAAGATAAAGACATGGTTAATCTATAAAGATTGATGGTGCACATTTGGTCAATATTACCAAAAAACATGAGATGAGGTCAACATGTTTGAGGTTTAATGTATGGATAGTAGAAAACTATGAGTTAAAGTTTGAGATACTTATAAATAAGATTTATGGTCCAAGTTGAAAGATCTGAGCAAAGATAATGATATGTGTAATAAGTGACCAAGGTTTAACTATGCCTGTTTGGATTTAAATATTTTAATTTAACAAAGGAAAGACTGGTGCTTGGTTTTTGATCCATAAATTTTGATCTATGAATAATTTGATGTTGGAGTTAAAATAAAAGTTATAGAGGAATTAAATTAACATATATAAATATTCATTTTAAGGTCTAAATGTTTGTATATTAAAATTTATTGAGCTCCAAAGTTTATTATGTGTCCATTCATTCTCTGCAAGTAACCCAAGAAGGGTAAAAGAGTTGTTCTTGATGGTATTTATATGTTTCAAGATGAGATAATTATCTAATATGTTTTATAATTCATGTGGACCATATGTGTTGACTATGAAGGTTTAAATAGTCATATTCAATATGATCAAAGGCTTAGAATAAGTCTATGTGTTTGTTCATAGTGACTGTTTGCATAGAATGTTGTTTGAGTAATTTGATCTTTAACGAAAGGGTGTTGTGATGATTTTTATCACGTAAAGAGGAAATATAGACTATGTGTCTTGTGTCCATGTATTTTAAAGTATTCTTATATTCTTATTTTGTTTAGAGAAGTGTCAAATAGGTGAACGGGTCTTCATAAGACCTAAAAAGTGATTTAGGCCTATTTGAAAGAGGGTTATGCTTAAAGGTGACCCATGTTAGATGCCTTAATGGTGAAGTCATGTGTTTTGGCTAATAGGAAAGTTTGTGATCATAATAATCTTGAAGACACTATAAAATGTGAAGGTAAATGTGATGGTTTCTAGGCTTGTTGTATATACTTAAGAGACTTGAGAGAAGAGGTGTGTGTGAGAGTTATGTGAGTGAGGATTTAATAAAAGTAGAGAACCTTTGAAAGATAAGGTAAAAGTCACTAAGTACCAATAGAGATAAAAGAGTATTAGTCATGTTGATCTGATCAAACTATTGTAGGTGGATACGCAGGTCATTATACCTAATAAGCCTAGAAGAGGTAAATTAAGCAAAGAATCCTCATAGGCTATTTAAAGAGAGATTGAAGGTCGAAGAGTGACAAAAAGAGGATTCCATAATTAGATATGTTTGGCATAAAATAAGAGGTGGAGATAATATTAGAGGTAGCTAAGTTGGTACTTGGTTTCCTAGGGTGTTATAGCCTCCTTGTTAGTTGGATCTAGATAAAGGTCAAGTGGTTTCTTGACCAAATTGAGGGGTGGGTGCTCCTTTATCAGTTGGTGTTGATATAAATCTAAGATATTTGTTTATAGGACTTTATTCCATCTTGTAATGTTTAGTGGGTTTTATCCCCCAAGAGGGTTTCCCACATATTTGATGTGATCGTGTGATGTATGCTCTTATATATACTTTAGATGTATGTGCTTTCATTTTTATATTTCTTGATCAAGTTGTTGTATTTTGAATGATTAAGAGTTGAGAATTTCATTAGATTATATAGCATCACTATTTCACCCCCCCCCCCTCTTAGTGATTATGTGTCTAACAACTGGTATCAGAGTAGGTCCTTTGGTAAAGGCTTGATAGCTTTATTGTTCCCAAAATTTGTCACTCATTTTTGGGACAACATATGAACTATTTTGGTCCTATGGGCCAAAATCCTCTCTTCCCTTCTCAAAAAATTATTTTGAGAATTCAAATTCTTCATTATTCAAAAATTTTTAGTTAAGGGATTAGCAGGTTCAATAGGTTCATTGACTTCAACAGGTGAACACTCACAATGGAACAAGTTTCCAAAACTTAGGCAATTTCAAGATAGGTTCAACGCCAACCAAAAATGTTCATCTCCAAGCTTCAAAGAAAAGATTGATCCATTGAACCATTGAACCCTGCTTCCATAAAGGTTCAATGGGTTCAAAGGTTCAACGATGTTGGCAAGCTTAAAGAGTTAAGCACTTTGTCAAAAGTTCAAAGTTCAACCGCTTTGGTAAGTTCAGTGGCTTCAAAAGACTTAGCAAAAAACACAAAGATTGAACCTTGAACCAAATAGGTTCAAAGGTTCAAAGGTTCAAATGTTTAATGTGGTTGGTTCAAATAGATTGGTTCTAGCAGTCAATTGAATGAGTGGAACACAGTATTGAACTGTTGAACCATTGAACCATTGTTGGTTCAATCAGTCAGTTCAAAGGAGTGCCCCAAAGCTAAAAGGGAAAGTGCCCTTGTAGAGGGTAATGAACAAAAGGTATGTGCCCTTGTGGAGGGTAGGGAACATTTTCTCAAAGATCAAAGAAGGCTGAAAGGGAAGATTTCCTTCAAACTTTTTGTCCGAGGAAATTACCAAGTAAAGGAACCAAAAGAATTCCTTCAAAAAGATTTTCTATAGAAGAATTTCACAAAGGAAAATCCTTCACACAAATTATTCAAAGGAATTCCTTCAGACATTTTGCCCGAAGGAATGATCAAAATCCCAGTGGAAAAGTGGCTAAGGCATGGGAAGATTTCCTTTGGACAAAATGTTCAAAGGAATTCCTTCAGACATTTTGTTTGAAGGATTTGAAGGAAAAGGTCACCCAAAGAATCTTGAAGGGTAGGTACCCTTGTGGGGGGCTCTTGGCACCCAAAAAATGGACCTTTCTTGAATACCTGAAGGGACATCTTCCCTTTGGGGTGTTCCAAAGACATAAAGCTGAAAGAATTTCAAGGCTTTAAAAGACTTAGCCAAAACAAAGGATTCTGAGAAAGAGATTGAACCATTGAACCTTGAACCAAAATGGTTCAAAGGTTGAAAGAAAGCTCCAAGCAAAGGAAGAAAGTAGAAGATTCCAGAGACTAGTTCTAATAGATGGTTCAACTAGAGAGCAAGGAAGCAATCGAACCAAAGAACCGATAAAGACTGCCTGAACTATTGAACCATTAAACCAATGAACTTTGAAAGGTTCAAAGCTTCATGGTTTAATATGGTTCAAACAACCAAAAACCATTGATGTCCCCATGGATGTCAAATTTAAGGTAATGAAATATCTATTGATTTTCAAATATGGCACATAGCTTAAAAAATAAACCAAGAGACCAATTGAAGAGAGAGCCCGAGAGCTCAAATTGCTACATGAAAGAGAGAATAATACAAAAAGATCAGAAATATCTACAAGGGAGTTATTTATAGTAGGTGAAACAGTCCACCAAGTAGACTTCTAAGCACACCAAATTAAGGACACAACCTATTTTTCTCCATTAAGTAAAAGAAAAGTGGATAGCTGCACAAATAAGAAGGAAAGGAATAGATGGCCTACACTTTGGAGGAGACATATGAGATGAATTGGTGTGCCACAGTTAAGGCCGATGCATTGTTCCAAGCATGGTCCCTTGACATAACTAAAAATGAATTCAAGGCATTGAATGTAGTGTGGGTCATTCCATGGAAAAAAGTTCCAAGCCTTTCTTGGTTGTTATATGTTGTAATCTCTTATTGTATGCAAAGGGGATCTCTCTATTATAGAAGCAAAACTCTACCCAAATTGAAAGGAAATTACTAAGACTTTGAGCTTAGATTTTTGATCATATTTCTTTATCTGAATGAGAAAGCAAGTTACTTTTAGGGTTTGTGCTATTATAGCTTGTGTTATTTTAGGAAATTGTTCTTATGTCTATTTCTTAGGAGATTTCTTGTTTATTTAATTTAAAAATTAGAACTAGTGGAATTAATCAGGAAGGTGTCTTAAAGCCAATTATGGAAAGACTTTGTGCTGTCACAATTGTCTTCAGTGTGTTTTTAGTTTCTTTATGTGTAAAGGATCTTGGGATGACTTTGTGCCCCCATTTTCCTTTGTATTTTACTCTTTGGGAAGTTGAGGTGGAGACTTTGTGTTACACCTCATTCTGATAGTTATTGCGCCCTTGTTACCTATTGGTTACCCACCAAAAATAACTCATGTGCCCTACTGCAAGAACACTTTTGAAAGAAGAGAAGTGCCTTCAATATTATCACCAAGATTTCTCCTTTGTTTATAAACATAATATTTGAAAAAAGAGAGATGGATGGTGTAATCCCACCCTTGATTTTTATTTTCTTCTTATGTATATAGTATATAGCTCCTCATAGTTATAAGGGAACCTCTCCTCGATGAGAGGAGAGATTTGTCCACTTTTGATATGGTAAACCCACACACTTGGCTGACCAATCTCTCTATGTTGTGGTTGAAGAGACCTATTTTTCCCATCAGTTATCTGTGAAAAAATATTCACCCAACAATTTTTGGTGACTCAATTGGGGAAGAGCATGTAGTTTGAAGCCCCAAGCTTCAAGTTAAAGTAGGGCCAGTTCTTTCCCATTTTTATTCTACAATCTAGTAACTCCATGCTATACTAGAAACCAGAGAGCCCAAGGTGTTTTTGACCCTATTTTTGAGTTGGTGCAGTAGGGCAATTTTGATTTGTTCCCTCCCCAACTTCAAGTTCAATGATCTAAGAGTGTTCCTCCTACCCATACCAGGTCACCAATACAAGGCAGAGCTTCTTTTTATACTATTAGTATAGCTTTACCTATACATACTCCACCTAGATTTGTTATCCCCACTTTCCATAATCAAGTCATGGCAGTTTAAGGCCCCTGGGGTAACTCTTTTGGTCCACTAAACTTAACCCCACCTCTACATGAGCTTGCACATAGTTTAAGGAAGAATTTCCCCAAATTAATTGGTGATGGGAAAGTTCATCCTAATGAATATATTGCTACCTTCAGCATAGCTTGTGGTGTGATAGGTGTGGAGTATGAGGATGTAGCAGTCAAGCTGTTTGTGGAAACATTGCAAGGTGCTACTGTAGACTGGTTCTACCATCTACAGGCCTAGACTGTGACTAACTAGAACACTCTTAAAGCTAAATTTGAAGCCAGGTTCAAGCCTATAGAAGATGTGCATGCCTTTCTATCCCAACTCACATAGATGAAGAAGGAACCTCATGAACCTATGAGGGACTTCATTGCCAATTTTGACAAGCTAGGGAATTGGATTCTTATAATTTCTCAGCCAACACCTGAGAACCTTAAATGCTTTTTCATCAACTCACAGCTATCTAAAGTGAGTTTTCTGCTAAGATGGGCTGGCCACATAGACCTTTTTACTTCTCAAGATTTGGCTATTGAGGTAGAATATGACATTATCTTAGCAGGAAAGATAAGGAGAGATCCTAACAAAGGTAAATCCTCTTCATCTTCTGAATAATCACCTACAGTCACCATTGATCCAATGGTGTAGAAGCTGGAAAACAAGTTACTAGCTCTTAGAAAGAAAATGGCACAAGGAATGTTATCTAATCCTTCATACATAAATATACCAAGGAGGACATTTCCCAATCAGTCATACCAAGGCCATGCTACCAAGAATCAAGGGCAGTTAAATCATCTTCCTCTCACTCAAGGGAAATTGGCCATTGAAACACCTCCAACCAATTTAGTAGCTGGATATCTTGAAGCAGAATTAGATTTTTCCATCTAGCCTAAGTTGAACCCAAAAGATGACACTAATATCTTCATAGAGGGAGAAGAAGAATTAGCTGGCAACTCCAACATTGGTTTCCTAAATTACCAGGATGAACCCAAAAGTGAAGGTAAAATATTTGATGGAACATATGTTGTATTTACTCGGCCTGAGAACTAATTAGCCTAATAAGTTGGTAAAGAAAAAATAGAGGAGTGACCTCAACTAGCAATTTCAATTGCTAAGCAGGGAACCACTCTGGCTTTCTAGCCAAAGGACCCAATGATTGCAAGAAAGGTAAGTACATCAAACATCCCTACACCTTCTACTTCAAATTCATAGACCATTCCTTTCCCTCCAAAAAACCAAAAGGATGAACTCCCATCCTCTATTCCTATTCCATTTTAGACATTTGACATACTTGACCATATATAGAAAACCAAAATTCAAATGTCTAAATTTGAATTCCTACAATCTAACCCTGAGGAGTTAGATAAGTTGGTTCAATGTGTAAAGAACCAAGCTATCTCTATAGGATAAATAATTCTAAAGGTAACTCATGATCCCCCCAAGAACACATCCACCAAGAAAAACCTTGTCATTACTCTGCTATTGCTTCTAGGAGGACTGAACCAATTTATGTCTCCTTACTAATAAATGGACACCAACTGAACAATTGCATCATAGATTTTAGTGCATCTGACAATGTCATGCCTACTAAATTGGTGGAATCCCTTTATATCACACTGACCAAGACATTTGGAAGATTTTTCTCCATGGAGAATAAACAAGTGCCACTTCTAGGATAAATCAAGGATGCCCAATTTGCATTTGTAGTATTTTCATACTAGAGAATCAAGTTGACTGTCCTGGTGGCCGACATCCCAGCATCATCTGGCATCCTTCTTGGGTAAAATTTTTATAAGGATGTTGGTGGTGAATTAAGCATGGACCTATCCAAGGTGAGGATCCCAGTCAAAGGTGTTATACAGAGATTTCTCCCTGAGAAGGAAGCAAAATACGTGGTCACTTAAATATCAGCACCTAAAGCTTAAATTCTATTTGAGTCTTCAAGAATGGGTAATTAATTTTTATCCATAGAGGAAGTCCATGAGGCATCTGATGAAATCCCTAAATGTATCAATCTAAAAATTTGTTTAAATAGAACAATAAAAGGATTGGTGGAGTGCAGTGCAAGTGTAGAAGAATCTAAGGAAAAATCAATGTCTGATGAGGTATAAATTCTAGAATTTGATGGCATCTGCTCCTCTAATGGTTTAGGAGCTAGGATTGTGTTGATATCTCCTCAAGAAAATACTTTTCCTTCTTCATATAATTTGTAATTTAGCAAAACCAACAACATGACTGAGTATGAATCTCTATTGCTTGGATTGAAGGTTACTCGAGACAAAGGCATCAAACTCCTTCATGCCAAAGGAGATGCTGAACTGATGGTTTGTTTGGTAAGAAACCTATATCAAACCAAAAATAAGATATTATGCCACTACCATAATCTATTCTATGATTAAATTGCAAGTTTTGATGCTTTCAACATCTCTACCATACCTAGGGAATTTAATGACCAAGCTGATGCACTAGCTATTTCAGTAACTCTTTTAGTTCATCACCCTAATTTTAAGGGAGATAGGTACACTATTAAAATAGTATTTTGACCAAGTGTTCCTAACAATGCCAATCATTGGCAAGTGTTTAATAGTGATTACCAAATCATTACCTTCCTAGAATAAAAAGATAGCTTTGAATAGCTTCATTTCAAAGTTAGTGAGCCTCAAAAGCTTGAATTAGCCCCTAAATAAAGTACAGATGTGTTTTCCTAAAAAAATGTCACTCATTTTTTAGGACAACATATGAACTATTTTGGCCCTGCACAGACCAAATTATCTCTTCCCTTTTCAAAATTTGTTCTAAGCTTTCAAATTCCTCATTTTTCAAGCTTTTTCAGTAGACTAACAAGTTCAATAGGTTCAAAGGCTTTTACAGGTGAGTTCAATAAAAGGAACAAGTTTCCAATGCTTAGTCATTTTTAAGATTGATTTAGTACCTTGGTTCAACCTAAAATGTCCATCGGCAAGCTTCTAATTAAGGATTGAACTATTGAACCATTAAACCATTAAAACTTGAACCATTTTGGTTTAATGGGTTTAATGGGTTCAAAGGTTCAACATCATCAACAAGAGTTAAGTGCATTTATCAAAGGTTTAAAGTTCAACTACTTCTAAGTTCAATGGCTTCAAAACACTTATCAAAGAGAAGAAGGCTCAAACCATTGAACCATTGAACCATTGAACCACTTTGGTTCAAAGGTTTAACAGGTTCAATGGTTCAATGCGCTTGGTTTAAAAGATCAAAATGAATTAGCCAAATAATGAATAATGAACCAATTGAACCATGGAACCGTTGAACCAAAGTTGGTTCAAACGGCTGATTCAATTGGTCAGTTCAAGGGATTTCCCCAAAGCTAAAGGAAAAATTACCCTTGTAGAGGGAAACAAGCAAAAATAGACAAAGTGAACTCCTTAAAAAAATGAACAAGGCAAAAGGCAAAGTAGAGTCCTTCAGACAAGTTGTCTGAATGAATTTGCCTAAGAAGAAAGCCTGACTAAAGGGAAGGAAATGAGTGGCTAAGAAAAGGATGAGTGAAAGCTACCAACTTTCGTCTAATGAGACACATTATGTTTTGCATCTCAAAGTAGTGGAACATGTCATGTGTCCCATGTAGAGTTTTATGGAAAGTGATAAGTGGCAGTTGCAGAAGGTTTCAATGTCTTTTTCTCAAAATATCAAAATGTGCCATGTGTCATCTATAGAGATCAGTGGATTCCAACAAGTTTCATCATCCATAGTTTCTTCCTTTGTTTCATAAGGGCTGTGGTGGGCCTTGGGTGAGTTACTAGGTTTTAGTAGAGTGCGACAAGTGTCATCATCTACATGATCGCTAAAATGAGTCCTAAATTTTTGTGTAAGTGTTTCTAGAGTTCAGTGGAAGCTACCACATGTCATCTCCCATGGGACTCTCAAAGGTTTCTAAGAGATCCTATAAATTAGGTGGATGCTTCCACATGTCCTTACTCATTCTGGTGGAAGATGCCATGTGTCACTTGTTATAATCAGTAGAAGGCACCACGTGTCAAAGATGGAGCACTCTCAATACAGAGACATAGAGCCAAGGAAAGATTTCCTTTAGACAAATTATCCAAAGGAATTACTTCAAACATTTTGTCTAAAGGAAATAAAGAGACAATAGTCCTTTGAAATAATTAAAGCTCAAAGGCCACTCAAATGATCCTGAAAGGTAGGTACCCTGACGGGGGATAATCGACAATCATAAAATGGACCTTTTTAAAGACCTCGACGGGCAAGTCCCCTTAGGGAAGGATCAAGCCTCAAAGTGTAGCAAAAGCTACCAAGTGTCACATTCTAAGACACAGTCTCTAACAAGTGTCAAAATAGTGGAACCCACCATGTGTCCCATCCCAACTTAGCGGAGTGCGATAAGTGTCTGCATCTGCACATCCAGCCTCTAATAAGTTTCAAAGCTTATTCCAATAAGCTTATTTCAAAGATGTGGATGCCGCTACATGTCCTCACCTTTGTCATAGTGGAAAGCAACCATAACAAGTGAGAAAGACACAAAGGAATTGATAAGAAGAATTATAGGCCCACAAACATCAAATTTAGGGTGACTGACTAGCTGTTAACCTTCAAAAGATGAAAGACCTGTGGACATCAAATTTGCTACAATAAAGTGTCTATTGATCTTTGCAAGATTAAAATGTAGACTCAAATGTATTCAAAGACCATAAGGCCAGAACTAAAAGGAAGAAGAGACAAAGAGGGAAACTTAGTAGGAGTTATTTTTAGCAGGTGGAATAGTCCACCAGGTAGGTATTTGGGGCTTGCAAGCATTGAAAGCACAACCTGTTTATCCCCTTTTTCATAAAGGCAACATGGATAGTTGCATGGGTAGTAGATGATGGAATGAGTGATTTAGGCTTCGGAGAAGACACTAGAGATGAATCAACATGCCATAGTTAAGGCAGCCATCCTACTCTAGCATGGCCCTCCCTAACAGAACCAAGAATGCATCCAAGGCATTAATGCATGGCATGGGTCACTCCATGGGACAAAGTGCCAAGCCTCTCTTGGCCTCTATATAATGTAATCTCTTGTATCATTTGAGGGGATATCTTCCCTTTACCAGAAGCAAAACTCTACCCAAATTGAAAGGCATCACTGAGACTTTGAGCTCAGATTATTTATCATATTTCTTTATTTGAATTAGAAAGCAAGTTACTTTCAGACTTTGTGCTATTATAGCTTGTATCATTCTAGGAGATTGTTCTTATGTATATTTCCTAAATGTATTCTTTTTTACACAATTTAACAAGCAGAGCTAGTGGAAGTGATAAGGAAGGTGTCCTAAAGCTAACTACTTTCAAACTTTGTGATGTCATAGTTGTCTTTAGTGTGTGTTTATTTTCTAGTTTCTGTGTAAAGGACCTTGGGATGACTTTGTGCCCCCATTGTTCTTTGTACCTCACTCTTGGGTAGTCAAGGTGGAGAATTTGTGCTACATCTTAGATTGTTGGTTACTTTTTACCCTGGTTACCAGTTACTTGTCCCTATCTAAAATAACTCTTGCTGTTGCCTATAAAGAACACTTCTAAAAGAAGAGAAGTGCTTTCAGTGTCTTCACTTAGGTTTCTCCTTAGCTTGTGAGCATCATCTCTAAAATAAGAGAGATGGATGATATATCCTACCCTTGAGTGTTATTTTTAGCCTATATAAATAGTATATAGCTCCTGCATATTCATAAGGAACCTCCCCTTATTGAGAGGAGAGATTTATCCCCTATTGATGCAGTAAACCTACACTTTTAGCCAACTAATCTCCCTATGCTGTGGTTGAAGAGACCTATTTTTCTCACCAATTAGCTGGTTGACAAAATATTCACCTAAAAAGATGCAGGTGAAGAATTCCTGCAACTTAAAGGAAATAAAATCTCAAAAGGCCTGGTTTCCCTTGAGAAGTTGTTTGAAAAACATGATAGGTTCATCAAATAGCATCAAATGGATTCAAGCTCCTCCCATGAGTTTGATCAAATAAATCTTGGTACTAAAGAAAATCCCAAGATTTTGAACACTGAGAAGTGTTGCACTCAAAAAGAGAATATTAAGTTTACTACTCTACTTCACCAGTACATAGATGTTTTGGTGTACTCCTATGATGATCTAAAGTCACTCAGGCTTGAAGAAATTCACCATGAGATTTCTCTCAAGAGTGATTCGGTACCTCACAAGCAAAAATCTAGGTAGTACAATCTGAAAATATCAGGTATTATTCTATCTAAAATATAAAAATGGTGAATTCTAGGATAATTTTTCCAATCCTTCATTCCACATGGATTTCTAACATAGTACCCGTGAGGAAGAAGAATGGAGAAGTTAACATCTATGTGGAATTTAGAAATTTAAATTAGTCATCCTTAAAGGATAACTATCTTCTACCCATCATGGATCAAGTCCTTTAGACAATGATTGGTTCAGAAATGTTATCAATGATGGAAATCTTCTTAGGGTATAATCAAGTTGAAGTTGGTGAAGTAGACTAGTATAACATTGCCTTCACCACACCTTGGGGAACCTTTGCCTATCGAAAGATGCCATTTGGCCTGATAAATGTTGGTGCCACTTTTCATAGAGCAATTGACCTTACTTTCGAAGATGAAATGGGTAAGTTCATTGTAGTGTACCTAGATGATTTAACAGTATTTTCTAAGCATTGTCTTGATCATGTGCACCATTTTCAACAAGTGCTAGAACAATGCTGCTAGAATGGCATTTCTCTAAATCCTAAGAAGTCTATTATTTGATTAAAAAAATGAAACTTCTTGGGCACATTATATTCTGATAAGGAATAAAGATTGACTCAGATAAAGTCAAGTCCATCTAGGAACTTACTCTACCCACAAGTAAGACTATAGTTCACTCTTTCTTTGGAAAGGTGAATTTTTTATGAAGGTTCATCCCTGAGTTCACTAAAAAGACTCACCACATTGTGAACATGATGAAGGGAAAGGCCACTTTTAGCTAGACTAAAAAAGGCAAATTGACATTTCGAGATATTAAGATAGCTATTTCCCACGCCCCAATTCTAGTTTGTCTAAATTATCCAAGGATTTAATAGTGTATAGTTATGCTTTTGAACACACACTTTCAATAATTATAGTTCAATATAACTAATAAGGTGTGGAATATCCCATTTATTTTATGAGATGTCCTCTCAAAGCTCATGAGCTGAAATACTCAAACATGGAGAAGCATGCTTATGTAGTGGTAAAGGTAGTGAAGCATTTTTGCTTTTACATCATGAATTCACAATTTACTACCCTGGTTCTTGATACCATAGTTAAATCCATATTAACTCAGCATGAGTTTGGAACCAAAAGAACAACTAGATTACTAAAATATAGGAGTTTGATGTAGTCATCAAACCAATGAAGCTAGTGTGGGGAAGGGGCCTATGCCAATTGATTGCTAACAATAGAACAAAATAAATAGATCATGGAGAAGAAGAAATTGAAGACACACTAATAGTCCTCTTTGTCTCCACCATGAGTAAGTGGTATTCAAGTATTTCTCATTTCCTTACTTATGGTGAATGTCTTACTCACCTGTCTCATAAAGAAAGGAGGACTTTCAAGTTAAAAGCTACTAATTTTATCTTGTGGGACAATAGCTTGTATAAGAGGAACCTTAATGGAGTGTTCTTTCACTGTGTGGATGAAGAGCAGTAGAACCAACTTTTGAAGTCCTTCCATAATCTAGCTTGTGGAAGACATTTTTCTACTCATGTAACTATCCATAAGATTTTGTGATTCAGGTATTACTGGCCTACTCTATTTCAAGATGCATACAAATGGGTATGAAGATGTGAACTATGTCAATAATTCATTGGAAGACCCAAATTAGCTGCTCTATGTCTTAAGCTAGTGTTGATAGAAGAGCCATTTTAGAAATGGGGAATCAATTTCATTGGTGATATAAAACCATATTCAAGTGCTGGACATGATTATTTCCTCATGTCCATGGATTACTTCACTAAGTGGGTGGAAGCTATTCTAACCAAACATACTACTTCAGAAGTAGTGTGCAATTTCCTTAAGAAGAACATCATTTCCAAGTTTGGGGTCCCAATCAAAATTATCACAGATAACATAGCTTGTTTCTCTTCTCAAGATATTACTCAGTTATATTTTTAATATGGGATTACCCTCTCCCACTCTTCTAATTATTTTCTATAAGGGAATGGCCAAGTTGAATCAAGCAACAAGAACCTGGTGACTATCATCAAAAAGCTAGTAGATGACAACCAATGAACATGGCATAAAGCATTGGTTGATACTTTATGGGTAGATAAAATTACACCCAAGAGGGCAATTGGTACTTCACCTTTCCAACTTCTTTATGGTCTTAATGCTGAGATACCAATCACATTGGAATTGCTAGCATTGAAATTGGCTAAGGTAGTCAAAGATCAGACATATGAAAGCTCCATTAATAAGAGGATCATGTGCTTGACTGAGCTGGATGAGTGGTGAAATATGGTGGTGGAATGAATTGTTATGCATCAAATTTTGGTGAAGAATCTCTTTGATCAGAAAGCAAAAAACCATGATTTTCAGATTGGAGATCAAGTCCTATTATGGGACAAGAAAAGAGAACCAAAGGGAATGCAAGGAAAATTTGATTCCCTTTGGAGAGGCCCATTTACTATCCATCAGTTCAATGGTGAGAATAGTTTTCTATTGAAGTATCAAGATGGCACGCCCTTTTCTCTAGCTCACAATGGATAACATCTAAAGCACTTCAATTCTTGAAGTATCAAATAAGATCATCTGTAAATATGTATATTTGTTTGTTTTTAGTTCTATTTTGTGTTATTCATTTTTATTTTTTGGTGCCTTTATTTTTGGGTAGCATGACTCTGTAGCCCAATAGCATACTTAAAGGCACTAGAGATTCTAGTTTTTACTGCCCTTAATTGTTCCATGTTTTCAACTGAAGGAAGTTCCCCAACTGGAGCCAGCTGTTATTCCCAAACTTTGTCACTCATTTTTGGGACAACATATGAACTATTTTGGTCTTGCATGCCAAAATCTTCTCTTCCCTTCTCAAAATTTTTTATAAGCATTCAAATTCTTCATTATTCAAGATTTTTTAGTTAAGGGATTAGGAAGTTCAATAGATTCATCCACTTCAACAGGTGAGCTCTCATAATGGAACAAGTTTCCAACACTTAGGCAATTTCAAGATAGGTTCAACACCTCGGTTTAACCAAAAATGTTCATCACCAAACTTCAAAGAAAGGATTGAACCATTGAACCCTACTTCCATAAATGTTTAACAAGATCAATGGGTTCAAATTTTCAATGATGTCAGCAAGCTTAAAGAGTTAAGCGCTTCATCAAAAGTTCAAATTTCAACCACTTCAGTAAGTTCAAGGGCTTCAAAAGACTTAGCAAAAAAATAGGAAGATTGAACCATTGAACCTTTGAACATTGAATCAAAAAGGTTTAAAGGGTCAAAGGTTCAATGTAGTTGGTTCAAAGAGATTGGTTCTAGTAGTCAATTGAATGAGAAGAACACAGTATTAAACCGTTGAACCATTGTTGGTTCAAAGGAGTGCCCCAAAGCTGAAAGGGAAAGTGCCCTTGTGGAGGGTAGTGAAAAAAGGTAGGTGTCCTTGCAGAGGGTAGGGAACATTTTCTCAAAGATCAAAGAGAAGGCCGAAAAGGAAGATTTCCTTCAGACTTTTTGTTCGAGGAAATTACCAAGTAAAGGAACCAAAAGAATTCCTTCAAAAATATTTTTTGTGGAAGAATTTCACAAAGGAAAATCCTTCATACAAATTGTATAAAGGAATTCCTTCAAACATTTTGCCTGAAGGAATGATCAAAATCCTGATGGAAAAGCGGCTAAGGCATGGGAAGATTTCCTTTGGACAAAATGTCTGAAGGAATTCCTTTGGACATTTTATCTGAAGGATTTGAAGTAAAAGGCTACCTGAAGAATCTTGAAGAGTAGGTAACCTTGTGGGGGGCTCTCAGCACCTAGAAAATGGACCTTTCTCAAAGACCCAAAGGGACACCTTCCTTTCAGGGTGTTCCAAAGACATAAAGTTGAAGGAATTTTAAGGCTTCAAAAGACTTAGCCAAAATAAAAGATTATGAGAAAGAGATTTAACTTTTGAAACTTGAACCAAAATGGTTCAAAGTTTCAAAGGTTCAAAGAAAGCTCCAAGAAAAGGAAGGAAGCAGAAGATTCCAAAGACTAGTTCAAAGGGATGGTTCAACCAGAGAGCAAGGAAGCAATCAAACCAAAGAATCAATAAAGACCACCTAAACCATTGAACCATTGAATGAATGAAATTTAAAAGGTTCAAAGGTTCATGGTTCAATATTGTTCAAACAACCAACAACCATTGACGTACCCACGGATTTCAAATTTAAGGTAATGAAATATTCATTGATTTTCAAATATGGTGCAGAACTTGAAAAATAAACCAAGCGACTAGCTAAAAAGAGAGCTCGAGAGCTCAAATTGATACAAGGAAGAGAGAACAATACAAAAAGATCAGAAATATCTAAAGGGAGTTATTTCTAGTAGGTGAAAAAGTCCACCAAATAGACTTCTAAGCACACCAAATCAAGGATGTGGCCTATTTTTCTCCATAAAGTAAAGGCAAAGTAGATATCTATGCAAATAAGAAGGAAAGGACCAGACATCCTACACTTTGGAGGAGACATATGAGATGAATTAGTGTGCCATAGTTAAGGTTGATGCATTTTTCCAAGCATGGTCCCTTAACAGAACTTAAAATGCATTTAAGGCATTGAATGTAGCATGGGCCATTCCATGGAAAAAAGTGCCAAGCCTTTCTTGGCTAATATATGTTGTAATATCTTGTTTTATGCAAAGGGGATCTCTCCATTATAGAAGCAAAACCCTGCCAAAATTAAAAGGGGATTATTAAGACTTTGAGCTCAGATTGTTGATCATATTTCTTTATCTAAATGAGAAAGCAAGTTACTTTTAGACTTTGTGCTATTATAACTTATGTTATTCTAGGAAATTTTTCTTATGTATATTTCTTAGGAGCTTTCTTGTTTATTTAATTTAACAAGTAGAACTAGTGGAAGTAATTAGGAAGGTGTCCTAAAGACAATTATGGAAAGATTGTATGCTGAAATAATTGTATTCAGTGTGTTTTTAGTTTCTTTCTATGTAAAGAATCTTGGGATGACTTTTTTCCCTCATTATCTTTCATATTTCACTCTTTGGGTAGTTGAGTTGGATACTTTGTGTTACATCTCATTCTTCTAGTTACTGCACCCTTGTTACCTATTGGTTACCCACCAGAAAGAAATATTGTGCCCTACTACAAGACCACTTCTGTATTATCACCAAGATTTCTCCTTTGTTTGTAAACATCATCTCTAAAAAAAAAGAGATGGATGGTGTAATCCTACCCCTAAGTGTTATTTTTTTCTTATATATATAGTATATAACTCCTCATAGTTATAAGGGAACCTCCCCTTGATGAGAGGAGATATTTTTCCCCTTTTGATGTGGTAAAACTACATACTTGGCTAACTAATCTCCCTATGTTGTGGTTTAAGAGACCTATTTTGCCCATCAGTTAGTTGGTGACAAAATATTCACCCAACAAGCTTGAAGGAGATTCAAGGTATAGTATGGGTATCCATCAAATGCAAGGATTTTTTTCCACTAAGCAAGCTCTAATGTTTAATAGATCCAATTATGCCTTTTAGAGTGTAAGGATGAGGACCTACATCATGTCCCTAGGGTTTGACACTTGGTAATCTATTTTGGATGGTTATTTTTCACCTACTACTCTTTCATCTAGTGTTGCAGATAAGAAGTTGTTTGAGAACAATTCTAAGCTAATGAATTCTATCACTTGTGGTCTTTTAGAGAATAAATACACAAAGATAATCCATTACATATCTATCATATACATTTTGGATAAATTAAAGAGTTTTTATGAAATATGTTCAAAGTTTAATTTGGTAAAGTCATAAACTCAACAAAGAAGATTTGAGAGTCTTAAGATTAAGGAAGAAGATTCTGTGGCATCCATTCTATAGAGAGTTGATGAGATTGTGAACATCATCATAGGTCTTGGAGAGAAGCTTGAAGAAGCTACTTTAGTTTAAAAGGTATTAAGGTCTCTTTGTCTCAATTTTGATTCCAAAGCATCTATTGTAGGAAAAAGTCATGATATTACTCATTTGAATATGAATGAATTGCATGGCATTATTACTACCTATGAGATGAGAGTTGATGACGATAAACCACAAATGAAAGAAGCAACATTAAAGACATAAATGAAGCCAAAGAATAATTTCCAAGGTAAGAAAATCAAGGAGGATGATGTATCTAATATTGATGAAGATGACCTAATTGATTTTTTTACAAGGAAATTAAAAATAGGGTCAAACAAGTATAAGGGTAAACTACCCTTTAAATACTTCAACTATGGAGAAATAGGACATTTTGATAAAAGTTCCCTTATAATCATACAAATAATGATGATGAAGAACATGGTGATGGCCAAGATTAAGACAAGAAGACATAGAAGTCTGATAAAAGGAAGAAAGGTTTCAGAAAGTATGACAACAAGAAGTACTTCAAGGATAAGAAGATTATATACACCAAAGAAAATTGAAACTCATCAAATGAGAGTGAAGACAATGACTCAGAGTATGATCATGAAGATGATGGTCTTGTTGAAGATGAATCCCTCTTCATGGCTGAAGAAGGAAGTTGCTCATATCAAAAGGAGTCTACTTGGAGTGATTTAGATGATGATAAAGATGAGGTGGAATATGAGACTAAATTAATGAAAGCTCTTGAAGAACTAGAGATTGATAAGAAGAATAATGAGAAGATGAAGTCTCAAATCAAGGATTATGAGGATCAATTCAATGTCGATGAAGCAATAATGAATGAAGACACCAAGGGGTATGAAGATATAGTCAAGCATCCTAGTTGACAATTAGAAATCCTATCTACAAGATTGAAAGCTAAAGAAGATGAATTTTCAAGGTATGTAATTAAAAATGAGTCATTAAAAACTGAGTTATATAAGACATTTAGTAAGATGAAGTCATTTGTGAGATTTGAAAAGAGATCAAGTAATATAGATAATATCCTAAGTGGTCAAAAGCATGTAAGTGGTAGAACTGGTCTTGGATACAAACAAGAATCATAAAATGCAACTTAAGGCAAGATAAAGACTAATATAGATTAGACCTTGAAGGTCAATAATTAGTCAAGGAATGAATATGTTGGTAGAATGAAGACAAATTAGATCAAAAAAGCAAATGCCATGAGGTATGTAAGTTTCAATGGTTATTATTACACATGTAATCAATTTAGGTATAGAGCTATATAATGCAAGAGACCTGCTATAAATGAGTTTGCATGGAACTATGATGGGGGTCACCAGTCAAAAGTTGAGTCTTTTTCAAAGGTGTAGTTTGTTTCAATTATCAAAAAATGGACATATTTCAATATTTTGTTTTAATCATGAAAGGTAGGATAAGATTCTTGTCAGAGGTATAGTGTGCTTTAATTGTCAATAGAGAGGTCACATTGGTAGATTATACAAGCAAAGGCCTACAACATAGAATAGGTTTAATGGAGATCCTAAAACAAAAGAAAGAATGCAAGTGAACTCATGGAAACCAAAGGTGGTAGGTGTGAGTCATGATGAGTCTGCAATTCCAATTAATCTATTTTCTATGGTAGATAATGTTATAAAATTTGAAGAGTGCCAAGGGATCTCATTGTCTGCTCATGTTGTGAATGAAGAGACCAAGCTCAAGGAGAAGACCAAGGTGTTGGTTGAGGATAGTTTTGAGGTGTGTATGCATTAAAGTGAACATCTTATTATTGTTGAGATAGTTTCATGTAAAGGACATCATTTGTCAATACCTAGTGATGATATTCTGAATTGCAAGGAAGATTCTTTAATTGAAAAGGTATGTCATGAATCTATGTTATCCCCATGTGTTATCAATACAGTATTAGAAGAGTAGGAGAATATTGTATTGGATGAATGATTTATTTCTCTTAAGCCTAAGAAGAATAATAATAAATATCAGTATTATATTACTGAGGAAGATAAGGAATACGAGGAGTTGTGTGAAACTCGTAGTTTCACATTGTTCTAAAAAACCATGCAAAGTAGGGTGTCTTTGTTTATGCTTCTTAAAGACGCTCCTTTTAATGGAGAAGAAATTGTTTCTATGGTGTTATTAAGAAGGTCCTATAAGGTAAGAGATGAGTGTTTATAGTTAGATTTGGTGTGTAAAGATGGGAGAAGTGCTTTGATGAGGTCAGAGTGATGTCATAAGGTGTTTTTGTTGTGTATATAGTGACTATGGAATCATAATGGGTGTTTTTAGGTGGAATAATGAGATTGATGGAATGTTAAGAAGATTTTGGTACTCAAAAAGGTTTTTGAACTTCTTTGTGATGTGTTCCAAGTGGTTTTATGTCTTGATGATCTTGTTTGTGCATTTTGGAGGTTTTTGTGTACTCTCAAGTTTATCTTTCTTATTATAGATCAAAGCCATGGTATATGAATTCAAGGTTAAAAAAGGTGTGAATGTTCAAATATTGGTTCAGAAGTGTGTTATGGTTTTCTCCAAGTGTGAAAGAAGTTTTAGAGGTGGGTGTTGAATAGAAGGAGGTTTGTTGACTTTTTTTTTTAAGATTCTAGAGTTTTTAGCTATGCTAGAAAACTGGTTTTCCTAATGAATTGAGATCTAAGTTTACTTAATCAACTGAAATGACCAAATGGGTGATAAAAATGTCTTTCAAGGTATTTTTGAAGTGCATGGTTGGTTCCATAAAAGAGGATTTATGCAATTAGAGGGATAATTGCCTAGTAGGTTTGTGAAGGAAGTATGTTACAGAGGAAGATCTGAGTGTTGATTTTTTACATGTTTGAGGTACATATGATTTTACTCTAGATATGAACTTTCATGCCATGAAATTTCATACACAAAGAGTTATGGGTTTTGTAAGGTCCAAGTAGGGATATAAGGCCTCTAAGCAAGGCTAGTGTGAAGAAGTGGATTTTTTGGTCATTTTATCTAAAAGAACAAGATGGTATAAATATACTCAAGGGGTGCCTAAGTTTACATGATATAGGGAGAGTCCCTCTTAGTGTTATCAATGTGATTTCAAGTAGTTTTAGTGTGTTTTATCTTCATATAGTAGAGTATGATTAAAGAAGATTGTAGTCTTGGAGCACATTTAAGATGTTCAGGGTAAGAAGTGGTATGTATAGTTTTAAGGGGAGTTTATATCATCTCTCAGAGGTGGTCCTTTCCTATTTTTGGTCTTGAAATATTTGTTTAGATTGGTGTATATCAAAGACAAGATGACATGAGATGAAGAATGATGATGCACATAGAGATTGATGATGCACATTTGGTCAATATTGTTAGAAAGCATGAGATGAGGTCAACATGTTCAAGGTTTAATGTTTGGATAGTGGAAAACTATGAGTTAAAGTTTAATCTAATTATGAAGAATATCGATGGTGTGAAATGAGTGAGTTGAGTGAAGAGAATGAGATGTGTTCTAAGTGATCAAGGTTTAATTGTGACCATTTGGATTTAAATATTTGAATTTAATAAAGGAAAGACTAGTGCTTGGTTTTTGAGCCATAAATTTCAATCTATGTATCATTTGATGTTGTAATAAAAATAAAATTTGTAGAGGACTTCAAGCACATCTAAAAATATTAATTTTAAGGTATAAATTTTTGAACAGTCAAAATCATTGAGATCTAAAGTTGATTATGTGTTTATTAATACTCTACAAGTAACCCAAGAAGGGTAATAGAGTTGTTCTAGATGGTATTTCTATGTTTTGAGATGAGTTAATTATTAGAGAGTGTTTTAGACTCCATTAAGACCATCTATGTGGATTATTAAGGTTTATCAGTCATATTTAGTATGATCAAAGTCTTAGAAGGTGACTATGTGTTTGTTGATGGTGGTTGTGTGTACAGAATGTTGTTTAAGTGATTTGAGCTTTAGTATAAGGGGTTTGTGATGGTTTTTATAACTTCAGGAGTACATATATAATATGTGACATGGGTCCATTTTTTTAAAAGTCTTCATGTGTTCTTAGTTTTCTTGGAGAAGTGTCAAAGAGGTGAATGGGTCTTCATAAGACCTAAAAGGTGACTAGGCCTATTTGAAAGAGGGTTGTGCTTAAAGGTAACCCATGTTAAATGAATTAAGGGTGAAGGCATGTGTTATGGACAAAAGGAATTTTTTGATCATAATAATCATGAAGACACTATAAAATGTGAAACCAAATGTGATGGCTTCTAGGCTTGTTTTATAGACTTGAGAGACTTGAGAAAAGAGGTGTGTGTGAGAGTTGCGTGAGCGAGGATTTAAGTGAAGTAAGAATGTTTGAAAGAAAAGATACAGGTCATTGAGAACCACCAAATAGAAAATTAGATTAGTCATGTTTATTTTATCAAACTATTATAGGTGGATACACAGGTCATTAGACCTAATAATCCTAAAAGAGGTAGATTGAGAAAAGAAACCCTAGAGGTTGTTTAAATGGAGATTGAGAGTTAAAGAGTGAAATAAGATGATTCCATCATCAAGTGTGTTTGACATCATATTAGAGGTGGAAATAAGATTAGAGGTATTTGAGTTGGTGTTTGGTTACCTAATGGGTTGTAACCTCCTTGCTAGTTGGATCTAGCTAAAGGTCAAGTGGATGCTTGACTAAATTGAGGGGTGGGTGATCCTTAATGAATTGTTGATGGTTTAAAAGTTGGATCTTGTTTTATAGGACTATAGTCCATATTGTAGGGTTTAGTGGCTTTTATCCCCCAAGATTATTTCCCACATATTTATTCTATTCATGTGATGTATGTTCTTATATATTCTTTAAATGTATGTGATTTCATGTTTATGTTTCTTGATCAAGTTATTATATGATAAATTATTAAGATTTGGGAATTAAATTGGATTGTCTAGTATCATTGATTCACCCCCCTCTCAGTGATTGTGCCTCTAACACCCTTTTCATCCCAATAGATTAAGTTTTAAGAAGAAAGATTTAAATTATCATATATAAGGAGCTATCATCATTAAAAATCGTAGAGGTCTAACCCAAGTTTAGTTATCCCATAGCCTAGGGTCACTCCCATGTTGGACTGGGTTTGAGAGTAGGACTTGAAAACTTCTACTTTTAGCTACGGTGCATCCTAAGTCTCCATTAGTTTCTATCATGCTCAGTGGGACCTAAAGACATTCTCCTTGGAATAATTAAATTTTAGAACTAAGGAGACATGTTTTTAGAAGATTATATCCACCATCATCAAGAACTAAAGATTCTCCAAGTTGCAAAGTTCATAGCAGCATCTAGAAAACACATCTCATGCTAAAGGCTACTAGAAGTTCAACTAGTAAAGGTCTTCCATTTGAATTAATTAAAATACCTTATTTTTCATATAAAATAGAAAGATTCAATAGGGTGAGTCCTTATCCACAAAATAAATATTCATATCTTGGCCACCTTATTGTTTTAAGCAGTGCAACCCCCACTATGTAAATGGTAAGGCCTATAATGCAAGATTTTGTACCCTTCAATGATGGAATACCTCTTAACCTTCAGTAACATGATGATATTCATACTACCTCTTTGAAGATTCTACCATATTTTATAAGATAAAATTACACTACCCCTATAGAGCACATAGTTGACATTACAAACCTTTGTTCAATACATAAAATTACACAAGATAATATAGCCATGAGACTACTAGCCACATCCTTGAAATGAAAATCCCTAAAATGGTATAGGGGTTTAGATCCTACCTAAATCAATACTTGGGATGAGTTTTGTGAGTGCCTATATAAACATTTTGAGGATAGAATTGACCATGTGTCACTTGTTGAGCAACTCACCTCAGTCAAGAGGGCACCCCAAGAATCTATGGTTGATTTCAACTATAAATTCTAAGAGACTTGGGATAGGATCCTTGTCATAATTAAACCAACACCCAATTATGTTTTTCTTTACTATTCAAGAGTATTAAATTTAGACATTGCAGTCATGATCTAATCTATGGGTGGGACAACTCTACCTAGGTATTATGAGATATATATAAGGTTAGAAAACTATTTGATAAAAGTAGATAAAATCATGCCAATACCTCTCATGCCACTTTTTATTGATATTTATCTAACCCCACCTATCATTACTCCATTTCCCACCCTAAACAATCAAGCCCAACTTGATGATAGTCAAGCAGACAAATATGTAATGATTGAGAGCTTGTTAAAGTCACAAAAAAATAAGATAGTGGATCTAGAGAGACAACAACAGACTTAATATAGGCCATAACAAGGCCCATTCTAATCCCAATACCTTGATCAATCCTAAAACATACCCCCTCATCCATCAAAAATAATCCCAAGGCCAAATTACTCAAGGTAGATCTTATAATAGTTATAACCCCATAGTTGTTAGTATCTCAAGAGCCTTGGTACCCACACAAAACAACCTATCTCAAGAGGGTCAATGGTAATTATGGGATAGTATAATGAGATGGTAATGGCCAAAAATGGATAAATATATTATCATCCTAGTTGATAGCATGTTCCTTCATTCCAAGGCCATGATACAATGCCTCTTCTACCACAAGGCCCTCTAATGAACTAAGATAACATGCCTTCCATGACATCATTAGAAGCTTAAATTTAATAGCATGGAAGAATGGGTAAATCATTAGCTAGCACCATGTGCATAAACTTTCAAGAAGGGGAGCATATGTTTGAGCATGTATCAATAAACATGGGGCAGACTACATAAAGGTCAGATGAACTAGTTACATCCAATACAAGGGCTAAGAAGAGGATGTTGGATGAGAATTTGGGGTAGCCTAAGGCTTCTTTAACACCCTTACAAATTAGTCATCAACTTACCACTTAAAATATAGCTATTTGAGATCATAAAACTCAATAAATATCTCAACATCATAGTCAACAATAGAAGTCTCCTTTTGTTCCTCATGTCACTCAAGTGCCAAGAGATACTTCTACTTTCGAGGTATAGTTCAAAGGTAATATCCTTCCTTTTAATATTATGGACTATATGAAAAAGGATAATGTCACTATGTCTATGTATGATTCTCTATTTATTCCAAGGCATAAAGAGATCCTTCAACAAGAGCTCTCCAAGCTTTCTCATGAGAATAAGACAACTGATAAGGTAAACACTATTTTTACAAATAGTAGTCAACCTAGTCAAATTCAAGTTCCTAGTCAAGGTAAAGTTCATAATGTGTTTCATCCTCCTAAGGTTATCAATCCCCTTCCATTTTATTTTTTATTCATCATAAGGGACTATTTAGTGCACAATTGTATTATAAATTTAGGTATTTCAACCACAACTATGCCTAAAGCCATAGGAGATAAGCTTGAGCTTAAGTATGTGCTTAATGAAAAGGGTGTTCTCCAATTAGATGGTTCCCCCACTAAAACAATAGATATATTGAAATATCTTTAGATGACATTGGCATTTTTCCAAAATTGTGTCATCACTCAAAATGTAATGTTTGTAAACCTACCCCCATATTTTGACCTATGCTTGTCTAAGAACTTTACTATAAAAATTGGGGTCTACTTGTCCTCTGACTAGTCATACATTGTTTTTATGACTAGATATGGGACCATGGTTACTATTAGGTTAGACCTTATCTCTAGTTCCATCTAGATCCCTATATGCCTAACCTTGTAAATGTATATTGTACCATATTAGATGAGCATGAGAATGCTAGTGAGCGATAAAATCATGACCATATTGAAGGCATTTTAGACTTGTACTTGGACAAATGGGTAGCTGACAATCATGGATTTGATCCCTACACTAATATTGAATAACTAGGCTTAGGGGTGTATTATATGTATGAGGAGGGTGATTTTATACCTTGCCTAACTAACACCACTCAAGAGGAAGATGGTATATGGATTTTATTCTTTGATGGATCAAGGTCAAACAATGGTAGTGGAGTTGGAGCCATGATAGTCTTACCTTTAGATCAGAAGTATTATTCAGCTGCAAGATTTCAATTTAGTTACACTTCAAACATATCTTAATATGAATCTCTTCTACATGGTTTTTAAGAAGAGAGAAGAAGAGGTGTCAAACTTATAAAAGTTAAGGCTGATAGTGAGATTCTTGTAAGATAAGTGAGATGCATAAATGAAGTCAAGAATAATCATTCAAAATATTATAGGCATCATGTATGGGATCTCATAGAGGACTTATTGGCATTTAATACATAATCCATACCAAGAGAGGCAAATCAACATGCAGATAGGCTTACAACCATTATATCTTACTATGAGGTTGTAGGAGTCAAAGGAAACCAAAGTTAAGACAAGATCAAGTTCATATATAGGCTATTTTTACCTAATAATGAGGTGAGTTGGTAGGTGCTTAATAATGATGACCAAATTATATATTTTTTGATGTAGGAGGTAGAATTCTACCACAAGAATTAAAACAAATTCCAACATCAGTATGATGATCAGATAATATAGCTAAGATCTAAAAATATATCTAAGTGGAGTATGACAATGGAAAACATATTCAATGAAGATGACCAAGTGAGAAGAGGCAAAGCATGTATCTCAACCAAGGAGGAAAATTATGAAAGGATAGAGATCTTCAAAGATAAATTATTGAAGTTAGGAAAGATTAACATAGTAGAATAAAGAGATGAATTTTTTGCTTTATGAAAAGAGTTCTTTAATATATCTACATGGGAATACAATTATTTAAATGGTTTTCATCCCAAACTTGCACAACATTCCAGAAAAATAGAGAGAAATGTAAGACTAGTTAGGGAGAAGCAAAGGCTTGTCAACCTAAAAGTGGAGGAGTTGATGAGAAGGAATATATTTAAGTTGGTTGAATCAAAGATAATACTCCCCATTAAGAATTCCTCATGGGTGGCAAACCTTGTGCTAGTAAGGAAGAAGAATGGGTAAATACAATTATGTGTTGACTTTAGGGATCTAAATAAAGTATCCTTGAAAGACCATTAACCACTACCCTCAATGGATTAGATTCTTCAAAAGGTGGTAGGTTATTAAAGATTCTCATTGCTTGATGGCTACTCTGGTTATAATCAGATTATGGTCAAAGAAGAAGATAGGCATAAGATTGCCTTCACCACAAAGTGGGGCACTTATGCATATATGAAAATGCCCTTTGGACTATCCAATGTTAGAACAACTTTCCAAAGGTAAATGGATGTTACCTTTGAAGGTTTAATCAATAACATGGTGTTTATCTACATATATTACATCATTATTTTCTCAAAGGACCTAGTTGATCACATTGATCACTTGAGGTTACTATTTAAAAGATTTAGAGAATTTGGTGTGTCATTAAATCCTTAAAAATGTATATTTTGAGTTCATGAAGGTAGGTTATTAGGCCATATAGTGTCCAAGGGTAATATTTCCATAGATTCTGAAAGAATTGAATCAATCTTATCCTTACCCTTGCCCAAGCACAAGAAGGGTCTATAGAGTTTCTTAGGAAAGATTAATTTTATAAGAAGGTTTATCCAAGGCTTTACAAAGTTGGTCAAGCCTCTTACTCACATGTTAAGAAAATTCAAAGATTTTACATGACCAAAGAAGGTAAGATGAGATTTGGGGCAATCAAAGATGCCATCTATCATGCCCCTACACTTTTTAATCTTGATTTTAATAAGTAATTATATTTGAATGCCTTCTCTACATTAGATGTAATCTCTGCCATATTGATGCAACATAATGATTAAGGTTTTGAATAGCCAATTGATTTCTTTAGTCAAACCTTAGAGGGGTATAAGGAGAGGTATAGATTTATATAGAAACATGTTCTTTTAGTAGTGAGAGGTTTTAATAAATTTATCCACATGGTCTCTAATATTAATATCATACTCATGGTGGTACACCCAATTATTAAATAATTTATACTCAATAGAGGCCTCAATGAGAAAATATTTGGATGGGTGGCAAAATACATAGAGTATGACCTTGAATTTAGAGATACAAAACTATTAATGGGTAGATGGTCATATGAACAAATCGAATTAGAGGTAAAATAAGATAATTATCAAGTGTTGGTAGTCCATGATAGCCAATAGGTAGCTGTAGACAACACACCTTTTAGTTTGACCCATGATTTACTCAGATTTCTTGAGTTAGGCCAATGTCTTATAAAACTAGATAGATCTAAGAGAAGGTACTTCAGGTTGAAAATTATTTCTTATGTCCTAATATATGGAGTAATTTTTAAGAGAGACATAAGAGGCATGCTTTTGAGGTATGTGGAATCATTCCAAATAGATAAGTTGCTTGAGTAGTTCCATGATGATTTACTTGGTGGGAACTTTACTATAAATAACGTAGCATCTAAGATCATTAAAACTAGGTACTTTTGGACCATAATGTTTAGAGATGCACACTCTTGGGTAAGGAAATGCCTAAAATGTGCAATGTTTGTTGGAAAACAAAAACTCTTTACCCTTCCCTTGTAACCCATACAATTAGATCAACCCTTCATAAAATGGGGGTTAGATCTCATAGGGATGATACACCCCCTTTAAGTAATGGAAATATATATATCATTATAGCTACAGACTACTTTACAAGGTGGATTGAAGCAAATAAACTCAAAGAAGCTAATGAAGATTCTATTTTGGACTTTTATGATAGCCTTGTGACCAAATTTGGTGTGCCTTCTATAATCATTTATAATAATGCATTAGCCTTCATCAGTAATAAGGTATGTGAGTGGGCTCTTTCACATGGAATTTATATCAAGACATCCTCTAACTATTACCCATAGGGAAATGGACTAACAAAGTCCATAAATAAGAACTTGCTAAGGATTATCAAGATAAATATGGAAGATGGTCAGAGAGAGTGGCATACTAGACTAAAGAATGCCCTATGGGAAGATAAAGTAACACCTAAGAAGGTTATTGGATACTTCCCATAACTTTTTTCTATGAGAAAGAATCCAAGCTTCCTATACCTCTTGAATTTCTTGTATTAGATATTGCACATCAACTTGAGCTCCTAAAGGATGATGCTATGTAGATAAGGCTAAATGAGCTAAGATAGTTGGAGGACACAAAGGAAATTGATATGCACATTATGTGGTCTAATCAGCACTAAGTGGAGATAATTTGATAAGATATCTTCCTCAAATGGGATGAGGATCATGTAAACCTAGGAAAACACTCTAAGTTTGACAGTCTTTGGAGTGGGCCTTATGTTATCATAGGTTACAAGGAGAATAATACCTTTGAGCTTGCTATGTTGAATAGAGAGAGCCTTCCCATCCTTGTCAATGGGAGGTATCTTAAATTATGTTACTATTGTTATCTCATTATATTCATACATGGGTAGATAGGTTTACCTTTACCTTTAAGTGTTCTTACACATTACTCTGTTTGTTATTTTTCTACTATTTAGGTAGTTTTTTTGATTTCTTGTTGTTTTTGTATGTCTCATTAATTCAAAGTGTTTTTTAGGTGTTGATAAAAATCCTTTTGTAAGTAATAATTCATTTGTCTAGTCATCATGAGCAATCTTGATCAAATTCTAGGTTTCATGACTAGTAGGTTGGTCAAGCAAGGTAAGTCACCAAAAATGTTGGCTAATTTGGCCCACATACCAAAGATTTTTCCTAAATGGATGAGTTGAATAGATTTTTTGATGGAATGAGTGGTCTAAAACTCACATGTATCATACAAAGATTTTGAAACACTTTAAGTAAACTTAAAGTTTAGTTTGTCAAATTTTGATGAAGTTCTCATGGTGATCATTACCTTCATGGACATAAAGGAGGTTTCATATGTCTCAGAAACTGATTTTGAGCATTGAAAGTTGTTTCACAAACATAGAAGATCCAAACCATCATCAACACATCATGTAGAAACAAACAGGTAAATCTAATTGCACATTTAATAAATTCACTTGGGGATCCTCTCAAGCCAAAATATTGCATTGACATTAATTTCCTCATGCTAAGATCATCTTATGCAAATTTTATATCTTGATGATCTTGATATCTCAATATATAAATCTTTAAATTTAGACTTACAAATTGAAACATGTATGTAAATGTCAAATTTGGACCTCATGAAATAAATGTTTAAATTGAAATGTTTCCAAGTTGAACACAAACCTAACAAATGTCCAAATCATAGAATCTTGAGTCAAGGTCTAATAGTGAGTGGGTGAACAATGATGTCAGTGGGTCTTAAAGATTTAACAGTACACGTTTGATCATGCATTAAATATCAATGATGATCATCAAGTCAAATGTTTAGCATAAACACATTGATGATAAGTGTCAATATCTTAGGTACCTGAATAGTGATCCAATGGTGCATGGTGATTGACAAGGCTAGTTGGCCCAAATAGATAAATGGTACATGATCCATCATATAAAGTAAATCTAATGGTGAGTGATGGGTAAAAATGTCAACAAATCCTAAGAGTAAATGCGTGGGTGACAAGTGTCTTAAGCACATTAAACTAGTAAAATATCAATAGATCATATTCATTTTTATAGAGGGAGATCTATGGTGTGCATGAGTTCAAGGAGTAAAAGAGATGATAGAAAGATCCTACATAATGAATTAAGAGTTGATAGTTAGCACAATATGAGAAGCCTAGATCAATATTGACTGTCGATATTGTAATTCAAAGATAGGAAATCTCATGTAGAGGTTGAACATGAAATTGAGGTTGAAATAGAAAAAATATCCCAAGAGAAAGACACACAGATATACACATTAGAATAAAGGATTTCACCACCCCAAGTAGGTAAAATACATAAATATAAGATCAAACATGATCTATGTTACTAGGATCAAACCTTGTAGAATCATAGATCATCATTAAATCTCTACAAAACCTCTCAAAATATTTTAGACGTGAGGTTTACTTCTTATGCATGATTTAAGAAACCCTATCCTATGGATCTTCATTTATAATCACGAATATATGAAAACCAATAGGGTGATTGGTTTTCATCCATAATAGATCTATATTTAGGATTTAGAAGTAATGGCAGAATGGTGACTACATAAGGAATGTCAAAAGGAACACAAATGAGTAAGCTCAAGTAATTGCCTGATAATGTGAACAGCAACAATAATGACTGAGGAAGATAGTGAAGGAAATTAATGTAGAGGAGCTCAAGAAGGATTCATGTAACAATGGGGATTACTTCATATAATTGGTCTTTATCTTCACATTCTCCATCACTCTAAAAAAGGATATAGTGATATTAATATAGGGAAAGGCTCAAGAAGGATTATGGTGGTGGTTGTTCTGAGTGGAGTTAGGCTCATTAATTCCCCCTTCATTACCAATTTATTTCTCTATCTTACCTTCTTTATTCCTATAAATATTAACTTTGAAATCTTGATTTAGATCCCTTAGCTTGATATATCAAAGTTATACCAAAATAACTTTGTAAAAAGTCTTTTGAAGCAATATAAGTCAATTTTAGATTCTAGTTTAATGCTAAGTGTACTTTATTAAATTTTGATTTACTGAATGTATGGTGTCTATTCATCATCTGTAGGTCCTTCATGTATGTTAATTTAAGGCTATTAGTTTCTTTTAGGTTGTGTGAAATGTTATCTAATGAGGTTTATCTTAAAGTGTCATAATTCCATAAGGTTTTAATTATACCTATCACTTTCTATCCTTCAAATTGCAGGTCTCTTTTTAACCTTCATATAAAATAATCATGTTTGGAACCTTGACATAGAATTTGATCAATCCTTGTCTCCATTGGATGCATTAGTAGTCATTTATGTGTCCAATTTAAGAGTGGATCATTAAAATCTTGGTGCATCACCAAACTTAAAGTGGGTTTTCATTCATGCATTTTCTCCCCTTTTCATCTTAATAGATTAAGTTTTAAGAAGAGAGATTCAAATTATCATATCTGAGGAGATAGCCTCATTAAAAATCCTAGAGGTCTGACCCAATTTTAGGTGACCCATATCCTAGGGTCATTCCCATGTTAGATTAGGTTTGAGATTATGACTTGAACACCTTTACTTTCAGCTAGGGTGCATCCTAAGTCTCAAACAATTCCTATTCATTCTTATGGAGGGAGGTGATTAAATGATCATTGATAGGAAGAAAAGGGTATATGATGGATGAACATGTGGGAGATGGTATGATGAGGTCAATAAGTGTTTATTAAGAAGCATGGTCATTTTAGGGGTTTTTAGGAGACCTATTTTTAACATTGGATAAAATATCCTCAAGATCAGTTAAAGGATCACTAGAACTAGTTGTAGTATATGGATCCAAAGTAGGATCAAATTCACTCTGACTATATTTGATAGATAAAGATTATAATTTTTTTTTATGAATTCATCCTCTGGATTAGGATCAAAATATATGCTTGATGACTGATTATTATTTGAATTGGAGGTATTTTCAAAAGGATAGGCATAGTTATCATTTATTACAATATTTATGAGGGATGATTTTTTTGATGAGGAATCTAGTTAAGATACTAGTGTTGAACATGATCCTAATGTAGATAACACTTGTATTTACTCTCATGTTGACTCTAATTACAAGATATAATACTACTATTAGAAGATTTATTGTCCATAAGTGACCTTTTAATGTGGGGTCTTTGATATGATAGATTAGAGGGAAATGATGGATAATTAATGGATTCACCAAACATATGCCCATGGAGGAAAGACTCATGAGAAAAAGGGGAACTAGGTTCATGGGTAATAGACTCAATTTTTTATGGAGGATTTGATTAAGATGGGGAGACCATGAAAGATGGATGTTGTGTCTAAGCCTTGGCTTGGAGGGGGTAGGGCTTGATCTTGATCAGGAATAGAATCTTGGTATACCTCTTCTTATTAACCCATGGATGTAAACTCATCTAATTCATTATTGATTTATATGTCATCATGGTGGATGAGGTTTTGGATATAGTTTTGTAAATTATGATATAGAATAATGGTATGACACTAGGTTTGATGATATACATAGTATTTGTGGGATTTATACCAAGAGGGATTAGGATCAGTGGGAATAAGATGCTGTATGGGTGGATATACCATCATTTTGTTAAAAATAATCTAGTGGAAAAGGGCTTATAATTACATAGGAATAGGAGTATAGGGGTTCTCTTTACTTCATGCTTTGGATGTGGAAGAATTAGGTTTTAAATCATATGGTTGTTGATGTGATTACATTGGTGGACTAGTAATATATGAGGTGGATAGGATTGGATTCCATTTACTAGTGTAGGAAGGGGTAGATGATTGACTATGACTAGTGAAAGAAGAGTTTGAATGGGACTGGATGGTGTGAAGACTAAGATTTGACTAATGTGGATGGGTGCATATTGGAGGTAAGGTTAGATGGATAGAGTAAAAGTTGGTAGGAAATATAGTGATTAGTTCAAGGAGGCAAGAAATAAGGACATTCCTATTGGTTGAGGCATTTCTCAGTTAGGGTATTGACCAAATTTATTTTAGATGTCATGGATAAATATGTGATAAAATATAGATGATGTGGTTTTCCATCTCCAATTGGCAAGTGTGGGGGATTGAATGGAAGGATTGAGGGACAAAGATGGGATGTGTGTAACAAATTTGGATAAAGCCTTACTTTAGTATGATCTCAAGTTTAATTAGATGATATTTTGGATGGGATAAGATAGTATTTAAGTAGACCAATTTAATATATGAGCTATACTTTGATGATTTCAATTGGATTCAAATAAATGAGCTATGACAAGCTCTAAGATTTGATTATTATGAGCTAGACTAGCCCAATAAACTGATAAAGATTGATTGAATTAAAATTATATCAAGATTGATCTATGCTATGGGGCCCAAGACCAAGTGCATGGGGGAAAATTGAGTTTAGTTATGTAGAGTGAATGATTAAAGATAATTAAAATATAAATAACCAAATACATTAAATGAATTAAAAGTCTTATTTATAGGAAATGAAACTTATATTCATTAATGGTGAATAGGGAAAATTGGTACAATGTGTTATAATACATATATTATAAAGTAGATATGTGGAGCATGTTATCTATCTTATGACTATTTAAAAATAATATACCTTTGTTATAGATTTGTATATTACATATTTATGTATATATAATATAAGATAAGTTACAGCTATTGTCAGTTACCAAGAAGATGGTTACAATGGTTTATCTTTCAAGCTAGTTGATGGTTAAGGAACCTTTCAGAGCATGTGGATAGGGTGAGTCAACACTTAGATGTGTTATGGAATATAATAAATAAAATATTTTTGAGAATATATAGAATGAAATATCAGGTCATGTGGATCTATGAGCTATGAAAGGTGTGGGATTTAACAAGCAAGAGTAGAAGTCAGCATAGAACCACAAGGCATGTGAGGGTATAAAAGTTGGAGAATAGGCAAAAGACTTGGCATGGTGTTCTAAGATATGAAAAGGTGATGTGTGTAGTTATGATTTAAGGTGAACATGGCATGAAAGTCTAAAATATATCATAGGACTTGTGTGAAAGGTTGTTATCCAAATTTATGCAAAGAAACATGTAATATTCACTGAGATGTGCATACACTACATAGAAGATAAAACAAGGAGTGAAATCGATGGTGCAGAATCTATGAATGGATAATTTACCATTTTTTGGAGAGTAATGGTCTCCATTACATTAGTGTGTAGTTGAAAAAAATTTAATTGAATTTATTGTGAAGAATACCCCTTGGCTTGATCAATGAAGTGTCTAACCTTGACCACTCTAAAAAGCTAATATGTACCATGGTAGGTGCATGTGTCTATCACTTTAATGATCTAAGCCTTATTTTTAGGGTGGAAAAATATGAGATATAAATCAAAAGGATTTTTTTTTCACTATTGACTTAAGAAGTGATAGATTTTAAGGCTTGAGAAGCTCCACATTGAAGATTAGATGCATGCCCAAGTACTGAGGCAGATCAAGAATGAAAGTGTTCTCACCAGTTACATGCAAAATGGTGTAAGGACCATAACATAGAGGCTTGATATTTCAATGTGGACCTTTGAAGCACTTTTTTTGAAGTTATAACTAGATTTTATCACCAACTTAGAATGCATGAGGTGTATAATGTGCATCATGGCAGTCCTTGTATTTTCCTTGGGTGAAAGAGAGAATCTACTAAGCTTGTTGGTGAATAGACTAAATGTGAAATTTAAACTTCCTATTTTTTTTCACTTCTTATTATCATGTGAATGACTTAGCACCTGTGGGTACACATTAGGAGATGTTAAGAGGTTTTGAAGGTTAAAACCCAAGACATGTTTGGAATGAACTATGACTAGTAGAGCTATGAAGAGCCATGTTATAAGTGCATTAAATCTATAGGAGATTGCCATCCCAAGTTTGAGAATGTGCATGGTTGTATATTTATAAAAGATTAATAAGTGTGTGATTGATAAATTTAGCTTTCCCATATGTCTAAGGATGAAAATTTGTTGATTCATCTAGCTACATACCCATAAAAGACCATCATTTTTACCAAAAATGACTCACAAAGCATGGATCATAGTCAGATATTATGGAGTTTGGTAGCCCAAACATGGTTGAATAAAGCCTTCATATTTTCAACTACATCAATGTATTTTATACAAGTGACCATGATATCTATCTTGGAAAATTGATCCACTATAATAAACATAGAATCATGTTGTCATCTCATCATAGGTAGTCCATTCATGAAATCCATGTTGATGGATTCCCATGGCCTAAATGGAACTAATAAAGGTGTGTAGAGTCCTATCTTCTTATTCATAAGATTGGTGATGTAATAAGGAATACAAGACTTTATTGGTTACTCGATGTCAGCATGCATGTGCACCCAAAATAAATGTGACTAAAATGCATCTAGAGTCTTTGTCATGCTAAAGTGTTCTAAGATCTTAGCATTGTGCACCTCCCAGATGAGTTATTGATAAGGTGCACCAATGGGAACACAAATATGTCTAATATTTTTAAGAAGGTTTTTATATAAGTTGAACTCTATAACTTATTTACCTTATACGAGGCTAGTGTAAGTTTTTTCGAAGTCCTATTCAGCTGAATAGAAAGGTACCCAGTCTACAAAGTTGTGGCCATGTATATCCAACACTGTGATGACCATGTAAACTAGTGGTTGACTAAGGTAGTCCATGGCCTTATTATCCTTCCCTTTCTATTTCTAGATCATGAGATGGAATTATTGTAGGTAAGTCATCCATTTCATATTGCATGGGTTTTTTAGCTTATTCTAGTTTTACAAGAACTGAAGTGGTTGATGGTTTGAATGAATAACTATCTCTTTCTCAAGAATGTAGTATCACTATTAATTTATGTCTTGCACAATAAAATATAGTTCCTTTTCATAGGTGGATTACCTATGCACCATGTCTCTAAACATCTTTTATTTTTATATAATCAACTATATATGCTTCATGATCACTGCACCGAGTGCATAGTCAAATGTATTAGTGTGGATTTCAAAGGAGTTTGTAATGTTAGGCATTATAAGAATAGGAACTTCATAGAGACATTACTTAAGTAACTTGAAAGTGCATTATTATATATGAGTCCACTCAAACTTAGATTTGGTGTGAGTGAGTTGACTGAGAGCCCAAGATATATGTGAGAAACCAAGGAAGAACTTGTGATAGAAGTTATAAAGTCCAAGAAAAATCCTTAATTCAATGAGATTAGATGGAGTAGGCCAATCTTGGATCACTTTGATCTTTTCTAGATATATTTTGATGCTAGTGTGATTGATTATGTAACCTATGTATTGGATCTATATAGTGATGAATGCATATTTTGCTAAGTTATCTTATAGCTTGTGTTGGCATAAAGTGTATAATACATATGAGATGTACTCTATATGTTCCTCCCAAGTATTGATAAATATGAGGATGCCATCTAAGTAGAAAATGATGAAGGAGTTCAAGAAAGGCTTTAGTAGATCATCCATCAAGCACATGAAGGTGGTTGGCACATTGGTGAGGCTAAAAGGCATGACCAACTATTCATATAATCCCTCCTATGTATTGAATGTTATCTTCTATAAATATTTAGGATGGACTAGAACACAATTATAACCTAACTTCAAGTCTATCTTGGTAAAGTATTGTGCACCTCAGAGCTAGTCCAATAATTCATCAATGCATGGTAGTGGATACTTATTCTTCACTATGATTTTGTTAAGTGCATGATAGTCAATACAAAGTCATCAAGACCCATCCTTCTTAGGTAAAAGGACTATTTAACTCCCACTAGGTGAATATTTAAGCTTGATCTTGCCCTAATCAAGGAACTATTATATCTAGCATCATATTTCATCATTCTCCCAAACTAATTTATGATATAGGGGAATATTGGGAATAAGGTTTCCAAAAACCAAATCAATGTGGTGTTTTACTATGTAGTGAATTGTAAGGCCTTTATGTTATACATAGACTCCACTTTTATTCACTAATAACTTATCAAACTATTTTTTTATGATGGTGTGTGACTGTTGCATGCTAAAAGGCTGCACTTTATCATTTTGTGTTGTATACATGTGTTAAGGAAGACCATGAGTAATATAAACTTTTGCACATATGATACAAGATTGTGATACTACCTGGTATAGATTAAGGTGACTTTGGTCATGACACTATCACAAAAAGGTTGTAGAAATTATCTTGTTCATGAATAATCTAATGATGTGGCTTGGCTTGATATGTAGCTTCGCAGTCATACAAAGAAGGTATTCCTAGTGGAATGCCATAAAACTACTAAGGTGTGATGTCATAAGTGATGTCATCCTCCATAGGCTTGAATTTATACTAAAAGCTACATTTTCATCACACTTGTATATCCTTTCCCTACTACAACCACTTAGAGAGTATGGATTGGAGTACACAGTAGTGGTAAGACTAAGATGTTAATTTATGGATTACACAATGATGTTATTATGGTTGTCATTATCAATGATGACATTCAGAGGTTAACCCTTAACATAGAACTTGGTATGGAAGATGCATTTTCACTCCTTGGATATGTCAATTGTAGTGGTGTTAGTGCTCAGATAAGATACATTTAGATCAGTGTCATCTATCAATGTGGGTCCTGATGTAGATTGGTTAAGAAAATATTATTACATGCAATATTTAGAATTGTCGTGGGTGGATGAGTGATGGTGATGGCACCACTTATTACCAAAATTATTATTATTTCCTTTGTCTCAAGAAGAAGATGTTGGGGCCTTTAATTATTAAGAAATCTTTTGGTATTACTCTTCTTTAAAAGAAGTCTATTGTTATTACTTCTGTGTATAAGGTTGCAATGTGGAGTTATGTTTAGGTAAGGCCTTACACACTATATTGGATGAAGAGGTGGTACACTATTTTATCCTTTCCTTGTATTCAATTTTGGTGATGTTATGATATACTTACCCTAATGTGTTATAAGTCAATAAATCCATCTTCACATAGATTCAAGGTGAGATTCTACTAATGTACTTCAACACCTTACATGACTCATCTAGGTTCTTGCATAGGTGTGTAGAGTAGTAATGTAATATATTGGTGTAGTATTCAATAAAATGATCTTTGAATTGGATTAATTGTTGTAATTTGATATATTCATCCTCAAGGTGGTGCAGAGGGTAGTATTCCTCCTTTAGTGCATCAACAAAATTCTTCTAGGATTTGATTGGAATGCACTCTTGTGCACACTATGCACTAAAAACTACCCACCAATGAACCACTAGAATAGACATCTTCAATATTATGAAGGTTATCTTCTTAGCCTTAGTGAAGTGACTTAATAAGAAGTATGCCTTAAGTTGTCAAATCTAGGCATCTAATGCTTTAACCTTAATCTTGTCTTCAGATAGAGGGATGTCAAGACATACTTTCACTTTAAAGGGGGTCTATTTATAAAAACAATATTAAGCAAATTTTAGAGGTGTTTAGGAAGAAATTAGGTTAAAATATACCAGTAAGTCACAAAATTGGCCAAAGAGTGTGGTGTGTTGCACCTCTAGAGTGTCAGTAATGGGGTTTTGAACTTTTGGTGCTACCTCAAGTAGCTTCTAGGTGTCATCATTATTAATTTTGATACAAAATTCTTCAAAGTATTTTTAAATAGAATCGATTGAAAAAAATTCTTTCTCAAGTTGTATTCATGTGTTTACAAGCATAAAAATAGGATAAAGCTTTTTACTCTGATACCAATTATATGCATTATGGGGCCCAAGACCAAGTGTGTGAGGGACAACTGAGTTTAGTTATGTAGAGTAGATGAGTAAATATAATTTAGATAGAAGTAAACAAATACATTAAATGGATTGGAAGTCTTATTCACAAGAAATGTAACTTTTATTCATTAATGGTGAATAGATAAAACTAGTACAATGTGCTATAATGCATGTATTATAAAGTAGATACGTGAAGCATGATATCTATTTTATGACTATTTAAAAATCATATATCTTTCTCCTAGATGAATATATTACATATTTATACAAATATAATATAAGAACAGTTACAACTATTATCAGTAACCAAGAAGATGGTTATAGTGGTTCATCTTCTAGGCTAGTTGATAGTTAAGGAACCTCTAGAGCATGTGGACAAGGTGAATCAACACATGGATGTGTTGTGGAATATAATAATATAAAGAGTATTTAGACTTTAGGGAGTAAAATATCAAGGCAAATAGATCTATGATATGCAAAGGGCATGGGAGTCAATAAGCAGGAGTAAAAGTTAGGGTGGAACTGCAAGGCATGTGAGGGTGTAAAAGTTGGAAAGCAAGCATAGGATTTGGCACAGTGATGTGAGATGTGGAAAGGTGAGGTGTGTAACTATAATCTAAAGAGACTACAACATGAAAGTATATGAGATAGTTTAGTAATTTTGTGAAAGGTTGTTATCCAAATTCATTTTTAAAAGTGTGTAAGATGAGGTGAGATATGCCCATATTACACATAAGATAAAATGAAGGGTGAACTTGATGACATCAAAGCTATGTATGGATCAAATACTAAGATGATAAACTCAAAGAGGATAATATTATTTGATTGAGAGGATTGTGATTAAGACTCAAACTTTATTAAACACAATCAAGATAGTGATGAGGACCCTGATGAAAAGAGTTATTTGCCAAAGTGGCTAAGGGGAAAAGTATGACTGAATACTTGAAAAAATTACTAGTATAGACAAGGGGATGAATTGGTTTGTACTATGATTATGATTAGGGTGACAGGATGGTAGATAAGGCAACTAGACAAGGTCAAGACAAATGATTAGTTATGTATAAGGGTAAGTCAATGGGAAATTTGATTGGTTATGGATAAGGTGAAATTAGTCTTGCGACACTAGGGATGACTAATACAAAGTTATATTATGATAAAATTTGATAGACAATTGGAAAGACTTTATTATGATATGTAACTGATAGGGGTAGGACTAGAGCTATATGGATGATACTAAGATAGGATGTGACTAAAAGGATTTATAAATAAAATATATACAAAATGATATGATGATGAGGCAATGATATACAAGATGGTGATATGTAAAAACCTAGATAGGTGTAATAGGTTTGAGTAAAAGGCTGACTTGGATCACAAATAACACTAGTCTAACACAACACTCACTAAATTAGGCATACCACAAGCCTAAGATTATTGAAATGAGGGGTGTGTAACCTGATTACTAAACTATATAACAACTTCATGGTTGAGGCTCGAAGCTAGTGACCTGTTACATAATCTCCCAAACCATCTCAACCCCATCTACACATGATGTTCACTTGGGATCTGATACTGACTCTAGAGACAAATCACCTATTAAAGATGAAAGGTTATAAGTTATGTTATATAAGATATCTAAGGGCATACTTGATACATATTAGGTAAGTTGGGGCCCAAGTTTGTATAGGGTGTTTTCAAATGCCTGGTTTAGAGAATTAACTCTTCCCCTTCATAGAAGACTTGTACAGGGTAAACCACTTAGCCTAATGATAACTATCCCTGATATTTATATTCTATCATAATATAGAGTGTGGATTAGTGCATGGTGGTGAAATATATGATCATTATCCCCTAGGACTATGTCAAGTGTGTGAGTGTGAATTCTACATCACATTTCCCCTAAAAAATAAAAATAGGAGGGTTTATTAGTGGTTTTTGATACTCTAGGAATTGTCGTAAGGATGTAAGGAAGAGAGCATACACCATTGTAGTCTTTGGGTAACACATAAGGAGACAAATATTTATTAACTAATTAATTTAGATATGATATATACAAGATATTTATAAGATGAATTTGAAAAATGCCAAAGTATCTTTGACAAGTGACATTAAAGACAAGTGATTAGTAGTTTTAATTGGCAATCTTGTAAGGAAAACCTGCAAGATAAGACATTATAATAAAATATGACCTATAAGAGGAGATGATAGCAAGCCAAAATAGCCACTAGGTTCATCCCTATGAGAAACAAAATGTTAGTCCAATAAGCCTAAATAGAAACTACTTAAAAAATTATGATTTGGCTCAATAACATTTTTTAGATAAGGGGGGCACAACACAGGGGTCTGGGGTGGTATCCCTTAGCAAGGTTAAGGGGTAGCACCCATGATAGGGTTAAGGGGTATCACCCCTTACATGGTCAAGGGGCATTATGATGCTCAAAATGACTCAAAACTCACTAAAAGTGACTAAAATTCTCTCAAAAAAGGATAATTTGAATGCAAACAATGAGTGCAAAAATGCAATTATAGAAGGTAAAACTATAGATACATAGTCAGTTATATGCAAAATCACTTCCAAAGAGCACAAAACCATAAGTCTTGGGAAATATCATGACTATTTAATATGAAGTTTTATAAGTAGTTGATTAGCCATGGTTGTCATTTTATGATTTAGACAAAATCACAGATAGGTACATAATACTATAAGTCAAGGGGCAAACTCGTAGGTCATGATCGATGGTTTTGTAGGTTTTAACTAACTATGATTACAAAACTAATAAATACCACAAGTATGTTGTAAATATCACATTTAAAAGTTTAAGAATGCAAATCAAAATCTATAGTTTTGTGGAGTTAATAAAAACATGAAAATTCTAATAGTAAAATGATAAAATGTTTACAAAGGTGATTAAAATATTTACAACAATTTGTAGATTATTGATTAATATGCACAGAATGAGAAAGACAAGACAATATAATAGCTATCTTATTGACTCAAAACTAGCTATTATTAAGTAGAATTATCAATGTGAAACAAAATGGTTTTAATAAAAAACAAAATGGTGATTTAGGGATGTTTATATCGACTTGGGCATCACCTTCTTCCTCCTATAAATAAGTATGAAAAAAATAGAGACACAAAACTTGTTAAAACACTCAGTTAGTAATTTGATTTAACTATTTTCAAATAAATATCAAAATCTTCTTTTTCAAAGGCAATATCACAACTTAGACTCCAATCTCGAAACTATAAAATTATTAATTTGCAATATCATAACTTATATGTCAAAACCACAGGCTTTAAGTAAAATTCCCTTTTATGAATCTACAATATTGAGAAAAGCCAAAAACTTGTCAAAATAGAAATTTTTTAGTGTTCAAAAGGATGGTTAGTGAAAAATCACTAATCTTATGGAAAAACCATGATTGCAATACTGCGAATTGTATTAAAAAATCACATTTTTCTTGTACATGAAAACTTGATCAAATATGGAGCTTGTTCTTCATCTAGTCAGTCTTATAGTTGTAAAAGCACTTCTAACATGCAATATAGTTAAATTGAAGGGGTTTTCCCACCATGGTCACTAATATATAATTATATTTTTGAGATATGAATTAAAACTATGATATATATCAAATTCAACCCAAAACACAATAACATCAAAGGGAGAGATTATGGAAGCAAATAAGAAATAATAAGCATAATCTTACCATTTTCCTTGCTCCTTTTATCCTCTCTCCAAGACCTTCAAACGTGTTTTCAAGGATTCTTGAGTTTGATTTTAGATTTCTATGGATGTACTCAAAATTTTGGCATAATAATATCTTGATGATATACTAAAAGGATAACAGGGATTGATATTGGCATGGAGATATTATGGCTTCATTTATTTAGTTTCTAGCTCATGTAGTTAGTTTGGCCATATAAGAGTGGCTTGTTTAAATAGGCCATGGAGGGATGATCAAACTCAAATTTTCAAATTTATATTGAGATGATCTATGGTGAAGGATTATCCAAGGAATTAGAAATTTGTTGGAAGCCTCTAGAATAAAGGCTTTTAGAGAGAAAGGAACTAAGTTAGATAGGATTCTAGAATTGAAGAATTATACAATCCATTTAGGGGACAAGTAATATTAGTATGGGATTAATATAAGTTATTAGATAGATGATTAGGGGATACAATTGTAGGGAAGATTAGGAAAAGGCTAGAATAAGTGGTTACGTGGGTCATGGGAATTTTAAATTCCCAAATATTAGTCAAGTGGGATTAGTTAGTAGATAATGGTGATATAGATGAATTAATGAAGAAGTGAGAAGGGGTAAGGTTAGTATAATGAATAATAATTAAGGGGGATGGGATTTAATTATTTAATTAAGAATATGTTTATGGGATTAATTAGGATAAATAGCGAGATTAGTAAAATGGTTAGGGTGAGAAGATTTAGGTGCATATAATTATCATAATATCCATTGGTATTATACTTTTTATATTTTTTAATTTTCTAGATTAAATATATTATGTTATCTAAATTTAATTGGCTTGATTTACAATATTTTTATTAATTAATTTGATTAGGCTATTCTAACCCCTTAGCCATTACAAATCCAAAACATTAAAATATGGTTAAACAAAGATAAGGATTTGGACCCTTTCTTATTGGAATTTTTGAAATAGGCAACCCTATACAATATCTACATAATTGATTGGTTATTACCCAAACTATTTAAGTATCATGGGTTCTATTTGATCACCCTTGTCCAACTTTGAGTCTATTGAGATTGGATAGTTTTAGGTTAATCCTAGCATGTTTGTACATTTTGGTGAACCCAATGTGAAACCTATTACAAATTTCATACCTTTAAGAAAATATATTGGCCATCCTATTATAGTCTATAAATTACATCATCCAACCCATTAGAATTTCTTTTATATCCATGAATTACATCATCTAGCCCAAGTCTATTTTGTGTTTGTGCAAACTATGTTAGCCAACCTGATACAATTTTTTTTCTATGCTTTCAACTATATTATCCAACCTGATATTATTTTGTCTTTCATTTTAGTATAATTAAATTTACAACTATATCAAATAGCTTGATATCATTACCTGCCTATTTATTTCAATTCATTGAATATTTCAAATTGGTTTTTGACATTGATTTTTAACTTTATTTTCTCTTTGTTTAGATTCCTTTAGAATTTGTATTTTAGTAGTTTTTAAAATACTTATATGTTTTCATTATATCCCAAGTGTTTTTTTAATTTATTTTACCAAAACCATGGGTGAGGGGTACTACCCCAATATTCAATCCATTATACAACACTAAACATAGAGTTTATTTTCCACATACCTCATGGTATATAAAAAATACCTAGGATTTAATTTTTATTTAAATTAGAAAGTTAACCATCTTTTTAGTCTTATAGTGCACCTGAGAGGAGTGTACCACCTTGGGAAGTTATTCTCATTAGACTCTAAAAAATGGTCGTAGTGGTTTACATGCATGGTTTAAAAGTTATATTTAGTGATATGAAACATTGGTCCAACACTAATCAATGAAAGAGAAAGCATATTTTATAGCTCACACTATCAATCAAATCATTTTAGTATATCTCCTTGATCTTATTTTCAAAAATTACTTAGATGTAATTTGATACCTAATTTTATTATTGTATTATAGCCTAATATCATTGTGTTGTGTCATAATTACATTAATAAACCCAATACATTTATATATATGTGAATTGCATCAACCGGATTGATACATGCCCTTATGTTTGTCTCCATAACTACATCAAGTAGCCTAATACAATTTATTTTACCATTATTTATCAAATAATATTGGCCAACCCAATATAGTTTTTTTTTATCATCCTAGATACATCAGCTAACCAAATTCAATCTGATTTTACTCAATATTTTACTTCCTAACTTCATTTTTAAACCTAATTTAGTCTTATTTTACCTAGTATTTACCTTCCTAGCTACTTTGGCCAACTTGATACATTCATATTTTACCAAATGTTTTCCTTCATGACTGCATCGACCAACCTAAGAAAGTCTAATTTACCCATTTTTTCACTCTTGATTGCATTTCCCAACATGATATATTCTAATTATTTTAGTTTCATTTCCTAACTACACCGGCTAGGAAAATTTAGTCTATTTCTTGTAAATTAACTACATTGAGTAGTCCAGTTTAGTTAATATTTTATATTTCAGCATTTAGTACATATTTTATGAATCTAAAAAGAAAACCTAGTCGGATATGATGAAAATGAATTATTCCTGTAAAACATGTAAATCACATTTTCCTTATAATCCCATAAAAAATCAATATACAAATAGTTGTCATGTGATCATTAGAATGAAAAACTATGAACCACTTAGCCAATCTATATTTCTTGACTAAAATTACACACTTCCACACATAACTATAATAGAGGATGATTGTGATCTCAAATATAGTGATGAAATGATAATTTACCTTAGTGATCATCCTAATCATAGGGGCAGGGGTCCTATGGTGTCTTACCACACCATGAGATCAATCAAATTGGAGGTTCCTCCTTCTTCTACTATTATCTTTTCTATTAGACTTGGGTTCATTACATGAATTCCACCTTTCCTTCCTCCTTCACTATGTCTAGTATTATTACTAACATGTTAGGTGTTTCCTATAGTGGGCCTACTCAATTTTCCCATAATAATACTCATGTTAATGTTACGACTAGTGAATTTTAACAATATAATAAAGCTTAATTATCTATCCAAGAAGTTACTAATCGTAATCAAATATTAATGCAAGCCATGAACTAAATGGCTACCTTTCAAGCTAATAATGAAAATTAGAGGATGAAAATGCATAATCAACTTTTTCACTTGTAAAATTATCCTCGACAACTTTAGTGGGGAGTGAAAAATACAAATCCCCCTAACCTACCTCCCCCCTTAGATATGTTCATGGTAATCTCACTCTACAGCTTCATCTTCTCAATAAAGTAGTTAAATATCTTGGAAATGAACCATTAGTTCCTTAAATTGTTAACATCAACATAGGAGGAATCACTCCTAAAATTATCTATAATGAATCTACCTATCAAATTTTACATTTGAAATATTTTGTAAATATTTATAAAGAATGGATTAATTTAAACACCTTTATAGCTACTAAACTTATAAACAAAACCTTTTCTAGTTACACATTAGATTGGTACAACCAACTCAAGTCTAATAATATATCTAGTTTAGAAGACTTTATTAATTAATTAATTTAGGAATTTAAAACCAACCACCTTCCTACAAATATCTTAACCCATTTCATTGATTTAAAACAAGTGAAATATAAGACTTCCCAAGTTTTCATCAAAATTTGGCAAGCTTTAAGTTAAAAAGTTGAACACAACATGTTGAAAGATAATATTTTCCACTTGTTTATAAATGCTCTTCACCCTAAATTACAATGTAGATTTAGGAATCTATCTCCAAAATCATTTGAGGAATCCCTTGATCAAGCTAAGTGTCATGAATTCCACATAAAATAAATTTAGCCTTCCAAATCACATATAAAACTCATATTCTTCTAAAGTCTAAAAATAAAAATGCTACCACTAATGGTGTCATAGATACATAAAATTCCAAAAGAACCATCAATTTAATCATTCTAATAATCTCTAAAAAAGTGATTATTTCCAAACGTATCATACGAAGTCATTTCAAGCCTCCTCCATTATCCCAAGTTAATCATGTTGATGTTCATCATCATATTTCTTTATACAAAATTAAAAATCAAATCCATAAACCCTCGACTAGAGAGTTAAATTCTCATCGAGCCACTAGTCATTGGTATGATGCTAAAAAAATTATTAGTAACACATAAATTGGGGGAATTTCAATGAATCTTTTAGATAACTTAATAACCTTGCTTTTGATTTCCTACTCAGTCCTAACTTCAATCACAAAGCTATGGTCCAAGAGTAATAACAAGCCTATGACAAGGTAAAAAAATCTAATGAATCTAAATTCAAGTGTTGTGCTCTTCACCAAGATAATGTTTACCTTGTTATATATTCATATCCACTTCTTAATCATAACCAAAAACCTAATCCTAATCATCCTACTACCACTAATGTTGTTGAAAGCATGATTAATCCTTATTCTTATACCAATGAAGAAAACATAGTTAACATGAAAAATATGAAGTGTGGAGTATCATATATGGATCATTATCCATGATCCACTCATAATCCTTATTAATACTTCAATGTATTACCCTAAATCTCCTTCTAGGGTCCTTATATACCTCATGCACCCATTTATCACCAATGATGTTCATAGTCTCTAAAGTGACTTATGATTTCTCCCATTCTAGGGCATCTTATTGCTTTAGCCATGTATATTTTTATACCTATGATGTAATAATATATATGGTGTGTGTCTTAATCATGGCCTCCACATGTTCAATGTGTGTGAAACCTTGTTTTTTAATCAATGATATCACCACTCACTCATTTTCATTCTTGAATCTTATATAACATTATTTGGATCACATATCCACATTTTTATCATAATTCCATGGCCTTATTTGTAATTTAAGGTAGTTAAATCTTCCTCAAAAATATTTATCACCTAAAATTTATTTCTTGAAATTAACATCCATGATATTGATGTTAGTATTATATAAAACTTGATTGGGCTATACTTTGGTGTTATTAGACATAGTCATGATATGAGGTGACAACTATAATGTGGGACTTCTCATATTCTAGCATACATCTCTCATAAGCACATTTACCTCAAATTTAATGTCCATCAATATGTTTTAGAATGACCATCTAATTATTTTAATGTTCATGACTAATTATTGATCATAGCTCACACATTGGGTGATCTTTATCTTGTGCCCTCATACGAGATTCAAAATTAATACATCCAATAGATATGCATTATGATATTATGTTGAAATATTTTTCAACATGGGGACCATTTTATATATTAGAGGAGTCATATCATGCCAACAAGCTCACAAAATTGTTATTTATGGTCCTAGATTTCCATTTGAGCTTTCTCTTCTTGCTCTTAGGTGAACTAAATTTCTTCCTATATGCACAACCTTAATCAACACTTTTGTCTATCATGATCCATCATGGGGATTCATAATGACAAGAATAGAGCATGAAACTCTAGTTCCTCATCTCTTAATCTCATTCCTCATCTTGGTCACCTTCCTAAGAGTTGTCACTTTTTGAGAAGTCATGTTACTACTCACTAGCATCTATACCTTGGCTCGAAAAGTATTCTTATTTTATTTCTTCTTTTTCTGCATCCTTGATTTGTACACACATCATATCATCCTAGTCCATTTCTTAGGATTTTCATTCTATGTTATCCTCACATATAATTCCTGGCAATCCTTATATTTATGTACTCCTTGATAATACACACAAGTGGAATATCAGGTATAATCATGTTGAAAGTGGACTAATGAACCACACTTATAACAAGATCCTTTTGGAAATCTACCTACTTTTCATCCTCTAGTGAAAAATATATTTAAATATTATTGTATAGGGTATACATACCCAATATTTTATGTGTTGAAAGCTAAATGATTAAGAGGGCATGAATCAGTATTCAAAAATTTTGTTTAACAATCTTACTTAAGGAATCATAATTCATTTAAACAAACATGTACATATTAGCAAACATAAGCACCAATCCATAAGAGCATGAAACACATGAACATAGTATATATGTGGTAAAATCTCAAGGGGAATAAAACACACTGATGATGAAAATGGAATGTAGTCCTCTAATAAAAACACCAACTTTATTGAATCACCCACTTCACATGGATAACCAACCCCAATCAGCTAAGCACCAACTCGGCTAAACTTTCATAAACACCAACTTAAAAGGAGGAACCAACCCCCTAGATGATTTAGAAATAACTTAAATAAACCATTTAAAACACTTGATCACCTTCATAATAAATTTTTTTATCACACAATATATGATGACCTTCTTCCTCAAATCTTCTCACACTTGTATCCCTCTCAAACTGGCCTTTGTGGCCTCTTTGCTCAACTAGGTCACTTCAAGATAGATTAGGTCATATGACCTTTAAATTCCTCTACATTAACTCTATTAGATCTTCATTAAATTTTATTCAAACCTCTTTGATGGTATAAAATACCTATTTCTACTCAATAATGTGTTATTCCATTTGCTTGTACTCTCATTCTCTAATTATCCAATTAGGCCTAGTAAGCCTTGTTCTTATACAATCCTCTAGTTCACATACCTCTTTGTCAGACATAAACACTTGCACACTTGAATTACCCTTAAAATATATCATATAAATTTTTTAAATAATTAATTAACCAATATATTAGGTCATCCATAGCTTAATAGACCAAACTCTCATTTAGTTCTTAAGGAGACCTACTAGGCCTTTTTAGCAACATGTTACCCTTTGATCTTATTGAAAAGACTTTAAAAACTCACACATTGTAGTAAAAATTCATATTACACTCAAATATATGTTATAAAACTTCAATTTAGTTCCACAACACCTTTTAGGTTCAACCACCACTTGAACCTTTTCTCAAAACACTATTCACAAGAGGCATGTACATACACAGAAAATCTATTTTGAACAACTGAAGCATAAACTCAATTTTTACAAAAAAATATGGAAAAAATAACATATACATAATCCTAATGACATAATTTTAATTAAAAAAAATCATTAAGTTCTTCAACTCAAGGTATACAAGCTCAAACTCTTCTCTACAAGATGCTTGCTCTAAACTGTCAACTAGCTTCAAACCATAGTCAAGGAAAAGTTAAATTATGACACCTGATTGAAAATAATAAAAGGTTTTAAATTAATTAACATTATATTATAACATACTTATAACAACCTCAAATAATAATATCATAATCTATAATGGAAATTATTAGTCTTGCACACCAATATGTTGACTTTCTCTCTCACAGTCTTTACTCATCTAGACAATCCATTTTAGCTTCAATGTCCTAACCTCTTACACTGAATTCCAAGGTTATAAAAATCATGGATATATCATTAAATTACCAAAAAAAATCATATGCATTATATTCTTCATATTAGTGTAAAAAGACTCTAACTCATCACTGTAATTTGTTTACCTAGAACTGCCAATTTACCTTCAAACACAGTTATGGTGATAATGATCATCAAAACCTACGTAGAAAATTTAAGAGAATTAAAATTAATGTGGATGATATTAAAATATCATTATAATAATCTCAAATAGATATATAACATGTTTATATGGAAATATTGGTCTTGCATACTGTTGATGGCATAAAATTGTGCTAGATCTTAACCAATCAACAATGGGAAGTTTCAAGTTGTGGGACAATGCAACTTGAAACAACCTCCAGGTTTTAAAGAAGATGGTCTCTTATATTTTATAGGTGTTTGGGGAAATGGATAGGAAACTAAACTGAAACACAAAATGTAGGAATTAAAACCTAACTATGGCGATGCACCTGAGTGTAATCCTAATCCTAACATGAGCACAAAGTGACTATTATAGAATTCAATTACATTTAAGAGTAGACAAGTGCATGATCAATGTAAAAGTTTGAACTAACAGAAACAAAGGCTCATAATAGGGAAGTCTTTAGCTGAGACACAGAGAATGTCAACAAAGGCATAGTGTTCAATCTTCCTAACAAAATCTTTCAATCACATAAGAGGCACAGAAGTCACGTATAGTTATGTAAACCTTCTAATTCAAGAAAATGAGACAAAAGAAAATGACATTCTAAATCACAAATACAGAAAATCTATAACATAAACTACTTTGCCAATGACATAGATAACACCAACCAAGGCATGGAACTCAAATTTTCTTAATTCATCCAGCCACATAAAGGGCATAGAAACATGCACGATTATAGCGACTTTACAATTCAAGAAAATTGAGACAAGAGCAAATGATGTTCCTGGTTAAGAACTTTAGCCAGTCTAATATTATAGAAAATCCCCCTCCTTTAGATTTTACAATATTGCTTATATAGCCTCAAATGTCTCCTTGCATTGCTTTCTTTCTCATGCAATTCCACTCCATCCTTTACTCATAAGGGGCCAAAATAGATGGTGCATTCAATGCCTTGGATGCATCCTGGTCTTATCAAGAGATGCCTTGACTACGGCATGGCAATCCATGTCTAGTACCTTTCTTTGCACCTGAAATTCCTCATTCTATCACCTCTTTGGCTGCTCAACTTTCTACTCTACCTCTACTATTAGGGGACAAAAAAATGGTGCCTTCAATGCTCGCAAGCCCCAAAAATATACCCAGTGCACTATTCTATCTACCAGGAATAACTCTCACTGACTTTCCCTCTATCTTGCTATAACAAGTAGATGAGCCCTCTATTTTATTGAAATGAAAGAGGACACTTAGCCAATTTATGAAAAATCTCTCCTTTTTTTTAGGAGGCACTGGGGGATGACACTTGGCCATTTCCACTTTCTCTACATTCTACTCAAGAACGCTCTGCCTTTGACACCTATCACAATCCGCTTCTTTGATACTTTATAGTTTTATCAAGACAAAACTCACTGCGTTCCTTTCTTGGGCAACCTTTAAGAAAGGATGGACACACGTGGCAGTCTTTACTCATTGACACTCAGCACTTCCATAGTCCTTTGGAATATCATCCAAGTCCCACCACCATCTTTATTCATAAATTAGGCTCATGATGGTTTCTCAGAGGTTGACACATGGTAACCTCTGCTACTCTTGGGAAGATACATGGCATCTTCCACTTCTCCTTCTAGGGGGATGTAGTGCCTTTCACTTTCTTTGGGGATGGAGTAGAGGGGGATCCAGAAGGTGACACTTGGTAGCCTCTGCTGTACTTCGACACTTAGAAAAATGAAATGATGCTCTTATGCATTGAACGAAAGCATTGGACCAAAATCTCCTAGATGCTGAGATGTGGTGGCTTTCACTACTTCTAATCTTGGCTTATTTAAAGTCTTTGTCAAAAGGTGGAATGAAACATGGGTTCCTCTATGATATGTAGATGCTGACACATGGTGCATTCTGCTTAACTACTACTAGGTATGTGGCATGATCTATGGTTCTTTGTAAAACTACAAAAGGGTCCTCAGAAGTCACCAGTTGGTTGGCTCCATCCTTAGAAAATGACACTTGGTAGCTTCTACTTGAATCCAATACTTAGGCCAAAATTGAAATGAAAGGAACAAAAGGGGAAAGAATAACTGTGCTCTGAGGATGACACTTGGTAGCTTCTACTGCACTTCCACACTTAGGCAAAAATGAACCCATCCTCTGTTCTAAAACTCTGCTACTTTGCTCAAAGTGTACAGGAACCAAAATTGTAGTGCTTGAATCAAAAATCAATTAAATATGATGTAGAGTAAGAAATTACTCTATAGTTATTGGTGACCACCAGGACTTTTGAGCCTGCTCAAAAATAATCTGACTCTCACTTGATCAAAATTTTAAAATTTATAGCTTTAAAAGAGCTGTCTGGAAGATAGACCATTCATGGTTAGATAATCCTTGCTTGCTCTGCAGCTCATCAAAAGCTAGGTCCAAGATAATGAGATCCTTGTGTGAAAAGGTTTTCAAGACCTAGATAATGGCTTTCAGTGTGGATTCTAGCTGAAAAATAGGAATTAGAATAGTCTCGACCTACGGGGCTAAGGAATCATCCTACAAGCTCCAGAAAACTATCTGATCCCTTTGTTTAGCTAACAATAATGGTTGAAGTTGATTGGCCATTAGGACCATATTTACATCTAGAAATGGGGAAGGGAGGCCTAGTTGCATAGATCTTCAATTTGGTGTCTCATCTCAATGATGCCTTCCTTGTTGGCTATGGCATTGTGATTGAGCTCTTCATTGACCCATTTCATGATAGCCATTATGTCAGGGATCCCTGCGGTTACCAATGTTGCATCCCTTGAGCTGTAGAGCTTCTCTAGTAATGAATGAGAGTCCACGACTCTCCTAGAGATTGTGGCTAGAGTTTTTTATACTAGATTCTTGGCCCTTTCGCATAGTTGTTATGCATTATGTAGGAAGGTGAAAAGTGGCTTGAGCTAGAGAATCTCTGAAGAGATTCTTGCCCACACTGACTCATAGAGCTCCTTTACTAGCTGCACTACTCTAACACCTCTTGGCCTATCGGCCAACTCAATTTCCATTTGTTCATTCCTCTGTTGTTCTGCTTGGATATGGGCTTGAAAAGCTATAGCCTTGTTCTATTCTTCTAGTAACCCTTGCTATGATTGGGTAACCTGCAGTTGGAGTCCTTTGACTCTTCCCTATAATGTTGCATTTTCTCATCTTAGAGCTGTAGCTACATCTTTTTCAAGTGTGAGCTCTATCTTCAATGAATCATTTTGGGCCTAAATTACCTATTGAATCTGGAGAGAAACAATATCTTGCAACTATTTCTATAGACTAGATATTTCATTATCCTTCCTATTTATTTGTTTGGCTAAACTGTTATAGTTTGCCTTCTCTTGGGCCAAATCAGCCTCCATCTTCTGAAGTCTCATCAATTTCTTCAAATAATCTTCTGTGACCATAGAAGTGGATTTAGTCAGCAGCTCGACTCTATCTTGAGGCCTGAATAGGGACATGTCAATGGCCACTGTGTTCATTGTTTAGTCTTCTAGCTGTATTTGCTCGCTCTACCTGGCAATGTTGGGAGACAAATGGGTCACCATCAGTTGCTGTTGAATGGGGTCAAATTGTGACCTTAAATGTTGAACCACCAGTGCTTTATTATATTTACTCTTCTTCTTCTCCAATCAAGCTTCTCTTGCCTTCCTAGCGGCATCAGCCTATGTCTAGAAGCTGGAAGGGGATGTAATATGTCCCCCTATGAAGGGAAATTCTTGTGGTAGGTTATATTAGAGAGCCATTGGCTAGCTAGGGGTAAGTTGTAGGGGCACCTTTCTAGGAATGGAAGGGGGCAAATGGGGTAATGTGAGGGCCTAAGGTGTTGATGAGGGGGTGGCTTGAAAAATTGGGATGGAAGTAGTGACGAGAGTTGTCAATTGGCTTGGTGATGGCACCATACCAACAGGGTGAGGAATATATTGAGATGGAGGAGGGGGATGAATGCTTACCTATAGATAAGTTGTAGTACTCTGCATGGGGTGCTTTGAAGGCTCTTCTTCTTCCTCTAGATCTAATTAGAACTGCACCCTCCTCCTTTTTTGGGTGTCTTCACCTCTGGCTACATTTGTCTCCCTTTTATCTCTGTTGTTTCTAGTGGTGCATGTGGAGAACTGGGGACTTAAATTACTCTTGCCTAAGGGGTGGCCCTTGGTGGTGATGATACCACACCTCTTTGCTATTATGTGGCCTCTATAGCTTACTCTGAAGCCTGCGATGGTTGGCTTGGTCCTACTCTAGCTGCTTGCTTTACCCCAAGTGCCAGTGATTGTCTTGTTTCTAGGATAGAAATAGGGGATGGATGCCATTCATCCCAAAGTTCTTCCCACCTTTCATTTGAGTCTATGCCTCTGAAGGCATGGGTCATCTGGGAGATTTCTTGCCTATATCTCCAATAGGATTAAATTTTTTTTGCGTCCCAACCTTTGTTCCTCATCATCATTCTCGAACTAGAGGTCATCCTGGCCTTAGGATCATACTCCCTTTGTTTATCATAGAAGGACTCCCATGGCATATTTGGTGGGAGAGGCAGGTCCATCAACTCAACATAGAGACCAGGGGTGTCTTTCATAGGAATTTTCTTGGTTTCCCAATAGGGGTGGATTTCATGCACAATCTTGGCTCCAATTTTGTTTGTCCTCACTACAGAGGCTATGTAATCTACTGGGTCATAAACACACTTGTCTTTGATCAATAGGAAGCCCAGGGAGGTCAGCTTCTTTAGTAGCATGGTCTCAGCTTCTTTGGCCTTTAGGCTTATGTTTCCTACCATCCATGGGAGATTGTACATTCTCCTTTTCTTTTTCCTAGAGCCATATTCATTTTCAACAACTGACACCTACCTAGAAATTTTTAGGAATGCTAAACAAAGAATTATAACCTTGGGTAGCAATACTAGCTCCCCACAAAATCTATGGACTCTTAAGGTCATGTGATGGGCCCCAAGATAGAAATCACATGGGATTAGGTAACTGATCAGGAGGTTCATGACACTTGGGAATAACCTATTTATAACAGGATCAGGGCTAAGGTAATGGAGGATAGGGTGATGAATAGCTCCCAAAAATCACATGTCACTAGTTTTTGACAAAATATGGGTCCATGCAGACACAGGGATGGTTCTTTGAGGGTTAAAAGTTGGGTCATATAGGTTCAAGCTCATAAATTAGGAGAAAAGGTCAGGGTTCTGGTGCAGAATGAGATGGAACAAAAAAGAGGAATACCTGAATATCCCTTTTGACCTAAATTAGGTCAGCTACTTGACCATTGAGAAGGCGAGGTGCTCAGAGAAGTCAAGATGGTACTCCTGCATCTTGTCAATGGTTTTCATCCTAAAGAGGATGGCCATTTATTTTACGTATACCACCATGTCATCCTTTATGCCAAAGATGAGAGCCATCATTGACAATGAATCTTGGCTCATGGGTGTGAACTACATTTTTGAAGCAGGGAGTATGGGCACTATTGTGTCACCATCTACTATTTGTAACTCAGACCTCAAAAACTTAGTCTAATTATTGACATTTGCCCATGTCCTATGCATTCTATCAATGGTGAGGAAGGTGGCGGTATCATCGTATCACAGGGTGAACATGTCTCTGATAGCTTGAGGGGTGACCTACAGCATGAAGGGGCCTTATTGGATGGAGAAAGATTATGGGTTGAGTAAGCCCGTGCATAGTTCAATTATATATGGGCATGGGTGCACAGCTGGGATGACAAATTATGCCAATTTCAAGGTCCATATCCTCATCTCGAATGTCTCATATTGTCTTTCCCTAGCTCTTTGTAGACACCTATGGTGTGCCCCTTCTCTGAGATTCTTGCCACTGGCTCTTTGCAAAATTAGGTCCATGATTCCATCTGCATAGTCCCTTACTTTGGATGGGTCACTGGTTTGGCTGACTCCCAGGGCTTTGGTTCTTGGGTAGCTTCTTGGTAGCTGTGCAGGAGCTGTAGCGTATGATCTTCTTGCCAGTAACCTGTCTAGATATCCTAGTGCCCCTACTCCTTGCTGAGAAGATGATACTCCTACCATCTTTGTATCTCTTATGTAATACTTGGTATATGAGTCTTGTGTAGGATAGCAAACACGCTTGCTGAAACAAACTTCACTAGGCGCTAACAATCACAATGAGCAAGATATTTTTGCATGAATGATTGAGAGTTTGTAAACTTTAACATTTGCTAAGGGATATTTATAAGCCAATCAAGTCCCAAATAGCATTAATTTTGGGTGACCATTAGTAAATCCTACTCAATCTTTGGGAAATAGTAAGGCAGACATGTTATGCAGCACAAGGTACCTTGGAAATCTCAAAAGATTTGAAGAAGCAATTATTGCAGCAAAAAAAAAGAATTAAATAATTTCAAGACACCGACTCTACATTTAAAACACTTATATTAAAAGAAAAGCGGGAAAGCAATAACTGAAAATAAAGCAATGCAAAAATGGAAACCTACCTAACTACATTAATTGAATATTCTTATTTCCCTCCAAGATCAAAAATGAACTTTCCCACATCCTCTTTATGACAAGACACCTTATGTTTCCATACTAGTGATTTTAACAGGTATACCTTTAATGGGATGTCTTCTACGCTAGCCACACAAATTTGCCTACACTTGAATGAGTCTGAGCAAAACATGTATTTGACACTTATGAACTCTTCTTGTCCTTAAATGCCCATCGAATACTAGTTCTTCATGTTGTCAGGTGTCATCAAGAGATCATTGGCTATTGGTTCTTCACTCTATGCCTTTTGATATACATTATCTTTTGGCTCATCTCCTTTAAATTCTAACTTTATTTCATCATCATGCTCTGTGATGACTGCATCCTCTTGAAAGGATGAATCTGAAAGCTAGCATGCCTTCTGCATACTTAGATGAGTGTCACAGTCATCTTCTCCATATCTAGCCAATCCATAGCCTTCCTGAATGATAGTGTCATCATCTCAATGGCTTGATCAAGGGAGTGTCCATACTCCATATCTTCTTGCAAGGTGAGGAAAAAGTCAAAAATGATCTCTTCCTCATCTGAAGTGAAGGAAAAAGTTTGTGGCTTATCCTATTGCTCATCAAAAGGGGAATCTATGGTGATTTCCTTCTCATCTGTACTTATGGAATCCTCTTGACTAGCCATGAATTGAGCATATTTCTATGTGCACTTAGCTGCTTCCTTCAAAACATATTCTTCTCTAAAAAGGGATGAAGAAGAAGGTTGTGATGGAAAACAAGGAGCTTCTTGAGTAAGGGTGGAAGGGACTTGAGAGGAAAGCGAGTGATTGAGATTTTCTTCCCTTGCTACTATCATAGGTTCTACATTATTGGGGAAGTGATCTTGATGGGTTTGACCCTGCTCATGAATAGGGGTGGCATATGTTTGATATAGAATTTGTGGTGGCGAATATGGAGCTTGGTAGTCTTGGTAAGGTTGGTTCTCATGAATGCTTAGCCTCTCTTCTAGGAATGCAATCAATCCACACACCTCCAACATCTCATATGTAAGCTCTTGCCAATTTTCCCTTTCAATGGGATCCCACTCACTTTTAATCAGGTCTATTGCTTCCCTCACTTGATAGATGACATGACAGGGAATTTCTTGGCCATATCCCCTCCTGCTATCAAGCTCTAACACATATTTTTAAAATCCCAACAATGCTTTTTTGAAGGTGAAAATAAGGTTAGGCTAAGCATGATATGTGGCATATTGGGGAGACTAGTCATAAGACTCATATAGCTCATAACCATCTACATCCTCATTACTTGACATGATTCTAGGAGAAGCTTATTCTTGATCAAATACATAAGGAGAATAAGACTCATAGCTGTGAGTGACAGAGTTATACATACCAAAAGGTAATTCCTTGATGATATCTACTTGATTGACTAATGACTCAGAGTCATTGTGGGTATTGCTGAAAAACCTCCAAAGGCTGATTGGCTAAAGAATACACTAAAATTCTTCAACTCATTGAAAGATCGAGTCCCACCGAGCATGCCAAAAATTGTTGATAGTATAAAATTGTGCTAGATCTTAACCAATCAACAATGGGAAGTTTTAAGCTGTGGGACAATGCAGCTTGAAACAACCTCTAGGTTTTAAAGAATTTGGTCTCTTCTATTTTATAGATGTTGGGGAAAAGGGTTAGGAGACTAAACAAAAATGCAAAATGCAGGAATTAAAACCTAGCTATGGTGATGCGCCTGAGTGTAATCCTAATCCTAACCTGAGCACATAGTGACTATTATAGAATTCAATTACATTTAAGAGAAAACAAGTGCATGATCAATGTAAAAGTTTGAACTAACAAAAACAAAGGCTTACAATAGGGAAGTCTTTAGCTAAGACACAGAGAATGTCAACAAAAGCATAGTGTTCAATCTTGCTAACAAAATCTTTCAATCACATAAGAGGCACAGAAGTCACGTACAGTTATGTAAACCTTCTGATTCAAGAAAATGAGACAAAATCAAATGACATTCTAAATCACAACTACAAAAAATATATAACATAAACTATTTTGCCAATGACACAAACAACACCATCCAAGGCATGGAGCTCAAATTTCCTTAATTCATCCAGCCACATAAAGGGCACAAAAACATGCACGGTTATAGCGACTTTATAGTTCAATAAAATTGAGACAAGAGCAAATGATGTTCCTGGTCAATAACTTTAGCCAGTCTAATATTATATAAAATCCCCCTCCTTTAGATTTTACAATCCTACTTATATAGCCTCATATGTCTCCTTGCATTGCTTTCTTTCCCATGCAATTCCACTCCATCCTTTACTCATAGGGGGCCAAAATAGATGGCGCATTTAATGCCTTGGATGCAACCTAGTCTTATCAAGAGCTACCCTAACTGTGGCATGGAAATCCATGTCTAGTACCTTTCTTCACACCTGAAATTCCTCATTCTATCACCTCTTTGGCTGCTCAACTGTCTACTCTACCTTTGCTATTAGGGGACAAATATATGGTGCCTTTAATGCTCGCAAGCCCCAAAAATCTATCTGGTGCACTGTTTTATCTACTAGGAATAACTCTCACCAAATTTCCCTCTATCTTGCTATAATAGGTAGACATGAACTCTATTCTATTGAAATGGAAGAGGACACTTAGCCAATTTATGAAAACTCTCTCCTTTTGTCTAGGAGGCATCAGAGGATGACACTTGGCCATTTTCTCTTTCTCTACATTCTACTCAGGAACGCTCTGCCTTTGACACCTGTCATAATCTACTTCCTTGATACTTTACAGTTTTATCAAAATAAAACTCACTGTGTTCCTTACTTAGGTAACCTCTAATAAAGGATGGACACACATGGCAGTCTTTACTCATTGACACTCAATGTTTCCATAGTCCTTTGGAATATCATCTAGGTCCCACCACCATCTTTATTTAGTAATTAGGCTCATGATGGTTTCTCAGAGGTTGACATATGGTGACCTCCGCTGCTCCTGGGAAGATACGTGGCATCTTTCACTTCTCATTATGGGGGGATGTGGTACCTTGCACTTTATTTGGGGATGGAGTAGAGGGGGATCTGAAAGGTGACACTTGGTAGCCTCCACTATAATTTGACACTTAGAAAAATGAAATGACGCTCTTATACATTGAATGAAAGTGTTGGATGAAAATCTCTTGGATGCTGACACATGGTGGCTTCTGTTGCTTTTAAGCTTGGCTCATTGAAAGTCTTTGTCAAAAGGTGGAATGAAACACAGGTGCCTCTATGATATGTGGATGCTGACACGTGGTGTGTTTCACTTAACTATTAATAGGTACATGGCATGATTTGTTGTTCTCTGGAAAGCTACAAAAGGGTCCTCAGAAGTCACTAGCTGGCTAGCTCCATCCTTGGAAAATGACACTTGGCAGATTTTGCTTGAATCCAATACTTAGGCCAAAACTGAAATGAAAGGAACAAAAGGGGAAAAAGGAACCGTGCTCTGAGGATGACACTTGGTAGCTTTCACTGTACTTTGACACTTAGGCAAAAAATGAACATGTCCTCTACTCCAAAACTCTGTTGCTTCTCTCAAAGTGTGTAGGAACCAAAATTGCAGTGCTCGAATCAAAAATCAATTAAATACGACGTAGAGTAAGAAATTACTCTACACATACTAATCTCATAAACTCACACCTTCACTATCTTATTTACACTAGACAAGTCAACTTATGAGCAACATTTTCATCATATTTACTGACCTCAAAAACTTATATCCAATATGAACATATATTAAAGTTATTTAAAAACATATTAATGCAATGTTATTAATCCATAATCCATTATGACACATCCCTAATCAACTTCTCACTTATACCTAGTTTTCACTATCTATACCATTATGTCTATTAGTAATAGGTCAATTTATATGACCAATTTATCACACCTAATAGATGTAACCTACTCAAAAACCACTATGTACATATAATAAAAGTATCAATATTCAACCTTCATCTAACTAGTGAATCTAACTTGATTAAATTTGCATGTTATGTAAAATATATGATAAATAATGCCTTTCTTATAGGGTCCACTCACTCTCCTAACAAAAAAATCACACCTAGAGGTGTCTGGGAGACTTTAATACAACCTCAAATCACTTAAATATCTATATAAAACTATTTTTATCACTTAATAACAATGTATTCAACATCATGTCATTATTAGGGTTTTTTGAGGGTTTAAACCAATTTTGAGTCTTAATGATCAATCAGAAAGCTTATCCCCTTATTCTAGAAACCAATGCATGGAAATTTGAGCTAGGACCCTTCCCAATCTACCATGAATACCTTATGTCCTCATTCATATTTTTCACATGCCAACAAACACTTGAAACACCTTCTTAGGTAGATAACCCTCTATTTAGCGCACTTGAGAGACCTCAAAATGCTTTTTCTTGCTTTAACCTTAGAATTTTGACCTAGAAATTGGTCAACATATTTAAAACAACATGCAATACATTTTCCAATTCACACATACTCACACTTACCTTGGAAACTGATCTTGATACCCCATTTTGCTACCATCTCTCTATTTGCTCTCTTAGGCCTTTAACTTAAAAGTTACATTAGGCCTTGAGACTGACCCTCAAGTTTATTTCCATGTGATCTCAACCTTATATACATGATCATAAAACATCTCATAAAACCTCTTATTTAGATATTCAATATAACATCTTTGTATCTCAATGGAGTAACTTCAAAACTACTTACACATATCTTTAGAGTTTGACTAAAGATCTTTGTAGCTCACTTAGGAAATTTTTGGATCTGCTTACATAGATATTCAGAGCTATACTAACAATATTCATAGCTCACTATGTTCTATATCAAGTCTTCATATCAATCATACAAGCTTATACCCCACACACCATGCATCTTGACATCAACCTTGACATCAATGATAACACTTCTCAATAATAGAAACAGTGTCAAAAAATATCCCCAATTTTCATTGATGGAAAACCATAATGAACATTGATCATCCTTATCTTACCATAGTAGTCTTTCTCCCCCTTTTATGTAAATGGAAAAGTAATGTCTGCAATTATTTAGATCACTCTCCTAGAAACCAAAATACTCAACATACATAACTATGAGTTTATGAGACATAAAACAAATGTGTTCACCCTATCTCCATGCATACCTTCTTAGAATAACTCACCTATTCTTGGAGCTAATGAGCATGATTAGTTCCCCCTTATTACTTTACTTTTTCATAAATTTCTAGGGGTAATAATTATAACCAATTCCTATCTTAGGTGTTAAAAAGTTAACTTTGGAAGCAGTTTGGTCAAGATGTCTGCAATCTGATTCTATGTAGAAACATATTCAAGTTTGACACTTTGTTTACTTACCTACTCTCTTATAAAATGATACTTGATGGGAATGTGTTTGGTCTTTGAGTGCATGACATGGTTCTTTCAAACTTTTATAACACTTATATTATCATAATAGATAGGGCTAGGACAATCATAATACACCTTGTAGTCTCTCAAGGTCTATCTCATCCATAGGACTTGAGTGTAACATGAAGCTATTGAAATGTACTTAGCCTCACAAGTGGACAAGGCTAATAATGGTTGCTTCTTTCTTATCCATGAAACTAGTCACCCATATAGGAAGAAGGCTCCTCCACTAATACTCCTATAATCTATACTTCCTACCCAATTTACATCTATGTAGGATATCAAATTGAACTCCTTTCTTCTTGGATACCACAATTCATATTCCATAGTCCCCTTGAGATACTTAAGTATCCTTTTGACTACTTGTATATGATTCTACTTTGGATCTTCTTGAAACCTTCCCATAAGACCTACTAATTTCATGATGTTATGTCTATAGGTAGTGGTATACAAAAAAAATTGAATCATTGACCTATATGATGTCTAATTGACCTTTGAAGATTCATCCTCCTTAGCTTACATCCTATGATCATGGGTGTACTAACTATCTTGCAATCTTCCATCTAAAACTTTTTCAACATCTTTCTTGTGTACTTGGTTTGTGAGATGAATATACCTTTTTTAGATTGAGTGATTTACAAGCTAATAAAGAATGATAGTTCTCTTATCCTGGACATATCAAATTCTTTATTCATCATCTCTACAAAGGCCTTTATCATGTTCTCATTATTTACACCAAATATGATGTCATTTATATAGATAATTACTATATGTAAATGGTCCTATTTTGTCTTGATGTATAGATTACTATCTATAACTCCTCTTTTTAATCCTTGATCCAATAGATACTTGTTCCAACCTAACATACCAAGATTTAAGATCTTGATTTAGACCATAGAGATCCTTTTTTAGTCTGTAAACATAGTCTTTGATATCTGATAGTGAGAACCCTTTAGGTTGCTCAATGTACAATTCTTATTCTAGATTCCCATTCAAAAATGTATATTTGACATCCATATGGTATACCTTAAATATTTTTAGTCTTGCATAAGCTAGAAATAATCTGATGGCCTCCAGTCTTGCTAATGGTGAAAAGGTCTACTCAAAGTTGATTTGGATGATATTTTCAGAATTTACTTAGTTTTTTAAAATGTGGTTCATTATGTATATCTCATCATGATATTTCCAATAATTATTGGAATGAAAAAAATAGACATCGTATGCTCTAGTTATCATTAGTCAAAGTTTAGTCAATAGGTGGTCAAAACTAGTCAAACTAGAAAAATTGATGGTCATGGAACATTTTTGAACCAGTTCCATGATGAAACAAGATTTTTGACACATTTTTAATAGACTAATTCCAAGTTCATATACAAAATTTATGGATGATCAAAGTTGGTCAAAATTCAATTTAATCCCACATTGTTGGGATGTGAGATGAATAAAAAAATTTAAATAATAAATGTTATCCCATGTATAGTGGTCTAACATTGCCATGTATATGTGCCATGTGGAGGATTGTAGTTGTGACACATGTCCATACCAATGTGTACCATGTTTCCATATTGCATTGGTCCACCTTTAATGCTTATTGACTAGGTTTGACTAGTGTTAACCAATGTTGACTTGTCTTGTTGACTTTTGACCAACTATCACTGCCATAAATTTTACATACAAACTAAAAATTGGTCCATTCAAAATATTTTTATGAGTTCTATACCATATAACTAGTTTAGAAACATTCCATGACCATCAAATTTTCTAGTTTGACCAGTTTTGACCACTTGTTGACCAAACTTTAACCAATGATAACTAGAGTATATGATGTCCACTTTTTGCATTCTAATAGTTGTTTAAAATCTCTTGATGAGATTTAAACAATGTAACATTTTAAAATAAAACTAAATAACTTATGAAAATATCCTCTCAATCATGCCTCCTCACTAAGAAGGCATTTGTTTCACCAAAAGTTGAACATTTATTTTCCTAATATTGGATTTGGTTATTTTCAATGCCTCATATATATCTATGCAGTGGAATTTATGGCCTTTGAAACTCATATTCTGATATGGGTAGGCTATGTCATTCCTTTCCTATGGAAAATCCTCAATTCACTGTAAGCACAACATCACACAAACTGTTCAATTTGAAAAAGACATCTCAATGTAGAAAAGACAAGTGTCTGATTAATAAGGTGATCTGCTAGTGAATAAGCTATCCTATATAGCGTGGGGATAGAAAAATTTATTTATTGCATTGGTTGCATTCCCAAAATGATGAATTTTCTATAACTACAAAATATCACCTAGTATAACTGTAGATAAAATGCTACCCACGTATGGGTCTTGAATTACATCCTACATATTCTATTATCAAATACAATTTCATAACAATAGATACTTTAATTTCAAGTATCAAGTAGGTACACTAAACATGTCCCAAACATCCTACATATATTTTTGTCAACAATATTCTCCTGTACCTAGCCTATATATCAGAAGTTTAATGACAAGTTATCAATATTAGCCTTCTTTCAAGCAATGGGATCTCATAAGATATTATATCCCATCTTTTACAATGCCATACCAATTTTTCTCTTTAGAGAATGTTACATTTCTCTGAGATAATTATGGTTTACCTATGATAATTCCACTAAATTGAAGTGGAACCATATCTAATTTAAATTCATCTAGGATGTTGGAGGCAATTACAAACCCTATTTTACATGTTTTACTTATATGTAGGTTACCAACATCATTTATCCCAACCAATGAATATGGTCTGAAATGTGGCTTAGTTTTCAAACCTAGGGTTTTTATAACATCTTTAGAAATTAAATTATTTTGATAATTTATATCAAAATTAACATCTATCTTTGAATTCTTAGAAATTATTCTTTAGAATAAATGTTGTTTACCTTTCCAAGGTGAAAAATTATGCACTGTCATCTTGTCATTGACAATGATCTCCCTAGTTACTATTGCCTCATGTTCTACCTGATGAGGTTCTATCTTCTACTTGACTAAAGATGCAATTACAACCTTTTCCTAAGGTTTTAGATTACTGTATTTATCTTCTTTTAGAATTCACCCCTTAGTATTGAATTAAAAACCAAACTTCATGTCTTTTTTAGGAAACTTCATTTTATCAATCTTCATCTTGACATGTCTTTTAATCATCCTTCTAGGGATTTTGAGGCTTAATTATAATACATATTTGAGTATTTATTATTTTCATACCTTGATAAGTCATCTAAAGATGTCTCATTAGATTTAACTACTTCATCTTCTGAGAATGCTTCTTTCAACTCTTTACGGTGTTCTGACTTGTTGCTTGAGTAACTCTTCAACTCAACTTCTTAGGAATATTATCCTTCATCTCTATATCCCAATACCATGTAAAGGGGTCTCTTTTCAATTTGGATAAGTTAGATAATTCCTTAAACATTAATTCCAAGGCCTTTCCATCAAATTCCATGTTGGCCAGTAGCTTAAAACTTATTCCCCTTGTGTTTTTCTTAGATGTATCAACATAATTAATTGATGAATGTCTGGAGTTAGAACACTAAGTATCCCTAAGATTATTAATATAGTCATAAAAATTTATTTCATTACTTTCATTTTCTAAATGTAGTATAATATCTAGTACCTAACTTGGTATTATCTCTCAAATGAATCCTTCATTTGCTACTTGATGCCTATGAGAACTAGGCTTTATAGATTATTTAATAGGTACCTTACCCTTTGCTTTGCATCTTTTCTAGAAATAGGATGGAGCTTTGTGAATGTGTAGATTTTATAATTGATCCATAATGTGACCTTATTTGGAGTAGTAGATATAGAATTTTAACTCCACTCATATTCACTTCTTTTGATGATGTTCTTTCTACAATTATCCCTATAGAGCATCAATGCTCTATTAGAGCTTCTCGATCTATAAATCTTATCTTCATTTTACAAATTACTATTTTGGTTCTTTAAATTGCATGTATTGCATCAATATAATGATAATGTTATTCAACAATAGTTGAAATTGAGTTAGCATTAGATCCATAATATTTCACAAAATGTGAGTAAAATCATAATTACATAAACACAAACTTAGCTCTAATACCAAACTTGATCCATAAAGAGGTAGTGTCCAAAACTACACCAAATGCTCTATTTTTATAAATGCTTTATAAATTATCAATTTCCCATTAATGAACTTGAAATTATCATAATAATTAAAATTGACACTAAAAATTATAATAAGTAACAAGAATGAGTCATAGAGACAATATGAAAACTATAATTGATAATAGATTTCACCCAATTTGGACTACATCTCTAGGTCCTACTCAAAGGTGGAATTGATTGATTATTGATGCAAAAATAACTTTATATATTAGTTATCCCTAGTAGGGGTTCTCAATCTATAAATTAATGTTTTGATGTCCTCTAGCTCTCAGCTCTAGCTCTTGGCTCTTTGCTCTAGATGTTGACTCTCAGCTCTAGCTCTCATCTCTCAATTTTGGCTTGGACTCTACTTGATTATTCTCAACTATTGTGTGTCATTATTCACACTTTGATTATGACTTCAAATGACCCCTTTAAGACTTTTATATAGGTTTATGAGTCAACAAAAGGTGGGCTTGGATGATTATCTTTTCAACACCTCTCTTATGTACTTGGTTTGAGAGATAAATATACCATTTTTAGATTGAGTAATTTTAAAACCAAAAAATAATGATAGTTCTCTTATCATGGACATCTCAAATTTTTTATTCATCATCTCTATAAAAGTCTTTATTATATTCTCATTATTTCTACCAAATATGATGTCATCTACATAGATAACTACTATAAGCTAATGGTCATCTTCTATCTTGATGTATAGATTACTATCTACAACTCCTCTTTTTAATCATTGATCCAATAGATACTTGTCCAACCTAACATACCAAGCTTTAGGAGCTTTCTTTAGAGATAAAGAGCCTTTTTTAGTTTAAAAACATAGTCTTTATCATCTAATAGTGAGAACCCTTTAGGTTTATCAATGTATACTTCTTATTCTAGATTCCCATTCAAAAAGTTAGATTTTAAATCCATTTATTATACCCTGAATCCTTTGAATCTTGCATAAGTTAGAAACAATTAGATGGCCTCCAATATTACTACTGGTACAAAGGTCTAATCAAATTCTACCCTTTTAACTGTTAGTGTAGGTTTTTATTTTTCCCTATTATTTAATTAGGGAATATTATATATTTGTGCATACATGGAGTTTTCCTAAATTCATGGGATAGGCTAGCTCATGTAGAGATATGTGTCATAGATGTATCATAGGTGTCATAAGAATGTCATAAGTAACTCCTTTGACTAGCTATTTTGGGTATGGGAGTTACTTCTCTATTCTTAGCACCCTGTCACCACCTTTCATGGAGGAGTTACAGTCTATTCTTGGGGTGATTTGACCATCTTTTGTGGAGGAGTTACTTACATTCTCTCCTATATGTATTCTTCACTTTGGCCATCTTACGTAAATGGAATATTGGCTTTTCTTCAAATTGTCTATGCAATTGTCTCTTGTTTGATTTCATTTACCTTAGCATTTTGTGGTATTCACTTGCTTCATCCTGTGAAACCATGACTCATGCATCCTCATTATTTAGGCCTTGGTGAATCCTTTGATATGGTATCAGAGCCACCCTGGTAACTAGTTGTCTATTTTTCTATTGCTTTCATTGAAATCTAGAGCTTTGTTAAGGCATTTTTTTGTGAAATTTGAAAATTTCTGGGAGATATTGCTAGTTCTCCATGCTATTGTTCCTTCCATGGATTGTTTGGTCTCTCCAAATACATGCAAGCCTATGATCATGATCCTCTCAGCACGGTTTTCAAGGTCTTGTGGTGTTCAAGATCTGCATAAGAGTTTGTCTTAGACCCGTGTGTAGAAGTGTGGAGTTACAGCCATGGCATTCCAAAACAAGTGAGAAATCTGAGCACATAAAGGCTGAGTTTGTGTAGGAAGAAGAAAATAACATGGTTGGGTTTATATCTAAGTCACTTTTTGGTGATAAAATGCCAATCTTGGAGCTTTCAAAAAAGGCATGATGGTAAAACCCAGTCTTACGTCCAACTTGGTGAACTTTCCTCAGAACTTTTCAATCCAGCTCTGCACCCTTTTCTCCTTCTCCACGTAAGTCATTTGCTGTGGTATGATTTCAATAAAAATTCACTAAATTCAAGCCTTCCTTGGACCTATAATCTACTTTGAATTTAGTGTCTCTGCTGTCTTTTTTGCCCAACAAATTTAAATCTGCTTTCTTCAAACTTTGGTGCCCCTCTCCTTGTTTGGCATCCCATGTGGGCCCTTAAATACTTGGAAATCCATTAAATTATGTCTTTTAATTTAATTTTTACATTAAAATTGACTTTTCCAAAAAAAATCAGTCAATTTGACTAAGTATTAAGTATTTTAGACAATTTTTAAGTTTTGATAATTTGGGGGTTTAAATTTAAACTTGTATCTTTGCCTGTCGAAGATGAAAGGTGAGGCTCGGGTTGGTAGGAGGCCAATTCTCCCTCAAAAAGACCTCCTTTGGATTCCTCACTTCATTATGAGTCCAATGAGTGATTGGAAGGCCACTTTCTCTCTCAAAATAGGGATTCTTTTAATGTTTTAGTGTTGTTTTTTTGCAAAATCACTAGTTTAGAGGAAATTAAATCTTTAATATCTTGCAAATGGTAGCTCAAATTTAGGTTACATTTTTTTAAAAATTGTTTGTATTTAAATTATCCATAGTGTAGACTTATTATTTGTTAAAAATTCACTATTTTATAAAGTGCCCAAAATTTGGGTCTCTCGGGACGCATTTTCAGCTGAGTCCAACGTCCTGTTTGCTTAAAGTCTTGCACTGATTGCTCTAAGATGCATTCTCAGATAAGCCCAACATATTTTGAGCATGAAATTTTATATTTTTTGGGGTCTCAACATTTTTGGGGGTGTGATTGCTTTTTAGCACTTGCAATCTTTGCTTTTATTCTCCTTATTGCATAATTTCATAACTTGCAATCAACACAACTTCATTTAAATTCAGCTTAAAATGGATTATTTTAAACTTAAACTCCTAACACCCTTCAACTATCATGAATGGAAGGTTAAAATGTCAATCATTCTTATAAGTAAAGGGTTGTATAGGATCACCATGGGTATTGAAGAAAAACCCAACACTGATGTTGAAAAGGTCAAGTGGTACAACTGTAGTGATGAAGCCTATGGATTACTGAGCTTGTTCACATATCCAAAATTTATCTTCCATTTAGAAACCTCCAAGACTCCCAAAGACATATGGGACACCCTAGAAACCCTATTTGGGAAGCTTAATGAGATGAGAGGTCATGAGCTTGAAAATGAACTCATAAGTCTAAGTCCTAGCAACTTTGACACCCTACAAGACTTCTTCACTAAGTTTAAGGCCCTTAGATTGAAATTTAAATAATTTGGGATAGAGAAGAAAGATGATCAATTCATCCTTTCTATTCTCACAAAGTTAGGTCCAAGCTATTCAGTCTTTGTCTCCACTTTCAATGCCACAAAAAGTGCCCTTGGCGCTACATGGAAAATGCTTTATTTGGATTCATTCATTGCCGACTTGACTAGGGAGAAAGATAAAATAATCTAAATGGGCACAATAAAGTCTACTCAACCCCAAGATTTTATAGCTAGAAATGGTAAGGATAAAACTTCAATGAAGGAGAAGAAGAAAAAGAACAAGGACCAAGAGAAGAAGAAAGAAAAGAACAATCCTGCTAAAAATAACACTGAGTCTTCCTCCTCCAATGCTAAACCTAAGAAGGAGAAGGTTAAGTGTGCCTATTGTAAAAATATAGGGTATGATGAACATAAATACATGAATAAATAAATAGATCACTTAACTCATCTTCTAGAGAAGCACAACATAGGTGTTCATGAGTCCATCAAGCAAAATTCATCTACCTAAGATTCTACTAAGGCAAAAGGCAAGGGTAAGGAGAAAGAAAATGGCAAGGCCCTTGTAGCTATACTAGCTTATACATCTTCATGGGTCTTTGACTTGGGTGTTTCTCACGACATGGGCTCTTCCCTAGTTGAGTTTTCATCTTTAGAGCCTTATAGCATGACTTCAATTAGTTTGGGTGATGACACATCAGTTTCCATTGTAGGGATAAGGTCAGTTGAAATGGAAAAAGGAACATTCAATAATGTTTTAAGTGTTCCTTCTCTTTCAACCAATCTCCTATAATTTTACCAAATCACTCACATCGGTTGGGGCATGAGAGTTGAGTTATCACCAGATTCAGTGGCTATTAGGGAGTTGCACAGTGATACTATAGTGGTAGTGGGTAGGGTAGATCACCAAGCAAGGTTATATAGCTTCTCACATTTTGCACCTAATTCTTCTCCAACAGCATTGCTGACTCATTCAGATGGAGTTAGCAAATTATGGCATGAGTAGTTTGGCCACCTTAACTACCACTACCTTGAGCAACTTTGAAAACATGACATGGTCATTGGCTTGCCTCATGTCCAATTCTCAAAAGGACTTTGCGAGGGGTGCTCCCTTGGGAAGCATCTTGAAGCAAAATTTGACAAAGGCAAAGCTTGGAGGGCTTCACAACCTTTGGAGTTAGTCCACAGTGATGTATCGAGACCCTTTCCCAAACCATCTTTCACAAGGGCCAAGTACATCCTCACTTTCATTGATAATTTCTCTAGGTACACTTGGATATATTTTCTCAAACAAAAGTCTGAAGTGTTTGAAATTTTTCTAGACTTTAAGGCTCTTGTTGAGAAATAGAGTGAGAAATCCATCAAGGTTCTTCGAATTGATAATGGAGGGGAGTATGTCAGCAACAGGTTTGAGCAATTTTGCACCATAGAGGGGATTGATTTGTATCACATAGTCACTTATAGTCCTTCACAGAATGGGGTTATAGAATGCAAAAATAGGTTCTTGAAAGAGATGGGTAGCTGTATGATTCACTCCAAATCCTTAGCACCACAGGACTAGGCTGAAGTCATCAATTGTGCTTGTTACATTCAAAACAGGGTTCCTCACAAAGCTTTGAAAGGGATAACACCCTTTGAAGCTTGGCATAAAAGGAAACCTGATGTTGAGCACCTTAGGGTTTTTGGATCCCTAGCCATAGCCTACATACTGAAGAAGAAATGAAAAGCTATGGAGTGTTAGTCTAATCCTTTCATCTTTATAGGATATCTAGATGGTGTTAAGGGGTATCACCTTCTAGATCTAGTCACTCATGAGTTGTTCATCGATAGAAGTGTCCAATTTTAGGAGAGTCCTAGAGACTCAACACTTGGCACTTCTTCTCCCTCATCGAATTTACTTCTTCATGATGATTCCTCATCAGATTCAGATTAGCCACAATAGGTTCTTGAGCCAGAGACATCTTCTTCTTCTTTAAGTTCAAAAAGCAAGGACAGTGATGTAGAGTCATCCACCTCTAGTGAGTCAGAGGATGAGGAGTTAACACCTGACTCACCCACTTTTGGGCGACTTTGGGCTAGACAGACACTTGAGAGTGTTGGCACTTGGGTAGGAGATCCTGTAAATGACAGTCAAATTAAGGGGGATTTTTAGAGAGATCCACATGCCATCTTTACTTTAGTTTCAGATCCATAGACTTTTTGAGAGGCATCAAGGGTACTTGAGTGGGATAGTTCTGTGGAGGAATAATATTCTTCCTTAATCAAAAATCACACTTGGGATTTGAATTCACTTCCTAAGGGAAGGAAGATGGTTTGATGTAGGTGGATATATCAGACCAAGTTTGTAGCAAATAGGTCAGTTGATAAGTACAAGGCATGATTGGTTGCCAAGGGTTTCTCACATGTGGTAGGCATTGAGTACTCAAAGAACTTTACACCCATTGCAAACATGACTTCTATCTAACTCACCTTAGATATTGCTATAGCACATGATTAGGATGTGCACCAGATGGATATGAAGAGTGCTTTTCTTCATGAAGACCTAGAGGAGGAGATCTACATGGAGCAGCTGCTATGATTTGTTCAAGATTTTTCCTTAGTATGCAGACTTAGGAAATATATTTATGGCCTCAAAAATGCACTTCAGGCATGGTATGCCAAGATGGATTCCTTCCTTCTCATAGCAAGTTTCACTAGGTGCCATTCTGATCCTAATGTCCACTTTTTCTAGTAGGATGACTCGCTCTTGATTCTAGTTCTTTATGTTGATGACCTTTTGATCATTGGGAGTTCTTCATTAGCTATTGTAGTAGTGAAGGCATCTCTCTAAGATAAATTTGACATGACAGACTTGGGTTTGTTGAACTAATTCCTTTGCATCGAGATCTCATAATCAAATTTAGGGATTTATCTTGCATAGCCTAAGTATGCTCTTGACTTATTGGCTCAATTTTACATGGCTTATTGCAAGCCATCTTTGACTCCCATTCTATCAAGAGTCAAGCTTGAGGCTCATTGTTATTCACCATTGGTTGATGCCACTCAATATTGACAACTTGTTGGTAGTCTCATCTACTTGACTCACACCAAGCCTGGCATATCATATGTAGTGGGACTTGTCTCTAGATTTATGCAGGACACTCATGAGCTACATTGAAAAGTAGCTAAGAGGATCGTACATTACATATAAAGTTCACATAGATATGGGATTCATTATAGATTTGGCATATAGGTTGACTTGGTTGGATATATAGATTCAGACTGGGCTAGCAATTCACAAACTCACAAGTCCACTTCTGGTTGCACTTTCTCTCTAGGTTCTGGTCCTATTAGTTGGTCTAGAAAGAAGCAAAATGCTATTGCTACATCATCCATAGAGGCAAAGTACAGGGGAGCTATTAATGTAGCTAATGAGGTTATTTGGCTTTAAAGGATTATTTTTGAGTTTAGAATTCCTATTAGGTAGCCCACCATCATTTATTGTGAAAACTAGAGTACCATTCAGATTTGCAGGAATCCAGTTCAACACCAGCAGATCAAGCACATAAAGATTCACATGCATTTCATTTGGGAGCTTATTCATAGTCAGGTCATTGACTTAATCTTTTGCTATTCTTTAGAGTAGGTTGTAAATATCTTCACCAAACCTTTCACCGAGAGCAAGTTCATTCATTTACGAGTTCTTCTTGGGGTGCGGTCTACATTTGCAATAGCATCATCTTTAGGGGGGCCTTCTAGCCTTCTCATTTATTTGTCTCTTTTGGGGGGGAGTTTTTTCATATGGTTTTTCTCCTTTTCTCTATCTTATGGTAGATTGATTTTGTACATGGGTACCTCATCAGGCCTAGTTGTCGGGACCCATTTTATATTTCCACATTGCCCACCTAAGTTGCACTTATGAGGGGGTGTTAATGTAGGTTTTTATTTTTCCCTATTATTTAATTAGGGAATATTATATATTTGTGCATACATAGAGTTTTCCTACATTTTTGGGATAGGCTAGCTTATGTGGAGATATGTGTCATAGATGTGTCATAGGCGTCATAAGAATGTCATAAGTAACTCCTTTGACCGGCTATTTTGGGTATGGGAGTTACTTCTCTATTCTTAGCACCCTGTCACCACCTTTCATGGAAGAGTTACAGTCTATTCTTGGGGTGCTTTGACCACCTTTTATGGAGGAGTTACTTATGTGCTCTCATATATGTATTCTTCACTTTAGCCATCTTACATTAATGGAATATTGGATTTTCTCCAAATTGTCTATGTAATTAGATCTTGTTTTATTTCATTTACCTTAGCATTTTGTGGTATTCACTTGCTTCATCCTGTGCAACCATGACTCGTGCATCCTCATTATTTAGACCTTGGTGAATCCTCTGATATTAACTTGTGTATATCCATTTCATACTAATCTAGCCTTGTTCCTAGTGACTTCTCCATCTTCATTTAACTTGTTTATAAACATCCATTTTGTGATGATTATGTTTTTATCTTAAGGCCTAGGAACTAGTTCCCAAGTCTCATTATACTCTATTTGATCTAACTCATCATTAATAACACCTATCTAAAATTTGTCTTTGATTGATTCTATAATAATCTAATGTTCAATCTTGGGTAATAGAGAAACATTCTCTTGATTTTGATTACTTACCGGTCTTCTCCTAGTTTATATACCCGTATTCTTATTGCTAATGATTTGAGATTTAAGATGATGTCTCTAAATATATCTTAAGGGTCTTTTTGAGACCCATCTCTCTTCAAAATATTATTATTCCTCATCACTATTTAATTCTAAATTCTCTAAATTATTCTTTAACTGTGAGTGAGATTTCCTTGTTTCATCAATATTTACATTGGTACTTTCCACTATCTTTTGTAGTCTCTTGTTATAACATCTATAAGTTGAGATCATTGATGAGTATCCTAAGAATATGCCTTCATAAAATATATAATAAAACTTACCCAAGTCTTCATTATCTATTTTTATGAAGCATTTACTCCCAAACACTCTAAAGTGTTCTACATTTCTAGGTCTACCCTTCCATAGTTCATAAGGAGTCTTGTTGCCATTAGTATGTATCTATCCTTTATTCAAAATGTAGACAATAGTTCTTAATTCCTCTCTCCAATATCCATAATATAGTATAGACTCATTCAACATAGTTATATCTATATCTTGAATTATCCTATTCTTCCTTAACACTACCCCATTCTGCTGAGGTGTCCTAGATGCTGAGAATTGTCTCCTTATTCTATAAACCTCATAGAAGTCATCAAACTTATTGGACCAAAACTCTCATTCTCTATCAAATATTAGGTACTTGATCTTCCCATTCTTCTCATTCTTAAAAAGGGCCTTTAATCCCTTAAACTTTTCAAGAGATTCTAATTTCTCTTTCAAGAATGTAACCCAAGTCATTCTTGTGTAATCATCAATGAGTAGCATGAAGTAACTATCTCCTTAAATGATTTGAATTCTTGTATTCCCATAGAGATTAGTGTGGATTAAATCCAAGGTTTTTATGGTAGAGTAATAATTAGACTTGAACCTTCTTCTAGCCTTCTTACCATGTTGACATGCCTTGTAAAGTATGTTTGTAGGTTTGATGATCTTAGGCATGTTCTTCACATACTTTTTAGTGATAATTCTAACTATATTGTCAAAGTTTAGGTAGCCTATCCTTTTCTACCATATCCAAATTCCATCTATCTTTCTCGTGAAACATATCTCCTTATTGATCTCATTCAATACATATAATTTGTTCTCAATCATCTCAGCATTATCAATTAGCATTCCTAATTTGGATCTCCTTATCTCACATAATCTATCATGAAAGGTTAGTGTGTGTCCTTGATTGCAAATTTGAATTACACTAAGAAGTTTATGTTTCAAACCTTCTACATACAACCAATTTTGGGTCTTGGTCTTCCCATTGTCCAAACTCAAGACACCCTTGCCAATTATATTGGTAGTTGTGTTATCTCTAAACCTCATTATTCCTACATAATTCTTCTTTAAAGAGATGAAATTATTTCTGTCTCCTATCATGTGGCTTGAATAACCACTATATATATACCATTTCATGCCTTCACCTTGAATGTGAAAAGTATTATGAGATAACATAGAATCCTCTTTGGTCTTATGTTCCTCCTTGGTAAATAGTCCATCTTGCTTCTTGAGCTCAATATGATTCATCCTAAATGGCTTTGGCTTCGATACTAATGTTTTATCCTTTTTGTGCATTCGATGAGATTCATATGTATTTTATAATCTTGTATACCTTCCAAATTTATTATATTAGAATCTTTTAATATGTCATGGATTGTGACAAATGTAGTAAATAATATTCTTATACTTACCATGATTCCAAGATGACTTATCCTTTATTGCATTGAGCTACTTGTTTAGTTTTTTTATATTTAATTCTTGACTTTTTTGAATTCTCATGCTCTCTCTCAAACTTTATCATTTTGTATATTAGTTGTACATGCTCAATCGTCAACTAGTCATACTCAAATTCCTTTGAGTTGAACCTTATGTTGACATATTCTAACTAACTATTGAGATAATTGATAGCCTTATTTTGATGCTTCAAATCATCAAGGGATCTTATGAAATTAGCTTCAAGGTATACTTCAACTTCTCCTTCTTCACTATCATAATATACTTCTTCATCATACATGTCATCTTCTCCCTGTTGATCACAAGACATCTTCTACTTCTTCAGATCATTATCAAGCTATTAGACTTGTCACAAAGGACCAAGGTCTAATACCAAATTTTGTAATCTAAATGAATTGGGGGGTTGAATCAATCCTCAAAAACTTTCTTTAAAAATCTTACTTAAGTAATCATAAATCATTTAAACAAGCATGTACACCTTAACAAGTATAAGCACCAATCCATAATAGCATGAAACACATGAACATAGTATATATGTGAAAAAATATAAAGGGGAATAAAATACATTGATGATGAAAATGTACTACAATCTTATAATACAAACACCAACTTTAGTAAAGCACCCACTTCACATGGAGCACTGACCCCAACTAGCTAAGCACCAACTTACAAGGAGGTACCAACCTCCTAGATGAATCAAAAACAACTCAACCACCTAAAAAAATTGATTACATTAATAATACCTTTTTCCTAATACAAAATATTATTATCTTATTCCTCATCTCTTTTCACACTTCTATCCCTCTCAAACTAGCCTCTTTGGCCTCTTCGCTCAACTAGGTCTCTTCAAGATAGATTAGGTCATATGACCTTGATATTCCTCTATAATAAATCTATTATATATTCATTACATTTTATTCACACATATATTATGGTATACAAGACCTCATTTTGCTCAACAATTTGTTATTCCATTGGCTTGGACTCCCATTCTCTAACTAGTTAATTGGGCCTATTAGGTCTTGTTCTTATACAAGCATCTAGCTCACACACCTTGTGGTCAAACATACACACTTTCACACTTGTATTAATTTTTTAAATAGGTAATATAACACTTTAAAATCACTAATAAACCAATACATTATGGTGGCCATAACTTAATATCCCAAACTCTCATTTAGGCCTTAAGGAGACCTAATAGGCCTTCTTAATAACATGTTACCCTTTGATCTTATTGAAACACTTTAAAACTTTAAAAATTGTAGGAAAACTTCACATGACACTAAAATATAACTTATAAAACTTCAATATATGTCCAAAACACCTTTTAGGTTCAACTATCACTTGAACCTTTTCTCAAAACATTGTTCACAATAGGCCTATGCATACACAAAAAATCTATTTTGAACAACTAAAACATCAACTCAATTTTTCAAAAAAAACCATGGAAAAAATAACATATAAAGAGTAATTATGACCTAAATTTCATCAAAAAATTAATTATATGATTCAAATCAAGGTATACATGCTCAAACTCTTCTCTACAAGATGTTTACTCTTAACTGCCAACTGGCTTAAAACCATAGTCAAGGAAATAGGAACTTTTGACACCTAATTTAACATAATAAACGGTTTTAAATGAATTAAAATGATATTATAACATTATTATAAAAACCTAAAATAAATATATCATAATATTTGATGGAAACTATTGGTCTTACAAACCAATCTGTTAACTTTCTCTCTCGTAGTCTTTACTCAGCCACACAAGCCATTTTGGATTCAACGTTACAACCTATTATAATAAATTCCAAGATTATGAAAATAATGGATAGATCAATCAATTAAAAAAAACAAAAACGTATACATTTTATTATTTATCTTAGGGAAAAGAGCCTCCAATTCATCACTACAACTTGCTTACCCAAAACTGCTAGTTTACCTTAAAACATAGTAATGGTGATAATGACCTTCAACACCTATGTGGACACTTTTAGAGAATTAAAATTAATATTTATGATATTAAAATATCATTATAGTAATATAAAATAGATATATAACATGTTCATATGGAAATAATGGTCTTGCTGACCCATCTCATAATCTCACACCTTCATTATCTTATTTACACTAAACAGGTCAAATTATGAGCAACATTTTCATCATATTTATTGACCTCAAAAAATTATATCCAAAATTAATATGTATTACAAGTCTTTAAAAACATATTAGTACAATCAGATTCATCCCTAATCCATGATGACACATCCATATTCAACTTCTCACTTCTGCCTGGTTTTCTCATTATCTGCACCATTATGTCTATTAGTGATACATCAACTTGTATGAATAGTTTAACACACCTAAGAGATATAAAATACTAAAAAACCACCATGGAAATCTAATACAAGTCTTAATATTTGATTTCATCAATTATAAACTTTGACTTGATGAAATTTGCTTACTATACTAAACATTTGAAAAATAAGGCCTTTCTTGTAGGGTCCACTCACTCTCCTAACAAAAAAATCACACTTGGAGGTGCCTGGGAGAGTTGGATACAACATCAAATCACATAAATATATATATCAAACTATTATGAGAACTTTAGAATAATATATTCAACATTGAGCCATTGTTAGGGTTCTTTGAGGGCTTTAATCAACTTCTAGTCTTAATGATCATTCATAAAGCTTAGTACCTTATTCTAAAAACTAGTGCTTGAAACTTTGAGATAGGTAATTTACCCATCTACCATGAATATATTATATCCTTATGAAAATTATACACATTATAATGAACACTTGACATACCTTTTCAAGTAAAGATCCCTTGATTCTGTGCACTCAAGAGAGATCAAAACACTTTTTATTGCCTTAACCTTCAAATTTTGACCTAATACCTAGTCAACATATTTGAAACAACATGAGATATCTCTATCAATGCACACATAATCACACTTAACTTGGAAAGTGATATTGATACCCCATTTGGCCACCATCTCTCTCTTTTCTCTCTTAGGACTTTGACCTATAAGTCACATTAGGCCTTGAAACTGACCTTCAAGTTTCTTTTCATGTGCTCTCCACATTAAACACATGTTCATACAACATCTATTATAGCATCTTATTTATATATTTAATAGAACATATTTGTAGCTCATTTAAGCATCTTAAAAGTTGTTTATTCAGATCTTTAGAGCTTGACTAAAGATCTTTATAGCCCACTTGGAGCATCTTTATAGCTATTTATTTAGATATTCAAATATTGATTAAGGATATTCATATCTCACTATGTTTTATGCCAAGTCTTCATATCAGGCATACAAGCTTATGCCCCACACACCATGTATTTTGACATTAATGACATCAACTTCAACATCAAATAATATCAACCTTGACATCAATGACAACACTTCTCAATAATAGAAACAATGATCAAACTTTTGGTTCATACCTTGATGGTCGTATAACATCCTAATTTTTAGCTCACTTTCATGCCTTGTGACATTCATCAAACACTTGACAGTCATCAATATTTTGGTTGAAAACATCAAAAATATTATAATACATAAACACCTTGGTCTCAATTATGTCCTAAAAATAGGTTAGTATCAAGTGTTGTGGTCCTCATGGAAGACTTCATATGATAATTTAATGGTTCACACATGATGCCTAGGGAAATTATTTTAATTTTTCCCCTCTACATGGGAATCGATACACCATAAGTGAAATCATTTATTATGTGTCTGGTTAGATAGAATAAACTACATAAATGATTCCATATTTAAAACATGTACCTCCACCATCAAGTTTAATTTTGTATCTTTTTTACCAAAATACTTAGCACTTAGTGTAGCCTTTATGGCCTCTCAAGATTCATAGAATGTCCATATAGAAATAGCATGTCAGATTGGAAAATTTAATGCCCCCAAAAACCATTACTAATGTTGTATAAGGTGAAGCACATATTAAATCTTAGACACCAAGGTCTTAAGTTTGGTATCATATGTGTAGATACTCTAACCTAATTCTTGATTGATCTCCTTATGTGCATTAACCCTGTATTACTCAAATTCTTAGATGTTAAATTATTTAAGGAATGTTGTATGCACTTGAATCTTCTCACCTTGATAATTCTACTAATTCTAATAATTTAACCCATAACATATTCCATATATAATTAACTAATATCCTATTTCCCACATTAAATTACCTATATCCCATAAACCTTTTGCTACCCTTACAACTAAGTAATCACATTCATTAGCTTACTAACTAAGTCTACTTACCTAATAACCTACCCATTAACCCACTTGCCAATTTAAAAATACCTTTTATTCACCTGCCCATCTACCACCCTACTAAAATATATATTCCTACATCCATAATCCCTAATGGAGATTATAGAATTGGAGAAGTATAGAATATCCTCTAATTTAACCCTTTTCCTCTAGAATCCTCTATTTTATGGGTTTTCAAGGAATTAAAAATTTCTTATAAATTATTTGACCATTGATATTAATGGCTCAAAATTAAATTTGAACCATTGATTTTACCTCCCATGGCTTATATAAACAATACAATCCATCCATAAAAAATAACTTAGAAAACTTGAAGCCAAATTGTAACTTGGAAGCCTTGAGAGCATACTTGTAGCCATTCTTGCATACTCGTAGCCTTGTTAAAACCATCATCAAGCCATCAAAAATACATTTAAGCCATTATCAACCATAATAAATCAATATAATAATTAACTTATTTTACATTCAAAATTAGTTTGATAATCTTGGAGATGAGTTATGGGAGTTAAAATGATGGTAAGGTATTCCATTGTAAGTGTCTGATCATGTCTTTATCATCTCTATTTGATGTTATTTGCATTTTGGGTTTTATTTCTAAAAATAGTAATATACAAAGAATCCATAATTTTTTCTACATTTTGATGAACACGGTGGCAGCATACTCCCTAAATATAACCTATTGAGCTTTATGGATTTAATTTAATAGCTAATAGGTACAACTAGATGATAATCAAAGGTTATGTTTGACAAAATCATCATGTATAGGATAATTATGATATTTCATTGGTACTCATGATATTGCATTCACGGTGTTGTATTTGGTTGAGTGATATTATGTTAACATTATATTTTAACCATTAAAGGTCTTGGGTTTTGACAAGGTGTCACCTTTATTTAATATTGCTAATTTAAAAGTAGTGATATTGTTCTGGTAATCATGATATTGCATTAATAATTATGGTTTTGAGATATTTTTAGGTTATCCTATCATAATAATTTTTATTTTGTTTTAACGTCTATGTAAATTCTTTTATCTATTTTTTGTTTACAAGAAGAGGTTATTGTGCCTTTTGTGTATAATAAATATGTCTGGTTAAGAATCTAATTGTTGTTTACTCACCTGAAATAGCACTACTTTGATATTTATGGCATCTAAATATGACTCACAACATCATCATCATAAATTATGATATTGTCATCTTAGGAAGATTAGATAAAGTTTAGTTACTTCTACTTTGTAGTTTTAGTCTAATTTAATCCTTTATTTGGTTTTTTTGTTTGTAGGCAAGATTAGTGATATAACCCCTTTTAAAAACCTATTTAATTATTTTAGGTGTAAAAATCATTTTGGGATAACCCCATATTTTTGAGAGGTTTTTTGTTCAAAGTTTATTATGTGTTGTCAATAGGAATAACATATAGGAGGATTCATTTCTAGACAGAATATCCCATCCTAAACTTTTTATCTATCTATTGTAAAACCACTCATTGAATAGTATCAATTTTGATTAGTAATCTACAATCTTGCTTTATTAATAGCAATATTGTAATTTAATAATTTTAGGAATAGTTTGGTTTATTATTTAAACTTTAAGCTAGGCACACAAATCCTTAGGGTAAAACTGATAAGAATACATTATTGTTTTGTGATTGTGTGTGTGTGGATATATTCATCAATATCCTCTAAGGTCCCATTTTATTGGAAAATTTTAATATATAATAAAAAATTCTAATCTACTATAGTTATATGAAAGCATTTTAAATATTTTGAAGCATTTTGGATAACTATCTAGATATTTGTAGTTTTGTACTTTATTGCAATATCGTTAATCTCAAAGTTTGACATCACCTTGATAATCATGGTTTTGAACTAATAGTCACACTTTTATATAAGCCTATTTGTTGACTATCATGGTTATCTATCTACTATAATATCACAACTCATGATTTACATTTTTACTTGATAGATATAATATCATAATCTCTGGTTGTGGTTTTGTAGGGAAGTAGTAGTTCTGTCTTGAATCAAACTACTAACCTTTTTTGTGTAGGACCCCTCAAGATAAAGGCACCCAATTTGTTTCTCTAATCTTTTTGTTTACAAGAAGGGTGCCAAAAATTTATAATTTAGTCTTGTTATTTGTATATACTAGGTGTTTTGTGATTTGATTGTTCATTTTTGTACTTCCTCACATAGGTAATTAATTGGTAAAATTAATCATGTTTTTTATTCTTTGTTAGTCCATTAAATATAAGATATCATGTGACATGGAATTCATCCCCACATGAGTCTAGTCACTAGGGTTTGGTGTCATGGATTTCATCAAAATGCATTCAACCAAACTATGTGTTTTGATAGAGTATAAATATCAGGGATAATTATCACTAGGCCAAATAGTTGACCCCATATAGGTCATATATGAAGTGGAAGAGTTAAATATTTAAACCAATCATTAGACATCACCCTATATATACTTGATCCCCGCCATACCTAGTGTATATTAAGGACTCCCCAAGAAAACTTTGTGTAAACTTAGCTTAGGACCCATTGACCATAATAGGTATTTTTTTACCAGAGTCAAGATCAGCTCCTAAGAAGATGTTAAGTATATATGGGGTCAAGAGAGTTATATTTATTTCATAATGGGTCATCAGCCTACAACCTCAACCACAAATTTGTAAGATAGTGTGAACATCATGTTACAAACACTTTTTCAATTTACTAAATTAGGACTTATGGCTGAAGGGTTGTTTGCATGTCATGCTAAAACCCATGTTGTTTTGTAACTAAGTTAGTCACTCCCATTTCTATTTTAAAACACCTAGACACCCTTATGACAAATCCTATTTTTAAAACCACATCAAACATCTATTTTATATCTTTAATTTACCCCTTTTGAATACAACTTTTGTCTTGAAACCAAAATATTAGTGGTCACTCATCCTTCCAATCTTCATTGTCATCTTTTGACTAGATATTATCAACATACATAACCTTGTCAAGTTTTAATCTATAACCCATCACTTCCCTATAATTTACCTTCTCATACTTAACACCCATCCAATCATCTCTTTGCTAGTGTGAAAGGTACTTGATCACTCTATATACTAGTCTTCTTGATAGATTGAACTCTTGTAGAGTTTTAGTTTTTGATAATCCTTGGTCATTCTAATATTCAAATCTCTCTGAATGTAAATCATCAAATTTTATTTGACCACCCTTATATTTTATTTATATACCAAATTATTATTAAAATCCACATCATCTCCCATCACACCTAATCACTTTTACCATCCAATATATTAATCCAAACCCATGACAAACTTCTTAGAATGGGACAAGGATCCAACCAAGAGAATGACTTCTTGCAGAACTCAGGGGATTAAAATTTGGATCATGATGGCACACATAGTTATATGCACACTCCTAGAAGATAATATTATTGATTCACAAATAACTTCTTCTATAGTGATGAAGTTATAACATAATTTAGCCAATATATATATGAAAATTATGACCATATTCTAGCTCAATTAATCATAATGGATGGCGCACTAACTCTAAGCTTTGATCACAATATTTTACAAAATTTGGTCCACCCATTCACTCAGCCTAATACTCCCTATCAACATGTTGATACGAACCACACACTTGAAGAAGAGGAACATGTGGACCACAAACAATAAATTGAAGAACAAGAACAAAAACAATAAGTCCCTATCCAAAATAACCACATCAAGGATAATAGGAGACAAACCACCTTAGAGTATTGATTAGATCAACTCACACAAAAATTAATTCCCTAGCCTCCCAATTTTTTACACAAATTATATGACCATCCTCCCCAATAAAAAATATCGATAACTCTAGTAAACCACACATAAGTCATGCCCAAACCTATAATCCTCTTGGGGATAAATAATTTGCATAAGAATGGAAAATGATGAAAGAAACTCTCCAACAAATTTACCCTCACATGAAAGAAATGAAATATAAATATGAATATTTTTACTCTTCTCCCTTAGATATGAGCATTCTACAAACTCCTTCCTCTCCTCATTTCGAGGTGCCCAAATTTGAAAAATATCAAGGGAAAGTTGATCCCCATGGCTATGTTTATGAATTTTATATGGCTTGCCATGAAATTGTATATGATGACACCTAATTACTAAGAATTTTCTCAAAGAGTATCATAGGACCATCACTATAATGGTTCATGAATTTTCCAAAAGGGTTTATATCTAGTTTTGGAGAATTGATTGAATAATTTGTAAGACATTATTCATTCAACATAGAACATGATGTCTCCATTATAAATCTTTAAAATACTAAGTAAAGGAATGGGTAAAGTTTTTCCTCTTTCTTAAAATGTTGGAGAAGCTTGGTAAGCTGCTTTCAATACACAGTACTAGAAAAAGAGTTGGCCCAGCATATTTGTTGACAACCTCAACATAGAGATAAAATATCATTTGAAACTCCAATGTGCTAAAAAAATTGATGAAATTATTGAAAATGGGATACAAATTTAGAAAGCACTTATTTAAAATGGAACAATCAAATTATACACTTGAAATAAGCATAAGTTTTGAGAGAAGAAATTGGATAGTAAAGTTGCATAGGATATTCTTTTGATATTCATGCATATTGTATTTAATTTTCATTTATATGTATTTTTATTATCCTCCATGACTTGTAATAGGATTATAATATGTATAATCTCCTCTTTTAGTACCAAAGTATAAGAATAATGTGAATAATATGATAGTGTAAATGACTATATATATGTATGCTTTTATGAAGAAAAGAGTTCGACCTTTGTTGAGATCAATATAGACTCTTTGGTTATGGTTACCTATTATATTTATTAGGTTGTTCCTTTTTTGCACTTTTAATGTTAATGTTTGTATTATTTCTATCTAATTTATTCCTTTATGCTCTATAAACATTAATAAATTATTAGTAGTTCCTAATTCCTATCTAATGCACAATCATTCATCTCTATTATGCTTCTATTTTCCCTACTCAATATGAATTATATAATTATCATGTGAAATTAAATAAAAATAAGTTATCCTCATCCTTATCATGTTTTAATGTTTTAAGAACCTCTCCTAATAATGGTGTGGTGAGTGTGAAAACACTCACTCTAGAGGAAACTATGCTAAGATAGTTATCAAGGTAAAGAGACATTGAGACATGGTTATAACAAAAAGTATGGATTTTATATAAGAAGAATATAAATGGACTAGTCTTACCATAAGTGAAATTATCTAAGATTACATCTATGGAGAGATATACAAAAAAAATTGGTGCACATTACATGAACTAATACTTAATTGTTTGACAAGACTAGAATACTATTTATTTAACCCAAGAATGAACGAGACAATCATTTGGACTGAATAGAAGATAGACCAGCTACTGAAACTAAAAATTGATTGGATGAGATCAATAGACTATTGGGTTACTACCACCATAGACAGATACATAACCAAGTTTGTAGTACAAGGATATATAGTGTTCAAAGCTGCATAGGCCCTATTTTTACAAAGAATTAGAGGAAAATGTTTACAGTGAATACCTCTCCTTATGAAGATGTTGGTTATGGATAAGGCCATGGTGCTTACTCCAGCTAATATGGAGTAGTCACTTTGGGTGTATGGGGTGTGTGCAACATGATGGTGGATGATAGTTAGATGAGTAAGTAATGATTAAACCTAAATCTAGAATGGATATATGAGGGAAGAAGAGTCAGAATAAAAGTATATATTCATAATGATAACTATGATAACATAAAAAATGGAATAAATAGAAGAATACCTAGGTAGCTGTGAGTAGAGGTAAGAGTAGTAGTAGATTATATGATGAATGAGTATGAATATGTGATGAGAAATAAGATGAATGAAGGATGAAGAAAGAAGATAATGAATGTTGGTAGATAGAACAAAGTGATGAAGAAAGAGATAAAGATGAGATGTTCAAAGAAGAAGGTGAGAATAGTTTATAAGTAGAGGAGATAGATGATAGATGCAGTACATAGCTACAATAAAGGGTATTGTCAGAAGAATAAAAATTATGTAAAGAAATAGAACATAGTCATAGGTTAATAATAGGTTTAGGTGTAGGAAAATAAGAAGCCATAAGATAGAACCATTCACTAAAAGAGCACATGTCTCCATAACCAAATATTTTATATTTTATCAAAAAATTCAGCCAAGTGATCAGGAAGGTAATAGTTGGGAAGGACCATTTTTAAAGATTGTGAATCATTGGGGTACTAAAATTTAAAGAAAATTAATTATAAAGGCTTTAAAATCCATAGGTATTGTTAAAACTAAATAAAGAGAATGAATAACATAAAAACATAATGCACATGTTAAATCTCATAGTGCACAAATTAGTAGGCAAGAAGGATCACCCAAAACATAGCCTCCTTTAGTAATAGATAAATAATAGAATCTATTAACCCCAAATTACACAATGGGTCATCTAGGAGGATTCATAAACTTAGTAATCTATGATGATTATATAGACCCTAAATAAGACCTAATAACCTATGAGATGAGATGGAAATATAAGGGTATCAATGATGATGCTATCAAAAAGTTCAAGTTATTAGGGGAACTAGCCAGTAGAGAACTTGAGTTAATATGTCAAAGATACATTTAGTGATAAAATATACAAGATGTTGAAAACTATCTTGTCATAGAATTCAAGATAAATAAATGTGCAAGCTTGACCATCTAAGACCTAAAGGAGATAAGGAAAAAGTCTAGAGAATCAGTTTGTGACTATGATGATTGATTTTTCTATGTGATGAATAAGGTAGAATTTACCTTAATAGACAAAGACAAAGTTACATGGTTTTTTGAAGGACTACATTTTAGAATCAAGTTTTCTACTATGAAAACTTAATATGCTAGAGCTACTGCCTTACATGTCGAGAAAATTAAAGATTATGGTGAATCTCCTATTACCATTTCTAAGATTAAAAATACACTACATGATTTTATGAAGAGATTGGAGAAATACCATGAGGTAGATAAACCTAAATTGAATCTTTGATGTATGGAGTGTGGAAAGGAAGGACATCATAAGAATGATTGTCTTAAGATCAATAATTTTTTTTGTGAAATCTGTTAGGTAGTGGTGCATGTAATAATGTAGTACCATCTTCTAAAAAAATATGTCAAGTATCCATAGAACCTGTATTACAATTTTTTTAAATCAAATAATCATGATGAAAATAACTATAGGGATTTGCATGATATCATGTAAAACATCACTAAAAATGTATTTTCCAACACCACGTAACAAAATTTCCTCTGTAAAGTAGATGATTCCAAGCCCAAAGGTTGATAAATGTTGTGTGATCTAAATAGGTCCATAATGGATTCCTAGTTCACTATAGTACCAACCTCAAAGTTTGGTAGGTTGGACCCCTCCTTCTCGACATTGGAAACCACCATCTTTGTACTACTAATATGCAACACCCTAGAGCTTAGCTATGATGTAGAAGTAAAAAATTAATTAGACCCCACCAACTGTGTAACAACAATTTAGAATTAGATATAATAACTAACAACACTAACATTAGAACATTGTGCAGCAACAAAGAGGATATAGAGGTGGATATTAGTCCAATAGAGGAGATAGAGGTAGATATAAAGGAGGTTACCAAGGTAGTAGAGGGAATAAATATCAATATCCTCCTCTACAATGTTATCTATGTGAAGAATACAATCATGTAAAATGAAATTGCCCTATGAATCCTCAAATACATTCCTATTACACATATTATTGAACATCTAACCATCATGACATAAAATATTATCCTATTTTAGAGAATAAAATAAAGGTCAAGGCCATCTAAAATGTGAATATGATGAGTGCATAGCCTAAGGAGAATGTGTTCTTAAAAACTATTACATGGAAACAACATGCATAAAAAGGCTTGCCTCTACTTAAAATGGCTTAGGATCAGGGAATATGAAAAGAAAAATAGGATAAATACCCAAACCCAGCTACAGAAAAGGGGATTATGTATGAAGTTGCATAGATGTTTAAAAACATCCAACATAAAGACACAACTAAAGGAGATGTTATAGTAATAGATGCACAAATTTATGGTTAGATCATGTACATTATATGTGAGGAGGGATTTTCCATTATACTAATAGATATTCTAAAAAATTTAAACACACTATGCAATGAAGACATCTCATAGAACATCACAAACCTTCTATATAATATTCTAGAGTGTGAAAAATGTGGATAATAGAAGATAGAAAAGCTAGACTGGTATGTCAAACAAATAATCCTTGAGATTTAGATGCATGAATTGATATTGATTTTTTAGGATATGAGATTAAAAATGCTATCTTTAATTTTGGTAGCATAGTCAACATGATTCTTAAGTCTACATGGGAAGCTATTGGATGATTAGTTTTAAGTTGCAACCTAGTAACTTTGAGTTTAGATGTTTATGAAAGGGTTGATCTTAATGGTAGATTAGAATATGTTGAGATTAAATTCATAGAATCAACCCTAAAATGTGACTTTGAAGTCATCAACATGAAGATAATATCAATACATTACCCTATACTGATTAGCAAGAAATCGGCATATGATGGTCAAATGACTATCAACATGGTGTAGAATCAATTAGAGTCACACCAAGGAGATAATGTTGTTGTCATTCATCTAAATAGAGTGCATAAACCTTACATAATTCTAGCTAAACTATATTCTCCATACATTATGCAAGGAACCAATTGGATGAAGGTGAACTCTGAGTAAAATCCAAAATCTCTACACCTAACTAAGCGTAACTTCTTATAATAGAATACCAAACCTTAGGTATAGTCATTACTCACTCAATAGCTAAAGACATCAAAATAATGGAGGCCCAAATGAGTAGTTACATAGATGGTAGTAAACCAGTTTCTTATAGAATATTATTCATCTATGTCTACAAAATCCCCTACTTGATTAGAAGTTGACATCCTCTATCAAGATGATGATCACATATATGAATATATAGAACCAACTAGAGAAGGCACTTTTCCATGGAAAATAACTTCATCTATTAGTGGAGACTCAGACACCTACCTACTCAATTAGGATTAAGGTTATCATGAACTCTGACCAATGAGAATGGTATTTAAGCATGAGCAATAAATTCATATGTATTATGCAATTAAGGATATAAATGACTTAATTATGTGGTTATAAGTCCATGCACCTACCATTAGCCATTGAGCCATTACTCTAAATTATGTTCTAAAGGGATCTATTTTGACATGGTGGGTAATTCATCAAAATGACCAACTTGAGTGGGATGATGCCTATGACCTCATGATCAATAAGTTCTAGATACCCCAGTTTATCCAAATGAATTGGCCTTTATTTCAAGAAGGTGATTGTCTAGAAATTCATATTCCTAAATGTGTTGAAGTTTTGATTGAGGAACATGTGGCACCAAATTAATGGGTTCACATTTTCCATTATATAGTTATTCCATTACCATCCACATGGTATATGCTTCAAGAGCATATAAGGGAGACAAAGCATTGTGCACAGTTCCAAAGTGAATTTATTCAACGATTTTTTTAAATATGAAAATACTCTAGTTCATAATGTACTCCATAAAATCAAACAATTCTTATGTCATGGGTGGGTAGAAGATTTAACCACCATGAAAGAATTTACTATGCAAAAGAACATAGCTTCTAATCTTAATTTGGCATTATAAAGATACAAATATGACAAGAAGGAAGAAAATATCTTTTGCATCTATGTCACCAAATACAAAATAAATAAGAAGACATTAAGGATTTTGATTATAATGGTGATCTAGATTTGATTAATTTATTTGAAACTGAATGGCTTGCAAAACAAGTAAAAGACACTAGTACAAAACCTACTAAACAAGATAAGTTACATACCATATTAATTATAGAACAGGAAGGGTAATTTAAGATACAAGAATATATTTATGAATAAAATTACAATATGTACTATCAACCCAACAAAAATCATGTAGTGAACATCAAAATTGAAGAGATCCCAAAATTAGCAAATATAGGTCAATATTAGATACAAGCTAAAATTTTCAAATTTATGTAAATTTTGAGGGATTATCAAGATGTTTTTCCCACTAAATTATTAGAGGTTCTAGGATTTGATCCATCTTTAGGTGATATACATATCAATCTAAATGAGTGTGCATGACCTACAAAGAAATGACCATATAATGTAAATCTAAACAAGAAGATGGAAGTGAATGCTAAACTTTATAAGATGTAGGATGCAAGAATAATCTATCTAGTAGAAAAGGTAGATTGGGTAATCCTTATGATAATGCATCCAAAGAGTCTAGGGAAAATTTGAGTATATGAGGATTATCTCATTTTGAGTGATGCCTATGTAAATGATCCATTCCCACTTCCATTCATAGATGAAGTTTTGGAATCCATCAAAAGGCATGAAGTCTACTCTTTCATAGATGGTGTTAGTAGCTATCATCAAATAACAATCATAGAAGAAGACAAATCAAAAATGACTTTTATCATAGAATGGGGATATTTTATGTATAAGGTCATGATTTTTGGCCTTAAGAATGCACCTACAATTTTCTCTTGCATAGTGGTGACTGCATTCAAAGACTTTATTCATGACTTCCTAGAAGTATATCTTGATGATATGGCATTCTTTTCCTTATTTAAATAACATTTGTCTAAGTTATGCATACTTTTGGACTGATGTTGAGATCTATGCATTATACTAAATTTAAATAAATATCTATTCTTTACACCCTTTTGTGTTTTATAGGACATGTAGTATGCAGTAAAGGCATTCTAGTAGATCAGGTAAAAATTGTAATAATTTTGAGTATGCCTCCACCCATCAATTCCATTAAAGTGCAATATTTTTTTGGCAACACAAGCTACTATAACTTTTTTATCAAAGGCTATGCAAATATTTCATATCTATTAGAATATTTACTATACAAAAATTCAATGTTTGTTTGGACTTCAGAGTGCCAAGCAATCTTTATTGAATTGATGCAGACACTAGTTACTACACCCATCCTCATCTTTCCAAACTAGAGAAAGCCATTTCTCATACATGTGGATGCTTTGGGTATCACATTAGGTGTTGTGCTTATGCAACCAATATATGGTTGACTCAATCATCCTATCCATTTTTCCAACCAAAACTCTCTAACATAGATAAAAACTACAAAACCACTAAGAAAGAAGCATTAGTTGTCATGTTCACACTATATAAATTTTGACATTATCTACTTGCAACACCATTTGAAGTATTCATTGATCATCAATCCCTATGATATATTTTTAACAATATGATGCCCCAAGGACATATCTCTTGATGGTGGATGTTATTTTAAGATTTCTAATTTTTCATTAATTTAAAGCTAGGAAGAGATAACATGGGACTAGATCATCTCAACCACATTCCAAATGGTGAAGAACTAGAAGAATTACAAGAAGACTCTCCTAATGTGCATCTCTTTTTCATCTCTATGATTCCTAAAAATTTCAAATCCATCACCAAATTCCTTAAACAAGGAGTCTTTCCTATGCACTTTCAAGAACATGACAAAAATCAATTTCTTACTAGATCCTTTCCATACACAATCATCAATGGGATTTTATATCACTTGGGGAAGGATAAAGTTCTCTATAGGGTTGTATTGGAGAATGAATAACCTAAACTATTATAGGAGGCACATAAAGGAGTCACATGAGGATATTTTTCAAGAGAGAAACTACTACCAATAAACTATTATAGAATGGGTTATGGTGGCCAAGTATATTATGAGATGCACATAGAGTAGAAAAACAATATGATGTCTACCAATACATGGGTAAACCACTATAAAAAGATGAAATGATTTTGTATCCTCTATTATCTGAGTAGCCTTTTCAATAATGGGGCATTGATTTTATTAGATTGATCAATCCACCAAATAAATGTAGTAAATCAAGGTATATCATTAATGTGACTAACTATTTTACTAAGTGGGTTGAAATGGCTACAACACCTAGTTATGGTGTGAAGGATGTAGTGAAGTTTTTCTATGATAACATTATTACAAGATTTTGATTCCTCATAAATCTCATGAGAAATTTAAGAACACACTTTTTGAGCAACACAATCAAGGTTCTGACTGAGGAATTTATTATTTCTCATCATAAAATCACTGCATAGCATCCATAGGCCAATATCCAAGATGAATCTTCCAATAAAGTACTAATTAAAATGCTAACAAAGATCTGTGACATCAAGATTTATGACTAAGAAGATCACATTCCTACACTTTTTTGATCATATATCATACACTACAAAAGATCCATAGGTTTTATGACTTACTAATTAGTAAATGGACTTGAATCAGTCATGCCAATGGAATATTTATTGCCTAGTTTCTACATTATCATGGTCATGAGACTAGGGGATCATGACTCTCTAACCAATAGACTTCTTGAACTAAATAAGATGGATGAGTATAGACGTAGAGTAGTGTGAACATAATAAGTGAACAAATAGAGCTAGAAATCATGACATGATAGGAATTTATGTTAGAATAAATTTCATAAAGATCAACCAATCTTACTATATGACAATCATTTTAGAGAATTTCCAGGAAAGTTACAAATTCATTGGAAAGGAACCTATATTATACATGAACTACTATTAAGAGATATTTAGGGAACCATTTTACCAAGGTGGGTAAATGGTTGTAGGTTTAACCCCTACCCCAAATAGTTAAATTGATCTCATTATGCTAAGAGAGTGGGTGTTGAGTAGTACAAAATATTTTAATATTTCCCATTTTTACATGTTTTTTGTGTTTATTTTTCTATTTGTGTGTGTTTTTAGATGATTTACTCAACAATATTTGAGAATCAAGATATTAAGCAATCATACATAGAAGTATCCATGTGTGCCATCATAGATGTTAAAGAGGAGAAAATGAAATAAATTAAGTTTGGGAAAGGTACATAAACATCCCATTAACAATATATCCATTGTATAATGGTCATCCACCAAAATTAAATCCCAAATCCAAGGGTCACTCGATGTGATCTTCAATAAATCAACATCTTATCAACATCACCTATTCATACCCCCATATAAACACCAAAGAGTACAGTGTCATAACTTCACACATGTGCCAACAATTAATTGTCTTAATTACCAGATTAGATATATATTTTCCACATCTACCATTGCATTCATGATGAGTGGATATCTAATCATGACATTCATGTGGAATCCAAGAGATGCCAAATTTATAAATGCTAAGTTCAAAGACCCAAGTCAACATTTCATCCTTGTGTATATTTATCATATTGTATAATTACAAAGAGTTGTGTTAGTTTTCTTATACAGAGAGCACATATCATTCTAATTCCATCAATTTAGTAGATGTGTATACTTTGAGGCACATTAAGGGTCTGATAAAGGCTCAAAAAGAGGTAATGGGTGTTGACATGGCATGTATTCAAACCAAGTTTAATGACCCAAACCATTCGAATATCTCTAACAAGTAAATCAAAAGTTATTTTGACCAGACCCTATTAATGTTGTGCAACTTCTCACTCTCATATCAACCCACTGATTACACACCATAGATGTTGAGCACTTGGTATGAATGCCTACCTTTAGGGACATGGGGGAGATCATAAAAGTTTTGATCAACTATTATAATGATGATAACAAACATTTTAGCTTAGATGTCACCATCATAATCAATACAGAAGTTATGGATCAAGATTTGGGCATGCCTATGTGAGGATACTCCATGTTCCCTTAAAAGATAATAACACTGCCATTATACAAGAAGTCTATGATTTTTATATGCAAAATAATAGAGGTATTTTGATTGACAAAATCCTAGATGAACTAGTGTGCATCCTTGTGGAATAAATTACCAGGATATTTTGGTAGATGATTAAGTCTACAAAGTAAATACTGAAAGGGGTCATAGACATTACCCATTGAATGATGTACAAAAATGAATAATTTGACTAGTTAGAGTAATTCATCTAGGATCTACTCACCAACATTGAGAAGTGTCTCCCCTCTCCAAGGTAGACATTTTAATACCAATTCCTCATCTTCCTACTGTACTTCACATAATATAATTCCTATGACGGAGAAGTGCACCTTGACATAGACTATTAGATAGCACAAAAATTTTAGAATCTTATCTAGAAATAGAAGTGTGGAGCCCTTACACATGAGGAAAAGTTCAAAGCATGGTGGAAGGAATTTCTAAAACTGATTGTAACACATCCTTAGGTGCCACCAAACATCATGCAATATCTAGGTCAACATGTAACTATCACCTTGCTACTATGGGGTGTGTTCATCAACATCCATGAGTTATTTCAATCATCCTTCACACTACCCCCATTCTTCATAATAATGGACATGGCATAGGTCAAAGTCACATGATAAAAATCCTTCATAGCCAAATGTGCAACCCCACTTCTAGCCATACCATAGGGTGTAGTTATCCCTATAGTATAATAACTAGAGGAAGATACCAAATCATATCTATAGAAGGGAAAGTGTAAGATGTTGATAGAACATCATTAAACCTTCCTTCCTTTGAAGCATAAGACATGCAACACCACAACTTGGATGGATGATCCAAAAGTGCCATAGATTGTGAGCTCATGCAACCTTCTCTAGATGGGCACCGATGAGCAAGATGTCTAGTAGGTCATGATGGTAGACATGGTTGGGGATTTTTATAACAAAAAGGAAGAGAATAAATTTTTATTTTGGAAGGTTATTCACATAGTTCAAGTGCAGAATTAGTTTCCCTTGGAACTATGGGTGGACCTCCCATATTTCCCACCTTCTATTGTTGTTGATACCATCTAGGAAGAAGAAGATTAGTTATAGAGGAGGATCAACTTCTTCCAGCCTCAACATACATCAACATTCATATTCAAAGACAAATTTTTACCCATTCTCTAAAGCCCACCCAAATCATTGGTGCATATACCTTAAATAAGGTGGGAGTCCAGGTTCTCTCCTACACTAGAAAAGTGCACCTTTGGAAGACCAACCATTATGCATGAAGCACAACTTGCTCCTACCTCTACTACACCACCACCAAAATATAGATTGTTCATTCTTGGTAAGAGGAAGGCATAGGTTTCCATCTTGAAATGTGATCTAATGATTTACTGCTATCACCCCAAGCCCAAGAGGTTAAAGAGATCACACTGGATCAACCCATAGAGGAATAACAATAGGCCTCAAAGGAAGAAGTAACTTGTGTAATAGAATGGTGAGTGAGGAAGGATAAGAAGAAGAGATAGAAAGAATAAGTGAAATAACATCAAGCCACTTAGAAATCTAAAGAAGTTTAGGCCACACAAAAGGCTAAGGATGTAGAGGCTAACAAATAAAAGGCCATGAAAGTCTCCAAGAAGTATTAAAAAGTGGTTGATGCAGCCAATAAGGCACAATAGGAGAGATCAAGGAAGGAAAAGGAATATGAACTCACTACCAAAGTAAAGGCTAAAGAAGAGAAAAATAAAATAGGACATAGCAACCCAAGCATAGTAGGCCATAGAAGCTACACAATGTGTGTAGTAGCAAGCAAAAGAATCTACAATAAAAAATAATGAGGAAGAAGATGAATCCATACATCAACAATAGGCACATGCACAAGCACAAGAATAATATTAATCACAAGCACAAGTGTAAGCTTAGGTAGCACAAGAGAAAGCCAAGGATATGGCCCTACTAGAGCAAAATAAGAAAGAGGAAGAAGAAAAATAGGTAAATAATTTGAAGGCCAAAGAGGAGTAGACAAAGTTTCAAGTTGTACATTAAGAGATTAAGAAGAAAAAGGAGAATGACAAGGAATAAAAATTCAAGCAGGCTGAAGACATTACATAATAACTTAATTTGGTAGTAGAGGCATTATCAAAATAACAATAATAATCACCATAGTAACCTCTTATATAACTAGATCAACCTACACATCAATAAGCACAAATTGTACCACTGATGAGTCCACAGCTACCTAAGTTTCCATTGGGAGGTGTTTGGCTCTAAGATGTCCCAATATTTGGGGCTTAGTGCACCATCTTCTCACTCTTACTTACATAATTCCATGAATAGACCCTATAGCATCTACAATTACATTGGCTACACTCACAACTAATAAGGAGGCTTACCTAGATGTCTCTAAGCTTTCCTTGAATAAACAATTGGAGGGTGTAGTAGCATTCTAGGAATTAATTACATAGAAGGCTACCTCTTTGGAGAAATAATAATATTGATCTAAGGTGAATAACATGGATATAAAATATCACCTTCATGAAGCTATGAAGATGATTCAGGAAACCTGTCTGGAGTTGGTCACTCAAGTAATTGAGGACCAAGTTATGTCCCACCAATGCAGTCTCAAGACATTAGTCTCTAAGCTCACTAAGGACTGGTGTGTAACCTAGCAACTCTACATAGTTAGTAAATTAGGCTAGAGAATGAATACTGAGGCAACCATATTGATAACCTTGTTGTTAGAGTACTAGAGTATGTTGGATATTAAAGCACTCCAAACACATCAAGTCACATAAAAAAAATTGTATTAGAAGCAACACCTCGATGAATCTCTCACCAGTTCTAGCATAGATTTTATTATAGTTTTAACTACCAAGATAACCATGGATAGATACATCACATAAATGGATGAAAATAATAGATCTCTCTAGGACTCATTTAACACCCAGGATAACATGCACAATTAAATTATTAACTAGTAGAATGAGATTTTTTACAAATCATATATAGGTCTCTAGGTTGAATTCCATGTAGATAAGCTAGAATAGCTATGTGGAGAGATCCATATGAGGGTAAAAAATATGAAGGTATCTATGATCATCACTAATTACTCATACCTAAATCAACTCATCGGCTATCACACTCTAATGTGCATCCTACTACACATGGTCTAGGAAGTGATGATCAATTGGCATACATACAAGACTGATGCATCTCTATTATACAAGAAGGTTTCCTACATCCTCAATCTTCCAATATGCAAGTCATCATTATATCTCTAGTAAGTCATTACAAAACACAAGGCTACATATTCTAGGCCTAAGAATCCTATTAGCTAGTCCTCATCTGCATCAATACCATCTCCTTCAAGCTAAGTATTGTGTTAAGGCACAAATTTTGTAAATAATTTTGTATTGGGAATGACTAGTAAGACAAGTGGGGCTAAGATAGTTAAAAACCCATAAATAGAATCCACCTAGCTATGCCAACCTATTGAAAACATAAAAGGGTGATAGGTTAGTATGCTACCTAGTTGAAAACTCAAAAGGGAAACTAAGTAGTGCATAAGAGGTGAAAATTGGAAATATCACCTTGAGCGATTATTGAAAATATTACTGGTTAATTTTTGGCTTATTTATATCTAATTTACTCCTTTATTCTTTGTAAAATTTAATAAATTACTAGTTATTCATAATTCCTATCAATGCAAAATCATTCATCTCTGTTATGCTTATATTTTCCCTATTGAATATGAATTCTTTACACTATCTTGTGAAATTGAATAAAACTTATCTATCCTCATCCTTATTATGTTCTAATGCTTTATGAACCTTTTCTAACAATAATGAACATAAAGATAATTCATTTTTATGAAAATCAAAAATATTTAATAAGAATAAGAAGGTTATGGGTGACAGAGTTATATATTCCAAACAACATGTTCAAACTATGTAAAAGAGGACTCCCACATATTAGCAAAAATTATCCTCCATCCTAGTACCATAAGGTAAGCCAAATAATAAAATAGGAGAAAGACATCTTACCAACCTTATAGTGCCTATTTAAGTGTTATTTTAAAAATTGATCATTTTTAACATGATTACTCTTCTTGAAATCTAACCTTTGGATGATAGTAATACTCAACTTGGTTGGTATTATGAGGATGCATTATATCAATATCATAGATTCAAAGGTCATGACACAAAAAAATTCATGAAATTAAAGCATTATATTTATGATCTCATTAAAAAGGGTGATGATGAAGTGGAAGGGGAGAGTACTCCTAACTAGTCAAAAAATTAGTAGCTCAAGATTTATCAGGACCCTTTACCCAAACATGGTCAAAGACAAGGGAAATCATCCAGAGACTAGGGTCAAGCATCCATTTCCAATAAAAAAAACTATCATTCCATACCATACCACTATGTAAATACCACTAAATTCTATAGCCTCTAAGAACTCAATCCATCATCATCCACTATGTTAAATACCAACTAGGCTATAGTTGATTGCATTGTTACTATTTGATGCAGAAAAATCATAGTTCCTAGGGCACCACCGAAGGACCCATGTACACATACATCTCAAAAGGTTAATATATCCAAGAAAGTCTTATTATATTTCAACAAGCCTTATGATATCATCAAGAAACTCGAGAAGACCGTCACTCAAATCTCACTCGTGGTTCTTCTCAAAACATCATCTAAGCATCAAGAAATCCTCAATCAAGTCTTGAATGATCTAAAAGTCCCATTAGATATTGAAACTAGTCAGCTCCAAGCATTGGTGGGTCATTTTTTCCCCTCATAATAAATTACATTTAGTTCCTAGGACATGCCTCCCATTATCCCACATCATAAATACCCATTGTTCATAGAAATCTCCATCTCCAATAACCACATTCCCTAGGTATTCATAGACAGAAGGTCTGCATTGAACTTATGTAATATATATTTCTTAAATAAATTAGGGTATTCTAAAGCTTCTTTGGGGACTTCTCTAGTTATGATTAAAGTATATGATGATAATGAATGACAATGTGTAAGCATCATCTATCTTCCCATTTATATGGGAACCATGGTGCATTAGACCTTGATTCATGTTGTGGATGTTAATTTTCCATATAATTTACTATTAGATCACCTGTGGATCAATGAGATGTAATAAATCCCATCCACCCTTCACCAATGTTTTAAATTCCCTCACTCTAGCATGGCACCATTATTGGGGATATTGAGCATTTTGGTAGTTGCCAAATGGGTCAATCCCAATCCTTAAGATATTATCCTAATATGGATAGTTCCACTCTGAACCCAATAGCTAATAAATATGTACACCCAAATGATCTAGTGTCTTATTTTGATATATTACCTAATGTTACTTGTCTTAAAATCACACCCATAGGATTTGGGGAATATGAATATAAAAACTTTTATTTAGGTGACCTATCTCTTTCCCCACAAATTTATGGTTCCTTGACTATGAGGAAGAACAATCCTATCAACTATCAGTTTGGACCAATGGCCTTTTCTAGTGTAGGACTATTATTAAAGGAACATATCTATGACTTTGATGAATCATGGATTATTCTAAAAAATGAGGCCCTTATATCTCATAGACAAAAATACCCCCAAATTAAGAAAATGCTACATAATATGCATTATCAAGGAAAAGGACTATGGAGACATGAACAAGGTAGGATTGAGCCCATAATAGTTCAATAACATCTAAAATATATTGGCCTAGGATACAAATTTCTTGACAATGAATTTTTAAAAATATCATTTTGGATATTACTTTGGTCCCTGAGGAGTCTTTTTTTGGTGAGGAAGTCAAAATAGGATCTATTTATAGTATTTATGAAGAGATTACTACCACAAACCTTTTCCATGATACCACTATCACCACCAAAAAAATATCCCTCTACTATCACTCAATAATTGATTGGGATCAATGTTAAGAGCTATCTTTTGACATGTTTCAAAATTATGAGGCCATCTTAGAAATTTTGGGAGCATGGGATTTCATGCCTTCTAATGATCATAAGAAGGGATTTTCCATTAATATTTTCCAATCAACTTATTTTGTGGAAAAATAAATTCCCCATAACCAAATTAAATAAAATTAATCTTAATAAGAAGATCCACTTCAAATTCCAAAAGACTTGTCTTAGATGAATCAGAAGGTTATACTAAAATAGACATAGAGCTCCTAGAAGATTTTGCTTCCAAAACCAAAGATTCACCATTGCCTCTAAACTATCTTTAGGATCAATCACCCTCTCTCATTGAGGAGTTAATTTGAGTCAACATTAAAACTAAATAACATCCTCAAATAATCAAATTTGGGAAAACTCTCAAACTTGAGGAACATCAAGTCATTACTGAACTACTCGAAGAATTTATTGATATCTTTGTATGGTGATATTCATACATGTTGGGAATTGATCCGTCCTTATTTATAAATCATCTAGATATTCATTAATACCAAACAAATCAAGAAAAAATTATGTAAGATTCACCCTATAGTGGCTCTACTAGTTAAGGAGGAATTACAAAAAATCTTGGAAGTAGGATTTATCTGACCCATTGATTACTTTGATTGGATATCCAACATTGTTCCTATTGTTAAGCCATAAGGGGAATTCATATTTGCACTAACTTTTGGGACATCAATAAGTCATGTCATAAAGATGACTTCCCTCTCACAAACATAGATATGATTTTGGATTCAACATCTGGGTATGAAATGTTATCCCTCATGGATGGCTTTTCAGGCTATTACAAAATCAAAATCACACCTCAAGATCAACATAAAACATCCTTCATTACTCCATGTGGAACCTTATGTTATCAAGTCATTCCCTTCAATCTCAATAATTTAGGTGATACCTATCAGTAGACCATGAATTTTATATTCTATGATATGATGCATGACATTATGAAAGACCATGTTGATGATAGTTTAGGGAAGTCAAAACTCAAATTTGAGCATCATATGGTCCTATGAAAAATCTTTGAGAAGCTACATAAATATAATGTCAAATTGAATTCTAATAAATATGTATTTGGTATTACCTCAGGCAAGTTATTAGGGATTATTGAAACTAGGAGAGGCATAGAAGTGGACCCAGATAAATTCAAATCCATTATATAAATGCCTCCTCCTCATAATCTAAAGTAGCTTAGGAGTCTTCAAGGAAATTTACAAGCCATTTGATGGTTCATCTCCCAAATTGTAGAAAAATGCCACCCCTTCACCCATATTTTTAAGAAGGGGAATCCTTTTAATTAGAACTTTGAATTTTAGTAGGCCTTTGATAAGCTTAATCAATGCCTTGCCAATCTTCCTATGTTATCACCACCAGTCACAAGAAGACCCCTACTCTTATATGTATTGGTGACACCTTATGCAATAGGCACCATTTTGGCATAACACAATGATGTAAAATAGGAGTAGTTAATTTATTATCTTAGTTGCACCTTGATTTCATATGATCTAAACTATACTTCCATTTAGAAATATTATTTATATGTTACCTTTACTATATAAAAACTTCAGCATTACATGCTAAATTATCAAGTTTAGCTCATCTCTAAAGTTAATTCCCTAAAATATCTACTAACAAAATCATCTCTCACAAGACAAATGGCCAAATGAATAATTTGGCTTATTGAATTTGATATAGAATATATTCATCAAAAGGCCATCAAAGGATAGGTAATTGTGGATCAACTAGCATAGTCACCTCTTGTAGTGACTAAACCTTTTGTCGCATCCTTCTAAGATTAATCCATAATGAATACCATAGAATATAATGGTTGGAAGCTATATTTTAATTTCTCTTTTACCATGATGGATCAAAATATATTATTATTTTGGTAACTCCACAAGGAGACATTATTCTTAATGCTTTTCAATTAGATTTTCCATGAAACAATAATATCTAAGTACAAGGCTTTAATTTTTGACCTAGAATTAACCATCTAATTGAACATAAACCACCTCCAAGTATTTGGTGATTCACAATTAATAATCAAACAAGTCAATGAAGAGTTCCAAACTAGAGATGAGAAATTACTCCCCTATAATAAATTGGTAGATAAATTAAAGCATAGTTTTTAGTCTATTACATTTGAACAAGTGTCAAGGGGGAGTAATAAGGAAGCTAATTCTATGGCCACTATTAGGTCTCTAATTGACCTTTCTAAAGGCATCCTTGAATGAAATTTATTGATTGACAATTTTATCTTACCAAACCATTAAATATGTGGCTCCTCTACATATTTGTGTTATTCTTGAACTCAGTCTCCCCTAGTATCATGATATTTATAATTATCTCCATGACAACATCCTTTCAACAAAACTCAATCACTATCAAGACAAGGCCTCCATCCACCATACCTCTTATTACACTATCCTTGGTAGAATTATCTATCAAAGAGGCTATGATGGGACCTTGTTGAGATGATTGAGCTTAGGAGAGGCTTCTCTTCTGATCAATGAGGTCCACAATTATATAGGTGATGGCCATGTTAGTGGAATGGCCCTAGCTAAGCAATTTCTTTGGATTAGATATTATTGGCCTACCATGGAACAAGACACCTACCAATATTTTTTAAAGTGTGTATCCTACCAAAAACATGTTAATCTTATCCATGTACCCACATAATAATTATAACCTATTATGAGTCCATGGCCATTTTCTATATGGGGACTAGATTTGATTGTCAAGATAAATCCCACATCATCTGATGGCTATAATTTTATCATCATAGCTATGGATTATTCCATTAAATGGGTAGAATTTATGCCACTTACACCATAAGTCTCCAAATTTATAACTTCATCTTGAATCAAATCATTTGTTGTTTTGGCATTCCATCTAACATCCTATCAGATAATGGCAATTCCTTCAAAAATCAAGAAGTCAAGGCCCTGTACAAGCATTATCACATCAAGAAACACTTTCTGACACCCTATTATCCATAGGGGTATGGACAAGTTGAAGCTATAAATAATAATATTACCAATATTCTCAATAAAATAATAAATGATGTAAGAAGAAATAGGTACTTATAATTATATCTTACCCTTTGGTCATATCAAACAAGTGTTTGAACACCCACTAGGGCTACTCTATATTATTTAGTTTATGGAATAGAATCCATACTACGTATAGAATTGGAACTCCCCTCTTTATGCATTTTGTTATGAGGCATCATCACTGATCATAATTTTAGACAACAAAACGTTAAAAGAGATGGAAATTCTAAATGAAAAGTGTCAAAGGGCTTTACATCACCTTTAGGCATATAAGAATAGATTAAAAGGCCAATATCATAAGAATATATAGTCTCAAGAGTTTGAAGTTGTTGACCTAGTCCTAAAAGAAAATCAAAAAATAATAATACAAATAGGGATAAAAAGGGAAATTTTGAAGCTACTTAGCTCAAGCCCTAAATAGTAATTGCTAAGTTTAGATCAGGAACCTACTGGTTAGCTACATTAGATGGTGAATATCTTGATGAACCCATGAATACAATGCATTTAAAATGCCTATATACATGATAGGATCCAATTTTTACCTTTGTCTATAGGTCCCAACTTTAGGGGCATAATCATTTCCATTCCATACTTCTCTTCCCATTCCACTCCATTTCCCATCCCTAACTGTGGTCTTAAAAGTGGGAATCTATTATAGTTTTAAACAATAACATGAGACAAATATTTCACAATGGAGGAAATTCATTACCTATTATGTGAGGGGAATGTTTGCTAAGGATTATTATAGAGTCTACCTATTGTCACCAAAATTTGCACCCTATAGGATGTTGTTTAGGCCTACTCTAAGTTTTGGGAAACATTGGAATATCTCTAGCCCTATGGGTTGCCTATAGTAGAGGTAGACCTTTATGTTTAAGGGATGTCTCCTTGAATTGACCTTTAAGTGCTTATCACCTACACTAACTAATTACTCATGGGAAAAGGGGTAAAAATATGCATGAAATCAAACTAATCTAAGGGGGTGATAGACCATAAATATTTCCACCAATTCATCATACTTATTACACTAAGAAATAATACCTACACCACTAGCTTCAAAGTCCTAAGATGTTATAATATTAATATTTTAATATAGAGGTGATATGCATGAGACAACTCAAGTTAAGTGGACCAAAGGTCAGGTTACACACTCTAAGGACACTTGCACACTTGTAGGGATAAAAACACACTAGATACACTCCATATGACCTATTATAATGATAAGTTATTATAATAAACATGAAAGGATAAGGAGAAGCAAGGATAGAATCTTATCACTATATCTCACCATACATCACTTCAAAAACTTAAACAATTTTTTTTTTGAACTCAAGGCAAGATTTCATGTAATATTCAAAGGTAAAGTACAACATCAAACCAACATGGATTTTCCATACATGTTATGGGTTTAGTTTATAAGATCTAGAATGGCTAGTACTTATAGAATTTAAGAGAAGAGAGAGATAAGTAGAGCTCAAGATTCCTAAGGAAAGGTGTTAAGATGAGAGAGAGTTACATTTGTAGAGGAATAAAGTATGAAGTGCTAGAGGTAAAAAAATTGAGAGGGGGGTGAATCAGTGAGCTTAGAAAATCCAACTTCAATTTCAATCCTTTCAATTTCTTAATAAATTACCATAAGTATTCATGAAACATACACATCAATCATAGCAATGAGCAAGAGAGACAATGCAATATCAATCACATAACACATGATATATGTGGGAAACTATCTTGGGGAATAAAACCCACTATGACCTATAATTGGACTACTATCTTATAATAATAATAACTAATTTAAAATAGCTATAACTAATCAAGGAACTACCATCCCTTACTTAGTGAGACTACAATCCCACAAGGTGCTACCACACCTGTCTAGCTGAACTACTACAACAACTAGACCTTTAGAAAGTTTCACATTTCAAGGAGGCTAAAAACCCCTAAGATGATAAAATACCAAAAAAACACCTATGAACACATCCACCTTTGATTTGATGTCTTCAACACCTGATGATGGACCTTTGATTATCACTCTTCACCTTTGTTCATACTCAAACAACAAGAGCACTATTTTTCTAACATAATAATGACCTACAAGTCATAAAAATAGTTCTCAATCTATTCTTATCTTCAACTCATCCATATAGTAGCCACCCTTTCCTTTTCTTCACAAAACTATATTCAAAAATATAAATTCTATACACAAATTTCTCTCCAAGTCTTGAAACCTGTTGTTCCCAAAATCTGTCACTCATTTTTGGGACAACATATGAACTATTTTGGTCTTGCAAGCCAAAATTCCATCTTCCCTTCTCAAAAATTGTTTTGGGCATTCAAATTCTCCATTTTTCAAACTTTTTCAACTAACGGACTCCACAGGTTCATTTCTATAGACTCTACAGGCTAATTTCTATGGACTCTATAAGCTTGAATCTACAGACTCAATTCTACAGACTTCACAAGAAGGAATTTATAGACTCTGTAGGATTAAATCTATGGAATCTATAGGCTTGAATCTACAATTTTGTTTTTACAGACTCTATAGGTTCATTTCTATGGACTCTACAGGAAAGAAACAATCTCTCAACACTTAGGCAATTTCAAGGTTGGTTCAACGCTAAGGTTCAATGACATCGACAAGCTTAAAGAGTTAAGCGCTTCAGAAAAATTTCAAAGTTCAACCGCTTTAGAAAGTTCAATGGCTTCAAATGGCTTCAAAAGACTTATCAAAAATAAGAAGCCTTGAACCATTGAACTATTGAACCTTGAACCAAAATGGTTCAAAGGTTCAATGGGTTTAATAGTTTAAAGGTTTAATGAGTGATTGGCTCAATGTGGTTGGTTTAATGTAGTTGGTTCAATGAATTTGGTTCAAGCGGTCAAGTGAACACAATATTGAACCATTGAACCATTGAACCATTGAACCAAAGTTGGTTCAATAAGTTAGTTCAAATGAGTGCCCCAAATTCCACAGGATGAGTGCCCTTGCAGAGGGCAGGTGATGAATAAAATGGACCTTTCTCAAAGCTCAAAGGGACACCTTCCCTTTATGGTGTTCTAAAGACATAAATCCAAAGGAATTTTAAGGCTTCAAAGGGACTTATAAAAATAATGGATTCATGGAATAAAGGATGAACCAATGAACTGATTGAACCTTGAACCAAAATATTTCAAAGGATCAAAGGTTCGTAGGTTCAATGGTTCAAAGGAAGCTCTAGATAAAGATCAAGAAAATGATTGAACTATTGAACCATTGAACCTTGAACCAAAATAGTTCAAAGTTTAAAAGGTTCAATGGTTCAATGAGGATGGTTTAAATGAGTGCCCCAAAGCTGAAAGAATAAATGCCCTTGTGGAGGGTAGTGAACTAAGGGCAGGTGCCCTTGCAGAGGGTAGAGAACATTTGTTTAAAGATGAAAGGGATGGTTCAATCAAAGACTAAGAAAGTGATTAAACTAAGAAAGTGATTAAACTAGGGAAGTGATTAAACCAATAAAATGATTGAACCAGGGAAGCAATTGAACCAGGAAAGTGATTGAACCAGGAAAGCAATTGAACTAGGGAAGTGATTGAACCTAGAAAGTGATTAAACCAAGAAAGTGATTAAACTAGTGAAGAGATTGAACCATGGAGGTGATTGAACCAAGGAACTAATAAAGACCACTTAAACCATTAAATTATTAAACTATTGAAATTTTAAAGGTTTAAAAGTTCATGGTTCAATATAGTTGAAACAATCAGTAACCATTGACGTCCCTGTGGACAAAAAATTTAAGATAAGGAAATATTTGTCAATTTTCAAATATGGAGAAGACCCTATGAACAAATTTAGGAACAACCAAAGAGATAGCTTGAGAGCTCATATCGCACAAATAAGGACAAAATATAGCAAGGAAAGGGGAAATGATGGAGAAAGATCAAAAATATCCATGCATGGGATATGTTTCTAAAAGGTGAAGTAGCCCACCAGGTGGACATCAGAGAATGTGAACATTCAAGGACATGGCCTATTTTTTTGTGTTGAGTAAAGTGAATGAATAGCTGTGCACACATTAGGAAACACATCATGTGGCCCATATTTAAAATTGATGCTCGATTCCAGCACAACCCATGAATAGAATTTAAAATGAATTGAAGGCATTGAATGCATCATAGGCTGTTTTTGTGAAACAAAGTGCCCAATTCTTTCTTGGAGCACTATATATTGGACTCTCTCTTATTGTTTTAGGGAGATATCTTAGTTATCAGAAACAAAACTCTATCCAAATTGAAAGGCATTACTGAGACTTTGGGCTCAGATTATTGATCATATTTGTTATTTGAATAAGAAAACAAGTGACTTTTCAGACTTTGTGCTGAAAAAGCATGGTTGTTGGGGAAATTGTTCTTATGTTTGTTTCCTTAATACATTTTTTGTTCATTTAATTAAATAAGTATAATTAGTGAAAGTAATTAGGAAGGTGTCCTAAAGTTGGCTATGGAGAGACTTTATACTATCATAATTGTCTTTAGTTTGTCTATTTTCTATTTTTGTGTAAAGGATCTTGAGATGACTTTGTGCCCTCATTATCATTTGTATTTCACTCTTTGGTAGTTGAGGTGGAGACTTTGAGCTACATTTCATCTTGTTATGTTACTGTACCCTATTACAGTTACTTGTCACTATCTAAAAGGTTCCTATTGTCTACTGAATAGTACTTCTGAAAGAAGAGGAGTTCCTTCTATCATTTCATCAAGATTTCCCCTTTGATTTGTGGACATCATCTCTAAAAAAAAAGAGATGGATGGTGTTATCCTACCCTTGAGTGTTATTTTCAGCTTATTTATAGCATATTTGTGTGTGTGTGTGTGTGTGTGTGTGTGTGTGTGTGTGTGTGTGTGTGTGTGTGTGTGTGTGTGTGTGTGTGTGTGTGTGTTTGTGTGTGTGTGTGTGTGTGTATAGTACCTTATAGTTATAGGGAACCTCCCCTTGATGAGAAGAGAGATTTTTCCACCTCTGATGTGGTAAACTTGGACATTTGTCTGACCAATCTCCCTATGTTGTGATTGAAGAGACCTATTTTACTCATTAGTTAGTTAATTGACAAAATATTCACCCAACAGTTTTTGGTGACTCCATTGGGGATTCAAACAAGTAGTTCTTATCCTTATCCATTATATACTCTAGTGACTCTCATCTGGGTCTTACCCATTATCATTATAGCCTTATCCATTTATACTACTATGAAATAATGAGTTACTCAGTGCTTTCCCATTTAAATATTTCCTTCCATCTTCACGCCAATAGTTTTTGGTGACTTTGTTGTGGAAGAATGCACAGTTTGAAGCCTCAAGCTTCAAGCTGAAGTAGTACTAGTTCTTTTCCATTTTTATTTTTACACTTTGGCAGATCCATGATATACATGAAGCCAAAGGGATAAAGGTATTTTTGACCCTGTATTCAAGTTAGTAAAACAAAGTAATTTTGATCTATTTCCTTCACCATCTCGCCTCTAACGAACTAAGAGCTTTCCTCCTACTAAAGTCAAGTCTACATTTCCAGGTAAAGCATCCATTTATACTATTAATAAAGCTTTGTCAATAATTACTCCTCTGATATTTGTTATTCCACTTTTCCATAGTCATACAATGGCAATTCAAGGCCCTTGGGGTAACTCTTTTGTCCCACTCAATTTAACTCCACCTCTACATGAGCTACCACACAGTTCAAGGAAAAACCCCAAGTTCTATGATGATGGGAAGGTTTATCCTGATGAATATATTGTAGCCTTTAGCATATCATGTGGTGTAATAGGTGTGGAGTATGAAGATGTAGCAGTTAGGCTATTCATGGAAACTTTACAAGGTGCTACTACAGACTGGTTCTATCATCTATAGGCCCAGACTGTGACTAATTGAAACACTCTCAAAGCTAAATTTGAAGCTAGATTCAATCCTATAGAAGATGTGCATGCCTTACTAGCTTAACTCACACAAATGAAGAAGGAGCCTCATGAACCAATGAGGGATTTCATAGCTAAGCTTGACAAGTTGAGAGACAAGATTCCTATAATTGCCTAGCCTACAGCTGAGAATCTCAAATGTTTCTTCATCAACTCTTAGCTGCCTAAAGTGAGTTTTCTACTAAGATGTGCTAGCCAAATAGACCTTACTATAGCTCAGGATTTGGCCACTGAGGTGGAAGATGACCTTATCTTGGTAGGAAAGATAAGGAGAGATCTTAATAGAGATAAATCTTCTTCATCTTCTGAATATCCATCTATAGGTACCACTGATCCAATGGTGTAAAAGCTGATAAATGAGTTGCTAACTCTCAAGAAGAAAATGGTGCAAGAGATATCTTCAGCTCCTTCATATAGAGATATTCCAAGGAGGACATTCCCCAATTAGTCATATCAAGGCAATGCTACCAAGAATCAAGGACAACGAAATTATCTTCCTTCCCCATAGGGGAAACTTGCTATTGAAGTACCCCCACTAATTCAGTAGCTAGATATCTTGAAATAAAATCTAATTTATCTTTTTAACCTAAATTAAACCAAGAAAATGATGTTAATCTCCTTGTATAAGGCCAAAAAGAATTAGTTGGTGACTCCAACATTGGTTTCCTAAATTACTAGGATGAACCTAGAGATAAAGGTGAAGAAATTGATGGATCATATGTTGTATTCACTCAGTCCTAGAACCAGTTAGCCCAACAAGCTGATGAAGTAAAAATAGGGGAAAGTTCTCAGCCTATAATTTCAATTGCCAAATGAGGAACTTCTCTACCTTTCCATCCAAAGGACCCAGTGAGTAATAAAAAAGGTAAGTACATCAAGCATTCCTTCATCTTTAACTTCAATTCCATAGACTAGTACCACCCCTCCTAAAAATTAGAAAGATGAACTATCTTCCTCTATTCCTAGTCCATTTCAGTCATTTGACATAATTGACCATGTCAAGAAGACCAAAATTAAAATGTTTGAATTTGAATTCTTGTAATCCAATCCTGAGCAGTTTGATAGGTTAGTTCAGTGTGTGAAGAATAAATCCATCCCTACAGGACAATATGTTAAAAAGGTAACTCATGATCCCCAAAGGAACATGTCCATCCCAAAAAATCTTGTCATTACTCCTTTAGCTACCCCTAGGAAAATAGAGCCATTCTATGTTTCCCTGTTGATAAATGGTCACAAACTGAGCAATTACATCATAGACTCAAGTGCATTTGACAACATCATGCCTGCCAAAGTGCCAAAATCTCTTGGTCTCACACTGACCAAGACATTTGGGAGATGTTTCTCCATAGAGAACAAACAAGTGCCACTATTAGGATAGATCAAGGATGCCCAATTTGCATTTGCTGCCTTTATAGAAAAGAGAATCAAGATGACTGTCTTGGTGGCCAATGTCCCAGCATCATATGGCATCCCTCTTGGTCAAAATTTCTGCAAGGATGTTGGTGGAGAATTAAGCATGGATCTATCTGAGGCAAAGATCCCAATCAAAGGTGTTATGTAGAGATTGCTCCTTGAGAAGGAAGCAAAATATGTGGTCACTAAAACATCAGTGCATGAAGCCCAATTTTTTTTTAAGTCTTCAAGCATGGGTAATTATTTTTTGACCACAAAATATACTCATGTTTTAATTGATGAAACCCCTAAAAATGACAGTCTAAAAATTAGTTTAGATGGAATGGTAGAAGACATGATAGAGCGCAATGTAAACATAGAAGAATTCCCCCTTCTAAGCAAAGAGAAATCTGAGAAAGGATCAGTTTCAAATAAATTATGGATGCTATAATTTCATGGTAGTTTTTCTTCTACCAGCTCAGGAGTGAGAATTATGGTGATATCTCCTCAAGGAGATATTTTTCCTTCTTCATACAAGTTACTATTTAGAAACACTAATAATACTACTGAATACAAATCTCTTCTACATGGATTGAAAGCTGCTAAAGACAAGGGCATCAAGCTCCTTCATGCCAAAGGAGATGCTAAATTGGTGGTTAATCAAGTAAGGAACCTATATCAAACCAAAAATGAGAGATTATGCCACTATCGCAATCTAGTCTAGGATCAAATTGAAAGCTTTGATGCTTTCAGCATCTTTGCCATACCTAAGGAATTTAATGATCAAGCTAATACACTGGCTATTTCAGCAATTCTCTTAGTTCCTCACCTAGACTTCAAAGGAAATAGGTACACTATCAAATTGGTCTTTTGACCAAGTGTGCTTGATAATGCTAGTCATTGGCAAGTGTTTAATAATGACAACCAAATCATTGCCTTCTTGGAACAAAAAGATAGCTTTGAATAGCTTCACTTCAAAGCCAGTAAGCTCCAAAAACTTGAATCAACTCTTGAAATGAATTTAAATGCAAGTGAAGAATTCCTACAGCTAAAAAGGAAAAAAATTCCCAAAGTACTGGTTTCACTTGAGAAACTATTTTACAAGCATGACAGGTTCATCAAATAGCAACAAATGGATTCAGGCTACTCCCAGGGGTTTGAACAGATAAATTTGGGTACCAAGAAAAATTCCAAAATGGTGAACATTGGGAAGTTTTGTACTCTAGAGGAGAAACTCAAATTTACTAACCTGATTTGCCATTACATGGATGTTTTGGCATACTCTTATGATGATCTGAAGTCACTTAGGCCTGAGGAAATTCACCATGAAATTCCTCTCAAGGATGATTCAGTACCTTACAAGAAAAAATCTAGGTAGTACAATCTAAAGATATCAAGTACTATTCTATCAAAAATATAGAAAATGCTAAATGCCAGGATAATCTTCCCAATCCATCATTCCACATGGATTGCCAACATAGTACATGTGAGAAAGAAGAATGGAAAAATTCACCTCTGTGTGGATTTTATGAATTTGAATCAATCCTCCCTAAATGATAATTACCCTCTACCCATCATAGATCAAGTCCTTCAGACATTGACTAGTTTAGACATGTTATCAATGATAGATAGCTTCTTGGGGTACAATCAAGTGGAAGTTAGTGAAGTAGACCAATATAAGACTATGTTCACCACACTTTGGGGCACCTTTACATATTGAAGAATAACATTTGGTCTGATAAATGCTAGCACCACTTTTTAGAGAGAAATGGACCTCGCTTTCAAAGATGAAATGGGTAAGTTCATTGTGGTATACCTTAATGATTTAATAGTCTTTTCCAACCATCATCCTGACCATGTGTGTCATTTGCAACAAGTGCTAGAATGTTGCTGCCAAAATGGCATTTCTCTAAACCCAAAGAAGTCTATTTTTTGAGTAATAAAAGGGAAGCTTCTCAGACACATTATATCTAGAAAAGGCATAAATATTGACTCAAAAAGAGTCAAGTCCATCCAGGAGCTTACTCTACCCATGAGTAAGACTATGGTTCACTCTTTCTTCAGAAAAGTGAATTTCTTACAAAGGTTCATTCTCAAGTTCACTAAGAAGACTCATCATATTAGAGATATGATAAAAGGAAAGGCCACTTTTAGCTAGACTTAAGAAGGAAAATTAACATTTTGGAACATCAAGATAGCCATTTCCCATGCCCCAATTCTGGTTTGTCTAAATTATACCAAAGATTTCATCATGTATAGTTATGCTTCTGAACACACACTTTCAGCCATTTTGGTTCAGCTAAATGAAGAAGGTGTGGAATATCCCATTTCCTTCATGAGTTGTCCTCTCAAAGCTAATGAGCTAAAGTATTCAAACATGGAAAATCATGATTATGCAGTGGTCAAGATAGTGAAGCATTTCTATTTTTATATCCCGAACTCACATGTTACTACCTTGGTTCTTAATACCATAATCAAATACATACTAACTTAGCAAGAGTTTGGAACCAAAAGGGGAAATTTGATTGCTAAAATCTAGGCGTTTGATCTAGTTATCAAACTGACAAAGTTGGTGTGGGGAAAGGGCCTTTGTTAATTGATTATTGATAATAGACCTAAAGAAATAAGGCATGAAGAAAAAGAAGTAGAAAACATGCCAATAGTCCTCTTTGTCTCCACCACGAATGAGTGGTATTCAAGTATTGCTCATTTCCTTACTTATGGTGAGTGTCCTACTCACTTATCTTGTAAAGAGAAGAGGACTATTAAACTAAAAGCTACCAATTTTATCCTCTAAAATAATGGCCTATATAAGAGGAGCCTTCATGGAGTGTTCCTTCACTGTGTGGATAAAGAAAAATAGAATAAACTTCTAGAATCCTTCCACAATCTAGCCTATGGAGGACATTTTTATAATCCTATAACTACCCACAAGATTATTAGAACTAGGTATTACTGGCCTACTTTGTTTCAAGATGCATACAAATGGGTATGAAAGTGTGAACTATGCTAACAGTTCGTTGGAAGATCCAAATTGGTGGCATTGCCTCTCAAGCTAGTAGTGATAAAATAGCCATTTCAGTAATGGGAAATCAATTTCATTGGTGTTGTAAACCCATCTTCAAGTGCTGGACATGATTACACCCTCACAGCCACAGATTACTTCACCAAATAGGTGGAAGTAATTCCAACCAAACATGCTACTTTAGAAGTAGTATGCACTTTTCTCAAGGAGAACATCATTTCCAAGTTTGGGGTCCCAACCAAAATTGTGATGGAAAATGCTCCCTATTTCTCTTCCCATGAGATCACTCAGTTCTATTTTTACTATGGGATTACCCTCTCTCACTCCTCTAATTATTTCTCACAAGGGAATGGTCAAGCTGAATTGAGTAACAAGAATCTGGTGACCATCATCAAGAAGCTGGTAGATAACAACCAACAAACATGGCATAAAGCATTATTTGATGCTTTATGGGCAGATAAAATTATACCCAAGAGGGAAATTGGTATGTCACCTTTCTAACTTCTTTATGGTCTCAATGTTGAGATACCAATCACCCTAGAGTTACCAACACTAAAATTGGCAAAGGTGGTCAAAGATCAGATATATGAAAGCTTCATCAACAAGAGGATCATGTGCTTAATTGAGTTGAATGAATAGTGAACTATGGTGGTGGACTAAATTATGCAGCATCAAAGTTTGGTGAAGAAGCTCTTTGACCAAAAAGCAAAAAACCATAATTTTCACATTGGCAATCAAGTTCTATTATGGGATAAGAGAAGAGAACCAAAGGGAATGCATTGGAAATTTGATTCCCTATGGAGAGGCCCATTCACTATCCATGAGCTCAATGGTGAGAATAGTTTTTTATTGAAGTAACAAGATGGCACACCCTTTTCTCTACCTCACAATGGGTAGCATCTAAAGCACTTCTACTCTTGAAGTATCAGATAAGATTACCTATACATATGTATATTTGTATAGTCTTTAGTTCTATTTTGTGCTTTCATTTTCATTTTTGGCACTTTTATTTTTAGATAGCATGACTTCGTAGCCCAATGGCACACTTCAAGGCATTAGATATTTTGGTTTCTACTTCCCTAAACTATTTCAAGTCTTCAACTAAAAGAAGTTCCCCAACTGGAGCCAGCTATTATTCCCAGAATCTATCACTCATTTTTGGGACAACATATGAACTTTTTTGGTCCTATAGGACAAAATTCTCTCTTCCCTTCTCAAAAATTATTTTGGGCATTCAAATTCTCCATTTTTCAAACTTTTTCAGCTAATAGACTCTACAGGTTCATTTCTACGGACTCTACAAGCTGATTTCTACAGACTCTATAGGCTTGAATCTATGGACTTAGTTCTACAAACTTCATAAGAAGGAATCTACAGACTCTATAGGTTTAAATATATGGAATCTACAAGCTTGAATCTATAGGTTTGTTTCTATGGACTCTATAGGTTCATTTTTATGGACTCTGTAGGAAAAAAATGCTCTCAACACTTAAGCAATTTCAAGGTTGGTTCAATGCCAAGGTTCAACGGGTTCAACACCAAGGTTCAACGACATCAGCAATCTTAAAGAGTTAAGCACTTCAGCAAAAGTTCAAAGTTTATCCACTTTATCAAGTTTAATGACTTCAAAAGACTTAGTGAAAATAAGAAGGCTTGAACCTTGAACCATTAAACCTTAAACCAAAATGGTTCAAAGGTTTAATGGGTTCAACGATTCAAAGGTTTTATGAGGGGTTGGTTCAGTGTGGTTGGTTCAATGAATTTGGTTTAAGCGATTAGGTGAACACAAGATTGAACCATTAAACCAAAGTTGGTTCAATTAGTCAGTTCAATTGGTCAGTTCAAAGGAGTGCCCCAAAGCCCATAGGATGAGTGCCCTTGCGAAGGGCAGCTGATGAGCAAAATGGACCTGTCTCGAAGCCCAAAGGGACACCTTCCCTTTGGGGTGTTCCAAAGACATAAAGCTAAAGGAATTTTAAGGCTTCAAAGGGACTTAGAAAAATAATGGATTCATGGAATAAAGGATGAACCAATGAACTGATCGGACCTTGAACTAAAAGAGTTCAAATGTTTAAAGGTTCACATGTTCAATGTTTCAAAGGAAGCTCTAGATAAAGAGAAAGAAATCGATTGAACCGTTGAACCATTGAACTTTGAACCAAAATATTTCAAAGGTTTAAAGGTTCAAAGGTTCAATGGTTCAATGAGGATAGTTCAAAGGAGTGCCCTAAATCTGAAAGAATAAATGACCTTATGGAGGGCAGTGAACTAAGGGTAGGTACCCTTATGGAGGGCAGAGAACATTGGTTCAAAGATCAAAGGGATGGTTAAATCAAAGACTAAGAAAGTGATTAAACCAAGAAATTGATTGAACTAGGGAATTAATTGAACCAAAAAAGTGATTGAACCAGGGAATCAAACTATGAAAGTGATTGAACTAGGAAAGTGATTGAACCATGGAAGCGATTGAACTAGGAAAGTGATTGAACCAAGAAAGCAATTGAACCAAGGAAGTGATTGAACTAGGGAGGTGATTGAACCAAGGAATTGATAAAGACTGCTTCAACCATTGAATTATTAAAATGATTAACTTTCAAAGGTTCAAAGGTTCATGGTTCAATATACTTTAAACAATCAACAACCATTGACATCCCTGTAGACGTCAAATTTAAGATAAGGAAATATCTATCGATTTTCAAACATGGCGCAAACCCTATGAATAAATTTAGAGGCCGACCAAAGAGATAGCCTGAGAGCTTAGATTACATAGATAAGGACAAAATATAGCAAGAAAAGGGGAAATGATGGAGAAAGATCAAAAATATATGTGCACGGGATATGTTTCTAGAAGGTGAAGTAGCCCACCAGGTGGACATCAGAGAATGTGAACATTCAATGGCATAGCCTATTTTTCTATGTTGAGTAAATTGAATGAATAGTTGTGCACACATCAAAAAACACATCAAGCGACCCATATTTAAAATTGATGCCCGATTCTAGCATAGCCCATGAACAAAATGTAAAATGCATTGAAGGCATTGAATGCATCATAGGCCATTTTTGTGAAACAAAGTGCCCAAGTCTTTCTTAGAGCACTATATATTGGACTCTCTCTTATTATTTTAGGGAGATCTTTCAATTATCAAAAACAAAACTCTGCCCAGATTGAAAGGCATTACTAAGACTTTGAGCTTAGATTGTTTATCATATTTCATTATTTGAATAAGAAAACAAGTGACTTATTAGACTTTGTGCTGAAATCACTTGGTTGTTGGGGAAATTTTTCTTATGTCTATTTCCTTAATACATTTTTTTTCCATTTAATTAAATAAGTAGAATTAGTGAAATTAATCAGGAAGGTGTTTTGAAGCTGGCTATGGAGAGACTTTGTGCTGCCATAATTGTCTTTAGTTTGTCTATTTTTTGTTTCTATGTAAAGGATCTTGGGATTATTTTGTGCCCTCATTATCCTTTGTATTTCACTCTTTGGTAGTTGAGGTGGAAACTTTGAGCTACATTTCATTCTGCTGTGTTACTACACGCTGTTACAGTTACTTATCACTACCTGAAAGGTTCTTGTTGTCTATTGAATATTACTTCTAAAAGAAGAGGAGTGCCTTCTGTCATTTCATCAAGATTTCCCCTTTGATTTATGAACATCATCTCTAAAAAAATAGATATGGATGGTTTTATCCTACCCTTGAGTGTTATTTTCAGCTTATTTATAGTATATTAGTATATATATATGTATATAGTACCTTATAGTTATAAGGAACCTCCCCTTGATGAGAGGAGAGATTTGTCCACCTCTGATGTGGTAAACCTATACACTTTTCTAACCAATCTCCCTATGTTTTTGGTTGAAGAGACCTATCTTACTCATCAGTTCGCTGATTGACAAAATATTCACCCAACAAAACCAACACATTTGGTTTCACCATATATACAGTTATCATGATTATCAACATCTTGGTCAGCCATTAGGCAGACTTAACCCTTAATGAATATATCATACAAATACATATCTCAATATAATCTTTATAGGTTGGCCATAGAATTTATGGGGCACCCTTAAGCAACTACACCTTTCAATTAGGCCCTTGTAGCTCTTACAAGTCTCATGGAGATATATTCACCCATTTATCACTTCATCAAACAAAATAAGAATACAAGAAAACTTAAAAATGCATGGACCCATTCCATATAATCTATGGGTCCTCCTTAAGTTCCAATAACCAACATAGTACCCTTTTTCTTAAGCATAATGTTCTCAAACAACATTCTATGCACATGGTCACCAGGAATGAATACATATATTAACTTCTAAATCTTGGTTCATATTTTATATGATTGGTCAAACCTTAATAATTCACATAGATCAGTCTCATGGAGTCTAAAACACTCTCCAATATCTAGTTCATCTAGAGATATTGAAATAATATCAAAACAAGCTTGAATAATTATCTTGGGTTACTTACAAAATTCACATGAACACACATTCAAATTTGAACCTTCATAACTATGTCTATACACACTTTTAAATCTTAAAGTATATATTTCTATATTTTCCTTGGATTACTCTACAAGTTATCTTTTTACACCATGATCAAATTCAACACAGATCGAAAGATATAGCCAAAATATAGAGCACTAATTTTCTTTTACAAATTCAAATATTCAAAAAAAATGGTCATAGTTAAACTTCAAACACTATGCTCGCATCTCATTTCATTAATTCTTATATTAAACACACATCTTCAATATTTTCTAAACTTTAATGCATAGTGTGCCAATGCCCAAAGGTTAAACTTTGAATAGTTGACCTCATCTCATGTAATTTGGCAACTTTGACCTCAAGCACTCTATCAATCTCTTTGAGATTGTCCTAGATTTAACTATGCCATAAAACTATCACTTTGACCTATTTACTTTAAATGATATCATTTATCTCTATCTATATGATCCCCTATTCACTATTGATCCTTGGAAAAAACTCAATTGTTATCTCTACTCAACATTAAACATTGAACACTTGACACCATCTTATTAATTCCTAACTTCTTAAAGCAACAGGCTCTATTGATGTTTCTCAAACTTTAACTTGTGAAAAAATGACTAAGTATGGTAACCTTTGAAATCTATCTATAAGATTAACTTTTCACCTCCATATCTTTTGCTTTGCTCAAGCACATATTCTAAAATTTGGACCATATGATCTCCTCACATATGGAAATCTAACCATGTGTAAAATTTATCCTAAAACCTTCCCATGAGAAATATATAATTCCACTAATCTACTCACTTATATTTTTATAACATAGAGCTAACAATGTCAATAGTTACTTGGAAGGCCAACTTTGCACATGCATATCTTTTGATGCACTTTGGTGCATAGTCTTAAATTTAACACAAATCAACTAGGTATAAAATTGAACAAATGTATATGATAAAATTATCTTTAAATGTCCACATGTGTGATATATTCCATCACCAAACTACTTATTCAACTCTTTATTACCTCATGCAACTTTGTCCATGTATGGAAAACACTATCAAACTACCTAGGAGATCAACTTTACACTTACATATCTTGTGATGCACTTCAGTGCATTATCTAAAATTTATCACAAGTCAACTAGGCACAAAAATAAACAAAACCATATGATCAATTTCTCCTAAAAAATCCACATGTTTTATATATTCCATCACCAAATTTCTTACTCAACTCTTTCTTGCCTCATGCAAATCTGGCCAAGTATGGGAAAACACTGTCAAACTACCTAAAAGCCCAACTTTGCACTTGCATATCTTTTGATGTGATTCAATTCATGATCTAAGATTTATAAAATAATATTTAGGCACAAATTTTATCAAAACCATATAACCAACTCCCCTTTAATTATCCACACGTGGCAATGGTGACATCATCAAACTGCCCAATTATATTTTCTACCACTAGACCCAAAATGTCTATATGACAACAATGATCAACTAGATGAAATCCACACATGCACACAAGCACTAAAAACATATAAAATATCTTATGAACCTCATTCACATCCTCAAATTACCATACTTTTCCTTGAATATCTCTAATCATGCAAACTCTAAAGATCATATAATCCCTCTTCAAGCATATTAGGACACACATTACACACTTTGTCATTATCACTTAGACTATCAAGGATATTCATCCATTCACCTAAAAACCTTCATTACATAATAATTAAATCATTTAAAACTCTCCAAAAATCCCCCCTTTGTCATTCATGTCAACAACCATCATAAATCAATATACAACTCACCTTATTTGTCTCTCTTCAAGCACTCTCACAATAAGAACTTTCTCCCCCTTTGATACAATGATAAAGTGGGAATCAACTAATCTTGAGGACCCAAAAATACCAAAAATATGAGATAACCACCTTATTAATATGATAAAAACTCCCCCTTACCTTGAGCATACCTCTTCCTGTCTTGACAATTTCCCCTTGTTTTATGCCAACAGTCTCTTCAACCAAGCACTATAATCGATGAAGAAAGAACACACATAAAATATTGAAATCTGATGAAAATCACCAAGAAACATCTAAGGGTGACTCCCACTAAGATTTTTGAACCATTTCATCACATGAGCATCTTCAGATCTCCATACACCATGAAGAACCACCACATATGCTTACTAGTTTTCTCTCTCAAGCTACCACAAGGACCACCAATAGAACTTCATGCCATTAACCAAATATGAAACATACTCTCAACTAACTTGATAAATCTCCTTGAAACAAATATACCTTTTTCTTTTGGAGAAATTGAACAAAAAACACTCTTCTTCAAATTAGGCTTGTCTAGTCTTGTTGTAGCCCTACTTGGAGCTTGCATAGCCAATAAATTTTATTAGAAAAACATTCAAGACCTAAAACTTTATATCTAGAGCACTCTCATATTTCCCCTCATGCACACCAATTTCCATCACCTATCTCATGATCTGAAATATACTTCATTAACAAAATAATTTTCCAATTTGGCCTCCATCTTGACAAAAACATGAATAATTTAAAATAAAAAAACCTTCATATCTCTATGAAGCTTTATTTGATAACCCATTTTTCCCATTCAACCTATAAAAAATCCTTAGACCTTAACTCATAATTAAAACCACTTTTCTAGCATAGCCTAAAACCTTAGAATCATAAAACAAACTGAGTAAAAAAACCTCCTTATGGTCAATGTCCACCTCTGACACTTATTACAAAATTGGAGACAACAATAACACACTTATGGACCAAAATTTTAACCTATATAACTTTGGGAACATTTAATTCCTATAACCCATTTTTAGGCCTACTTTCCCTTAAGCCAAAATTAAGAAAACTGAGAGCACTCAAAAATATTAAAATTGAATTCAACATACCTTTAGACCATAAAAACACTTGGGTCACATAATAAATAAGTGCATAGACCTTTTCGAGCACCAAACTATTCCATCTATCTCATTAAGTCACCTAAAAACACCCATTTTGACCCTATAAAATAGTTCCTTCACAAATCTCTAGAGCATGCTTATGAACTTGTTATTCCCCCTTAGCTAATGACCTTCTAAGATCAACAAAATAATATTTATATATTGTAATTATGATCTTGATCACATAAACTTCCTTTTTCATAATAAATATGTCTCCTAAGAAACATAGGTAGAGACACCCTACTTCATAATGTCTTAAAAAAATGTGAAATCAGGAGTTACCCAAAACTCCTCATATTACTTCTCCTCCTTGGTCATATGATAATTTTAGTTCTTAATCTTCTTCTTAGGCTTTAAATAAGCAACATTATCAACCACTAAAAAATTTTCCTTCTCTTTTATAATTGGATTGATAATATATGGAAACAACTTAGATTCATGGCATACCTTTTCATCTATAAAAACTTTCTTGCAACTTGGATACTCATCATTAGGTATTGAAAATTGATGTTATTTTAATGATACTTTATCAACAATAGCATGATGATCACTTAGATCCATACACACTTTATAATAGGACTTAACCAACACCTTGGTCTTCTCCTTGATCTTGGTCTCTTCATTCTCAACATGAGTAGATAATGAGACCCCTTGGAACTTTTCAACTTCTGTAGCATTCTCCATCATAGAAAACAAATTACTTGGACCTAAAAAATCATCATGACTCACACTTGTCACCTTTGTCTTCCATGAGTTAACTTACCTTATTTCTTGCACTCTAGGGACCTGATTAAACCTAGTATGTCTTGTAGACCTTTGCTTGTAAAATCTAGTAATGTGACCTCTCTATTGACACTTGAAGCACACTATACCTTTTTTAAGAAATGTATTTTTCCTTACCTCATTTATATTATTTTTTTCAAAAATTTCCCTCATTAAGATAGTTGAATCACTTAACTTTATTCACACCTTTTGACTGATGACCCCCATCATAGTTCCATGCATAATAATTTCTAATAGGTCTCTTGTATTCTCTATCTCTATTCCCAAATTGATTAAAAGTGTAATATTAACCATTTAATTTTGCATATCTCATGGAATTTATCTATTTGATATAATTTATCTTCATTTGGTTGGCACCTTCATTCCTTGTTTGATGATTTATATTCAAAAAATGATTGTCCTTATTCACATTAGTCTTCATCTTGTCCTGAGTTACATTCTTTTGTTCTTATTCATATCCAAGACTAGTTCTATCACTAGAAAGATTTTTACCACTTAGAATATTGTATAGGTCACTTGAGCTCTTTTTAAATCTTAAAAATGTCTTCACCTTACTAGATGTCTTCTCTAACTCATATTTCAAAGACTCATTTTTAGAAACATACCTTAAACATTCATTTTCTTTAGCTTTCAAGCTTGTAGATAGGATTTCCAATTGAATACTAAGATTTTTGACTATATCTTCATACTCCTTGGTGTCTTCATTAATTCTTGCTTCAAACACATTAAATTTATCCTCATATTCCTTGAGTTGAGATATCCTATTCTTATTGATTTTATTTTAAATATTCAGTTCTTCAATAGCATTTTCATCATCCAACTCATCTAAATCACTCCAAGTAGACTCATTTTTGTGTGAGAATTTTTCCTTATCAGCCATGAATAGAGCTTTATATTCAATAGGACCATCATCTTTGTGATAATATTCTAAGTCATTTTCTTCACTCTCATCTAATGAGCTACAATTTTATTTGGTGTAGAGACTTGATCTGGGCAACAATTTTGGTGACAGTTCCACCCCAATTGATGACGGAACTTCTAAGAGCCATAACTTTTTCATCGTAGCTCCAATTGACTCACCATTTAAACTATTGGAAAGATAAGAATGAGGAAAACATCATGAGATGGCATGGAGATTTGATTAATGAAGTTTAACCCCCAATAACCTAATGGAAGTTCCCCAAATTTCAATTTTAGTAGTGTAGTCTACAAATACTAAGCTTCTAAAAATAGTAATTCCTTGAATTCTATATTGTTTTAAATATTGGAAGTTGAACCACTTAATTTCCTTCGAGATTTGTGACCTTCCACATCCTCCCCATGTTTCAAAATGTGTATAAATGAATAGGTAACCCAAAATGTGAAGATAAACATCTCTCCCTAGAGATAATCATATAATTGTATTGCGATCTTGAGTAATACTACATCTCTTCTCAGAGAATTCATTATTACTGTGTTATTTCTATGTTATTGAAATATTTATCAACTAGAACTTCTAAGTTTTGGATCAAGACTCTTCTTATTTTTGAAGGACTTCTTACTTTCTAAATCCTTTCTTCCTATATGTCTATTTTTTTCATCTTGACCTTCATCATGCTATTCATCATCATTATTTTCATGATTATGAGCTCACTTATATTCAAATTTTAATATCTCTCCATAGTTGAAACATTTGAAGGGTAGTTTACCCTTATACTTCCTTGAGCCTGTGTTTAGTTTCCTAGTAATCAAAGTAATTAGTTCATCCTCATCAATATCAGATATGTTATCCTTTTTGGATTTCTTATTGTAGACTAATAATTTGACCTAAGATAGGATGGTTAGTATCATGTTAGTTCCCAAAATGAAAACAAATTGACAAAAACACACTAACTAGCATAACACCTCTAAGCCTAGTCACTAGGGGAGCTTAGTAAAAAAAAATGAATATAAAACACAAAAAAAAAAAAAAAAAAAAAACATTATTTTACCTTCCTTGGATGCTCCAAATTTGTTGTTGTAGCAGCTTGCTCTATTTGTGTGCATGAATTTTGCATCAATGGAAGCTTGGCTACTTATATCTCTCCTTGGCACCTTGTGTCTTTGGCTTGGCTTAGATTATCTCAATATTTGGATATTGTAATACTAATTTACATGAAGTTTTGGAATCAATTTAGCATTATAAATTTGGCATGTGAGAGCTTAAAATTTAATAAGCAAGGCCTCCTATTTATAGATTTTTGGAATGGTTTGAGGATCAACCATGACCATCCATCTCAAGATTGAGATGTGTGGCCATGAATAAATCCAAATATGAAATTAATTATACAAATATCCCCATTAATATTTGGGAAGGATGGAAATTAAATAGGGATGGAGGGTCTTAATGAGGCATGGGAGACCTGTAATCATGATATTTTATGCATTTATGGCTTATGGATGCCACCCCATATGATGATGTGACCTGATGATGTAGTTAATATAAATAAATGTACAATAAATATTTATTCAAAAATTTCTAAGGAAAATTAATTTAAGGCCCTAATTTGGTTTAATTAACCTAAAACATGATTAGTTAATTTTGGTGCAAATTTTGGCCCTTGGTGCACAAATTAATCAAATTGGTTAAAATATCTTGTTATTGGCTCAAATTTTAACTAGATTGGAATTGGGAGTTGATGTTAGATGATTTAAAACTATATTCCCATTTAGGATGTTTTCAACACAAAATAACAAAGGCACATGTCTTGTGTAATAGATTTTATAGAAAAGAGCAATCTAGGGTACCTATGTGTGAAATTAGCATTTTAACTCAAAATGATCTGATCAAATTTAGCTATCTAATAAATTTCATTTCCCTATTTAATGATATCTTGGAAAAAATTGTACTTGATTATATCAATTTCAAATTTTTTAATGTGTTTTAGTGTTTTAAGGCTAAATTTTGCACTTTGGTAGAAACTGGTCAAAAGCCTGGGTGATTGTTATTGATGGCTAGTTTTGGGTGTTTATAGTTTTCCACTATTTGGGAAGATGTTACAAACTGTAGGCATACAAATTTCTTCTCAAATAATAAAAAATGGCCTATATGAAAAAAATAAGATAATGATTGGAAAATAAAGCTCCAAATGGTATTTGGGAAGCCTATGATGATGCCCCTCAAGGGAGTGGTTGTCACATTTGTTGATGGATGGTCCCTTGAAAAGGATCAAAAAGAAAGGTGGGATTAAACTATGGTTGATAGTAATCTAAATTGTAAAATTCTTACATTCATTTATTTTAAAAGGATAGTAATTTTCCCAAAGGTGATTATAATCAAGAATAAAAGTTGAAATAATAATTTGCCCATAGGTGGTTATAATCATTAAGGGGACCTAGATTATTTTATGAATATGATTGTGCCCTAGTTAGGGTTGATAAAAAGCATAAATCAAGGATATAACTTAGAATATAGATTAAAGATGAGTGGGTGAAAAGTGATGAAAGAGATGAATAGAAAAATAAGATTGATTAATATAAATGATTTAGTTGTACCTAACAATGAGGAGATGCTCATCTTTATTAATAATGATACAACTAGAATGGTCATTGGGTTGATTTGATCAAGGGTGGGATGGAAGTATTTTCTAAGGTGCCAAAGAGAAACTTTTATTTCTCGATTGCTTGTAGACCTTCTTGAAGCTAATTTATGTTGTAACATGTGATAGTATGCATTATGATATAACACCATGAAGACTATCCCAAAATATGCATAAGGACTGACTCTCAATCCAATAAACACTTTAAAATAATGCACCAATGATAAAAACCATGATGACAATGTCGATGTATGAATATAAATGGTCTCAAAAATAATGTGAGTAAGGAATCACCCAATGCATACATATAGACTGAGTCAAGGCAATCATGCTAAAAGCAAACAAATATGCAAGCAAATAAATAAACAAATAGATATTTAAAAAAAACAAACAACTTTAAATAAACAAACAAATAGAAAGATTGAAAATAAAATCAAAAGTAAACATACTAACAATGTCTTTGCCCTAGTAGGGTAGATCAAGGATAACTAACTAGGATTAGATAGGGAAAATGTTTTTGGATTTTTAAATATTTGAATTTTTTTTTGTCTTTTTTAGGTATCTTAACTTTTTATATAATGATAAGATACCTACTCAAAAATGGTAAGAGAGTTTGGCTTAGGTTGCTCACAAAATGGTGAGAGTGTTTGGCTTAGGTTACTCACAAAATGGTGAGAGTATTTGGCTTAGGGGGACTAAGGTAACCTCAACATGAATTGAGAATGACGTACATATTCTTAAAATGACCTCAAGTCATAGTAAATCCATCCATACTAAAAGTAGGGAAAAATAAACTAGGTCCCAACAAGTTCTCAAATTTGATAAATAGCCAGTCAAATGAAAACAATAATAGCAAAGTGATGCGGTAATACGTGATAAAAAAAAAATTGCCCCTAGTTTTCCCACAGGTGGTTATAACTAGGATAAAACATATTATATAAATGATACTAATTTTCCTATAGGCGGTTATAATTAGTATCAAGACTAGTGAACACTAATTTGCCTATAGACAGTTATAATCAAGCTCACATAAACCAAATTTGATATAAGATGGAAAATTAAAGATATATTATTAGATCAACTATCACACTAATTTTGTAGATTGTTATTAAAACACAAATTTGATTTATTATTGAAACTTTATCGAAATCCCCTCACAAAAAGTGTGGGAAGAACCAAAGGAACCAAGATTAAAATTGGATTGGGTAGGATGACTAAAAATAGGCTTTGGTCTAGATAGGAAAGGAATGATAGGATGGCATGGTATTACTATAGGATAATGATGGGTTTTTATAGATTGGATAAAATGGTAGGATGGTTTCCCCAAGTGATATAGTGATTGGCTGGTATGTAACAATGGTAAAAAGAATATGGTAAATGAAATGGTATGGTACATGTTTTTAGCCTAGGTATGATAAATGGCATATGATTATGTTGTTCTTGATAAAGTGTAAATGCACATATTAATTAGCACATGATACAAATTGAATAATCAATCATGTTAATTTTTATCCCACACCTCATCTGAATATCTACTCTATCAAGAATTGGCTACAGATCTGGAGGTTGAGAATGTTGTTGTGATCTTCATTGGTCATTGATTTTGATTCCTTCAAGTGTCAAGACAAGGTATATTTGTATCCTCTACAAAGGAAAGTATGGCCATGGATGGTAAATAGGGATAAATTTTGGATGGTAGGTTTGATTGTGAAATGGAATGGTAGATGATAATGGAATGTGTAATGATTGGGAAATAAATGAAGATCAGGACTTTTAGTCACACATAATGTTATTGATGTTAGATTTGACATAATTATGTATGTGTTGGGGTTAAAGACCTATAACGATGCTTTCAATAGGACCACCAAATTTTTTTATTGTTTGGGCTGAAGATTAGCTACCATGTAATTAGGTTATAGATTGGAAGTTTTTTTGATTTGATCTTGGATAATGTCTTCATTATGTAGTGAAGAAATTTTATACTCAACTATTAGCACCTCGATAAGGTTTTCACCAATTAATTCATATTTATTGTCCCATATTCCCTTTGAGAAGGTTTCACTAATGAACTTTGCCTTTTGATTTTGATTGTCTTCTAGTGATTTTGAAAAAAATTCACTAAAAAATGTTGAGTTTGAACTTGGCTTGTCCCCCAGTGTCTCTGAAAAAGGTTTCACTAGGAGAGTGTTTTTCTACTACATGAATGTGGTCTTGGAATCCTTTCTCTTCTTCAACTACTATGAAACCATGGATGTAGGTTAACAAAGTATGATTTTATCAGTCCCAATCAACACTTGTGGGAGATGGGATATTAATAATATGGCTATGTTGGTTGGTGGTAATGGCATGTGGAATGGTAATGGAATGGAGGGTGGCTTAATAATCCTCATAGAAGATACTAGGATAACTCATTTCAAAGTTGAAGTATTAATCTTAAAAAACCATAAAAGGATCATAAATGTATTTAAACTAATATATGAGTCATGCATAACCAATGTTGTAACAACCACAGACATATTCTTCTTCTGAATCTAATTCTGACTCAAGTGACTCTAAATATGATGTTGAGACTGATGTTGATTCTAATTTTGATGCTAAATTTGATGTTAATTCAAGAATAAAACCTACCTCTAACTCTAATTTTTCATCTAATAGGTACTCTATTATAATGATGTCTAGTTGAATGTTTAGTATTGGACAAGTAATGACTTGTGATGGTATAATGGGCTTAACAAACACTAGTTTTTTAGAGTGGGACTCCTCTAGGATGGGAAAAAGGTCAAGAGATAACTCTTCAAAGGCTTGCCAGTAGGAGTCTCTTGAAAAATAGGCATATGATTGAGGTAATGATTTTCCCAAAGGTGGTTATAATCATTAAGAAGTGACTCAACAAAGACTAGATCATCAGAGTGAGACTTATCAATAACTAGTATAGGATTGAAAGGTGATTCATCATAAGTTTACTTATCAGATATGGTTGGTTCAGCAAAAACATCTCAAATTAGTTGGTTCTCTTGGCCTTGGTATCTAAAGAGCTAGAAAATATCATTTTTGAACATAACTTGGTCTTTGAATGATTGGATTAGTTGAGGTTTTGATGGGATTGGTACTGGATGAGGAATGGTCTATGGTTGGATAATGGTAGGGCATTGGGGAGCATGATTGTTTACATGAGCCAAAGGATGAAGTCCTAAAATAGTAATGATAGGGTGGTGAAAATCTTGGTTGATTGCATAAGTTAAAGGATGAGGTCTTAGAATGATAATGAGGCATTATGGAGCTTGATTTCTTGTATAAGCCAATGCATATAAGTCCTCGTCATAAATCATATCATCCCAATCTTGAGTTGGATCATAAGTCGGTTCTTGAATATGTTCTATGTACTAATTACTGTAAAGAGACTATGGATCTATATCTCAAATAACATTATCTATAGTTGGGTATTCAAAGTCCTCCTCATAAACCATATCATCCCAATTAGTAATTTGATTTAGATTTTGTAGGGAGAATAATAAAACACCTTAGAAAATCTATCTCTATAGGGGTTGTTAATCAAATTTTGTATGGCCATTATATCATAAGTTGGATTGTACATGACTCACCCATAAGTGTAGCTAGACATGTCTACATAAATGATGAAAACTTTGAAACAAAAAAAGCTTAGTGTTTTACAAACCTTGAAAAACTATGTCCAGAGGAAAAATGGTTCAAACTTGGTTTAACTTAGTCAAAGGTAGAGTTGTATCTCCAAACAATGATTTTATAATGGAGTTGTATCTCCAAAATGGTTTGGGCTAAATATTTGTCATAAAATAGTCTAACATCAAATGTCTAATTTCAAATGTCATACACATAAAAGGTCAAGCATTTGAATAAAAATTAGCATGTCAAAAGTCTAGGTCAAAGTGTTCCAAACAAGGTCTAAATTAGGAAAGGAAAAGAGTTGCTAGGTCTTTTGTCCAAATGTGAAGTCAAAATATAGGCTCAAATAGGATATGTTAGGACTTTTGGCTAAACAACATCAAAATCTAAACTTTGAAATAGGTGAAATTTTAGTCTAATGGACTTGAAACACTTCTAATAAAAACTAGGCATTTGACTCTTGGATATGAACTCAATCAACTAGGTATAAGGTATGAAACAAAAGACAATTTAGAGATAGTTTATTTTCTTGTAAATAAAGGTATAAAACTTGGTTTCTTTGACAAATAGGCTAGATAAATGTCAATGATGTAACCATGCTAGACAAATATTCACAAAGGTATACTCATATTGGTTTGGAAAATGTGTATAAAATTGAAATCTATGCAAGAGGGTATATGAAACAAATGCTTGACATGCTTTGGGAAGTGTAACAATGCTAAACTACCCAAAATATGTGACAAAAATGTTTGTTTCAAAAAATATCTAAGGAAAAGATAGTTTCACACAAGTTTGACAACATAACACTACCTTTCTCAACTCATATGACATACCTCCAAAGTTTTGATAATATTTCTAAGGCAGAAAGATATGCTTCAAATAATCTCAAAGGGAAATAAGATAGCAATACAAAAATGCTTATTGTAAAGAATCAAAGTGTAAGTGTTTAGCATGGTGACTTAAGTATATCAAATGGTGAGAATGATTATGAGTCTAAATGGCCTTCAATTCAAATGGAAAGTTGAACCTAAGTTAAAACAAGTTTAACATGAAAATGGTGAACCCACTAGACACATCGACCATTAGAACTTATAAATTTTCAAATTTGAATGTCAATTATAAATGAAGGAATTTAAACAAACTTTGGTAAAGGTCTATACTCAATTAGTTAGCATAACTATTCCAAAGTGGATAATATGACTCTAAGTTTTGATAAAATTTGAACAAGGCAAATTGATGATTCACGTGGGTAGCATAATACCTCTTTATTCAAAGGAAAATGAATATTATGTGTTTTGATTTGTATCATTTGTCCACACCAAGTTTTGACTCAAAACAAGACTTTAATCTAAGACAAAACCAAATAATTAATCGCTCTTAGGTCCTAAACTGACAAGGTTTCTTGGTATTTTTAAAATTTATCAATATACATCATTTAAGAGGCTTTTTTAGTGCTCATCAAAAATTAAAATGTTCATTATATAGTAGGGTTTTTAAACCCCCCTTCTCTCAAATTATAATAGTATGACATGGACCTTGAGTCACACCTTGCACCAACAATACTTCTGCGACAAGTGGGGATTTGTCTAAGATCTACAAGTTTTTGAACATCTAAATGGATCAATTGCATAAGACTTTCACATCAATGATGTAAAAGAAACACACTTAAATTGGGTGTCTATGGCACTTTACTTGTTACAAAAAGGTTTAGTCATTTTTTTAACCACCACATCCATCATTTTCTCAATGTAGTGTGATGTCCAAAATGTAGATACATCTCATGTGCTTTAACCCTATAAAACTCATGGGAGGTGATGAAATCCCCCTCACAAGCCAGGTTTGCATAAAATAAAAGACATGATAAAAAGACTTCATGGTCATTTTCAAGATCACCCCAACTATTTCAATTTTTTGGGGAGTAATTTATATGACATTCTTTCTATGCCTTGGACTAGGCATGTTTGCAATAAGGATGACGCTTTTTATTTTAAAAGTTCCCTAAAGGGGATGGATGGAAGAGCATACATGCAACATCCCTCTTTCGTCCAATAAAAAACTAAGTTGGGAAACTATTGAATCCAAAATTTGATAAATGAGTTCAATTTTAAACACCAAATGAAAAGTATGGTGATGTTCTTTTGACCCCCTTGGTCTTAAGTTGTGAACTTTAGAAGACAATCATAAAACTTAACCAATAAAGAACCATAAAGATTCTATTTAAATAGTAAAATGAAGGATTCTAATTAATTTTAGACATCCAAATGAAGTGTGAAAATGCTAATTTAAGTTTATTTTGTTACTTTTTTAGGTATATCCTATAGTAAAAAAGTTAGCACTTTATTTATCCTTGAAGTACATTTATCAAATGAGGCAAGTAACAGGAAGGGCAAAATCTATCAACCTGAAGACAAAACCTCAAGAAAGAAAATGCATTAGATTAGAATTGGTTAGAAAAAATATTAATAAAATCTTAAAAAAACACTATTAAATATATGAACACCTAAAAACAACAAATTATAAGACTAAAAATAAAACATAACACATAACACATAAAACCCTGCACATAAAACATAAAACCCTGCAATCAGTATTTTTAACATAACTTTTAAATTATAGATTGGTTTACCACAAAATTCTGAGAGGTTTTCAAAAACTATAGGTTACACTTGTCTAATAAAATTTAAGTCCAAATAGTCAATATGAAAAAGCTATGAACTCTGTTTTAACCATTTTTACCAGAAACATAAAAAATAGAAAGTGATATTCACTAAAATAGTCATAACTTAAAAAATATATTGATATATTTTTTGAAATTTTTAGAGAATATATATAAAATATTTATATATATCTATATAAAAATTTAGAAAAAAATATTAATTAAATAAAAATTTATTAATTCTTCATGGGCCATTTTTAATTTAACAAATTAAAAACAATAAAAAAAGAATTAAAACTATGAATACAAATACATTCGTGGGTTGCACGCTCATGAATATAGTCCCACTAGGTGTGCCATTATGTAGAATAATAATTTGACTTAAGAGAGGATGGTTAGTATCATGTTAGTTCTCAAAATGAAAATAAATTGACAAAAACATAATAACTAGCGTAACATATCTAGGCCTAGTCACTAGGAGGAACTTAGTTAACAAAACATGAATGGAAAACACAACTAAAATGCAAAAAAAAAAAAAAAAAAACCTTCTTTTACCTTATTTGTATGCTCTAGAGTTCTTTTTGTATCATGTTTCTTGGTTTATGCCCATGAATTCTACATCAATGGAAGTTTGGCTACCTCCATCTCTCCTTGGCACCTTGTGCCTTTGGCTTGGCTTGGCTTAGCTTGGCTCAATATTTTGACATTATAACACTAACTTGAGTGAATATCTGGAATAAATTTATAATTATAATTTTAGCATGTGAGATCTTAAAATTCAATAGTCAAGGACTCCTATTTATAGATTTTTGGAATGGTTTGAAGATCAACCATGACTGTCCATCTCAAGATTGATATGTATAGCCATGAATAAATCCAAACTTGAAATTCATTCTATAAATATCCCCATTAATATTTGGGATATAGGGGCATTGAATAGGCATGGAGGGTCTTAATGAGGCATTAGAGACCCATAATCTTCATATTTTATGCTTATGGCTTATGAATGCCACCCCATATGATGATGTCACCTGATGATGTAGTTAATAAAAATTAATTTTCAATAAATATTTCTTAAAAAGTTCCATGTAAAATTAAATTAAGTCCCTAATTTGGTTTAACTAACCTAAAATATGATTAGTCAATTTTGGTGCAAATTTTGGCCCTTGGTGTACAAATTAATCAAATTGGTCAAACTATCTTATTATTAGCTCAAAATTTGACTGGATTAGAATTGGGAGTTTATGTTAGATTAATTGGAACCATATTCCCATTTAGGATGTTTCCAACATAAAACAACAAAGGCACACGTCTTGTGCAACATATTTGACAAAAAAGAGCAATCTAAGGCACCTAGGCATGAAATTAGTATTTTAAATCAAATTGATCTGATCAAAGTTAGCTAGCCCATAAATTGCATTTCCATATTTAATTATATCTTAGTAAAAATCAGCACTTGAATATATCAATTTAAAAGATTTTAATGTGTTTTAGTGTTTTTAGGCCAAATTGTGCACTTTGGTATAAATTGGTCAAAAGCTTGGTTAAAGGTTATCGGTGGCTAGTTTTAGGTGTCTACGCTTACCTTGAAACTTTTCATTGACTTCATTTCTATCTTGAATGTTGATTCCTTCTTTGGTTGTATATCATTATTTACTCTCATCTCATAGGTAGTAAGGGTGTCATGCAATTGATCCATCTTCAATTGAGTAAGATCATGACTTTATTCTATAGCAAAAACTTTTGGATCAAACTTGAGAGATATAAACCTTAATACCATTTTAACTATAGTAATATCTTCAAGGTTCTCTCCAAGACATCTGATGATGTTCACAATCTCATCAACTCTCTAAAAAAAGGATGCCTTATAATATTCTTCCTTCATCTTGAGACTTTCAAATTGCATTATATGAGTCTATAACTTAGTGAGCTTGACTTTTGAATCTCCTTCATAAATGATCTACATTTTGTCTCATATATTTTTAGCATAATTATAGTGTATTACCTTGGTGAACTCAATCTCTGTAAGACCAAAACTGATGTCATTCATTTCCTTATAGTTATTCTCAAAAAAATTCTTATTTGCAGCACTAGATAGAGGAATATTAGGAGCAACATAACCATCTAGAATATATTTCCATACATCAAACCCTAGGGACATAATGTATGCCCTAATCCTTGCACTCTAAAAACCATAATTGGATCCATTAAACATTGGTACTTGATTATTAGAGAAACCTCATTGATGACTACCAATATTGTACCTTAGATCACCTTCAAGCTATCAAGCCTTTACCAAAGGACCTACTCTGATATCAATTGTTAGAGGTAAAATAACTAAGAGGGGGATGAATCAATAAGCCTAGAAAATCCAACTTCAATTTCAATCCTTTAAATTTTTTAATCAATTATCATAAGCATTCATGAATCATACACATCATACATACCAATGAGTAAGAATGACAATGCAAGATCAATCACATAACACATGACATATGTGGGAAACCCTCTTGAGGGAGAAAACCCACTATAACCTGTAAGGAATAGTATAATATAATAACAAAAACCAATTAAATAGTTGCAACAAATCAAGGGACTACCATCCCTTATTTAGTGAGACTATAATCCAATAAGGTGCTACCACACCTGTCTAGCTAAGCTACCATAACAACTAAACCTTTAGAAAGCATCACCTTGTAAGGAGGATGAAACCCACTTAGATGTTGAGATGCTACAATAACACCTAGGAACACATCTACCTTTGAACTAATATCTCCAACACCTGATGATGGACCTCTGATTATCACTCTTCACCTTCTCTCATCCTCAAATAGTATGAGCACTATTATGCCAACATAATTATGACCTACAGGTCATACAAATAGTTCTAAATATGTTCTTATCTTCAACTCATCCAAAAGGCACCCACCCTTTCCTTTAGTTCATAACACTATCCTCTCAATGAAAATTCCATACACAAGTCTCTCTCTAAGTTTCAAAACCAACACATTTAGCTTCACCATTTATAGAGCTATCATGATTATCAACATATTGGTCAGCCATTAGGCATGACTTAACCTTAAGGAATTTATCATATGAATAAATATTTAAATATAATCTTCATAGGTTAGCCATAGCATATATGGGTCACCCTTAAGTAGTTACACCTTTCAATTAGGCCCTTGTAGCTCTTATAGGTCTCATAGAGACCTATTCACCTATTTAACACTTCATTGAAAAAAAAGGACACAAGACCACTTCCAAATTAATGGAACCATTTCAAATGATCTATAGGTCTCCCTTGAGTTCCAAAAACCAACATATTATCCTTCTTCTTAAGCACAATTTTCTCAAACAACATTATGTTCACATAGTCACCATGAATGAATACAGAGTCAACTTCTAAACCTTTATTCATATTTCATATGATTTTTAAAACCTTAATAATATACATAGATAATAATAATAGAGTATACAACACTCCTCAATATATAATTCATTAAGAGATATCAAAATAATATCAAAATAAGAAAGAACAATCTTTTGGGATTACTTGTAAAATACACACAAACACAGTCAAATTTAAACCTTCATAACTATGTATGTAAAAAATTTCATATATTAATATATATATATATATATATATATATATATATATATATATATATATTTAATTTTCCTTTGAGTCCTCTACAATTTTTATTTTTACACCTTGAGAAAATTATGCATATATCAAAATAGATAGCCAAAATGCAGAGCACTAGTTTTTCCTTTTCAAATTCAAATATTCAAAATTAAATGGTCATAGTTAAACCTCAAACACCATTCTCACATATCATGTCCTCACTAATTATATTAAACACACACCATAGATCCTTTTTTTAAATTTAATTCATAGTGTGTCAATTCCCAAAGGTTAAACTTTAAACAGTTGACCTCATCTTGTGCAATTTGGTAACTTTGACCTCATGTACTCTATCAATCTCTTTGAGATTGTCCTATCTTTAACTATGATATAAAACTATCACTTTGACCTCTTGAATTTAAATTTCACCATTTATCTTTATCTTTAAGATTACTCACTCACCATTGATCCTTGAAAAAATCTTGCTCTTTATCTCTACTCAACATTAAACATTGAACACTTGGCACCATCTCATTGCTTCCTAACTTCTTGGAGCAATGCACTCTACTGATGTTGCTCAAATTTTAACTTGTGAAAAAATTTATAAGTATTTTAACCTTTTCAATATATCTATAAGTAAAATTTTTCACTTTTATATCTTTTACTTCCCTCAAGTGCATGTTCTAAAATTTGGACCATAAGATCTCTTCACATAAGAGATTCAAACCAGGTGTCAAACTGCTCTTAAAACCTTTACATGAGTGAGATATAATGTCATTAATCTGCTCACTTGTATTTTTCTACCATAAAGCCACTAATGTCAATAATTACCTAGAAAGCCAACTTTGCACATGCATATCTTTTGATGTACTTTGGTGCATGGTTTCAAATTTAACATAAATCAACTAGGTATAAAATTGAACAAACCCATATGATCAAATTCTCTTGAAAAATCCACATGTGTGAGATATTTAATCACCAAACTTCTTAATTGAACTTTTCTTGTATCATGCAAATTTGGCTATGTATGGGAAAACACTGTCAAACTACTTGGAAGCCCAATTTTTCACTTACATGTCTTTTGATGTGCTTCAATGCATGATTTGAAATTTAGTGCAAATAAACTAGGACCAAAAATAAACAAACCCATATGATAAACTTATCATTAAATTTCTACATGTGTGAGATATGACATCAACAAACTTATTACTTATCTCTTTCTTACCTGATGCAAATTTGGCTATGGGAAAACACTATCAAACTACCTAGGAACCCAACTTTACATTTGCATATCTTTTGACGCACTTCAATGCATGATATAAAATTTAGTGAATATTATCTACACAAAAAATTTATCACAACCATATTACCAAATCCCCTTGACTCATCCAATTGTGGTAATGGTGACATCATCAAACTACCTACTCAAATTTTACCACTAGACCTAAAATGTCTAGATGACAACAATGATCAACTAGATGAAATACACACATGTAAACAAGAAATAAAAGAATTTAAATCATCTTAGGGACCTATTTCACATCCTAAAATTACCATACTCATCCTTGAACATCTCTAATCATGCAAACTCTAAAGAACAACCAAGCCTTCTTTAAGCATATTAGGACAAACACATTGCACACTTTATCATTATCACTTAGACTATCAAGGCTCTTCATCCACTCTCTTAGAGACCTTCAATAAATAGTTGATAAATATACAAAATGAATCATACAATTTAATTTATCTTAGGAAAAATATCTCTTCAAGTCATGAAAACTCCCCAAATATGGCATAGGACCTCTCAACTAGCTTCTTTGAAATCATTTTCATCATTGGCTTCTTTTGAGTATTCCAAACTAAAATTAAATTTTTTTTTCCACATATTAAATATTATGGGTGGGTTAATAATAATATCCAACATTAATTTAATGTGTTACTAATCATTTATCTTATTTTGGACAAGTTTTCTTAGTACTTGCAGTCATTATCATCCTTGTTTCACTCATCCTTCACACTTAGCACCAAGATGGTGTTTAGTTTTCCATTATAATAAATAAATTGGGTTTTATTACACCTATAAATAGTCATCATATCCCTAAATCCATTATCATTACCTTAAAATTCCTACCAATTATAGTTATCACCTTCTCACTTGGTGATCACCTTCCATTCACTATGTCAATTTGGACTACCTAAAGTGAAGGAGTTAGCAGATGTACTTATGTGCCCTTTTTAATCAAATAATGATAATTATGAGTTATATTAGGTCCCATTTGGTATCCTAAAGTGATTAAAATATTTAAACTCTCCATCAATCATATAAAACATCAAAATCTATCAATAAAACTACTTTTGTACCATGTATGTACAAATAAGGTAGAATCCAACTTGATGGGAAGTAGCCTAGGGGAGTATTTTTCAAGTCTCAATCACTTTCAAAGTCATTATATCTCATATAAATGAATTTCCTTATTTATTTTTCCCATCAGGTCATTAACAAGGGTTTTAGAGGGTTTAGATTGGTTTTGAATGTTAAGGATTGTTCATAAAATTTTGATGTTTAATATATTAAAAAATCACACTAAAACATTATTTATGACCCTATCCAACTTATCCCAAATCCTTAGGCTTCCATGATAAGAATCTATATATATATATATATATATATATATATATATATATATATATATATATATATATATATATATATATATATATATATATATATATATATATATATATATATATGAGCTTCTAAACCTAGCCTCTCAAGCTCTTTTTTGTATTTTGTACACCCTATCAAGTTTCTAAGCCAAGAAAAGACTTCTCTATGACCTTATTTTAAAAATAAAGGTTTTAAATAACCTTATAACTCCCCATGAAGGTCCTAAAATTATTTTCAAGGATCATCTGGCCCTAGAAGTGGTATTATACCCCTTTTAGGAATTAGGCCTAATAGGTCTGACTACACCTATATGGGTTTAAGCCACAATGTTTGGCCTCTAGCACTTTTGAGTTATTTTAAATGGTGTTTCATGTTAACCTCAACCCCTTACATATCCTTTTAGTGATCCAACATCTCCAAACATAGTTCTTTCACTTTAATCACTCAACCTATATTTTTACATTTTCTAAGAATACCCTCTCTCTGAAATAGAATATAGGTCATCTCCCCTATTATCTCAATAATTTTAGGCCTATGAGGGAATAAAATGGGTCCTCGAGACACTCTATATTTAATATCAAGGTTAGGTCACACTTATATCACATTTAATCATTTAAAAACTCCAAGACATACTTTTATGTAATAATCACTCTATACAAGGTTAGTAAGTATGGCTATAGATTTAAATTTGGAGGTTGGTACTTATATTATGGATTGATTGATATAATAATCATCACTATGATAGTGGTCCCATTCATATCCATCATCTTAACCTTTGATAATTATCCAAATAGGTATTATTTTCACTACCCTTGGCTTAGTTGGCAAGTTATGTGAGTGTGTTTTCATTTAGAAAAGGGGATGCCTATAAGGTGTCACTTAGAGTTAGACCTCATGAAATGTTCATATGTTCCCCATTAAGTTATTTGAACCTTATTTGATAGACCTAGGGTCCTCTTATATGTGAATCTCCACACTAAGCATTGAATATCAACTCTCTTGATTGCTCTTAGAGGGAAAGTATAATATTTGATTCACACAAGGTCATTTGTCTTGAAACCATTCCATAACCTATTATTATTGTCTCATATGATCACTTTCACTTCAAAGTAATATAAAGAACATGAAAACCTATAATGAAAAAATATCTAGAATGGAGGCTTCATCTACATCACTTATTGGGGCCAAAGATTCAATCTCTTTTTCAAGGTATTACGACTTCATAATGGATACATGATGGGATCATTTATTCCTATCTATACCTCCTACCATGAAACTATGAAATAATCAAAACAAGGTAACATCTCTATTTTGGAGTTTTTAAGGTAATAAATACTTGAAACAACCTTCTTAACCTGTGATGGGATAGAAAAGGTTTGTTTATTACTTTATGGCTCATCCATGATTAAAATGAAATCTCCAATACTTCAAGACCTTAAATAAGGTTCCAAAATATCTAAAACACTTTCTCTCCAATCTTATTATATCTCTTTGGAGACCTATAGGTGCATATGTAGGTGTGACATGGGGCAGTGAAGGTGGAACATGGATAATATACATAGTGTATGGGCCTATAATTAATCCTAGACCTTATACCACTCTTCAAAGTAATCCTTTTAGCCTTGAATGACTTAAAACTAGTTCTAATATCCTCATTCTAACATTCTTAGCCTCCTTTGGGGTACATGTAGGTGTCCATCAATGATATAAGACTATGTATAGAGTTTGAATTTTTGTTGTCACAGTCTAGTACATATTATTTGAAATTTTAGCTTGATTACTCATTCTTCAAGAGTGTGTTAAACACCTCTTGAAACTCATCATTAAATCTCCATGAATGTTATCAAAACTTTCATACACCTCATTCACCTAACTATAAGTGAATATATGTAGAGAGCTTATTGTGTAATATATATGAATATGTTCATCCCTTAAGACGTTAGAATTTTATAATAAAACTCCAAAGGAGACTAATAACCATAACCCTTAGGATCATGAAACATCAATACAATTTTTATTAAAACCACTATAGGAAAGGAAAACCTTTGTAGTTAATGAACATGCCTACAACATAGTAATGGAGCTCTTACTTGGAAAAGTAATATGCTTTTTTCATCAACTCACCTCCACACATACAATCCAAAATGGAGACCATGATATAGTTATGTACACATATTATAAGATCAATTTTATCAATTGGGTGTGGGGATAAGCATATATAAAGGAGTGGTAAACTTATAAATAATGGTTCATAAATCACAACCAGTCAATCCATAAAATCTTACCATTAAATAGAAGTATAGTTAGTGTATTAACATCCCTTATAGGCATTTAACCCAATTTGTCTCCTACTGGTCATACTATGTGGAAACCTATTAACTAGTTGTGTATGCCAAGAAGAGTGATGAAAGAGTGAAACATTTGTAAGACATTTTCAAGAATTTAAAATAATATAAAATGTAGAATTGAACTTAGGTTATTTGAAGATTCATTTTAAAACCTTCCACACATGCCAAAACACTTGAATAGGCTGTATAACTACTAAAACTTCCTCTTTTCTAACTATTTTCTTGATTTGACTTAATACCTACAATTTTTTTAGTTATTAATGACATGAATAAATATAATATGACATGGGAGACATTAGAAAACATCTGGAACACTTGTATAATACTGAAATATATACAACCTTCATTAATGGCTCAAATATGGCCCTATAGTGACATGAAATGACTTAGGACTAAATTTGACTATGACCAGGGTTAATAGAATATAAAATGACATAAAATAGTAAAACTATTGGGTGAATATTTTGTCAATCAGTGTACTAATAAACAAAATAGGTTTGATCATCCAAAGTAGGAAGATTGGTCAGCCAAATGTGTATGTTTACCACATCAAAAGGGGACTAACCTCTCCTCTCATCAAGGGGAGGTTCCCTATAGATATGTTATACATATATATATATAATAATAATAATAATACTCAAGGGTAGGATAAACTAGCCATCTCTCTTTCTTCATAGATTATGTGTGAAAATCAAAGGAGAAATCTTATGGATAATGATAAAAAGAACTCCTCTTCTTTCAGAAGTACCATTCAGAAAACCACAAGAATCTTCCTATTAGTAATTGCAAAATGTAACCAAGGACATAGTAACTAGCAGATTGAGATGTAGCACAAAGTCTCCACCTCAATTTCCCAATAGTGAGATATAAAGGACAATGAGGGCACAAAGTCATCCCAAGGTCCTTTACATAGAAACAAAAATAAAACACACTAAAGATAATTGTGGGGGCACAAAGTCTCTCCACAATTGGCTTCAGGACACCTTCCTGACTACTTTCACTAATTTTGCTTATTGAATTAAAGGGGATAGAAAATATATTAAGGAAATAGACATAAGAACATTTTCTCCAACAATAAAGTTATTACAACACAAAGTCTGAAAAGTCACTTGCCTTCTTATTCAAATAACAAAATATGATCAACAATTTGAGATCAAAGTCTCAATAATGCTTTTCAATTTGGGTAGAGTTTAGTTTCTGATAATTAGAGAGAGAGAGAGCCCTAAAACAATAAAAAAGTCCCTTATATAGCCTCTCCAAGAAAAGACTTGGGAGTAGTAACACTTCATGTTGCATTGAATTTTGTCAAGAAGACATGCTGGAATCAGGCATATTTTGCCCATTTTCTTTTCTTGATGCAGAGAAATGGGTCACACCATTGAATGTTTACATCACCCAATGTCTACCTAGTGGTCTACTTCTAGAAACATATCTGATGCATGAATGTTTTTGGTCCTTCTTCATCCTTTCTCCTTTTTTGGTTATTTGAATTGGGTCTTTGGTTCAAATCGATGCTCTATTCTTTAGTCACTTTCTGCTAGTCTTAGTAATTGATGCATGGCACATTACACTACAAAATAGGCTAAGACATGTGGCAGCTTCTACAGGACTCTGAGAGATGCTTATTGAAAGGAGCTTTGAAATCTATAAGAAACTCAAAATGTAGGTGCAGACACTTGTCACACTCCATGAAGTTACAATGGGACATGTGGTAGCTTCCACTTATCTTTTGAGAATCCTGCGGAGGATTACACTTGGCACATTTTTCTTACTTCAGTAACTTATTGGGGGCCCACCATAATCCTTACTTAATAAAGAGATCAAAGGAAGAAACTATGGACATTGACATGTGGCAGCTTATGTTGAGTTTTAAAGAAGACACGTGGCATGTTCCGCTACTTTGAAATTATGTCTCAATAGATGACACATGGTGGCTTCTGCTGTGACTTTTAGAGGGACACATGTCAACTTTATGGGTTTTTTATTTCTTCAGACTTTTCCTTCAGATAAAAAGTTTGAATAAATTCTTTCAAATAATTTGTCTAAAGGAATTGTTTCTTTACAACTTTTCCATGGGAACTTTTCTAAAGGAACTCCCTTTGCTCTTTCAGCCTTTGAATTTGTTTGTTTGTTCCCCTCCTACCCTTTGTAAGGGTTGTTTATGTTCTAGAGTGACCTTTCAAATTTTTTGCAGTGGTTGACTTTGGCTTTTGAGTGCCCTCCAAAAGGGTTGTTTGTCCTTTGGTTTTGCCTTAGTCAATTTTCTATGGATTTAAATAGGTGACACATGGCAACATCCATTGTGAAGTAGGTAAGGACACATGACATCATCTACTTAACTTGTAGAGCCTTTAAACACCTTTTGAGTGTCCCACAGAAGATGACATGTGGCAGCTTCTATCAAGCTTTTTAGAAACACTGTAAATACACTTGGGAATTATTTTAGATTCATGCAGATGTTGACACTTGGCATGTTCCACTTATCTTACAAAGGACATGTGGTAGCTTCCACAACTTTTAGAAAAAAAGTGAAATGAGGCTCGACAAACGATACATGGCAGCATCCACTGGGCTCTGTCAAGATTTTGTCACTAAATTTCCTTCACAAGGGCACTTGTATTTTTGACTCTTAGGGCACTCCTTTGAACCTATTTATTGAACCGACTAATTAAACCAACATTGGTTCAAGGGTTCAATGGTTCATTCCTTCATTTCTATTGACCGCTTGAACCATGTTTGAACCCATTGAACCTGTTGAACCTTTTGAACCCATTAAACCTTTCAAACCTGTTAAACCTTTTGAACTAAAAATGGTTCAAGGTTTAATGGTTTAATTGTTCAAACATTTCATATAAGCTTGCTGATGGATTCTTTTGGTTGAACCAAAGTGTTGAACTAGTCTTGAAAATGACTAAGTGTCAGAAACTTATTCTTTTGATTGAACTTACCTATAGAAGCCTTTGAAACTATTGAACCATTAGTCCTTTGACTGAAAAAGCTTGAATAGTTCCCAATTTTGAAAGTTTAAAGCAATTTTTTATGAAATGGAAAGAGATATTTTAGTCTTGCAAGACCAAAATAGCTTATATGTTGTCCTAAAAATGAGTGACATTTTTCGGGTACAACAACTAGCTCCAATTGGGGAACTTCTATCAATTTTAAAAAGAATTAAAGGGAGTAGAATCTAGAATATCTAGTGTCTTCATGTGTACCATTGGGTTACATAGTCATGTTACCCAGAAATGAAAGGCATCAAAAATGAAAACAAACAAAATAAAATGGAACTAAAAACTATATAAATATACATATGTACAGATGAAATGATCTGATACTTCAAGAGTTGAAGTGTTTTAGATGCTTCCCACTGTGAGGTAGTGAAAAGAGTGTGCCATCTTGATACTTTAGCAAAAATCTATTTTCACCATTGTGATGATGAATTATAAATGGGCCTCTCCAAAGGGAGTCAAATTTTCCATGCATCCCTTTTGGTTGTCTCCTTTTGTCCCATAGCAGGGCTTGATCCCCAATCTGAAAATCATGATTTTTTGCCTTCTGGTCAAAGTTTTTCTTTACCAGACTTTGATGGGTAGCAATTCGGTCAACCACCATAGTTCTTTGTTCATTTAGCTTAGTCAAGCACATGATTATCTTATCAAGGGGGCTTTTATATGTTTGATCTTCAATTGCCTTAGCCAATTTCAAGGCTAACAATTTTAAGGTGATTGGTATCTCAGCATTGATACCATAAAGAAGTTGGAAAGGAGACATACAAATTGCCCTCTTTAGTGTGATTTTATCTACCCATAGAGCATTAACTAATGCTTTATGCCATGTCCTTTGATTATCATTTTCTAGCTTCTTGATGATAGTTACCAGGTTCTTATTACTTGATTCAACTTGTCCATTCCCTTGTAGAAAATAATCAGAAGAATGAGAGAGTGTAATCTCATAATAAAAATAGAATTGTGTAATCTCCTAGGAAGTGAAACAAGTTGCATTATTAGTAACAATCTTGGTTGGGACTCAAAACCTAGAAATGATATTCTCCTTGAAGAAATTACATACAACTTCTGAAGTAACATGCTTGGTTGGGATTACATCTACCCACTTGGTGAAATAGTCAGTTGCTGTAAGGACATAATCATGTCCAGCACTTGAAGATGGGTTTATAGTCCCAATAAAATCAATTCCCCATTGCTGAAATGGTTCTTCTATGATCACTGGCTTGAGAGGCAAGGCAGCTAACTTGGGTCTTCCAACAAATTGTTGACAGATTTCACATTTTCTCACCCATTTATATGCATCTTGGATAAGAGTTGGCTAGTAATACCTAGTTTGCAAAATCTTGTGGGCAGTCACAAGAGCATAAAAATGTCCTCCATAGGCTAGATTGTGGAAAGATTTTAAAAGTTGGCTCTATTGCTCTTTGTCTACATAGTGAAGGAATACTCCATCTAAGCTTCTCTTGTATAGGCTGTTGTCTCAAAGGATAAAATTAGAAACTTTCAAATTGATAGTCCTCCTTTCTTTGTAAGATAAATGAGCAAGACATTCACCATAAGTAAGGAAATAAAAAATACCTAAATACCACTCATTGGTAATGGAGACAAAAAGGACTGTTGGTGTGTCTTCCACTTTTGCTTCTTCATGTTCTACATCTTCTGAATTGTTATCATCAATTAATTGGCATAGGCCTTTTCCCCTTACCAACTTTGTTATCCTGATGTCTAGATCAAACTCCTAGATCTTTGCAATCCAATTACCTCTTTTTGTTCCAAACTCCTGCTGAGTTAATATGGACTTGACTGTAGTGTTAGGAACCAAGACAATAGTGTGTGAATTCAGGATATAGAAGTGGAAATGCTTGATTGCTTTTACCACTGCATAAGCATGCTTTTCTATGTTTGAATACTTTATCTTATGGGTTTTGAGAGGGCGACTCATGAAAAAAATGAAAGATTCCATACCTTCCTTACCCTATTGAACTAGAATTGCTAAAAGCGTGTGTTTAGAAGCATAATTGTATATGATGAAATCTTTGTTGTAATTTGGAAAAACTAGAGTTAGGGCATGGGTAATGGTAGTCTTGATATCCTTAAATGTTGACTTGCCTTTTTTATTCCAATTGAAGGTGGTCTTCCCTTTCATCATGTTCACAATGTGTCTAGTTTTCTCAGCAAATTCAAGGATGAACCTCCATAAGAAATTTACCTTTACAAAAAAAGAGTGAACAATATTTTTACTTGTAGGAAAATTAAGCTCTTGAATAGACTTGATTCTGTCTGAGTCAATCTTTATGCCTTCTTTAGACATAATGTGTCCAAGGAGTTTCTCCTCTGTTACTCCAAAAATAGACTTCTTGGGGTTCCAAGAAATACCATTCTCATGGCAATGCTCTAGAACTTGTTGCAAGTGGTGTACATGATCAGAAGGATGCTTTGAAAATATGGTCAAGTCATCAAAGTATACCATAATGAACTTACCCATCTCATCTTTGAAAGCCAGATCCATTTCTCTCTGAAAGGTGGCACTAGCATTTATCAACCCAAAGGGCATTCTTCTATATGCAAATGTACCCCAAGGTGTGGTGAATGCAATCTTGTGTTGGTCTGCTTCACCAACTTCAACTTGATTATATCCTAAGAAGCCATCTAGCATTGATAACATCTTTGAACTTGTCACTATTTAAATCACTTGATCCTTGATTAGCAAAGGATAATTATCTTTCAAAGATGACTGCTTTAGATTCCTGAAATCCACACAAATGTGAATTTCACCACTTTTCTTCCTTATAGGCACTATGTTTTCAATCCATGTGGAATGATGGATTGGGAAGATGATTCTAACATTTAACATTTTTTGTATCTCAAATAGAATAGTACCTGATATCTTTAGATTGTACTGTCTAGATTTTTGCTTATAAGGCATTGAGTCAACCTTAAGAGAAATGTCATGGCAGATTTCATCAGGTTTGAGAGACTTCAAGTCATCATAAGAATATGCTAAGACATCCATGTATTGATGGAGTAAAGTGGTGAACTTGAATCTCTCTTCAAGGATGCAACACTTACCAATGTTAACCATCTTGGGGTTTTCTTTAGTAGTCAGATTTATTTGATTGAATTCTTGAGAGAAGCTTGAATCTATTTACTATTGTTTGATGAATCTATCATGCTTGTCAAATAGTTTCTCAAGAGAAACTAGGCCTTTGGGAATTTTATTTCTTTTTAGCTATAATAATTCTTCATTTATATCTGAACTAGATTCAGAGGCTGGTTCATACTTCTAAGGTTCACTGCTTTCAAAATTTAGTTGTTCAAAATTGTCTTTTTATTCTAAGAAAGCAATGAATTAGTGATCATCATTGAATACTTACCAATGATCAGCATTGTCAGGAACACTTGGTCTAAAAACTATCTCAATTGTATACCTGTCTTCTTTGAAATTTGAGTGAGGAACTAAGAGAGTTCCTAAAATAGAAAGCGTATCAGCTCTATCATTAGATTCCCTAGGTATTGCAAAAATGTTGAAAGCATCAAAGCTTTCAATTTGGTCCTAAACTAGGTTACGGTAGTGGCACAATATTTCATTATTGGTTTGGTATAGGTTTCTCACTTGACAAACCACTAATTCATCATCCCCTTTGGCATGAAGGAGCTTGATGCCTTTGTCTTGAGCAGGCTTTAATCCAAGCAACAAAGATTCATATTTAGCTGTATTGTTAGTGTTGCTAAATTGTAATTTATAAGATGAAGGAAAAGTATCTTCTTGAGGAGATATCAACACAATCCTAGCTCCTGAATTGGTAGAGGAGCAACTGCCATCAAATTCCAGAGTCCATACCTCATCAGATATTAATTTTTCTTTAGATTTTCCTTCATTAGAGAGGGAAGATCTTTCTTTATCTGTATTACAACCTACTAGTTCTTTTGCTATTCTAGTTGAACTAATTTCTTGGTTGACACTTTTAATAACTTTATTAGATGTTTCATGAACTTCATTTGTAGATAGAAATTAGTTACCCATACCTAAAGATTCAAACAAAATTTGAGTAGGGGCTGATGTTTGAGTGAAAATATGTTTTGATTCCTTTTCAAGAAGCAACCTCTGCATGGTGCCTTTGACAGGGATTCTTGCTTTAGATAAATCCATGCTCAATTCTCTACCAACATCCTTGCAAAATTTTTGCCTAAGTAGGATACCATACGATTCTATAACATTAGCCACCATAACTGTCATCTTGATTCTTTTGTCTGAAAAGGCTACAAATGCAAATTGGGCATCCTTAATTTGTCCCAATAGTGACACTTACTTGTTCTCCATAGAGAAACATCTCTGAAATGTCTTGGTCAGTGTGAGATCAAGAGATTCAGCTACTTTAGTAGGCATGACATTGTCAGATGCACCTGAGTATATAATACAATTACTTAGCTTGTGACCATTTATCAATAGGGAAACATAAAAAGGTTCTATTTTCCCAGGGGAAGCTGGAGGAGTAATGAAAAGATTATTTGGAATGGGCATGTTCTTTGGGGAATCAAGAGTTACCTTTTTATCCTCTTGTCCTATAGGGATGGCCTTATTTTTTACACACTTAATTAACCTATCCAACTGCTCAGGATTAGATTATAAATATTCAAACTCAGTCATTTGAATTTTGGTTTTCTTGACATGATCAATTATATCAAATGACTGAATTGGACTAGGAATAGAGGAAGGTATTTCAACCTTTTGGGTTTTAGGAGGGATGGCAAGAGGGCTGATTTGTGAAATTGAAGTTAAAGGTGAAGGTGAAATTAATGTACTTACCTTTTTGGTGATCACCAGATCATTTGGATGGAAAGGTAGAGAGGTTCTATGTTTAGCAATTGAAATTATTGGTTGAGGTTGCTCCTTTATCTTCCCTTTATCAGCTTGCTGGACTAATTGGTTGTTAGACTTGGTAAACACTTCATATGATCCATCAAAAGCTTCTTCCTTGCTTTTGGGTTCATCTTGGTAGTTCAAGAAACTAATGTTGGATTTGTTAGTTGATTCTTCTTAGTTTTATATAAGGAGATCAACATCATTTTCTTGATTCAATTTAGGATATAAAGAGAAATATAATTCTACTTCAAGATATCCCATTGCTGAATTGGCTAGGGGTGCTTCAATGGCAAGTTTCCCTTGTGGGGGAGGAAGATGATTTAGTTACCCTTGATTCCTGGTAGCATTTCCTTGATATGACTGATTTGGAAATATCCTTCTTGGCATATCTCTATATGAAGGATTAGAAGACATTCCTTGTGTTATTTGCTTGTTGAGAGCAAGTAACTCATTTGCCAATTTTTGCACCATTAGATCAGTGGTGCCTATAGATGGATATTTAGAAGATGATGAGGGTTTATTTCTATTAGGGTCTCTTCTTATCTTCCCTACTAAGATGAGATCATCTTCTACCCTAGTGGCCAAATGTTGAGTTGCAGCAAGGTCTATTTGACCATCACGTCTCAAAAGAAAACTTACTTTAGGTAACTGAGAATTAATGAAGAAGCATTTGAGATTCTTATTTGTAGGTAGAGCAATTATAGGGATCCTATTCCTCAACTTGTCAAACTTTGGCTATGAAGTACCTCATTGGTTCATAAGTCTCTTTCTTCATCTATGTGAGTTGAGTAAAAAGGGCATGTGCATCTTCTGCATGTTTGAATATGGCTTCAAACTTAGCTTTGAAGGTATTCCAATTAGTTACTGATCGAGCCTGTAGATGATAAAAACAATCTACATAGTAGCACCTTGTAATGTTTCTACAAATAGCTTGACTACTACATCCTGACTACTACATCCTCAAATTCTACTCAAATTACACCACAGGCTATGCTGAAGGCTGTAATGTGTTCATCAGGATTAACTTTCCCATCACCATAGAATTTGGGGAAATTCTTCCTTAAACTGCATGGGAGCTCATGTAGAGGTGGAGTAAGATTGAGAGGACCAAAAGAATTACCCTAGGGGCCTTAAAATACCATTATATGACTATGAAATAGAGGAATAACAAATCTCAGAGGGGTAATTATGGGCAAAGTTTTATCAACAGTAGAAGTGGATACTTCACTTGGTAATGGAGACCTGACTTTAGTAGGAAGAAAGCTCTTAGTTCATTGGAGGTGAGATGGTGAAGGAAATAGATCAAAATTACTTTATTGTACCAACTCAAATATAGGGTCAACAATACATTTATCCCTTTAGCTTCGTGTATACCTTGAATCTACCATATTGTGAAATAAAAATGGAAAAGAATTGACCTTGCTTTATTTTGAAGCTTTAGGCTTTAAACTATGTGTTCTTTCCCAATTGGTGTGGAGGTGAATGGTAAGGTTATAATGATAATGAGTAAGACACAAAAATAGAATGGAGTCTATAATGGATAAGGGTAGAGACTGGTTCAATCTAGAACTTGAGGTTTTAGAATGCACATAACTATATCCCTAGTGGAGTTGTCAAAAATTGTTGGGTGAATATTTTGTCAATCAGCGTACTAATAAACAAAATAGGTCTGATCATCCAAAGTAGGAAGATTGGTTAGCCAAATGTGTAGGTTTACCACATCAAAAGGAGAATAATCTCTCCTCTCACTAAGGGGAGGTTCCCTATAGATATGATATATATATATATATATATATATATATATATAGAAAATAATACTCAAGGGTAGGATAAACTATCGATCTCTCTTTTTTTAGAGATGATGTGTGTAAATCAAAGGATAAATCTTAGGGGTAATGATAGAAAGCACTCCACTTCTTTCAAAATTACCATTCAACAAACCACAAGAATCTTCTTGGTAGTAATTGCAAAATGTAACCAAGGACGTAGTAACTAGAAGATTGAGATGTAGCACAAAGTCTCCACCTCAATTGCCTAAGAGTGAGATATGAAGGACAATGAGGGCACAAAGTCTTCCCAAGGTCTTTTACATAGAAACAAAAACAAAACACACTAAAGATAATTGTGGGGACATAAAGTCTCTCCACAGTTGGCTTCAGGACACCTTCCTGACTACTTTCACTAATTTTGCTTATTGAATTACAGGGGATAGAAAATATATTAAGGAAATAGACATAAGAATAGTTTTCCCAACAACAAAGTTATTATAGCACAAATTCTAAAAAGTCACTTGCTTTCTTATTCCAATAACAAAATATGATCAACAATTTGAGCTCAAAGTCTCAATAATGCTTTTCAATTTGGGCAGAGTTTAGTTTTTGATAATCAGAGAGAGAGAGCCCTAAAACAATAAAAAAAAATCCCTTATATAGCCTCTCCAAAAAAGACTTGGAAGCAGTAACACATCATGTTGCATTAAATTTTGTTAAGAAGACATGCTGGAATCGAGCATATTTTGCCCATTTGCTTTTCTCAATGTAGAGAAATGGGTCATGCCATTGAATGTTTGCATCACCCAATGTCTACTTGGTGGTATGCTTCTAGAAACATATTTGATGTGTGAATTTTTTTGGTTATTCTTCATCATTTCTCCTTTTCTCGTTATTTGAATTGGATCTTTGGTTCAAATCTATTCTCTATTCTTTAGTCACTTTTTGTTGGTCTTAACAATTGACGCATGACACATTCTACTACAAAATAGGCGAGGACATGTGGCAGCTTCCACAAGACTCTAAGAGATGCTTAGTAAAAGGAGCTTTAAAATATATAAGAAACTCAAAATGTGGGTGCAAACACTTCTTGCGCTCTGTGGAGTTTCAATAGGACATGTGGTAACTTTCGCTTGTCTTTTGAGAATCTCATGGAGGATGACACTTGGTGCATTCTGCTTGCTTCAGTAGCTTACTGGGGGCCCACCACAATCCTTACTTAAAAAAGAGATCAAAGGAAGAAACTATGAATGTCAACACATGGCACCTTCCTCTGAGTTTTGAAGAAGACACGTGGCATGTTCCGCTACTTTGAAACTATGTCTCAATAGATGACACGTGGTGGCCTCCGATGTGACTTTCTGAGGGACACGTGTTAGCTTTGTAGGTTTTCTATTTCTTTAGACTTTTTCTTTGGAGAAAAAGACTGAAGAAATTCTTTCAGATAATTTTTCTAAAGGAATTATTTCTTTGTAACTTTTCCATGGGAACTTTTTTGAAGGAACTCCCTTTGCTCTTTTGGCCTTTGAATTGGTCTGTTTGTTCCCCTCCTGCCCTCCACAAGGGCTATTTGTGCTTTAGAGTGACCTTTCATATTTTTTTCAATGGTTCACTTTGGCTTCAGAGTGCCCTCCTAAAGGTATATTTGTCCTTTGGTTTTGCCTTAGTCAATTTTCTATGGATTTCAACAGGTGACACATGGTAGCATCTATTATGAAATAGGTGAGGACATGTGGTAGCATCCACTTAACTTGTAGGGGCTTTGGATGCCTTTTGAGTGTCTCATAGAAGATGACACATGGCATCTTCCATCGAGCTTTTTAGAAACATTGTAGATACATTTGGGACTCATTTTATATTCATGTAGATGTTGACACTTGGTGTGTTCCACTTATCTTATAAAGGACACGTGGTGGCTTCTGCAACTTTTAGAAATAAAGTGAAATGAGGATTGATAGATGACACGTGGCAGAATCTATTGGGCTCTATTAGGATTTTGTTTCAGGCTTTTGTCTTTGAGATTTTGTCACAAAATTTCCTTCAAAAGGGCACTTGTATTTTTGACTCTTGGGGTATTCCTTTGAACCTGTTGCTTGAACCAACTTTGGTTCAATAGTTCAATGGTTCATTATTGCATTTCTATTAACCACTTGAACCATGTTTGAACCCATTAAACCCATTAAACATTTTGAACCTATTGAACATTTCAAACTTGTTGAACCTTTTGACTTAAAAATGGTTTAAGGTTCAATGGTTTAATGGTTCAAACATTGCATAGAAGCTTGCTGATGGATTCTTTTGGTTGAACCAAAGTGTTGAACTAGTCCTAAAAATGACTAAGTGTTAGAAACTTGTTCTTTTGATATAAATTGCCTGTCGAATCCTTTGAAACTATTGAACCATCAGTACTTTGACTTAAAAATCTTGAATAACTCCCAATTTTGAAAGTTTAGAACAATTTTTTTTTGAAATGGGAAGAGATATTTTGGTCTTGCAAGACCAAAATAGCTTATATGTTGTTCTAAAAATGAGTGACATTTTTTGGGTACAACAAAAATGACACACCCTATAATATCTTATAATACCCATATACAAGTTTTATACTATAGGGTGTTGACCTATTTTGACTTGTGGTCAAAATATTCAACATTCTTGATGATTTCCTAGGGATGGTATGCTTTCTATGCCAATACTAGTAGCCTTCTCCCATATATTGGGATATGGAGTCACATATACACAATTTTGACACTTAATTTGATTTTAAACCACACCAAATAATAAGTAAAAACACACAAAATAAGACACACCAAAGGAGACACACATGTGTTCTCAAGAATACTCATGAAACACACACACACACACACACATAAATAAAAAAAAGACACACATCTAACCTAGTATTTATAAGACCTCACTCTTGAGGTTAGAAAACAACTTATCATGCTTCAACCAGTGTCAAAGATTGTTCCTCTTGCATATTTTTTACTCCATGAAATCAAATTTTCATGTGAAACATTTTTATCCTCAAACTATTGACTATGTTGATGGTCAAAAGACTTACCCTCCTTGGATTTCCTTCTCATGTCTGCAAGTGGACTACTTTGGGATTTCATGAATGCTCTCTTGATTTCCAAATAATTTTATTAGTTTTTTAATATGATTTATCTTTGTCATATCTGATTGGTGTTCTTCAAATTGTAGGTTAGGAGGTATGACAACTATCTCAACTTTTATCTCTTCTAGGATAGAATGTACTTTATGTGTATGATCATAAAGTTACTCATTTTCTTGATTTAATAAATTTTCAAAAGGTTTAAATTTAGGAAGAGAACATGATTTCTCTTCAAGCACAAGCATGGCTTCCTTAACTTCACTAGGCTTATCCATGATTACAACTTCTTGGATAGTAGCTTCAATAAGCTCTTCTATGACTATAAACTCTTGAATAGTGGCTTGGAATACACATTCATGTTTGATATAACACTCAATAATCTATTCATTAGTCTCATTAACACACTCATTAGATATACCCTTCTTATGAGGGGGAATAATCTTACCTAGTTTTTCAAACTCTTGACTTATGGCATTGAACCTTTACCATAGATCATCTTCTTCCTCATGAATGTCATCTTAAAGGGTTCCTTCATCAATTTTAGGTAGAAGGACATGGTTCTTCTAACCATAGTTATCTATCATGCTCCTCAATATATCATCATCATAAACATGAATCAAGTAATTAACTTCAATAGCTTATGAGAAAGAATATTCAATTCCTTCATGGATGATATAGGTGCCAAGGTCATTTTGTTCAAAATAGGTGTATAGATCATGTTCATAATCATATACACTATACCAATATATAAATAAGTTATAAATTCCTTCATGCTTGGAAGAAGCACCATCATATACAATAGAATATTTTTTCTCATTAATGACACAACTCAAGTTGGAGGTTACTTCTACATAGGGCTCAATGTGGAATCTAGCAAGTGGTTGAATCCTTATGGTCACTTTTTCTCCATACCTTGTTCTAAAGGCTAGGAAGGACCAATTATCTAAGAGGTATCCTCCTATCTTGGGTACGAAATATATTGAAAGGTAGATTTTAAAGTGGGTAGGTAAGTCAAAAACCATAATATCGTAAGGGATGGGGAAATTAGGATAATCATGCGAGAAAACCTTCAACCCTTTGATAAAGACTATAAATTTTATAGGTGTACCATATAACTAAAGCACTCCTTTACTATGTGGTTCATATTTTAGACCCAATTTGTTAGCTACAACCCTGGACATCATTGATGTGCTAGCTTCACTATCAACTATGCAGTTATGAACTAATTTATCACCCACAATGAGAGTGAGCTAGAAGGGTGGAGTTTTCTTAGATTTGGTAGATGGTTCCACAATGTCATTATGAGAATTGGTAAGATCAACATGACCATGACCATGAATTGATGATGGAGGACTAACATAGATAGTGGATAGTTGTTTTTCCAAGAGCTCCTTTTAGCCAAGCATATAAAGGATATCCCAAAGGGAAATGGATTCCTTATAACTCTTCAATTAATATAAAATATTTATAGTATTAGTTTTTACCTTTTCTTCAGTTCTTGGAGGCAATGAAGTGTTTTTATCTTGAGGAATTGAGACACTTTGAGTAGACCTTCCCACATTCTGATTTGGAGGAGGTACAAGATTGTTAGGGACTACCATACTTGTAATCATGATTTGATTCCTTATATTAGGATTAGTTTAACTTGTAATCACAACATTAGCATCTCCTAGATCCTTCTTCTTAGCTCTAGTATTGTTTACAATTGAATTTCCTTTATTAGTCACTATCATCTGTCTTTCACTCATCCTTCACACTTAGCACCAAGATGGTCTTCAATTTTACAATAAAATATATAAAATGGGTTTTATGAAACATTTAAATAATCTTCATATCCATAAATCCACTATTTAGACCTTAAAAGGCTTCCAAATTGGAGTTATCACCTTCTCACTTGGTGAACACCTTGCATTCACTATGCCATTTTGGACTGCCTAAAGTGAAGGAGCTAGTAGAGTTACTTGTGTTCCTTTATGAATAAATAAATGAGAATTAGGAGCTATATTAGGTCTCATTTTGTCTCCCAAATTTATTCCCATCTTTCAAATCTCCCTTTAACATACAAAATATCAAAATCTATCAAGAAAACTAGTTTTGTACCCTATCTATACAAATAAGGTAGAAGCCAACTTGATGGGAAGAATATTGGTGGAGTATTATACAAGTATCAATTACTTTAAAATTCATAATAGCTCATCTAGGTTCATCTCCTTCGTTATTTTTAGCATCGGGTCATTATCAAGGGTTTTGGAGGGTTTTAAGTGGTTTTGATCCTTAAGGATTGTTCATAAAAATTTGGCATTCAATCTATGAAAAAATCCAACTATAACTTTGTTTAGTACCTTATACAATGTATCATAAATGCTCATGCTCCCATTATAAGCATTCATACAGATATGAGCTTCTAAACATAGCCTCTCGAGTTCTTCTCTATATTTTGTATACCCTATCAAGTTTTTAATCCAAGAAAGGACTTCTCTATGACCTTATATTCAAAATAAAGGTTTAAAACCACCTTATAACTCCCCATTAAGTTCTTAAAATTAATTAAAAGGTTCATCTGGCCCTAGAATTGGTATTAGACCCCTTTTAGGCATTAGGCCTAACAGGTCTGACTGCCCCTATGTGGGTTTAGGCCACCATGTTTGGCTTATGGAACCTATGAGTTATTTTAAATGTTGGTTAATTTTAACCTTAACTCCTTTCATATCCTTTCTTGATCCAACATTTCCCAACACACTTATTTCCCTTTAGTCACTCAACCTCCATTTTTGCATTTTCTATGAGTGGCCTCTATCTGAGATAGAATAGAGGGAATATTCCCTATTGTCTCAGTAATTTTAGGAATATGATGGAATAAAATATTTCCTATGGTCCCTATGTATTAAATCTCAAGGTATGTCACACTTATATGACCTTTAATCATTCTAAAAATCCAAGACATACTTCTGAGTAATGCTCACTATGTGCAGGGTTGGTAAGTATGGTTGTAGATTGAACTTTGGAGGTTGGTCCATGTATTATGGATTACTTGAGATAATCATCACCACTATTATAGTTGTCTTAATTTTATCCATCATCCTAACCTTTTCTAATTCTCCCAATAGGTATTATATTCACTGCCTTTGGCTTAGTTACCAATTAATGTGATTGTGTTTCCACTTAAAAAGGGGGATTCTTATATGGTGTGACTTAGAGTTAGACCTTATGACATGTTAATATGATACCATTGAATTCATAAATATAATTTCCATACAGCTCACCTTATAACTCACTTCATTCTCAAATACTTGTGACAAGAATAGACTATCATATGCTAGTGCACTATCACACTATAGTCAAACTGTAGGTGGATTTTTTTAGGGTCAAAATGATACTTGTAGAGGGTTTTTAGACTCTTAAAACCTATGCTTAAATATACTAAAAATTTTATTTGTAAAAATTTCCATCTCTCATCATATGGGCTCTCTTGTAAGGGTTGCTTCTATTTCCAATGCCAACATAGTATGTTGTAGACCATGACTATAGGCACCTTGTTTGAGATACCTGGGGTCATCCTATAGGTGAACATCTACACTAAGAATTGAATATCAAATATATTAATTTAACTTGGAGGAAAAATATCACATTTGAATCATACAAGGTCATTTGTCTTTAAAACATGCCATCACCTATCATTGTTGTCTCATATGATCACTTGCACTTCAAGGTGCTATAGAGAACACTAAAACTTATAGTGAAAGAATGTCTAGAATAGAGGCTTCATCTACATCAAGTATTGGGGATAAACACTCAATATCTTGTATAAGGTATTACCCCTTCATAAGGGCTACATGATGGGATCATTAGTCCTATCTAGACCTCCTATCATGAAACTATGAAAGGATCAAAATAAGGCAACATCTTTATTTCGAAGTTTTTAAGGTAATGAATCTTTCAAATAACCTTATTAGCCTATGGTGGGATATAAAATGTTTATTTTTAAATTAATTAATCCTATATTATTACCAAACATATCCAATACTTCAAGACCTTAAGTAAGGTTCCAACCTATCTCAAACACTTGCTCTCTAATATTCTTAGACCTTTATGGAGACCTATAAGTGCATATGTAGGTGTGACACAAGGTAGTGAAGGTGGAACATGAATAATATGTATAGTGTATCCTATAATCAGTCTTGGGCATTATACTATTCTTCAAATTAATCATTTTAACCTTGAAGGACTTAAAACTAGTTCTAATGTCCTCATTCCAACATTCTCAGTCTCCTTTTGGACACTTGTAGGTGTTTATCAATGATATAGGACTATGTATAGAGTTTGAATCAATTGTCACAATCTATTACATATCATTTGAAAGATTAGATTGATTTATTATTATTCAATAGCATGTTTAAAATATATTTAAACTCCTCATTATATCTCTATGAATGTTCTCAAAACTTTCATACACCTCATTCACCTGACTGTAAGTGAATATATGTAGAGAGTTGACTGTGTAAGATATATGACTATCTTTTTCCATAAATATGTAAGTATTTGATACTAAAAATTAAAAGGATACTAATAACCATAACCCTTAATATCATTAAACATCAATACACTTTTGCTTGAAATCACTACAAGAAAAAAAAACCTCTATAGTTGATGAACATTCCTACAACATAGCAATGGATCTCCTACCTAGAAAAATGAGATGATTTGCTCATAAAATCACCTCCACACATTTAATAAAATAGTTAAACCATGAGAGAAGAATTTACACATATTACATAATCACTTTCATCAATTGGTTTGTACAAACTAGCTCAAACAAAGAGAAAACTTGTAGGGTGTGGGGATAAGCATGTAGAAAAGCGTAGTCAACTTATAAACAATGGTTCATAAATCACAACTAATTAATCCATGAAATACTAACATTAAATTTAATTACACTAATTTTATTAAAATCCCTCATAGGTATTTGATCCAATTCTTCTCCTACTGGTTGTACCATGAGAAAACTTATTGACTAGTTTTGTATGCCAAGAAGAATAATGAAGGAGTGAAATATTTTTAAGCCATTTTAAATATTTAAAAAGTAGATAAAACATATAATTTAACTCAATGAATCTGAATATTCATTTTTAAACCTTTCACACATGCCAAAACACTTGTATAGGTTGTACAACTGCTAAAACTTCCTCTTTTCTAACTGTTTTCTTGATCTAACTTAATACCTACACGTTTTTCAGTTATTACTACTATGAATGACAATAATTTGATATGTTTGATGTTGTAAAACATTTTTAACACTTTTATACCAAGGGAAATTGTATAACCTTCATTAATGGTTCAAATATGACCCTATAGTGACATGAAATGACTTAGGACTAAATTTGACTATGACTAGGTTTAATAACATATCAAATGGCATCAAATATTACTATTGTCACCAAATATTATAGCATATAATAGGGTGTTCAATAATCATATATATGTGGTTAAAATTAGAACACTTATAGATATGTGGACATACCTATTATGGAAGTGAGACTCTAGATTTAAGGGCTAGCTCCCTAAATATATCTTAAATTACTTTCACCTATGCTAACTATTTGATTTTATGTGGAAATGGATATAATTTTCATGAAATAAACCTATTATAAAAGGGTGATGCACCAATATGTCTTCCACATGACCATTGTACCTATTTCACAAGGAAATAATACCTACAATGCTAGCCTAAGAGTCCTATAATGCACTAGCATTAGTGTCTCAATATGAAGGTGAGGTTCACAAAGACTATCCAAGGTAAGTAATAACATATATCAGTTTAAAATACTAAGGCTCATTATATACTTAAGACATATTCAAACACTTAAATACACTTCATATGACATGCTAGGCTAAAATCACTTGTGTTAAACATGGAAGGACTGAGAGAAAGTAAGGATAGACTGATATTACTTAGCTATTCACTATACATCTCTTTAAACACTTTAAAAAGATGAGATATGAAATCAAAATAGATTACATTTATTGTTTTAAGGTAGAGTGTTTATGCAATCAAAAATGCATCATGTATATAATTCAATCCTATCATAGAGAAGATAAAGCATACCTACACTTCCAATTGAGATACAATTGTTAAGTAAGAGTATGACCAATATAGGGATCCACTAGACCCAATTAGGGGATCACTTATCACAACATATCATGCTAGGAAGGGTTCTAAATCTTACAGTCTAAGACAATCACACAACAACCCTAATGGAGTCTTAAGGTTTAAAGCATTCACCTATTCTAATAATAAGAAAGTAAATCTAATCTAGTGCACACCAAAGCTTGTGGCATAAAGTAGGGGTTAGAAACAATAAAATAACTAAACTAAACATGTATTAGAAGACATATACTCACATAAATGTATAATAAATCCTAATACATGGGAGAATAATACAAATTCATTATCTATATACTCTTACAAAATAAAAATAAAGTTAATGATAATTACCTTTGAAAATGAACCCATCAAGCCTTAATCTCTCCCTTGGCGAAGGTGCTTCATAAGATATTGTTGTGGTATGTAAGGATAATGAAGATAAATCCACTCTAGGCTACACAACCTATCTAAGCATCCAAAATTCTTCTCCATAAGACAAGATATGTATCTCCAAATAAAAGTATGGAACCCTAAACTCTATTCCTCAAGTAGAATGGTCAATAAACAGATGTCCATTCACACTTCTTCACTATTAATTCTTTTCTTATGAAATGGTGAGAAATGAACTTATATATATATAGGTAGATCTTACCCTAAATCTTTCAATAAATTTTAGCTATATATGGTAAACCTAGTTGACCCAGTGTGTTTTTGGGGACAATTCACTAGGTTTGGGATATGTCAATCGAAAGGTTAACAAGATAAGAAAGTGAAAATACCCATAAACTATACTAGTTGACCCAGTCATCCTAGTATAACCAACTAACTAAAAAGGAGTTAAGGCAATAAAATTATGGATAAGGCATGACAAATGAAAGGAATAGGTAGGATTGAGAATAATAATCTTAGGGTAAATAGTTTTAGGAGACAAGTGTGTATATAGAAAGTGGAAAAAGGGACAACAATCTTATGAAGCACTAATGGTCTACCCATTTCTTTCTTGGTATACCCCTTAAGGCATGCACTCAAAGAGATTGAGATTCAATGGGTTCTTGAAAGATAAAAAGTGTTAGTAATCAATAAAAGTTTTAAAATATTATGTGTATACATATGCCCCACTTGAAACTCATCACGTGTCATGTAAGTGCAACACAAGATGGTGCTTTAGGATAAAACATGATAACACAATGATAATACTAGTTAAAGTGTAGTAAGTAGAAAATAAGATAAACGAAAGGATTGAATTTAAAAATACATACCTTTAACCTACCTTAGTGTTGTAGATAAATAAGTAGACTATAAGAAATGTGAAGGTGTCTAATGTAGATAACACTAGATGAACCTATAGAAGTTAGTTTAAAAAATAGCCAAAATTAAAAAAAATGGAATATAGGCAAATGGTAGTGGAAAATATTCTCTACGTCATTTTATGGTTTACAAAATAGATGAGTAGAAACAAAGATATAAGCAAAATAAAGAATTTACTAAAAAATAATTGAAAGATTTGAATTTTGAAAAGTGTTTTAAAATAGGGAAAAAGATAATTCATCAGTTATTTTAATTTGTGAGAGAAGGGGAAAAGAGCTCTAGAGACAAAAATGATCTAGGATGGTGAAGAGATGACATTTTAGGTGAAGAGGATCTTTAGATGTGATATCAGGTGCACTACAGCTATGCAACTATGAATGCCAAACCAATTTTTGAATTTTTTAGTGAATTAAGTGTAGTTTTAGTAAAATTTGATTTGAAGCATTTCTATATGTCAAAATGAAACAAAATTAGATTATAGGGGTAGAAATTAGGAATAATAAAAAAGGGTTTAGAGGGTTTAGGAAGAAAGTAAGAAAATTGCACTTTTTTGGGCAAATACAAGGGGTTGGTAGGTAGAAATCAATGGCTTGACCTAATCAACCTAGCGGGTTGGAAATGAGTAGAATCCATAGTTTCAACTTAATAGGTATGGGTTAACCCTATATATTCTATAAGTTGATGACCTATTTTGAAGTTGCTAGGTTGTCTTAAAGGTCCATAATAGAAACTCAACACTAGGGAGGGGAAGAGAAGGGGTTTGACTTAGATTTTTGAGTCAAACAGGCTAAAAGATAGGAAAATTTTGGTCAAACTAGTTTGACCAAAGAGCTAGAATAATACAAAAAAGCATGTAAAAGGTCAAAAGAGGGATATAATGGTCCAAAATGACCAAATAAGGTCAATAAGGACTGATTAGGCTAAAAGTCAATTAAAATGACTAAAATAAAGTAAATTAGGTTTATTTGTTTTTTATTAAAAAGAATGTATGGTGACTATACATGACATGGAATAACTGATACATCTTTTATTATTTCTTAGGTACAGGGATGATGGATATTTTGGAGACTTGAGGATGTGGCATGGTTATTTAACTTTTTAGATAGGTTGTTACATGGAAATAGGGATAGACTATGATCTGTAGGTCTAGGTGGGATAGTTGATATGTGTTGGATCCCCTTCAATGTTGATCTATTAGTCATGTTCCTCAATTATTGGGAAATATTGATTAACACCTTTATATGGGAGGTGGATGGGGATACATTGGAGGTGTCTATCACACTAGAGGATGTTCATACCATCTTGGGGCTATCTATAGTAGGAGTGTAGGTGACCACAAGGATACTAGATAGCCTAGATAAGAGGAAAGCATTAGACATATGGGCTATAGGCTTAGAGATGATATTACCAAGTAGGAGAGTTATCATGTTTAATGTCTACACATCATAAATTATAGACATCTATAAGGTTGTGATAGGTCTTGTGACATAATAGGTGTTATGTCATAAGTCAGATGGTAAGTTACCACTATTCATGGTAGACTTGAGTAGGATGATCTTGGAGGAGTGAGTTTTATATGATCTTAGCTTTATCATCTAGGTCTAGCTAGTACATAATCTATATGAGATAATAATTACAGGGTAGAAGATGAACTAGTAAAATTGTTGATAACTTGGACATATGAGAGTATTCTTATGTATCAGCTGGCTAGGTTTCCCCATGTGGTTGATCATAGGTCACCTTAGGTATAAAGATGGAGAGTAGACTAGGTAGTGTGGGATTTTCCCCACATTCTAGCATTATATTCAGTGAGATGTGTAAACATAGTGTGGTATCCATATGAGCACATAACAACTACATGGGTGAGCTAGGACATAGTTGCACTAGTGACAATGAGGATATAGGTAGTCAAACACTATTTTTAGTGGAGAGAGACACATTTGGTGGCATGAATGTTAGGTAAGATGGGATTATCTCATCCATTAAAATTGATACTAATTCCCAAGAAGTGGACTTGACATGTGAGGGAGTCATGGGGGAGGAGAGGAGTGGGGCCACTAGTGGTGAAGCTAACACTAAGGCCACATTGAGAATGACCATGGAATGGTTAGGCATGATGAGGAGATAATCAAGAGGATAGGGATGAAAAATCAAAGATACCATATGTACCATTACCATATCTATAGTGGGATGAGTAGTGGCCATCAAAGACATGACATTGATAGAGGTAGGAGTAGGAGAGAGTGGAGACTATTTTCATCTTGGATGACCCCATACGTGAGCCAAAGGAGTTGATAGAGAGACTACCTAGATGAAAGATAAGATAGACATGATCCATGATAGTTAGGTTTGTGTTGGGGAGGTGACCTATAGAGGAGGTACTAGGAGGTTGCATAGATAGGGAGATTATGCTAGGTGGTCACACAAATGGTGAGACCATAATAGTTGAGACCAAGATAGGTGAGAAAAGATGGTTGAATATTATTACTTAGGTTTATATTTTGGAAATAGAGATAGATTTTTTTAGATATAACAATGATATAATATCCATCTTTCGGGATTTTTCAAGTGTAGCTAAGGATGAGGAGGAGATATGGGGGTCCCTAGTGAGGGGAGCACTCCATGATGTCCCGAATGAAAGTCTGCAACCATATGACCCCATGAAACTATAGGATCTAAGTGTACCATCTACCCCAACTTAGGTGAGTTGGTTTAGATTAACTAAAGAGGTAGTGAGGTAGATATGGGTGTAGAGAGAGAGGATGTATCCATCTAAAATGATGGGTGCAAGATAACTATAAGCATGGCAGGCCCTAGTAGATGAGAGAGTTTCAAATTTAGATATAATAGCATAGGTGATAGATATTTAGACCTAGTCGATAGAGTCATAGGCATGGTTAGTGCACCTACAAGGATAGGTAGAAGGATTTATATCTTAGAAGACCTCCTTACAGTGTACTATTTGGAGGAGTCAAACTAAGGCCTCAATAAGTAGCATGGCTAGGCCACAAGATAGACAATATGGAGCCCAACCATAGATATAGAGCATTGGATATGGTTGTATATGTTGAATTAAACTCACTATATATATATATATATATATATATATATATATATATATATATATATATATATATATATATATATATATATATATATATATATATATATATATATATATATATATATATGATGGATCCTTTTGACATAGTGATTTTGGATGTGTATGTTTTCATTATGATGGTTGTGTTTGTGGATTCTTTGGATTTATTTATTTTTATCACATGTATTTATCTTTTTTATATATGCTATAGGAAATGTATGAGATGTGGTTTGTTTTATAGCATTATGTAGGGCACATGCATGGTTAAAAATATAAAGGCAAAAGGATTTGGAAAATATAATCAAGCAAAAAAAAATATACTACACACTATTTCAAGATGGGAAATGCATAATAACAAGAAAATTACTAAGTATAAAGATCCAAGAGATAGTAAAACAAGATGGTAAAAAGGAATTTATTTTTAAACGACTGTGAAATATTTTTGCACCAAAATAAAACAAGTAAAATCATACTAATATCACATTAGGAAGTATGAAATTAATGTAATAAAATGGAAGGTATGTAAAAGGGAATAAATGGTAATAAAAATTAATTAATTAATTAAGTTAATCAATCATAATAAATCATGATGGTAAGTTTGAAAGAAAAATAAAATTATAAAAGTTTGGTCATAAATTGGTCATACTAATTCAAGCTGGTAAGTATGAAAAAATCAATAAATGGTTGTAATCTTACATGCACTTAGAAAATAAGAGAAAAGGTAAAATAAAATGAAACATAAAACATACTAAATCAAGATGGGAAGCATGTAAAATGGCATGTAATTTCATAATCAATCGAATCTTATCTCAAATTTTGACACATATAATTTGAATGGTGACTTGGGTATTGGAATTTTTTTTGAAGAGGGTTGGGTCCTATCCATGGTCTTACATTAAAACTTGACAAAAACAACACCACTATAGTGGAATAAATATGAATATCAGGTAATAAAGGATGTGGGTAATAGGAAGAAAAATATGGTAATTTGTGAGGAGTGTCAGGGCCTATCCACAGTCTTACAAAGTAACTCATAAATGAAAAAACAAGGGGAGTGATTAGTAAACAAAAAACTATTTCTCAATAGGAAATATAAGGGATAGTAGGAGTGAAAAATGGAGTGTAAAAATTTAGACTTAGGCATCTTATGAAAACACCTTAGGAGATAAGAGGCATACTAAGGACATGAGAAGACACTAAATGACTAGTGGTCATCTATATACAAAGGAAACATGTTCACTATAGACACAAAGATTTGTAGGAAAATAAGTATGATACTAAGATCAACTCATAAAGGTAGATTGTTATAAGGAAAATTAAAATGGACCTACCTTCCCATGATGTGTTCCCCATTATTTAAGACCCTTTATAGAGCTGTTAGTCTATTGTAAAGATTGGGTACTTGCATGAGAAATTAGGTAACACTAAAGGATTTTTTTATTCTCCTCTTCTAATCTACTAGCCTAAAACACCCCAAAGGACCTCAGCTCTATCATGAGGTGAACTATGGAGCTTTAGCCTCAACTATAATAAGGATATTTGATTTGAATCACATCTTTTAGTGTGATTAAACTTTTAATAATATGTTTGCCTTTTGATGTCATTGCCTTTTGCTTAAATGATTTGGATTTTAACTTTATTTTGAAGAACTTTTAAGGTTCCTCCTTCATATGGGTTTGGAATGACCAATAATGAGAGAGATAGTGATACACACAAATGAGTTATAGGCTAAGGATAAAGGAGGCTAAGTAACCAATGACAAAGACTGACTAAGACACTTAGGCTTGACAATGAACTAGCATGTGATCTCACGTCTCAACCATGTATATGCTTAGTTTGTATAACAAATAATAAGGAAAAAAGGAAATCCAAAGTGGATCGATAAAATTAGGTAATAATGAGATAGATTATTTGTTAACTGATCACATAATAAAGAGAGATAATAACCAAATGGAATAGGATTTATATAACCAAGTCACCATGACAAATTATATATGAAAAAGAGGGACAAGATAGAAAAAAAAAAGATACAAGAAAGAGATTTTTGAGAAAAACTCTAGGGAAAAAGGGAAAGAAAAAATAAAATAAAACCATATGCAAATATAAATGATAATATAATCAAGATATAATACAAGTAAGATCACAATATAAGATAAGAATAAATTTGACATAGTGTTAAAAAGATATAATAGATAGAAATAATATTGGATCACACATCCAATCAAATATAAATGTGAAATCACCATGCATGTGTTCATAAATACTAGTAAATCTATCCACACATAATCCAATACATCATATAAGTATCTATGAAGTTGGATACACATTGCTACTAAAGTTTCATCAGTATTAAATGAATTCTAGGAAAATACTTCTTTGTTGATCCCCTCAACTGAAAAAGTAGGAATGCTTGATGGATCATGCTGAGGAGGAAACATAGGTAAAGGATGGTTAGGAGAATGTGTGGTAGTGGGATCTATTAGAGATGTAAGAATCATTGGTGGAGAAGAATTATGGCTGAGTGAAGGTCCATAAGTGAAATAACCATAGGTGGAGTCATAGAGGGTGGTGAAGAGACCACAGGAGGTGATGGAACCACTGGAGGTGGAGCCATTGGAGAAGAAGGAGAACCCTTATTATAGGAACAACCTATGGTAGGAATATAAGAAGGTTTGGGAATGGATATAAGATGATCTTTGAGATGTTATTGTAGGATGTGATAATGATCAGTGTGATGTGTGCCACATAAATTTCATAGACAATATATCTCACCATAATTAGGTATGTACTTAGGAATTACCTTCGAGAGAGGTATGGATTTGTCTAATTATGAGAAATAAGGATGCAATGTATCAATATATTATCACAACTTGTGACAATGGGTGGAATAATGATTATCTTTCCCATGGAAGTAATAGACACACTTATGAGTGGTTTTAGGGGAAGTACTCATGGAAGGAGGTATAATATGAGTGGAAGAAGACAAAGAGAACTCATCAACCCATTTAGTGGGCAGAGGATCCATCTTAGGAAATAAAATCAAACCATAACCAAGGGATTGTGATGATGAGGAAGGAATGAAACTAGGCTCAACAAAAGGAGAAATAACATCAAACTTAGGTGTAGGCTTAGTAATAATAGAAGTGAAAACAAGATCAAATATAGTAGGAGTGAGAAGAGGATCAACTATAGTAGGCTCTACTAAGGGAGGATCAAGATATATAGAAGGTCTAAGGAGAGATTCACTAACCAAAGGGGCAAACCAACTATGACGATGAGGGTACCTAGTAAAATGGTAAGGCTCAATCATATCATGATCCATGAGCATAGTCCTACATGGATCCTCTGAAACATGAGGTGTCGATGCCATATATACCCTATGACACAGGGGGAAAATACAAAAATCAAGAACTATAAGTGAAGGAAAATGATGAGATGCATGAAAATACTCAAGTAAATAAGAATGATAATGGACAATATTGGCATCAAGGTCTTGTACAAGACCACCTAAAAATAAATCATCTAAAGAATAGCCATCATCATAATCTAAGGTGTGAAGATTAATGACACATGTATGGATAACCTTGTCATCTAAAGAAGTATGGTGAATAGAATGCCTAGTCTTAGTTAAGACTATGGGAATGTCAATACAAGGAGGCTTGTGAGAATGAGGCTATAAGGAATCAAGAAGCTACAAGATGAGATGAGGTGAGAGTTCAAAATTTTTTATTTATAGGCTAATCTCATTAGGCTCATCATCATGATAATCTAGGAGATTAGGATGAAAGTTACCAATGAGCTTAGGATACCCACTGTAAACTCGGGTTGAGTTAATGGGAAAGCTAAGATGCTGAGACTCATGAAATGGTATGCTAGGCAAAGACTAAAGATTAGGAATCTTGAAGACACCACGATCTAGGAATTGTTTAAAATTATAAGGGTTAGTTTCACCTTAAATATTGTAAACGGTTCTATTATGAGGAAACTTAACACATTGGTAAGCAGAGGAAGCAATAGCTCTCATGCAGTAAGTCCATGACCTACCAAGAAAGTGTAGACACTAGAAAACTACATACTTATAGTTTTCAATGATTGAATGCCTTAGAACCCTCTAAATACCCCCTAAAACCTTATTAACCCTTAATAAACCCCTCTTAACCTGACCACGTCACTATTCTCCTATTCACATACTAATATTTAAAAGCACTATTTAGAATTATTATTTGAAAGAACTATTAAAATTACTATTCACTATCACTATTCATGATGAGATGGAAAGTGACATAGAAGGTGATATGGCAAGTAACATGGCTTGAAAGTGGGCTGGCTTGAGGTGGGACATAATACCCCATCTGGGACCTACCTCTAAGGTACCTAATGACATTATTGAGCACTAAAGGGCCCCTCCTAGGAGGTATGGTGAATGTTTTCCCATGGGACCATCATTAAACATGTGTATTTATCCTCATGCATGGATAATGATGCCAAAATTCATGGGGAACTTAGATAAAATATGAAATTGAGTGTTTTAAGGTATTTTGGACCCATATGAGCTCCTATGCATTATTCCTTCTCCATTATGGAATCTTTAGCAATTTGGGAGAAAACCCAACCAAATGGGAGACCTATTGGGTAAGTGGGAATATCACCCCCTTATCTTTCATGACCACTATGCACCTACATTGAAAATGGTGCCAAAATTCATGGGGAACTTATCAAAAAGACAAATTAGCTTGGTGAAAAGTCCTTTGGCCTCATTTGAGCCCATGTACATGATTCCCACTCCAAATTAGACTCAATTTCAAGGTGAGAGACAAACCAACAAAGTGAGAATGCCACAATCCTTATCCCCTTTATCATTTATGATCCCACTTACACAATGGTGCCATACTTCTACTATTTTCTCTTTTGGCATGATTTTTCACAACAAATGCTATAAATATGACCCTCCCCCTTCACCCATGGTTAAGTTGAGTTTTAGTAAAACGCATTCTTGTTGTAATTTTTCTTATTTAGATGGAGGCCACTCATATTGGAGGAGATAAGGTCAAATAAATTAAACTCTACCAAAAAAATTTCAGGGCTTCTTCAACAACATCAACAACCATCTTCCATCTTAAGGTAATTTGTGTTGTTTTACAATTTCAATTTCTTCCTTTCTACCCCCCTTGGCCTTTTCTTTCTTGAATTCTAAACCCCAACATATAGTCTATTCTTTCTTAACCATAACCCCTTTAACTTTCCTTTACAATCTTCCCCTTTTTACCTTTACCACTCTTACTCATTTATCAATTTGCCCTTTTGCCCCTTTGTCATCATCTCCCTTTTGGCCAACTCATACCTTTGCCATCTTTACCTTCCTTATCCCTTTGTATTCCTACCATATTTATATTGATCCCTTTGATTTATTACCATAATTCTCCATTTCAACCATTATCCAACTTGTCCATTTATCAACCAAAAACCAAAACCACAACCCTTGCTTTAGCTAAATTTTAGCATTAGTGTTAACCAAACTAGTTGCTTTATTTTAGTTATCTTAGCAAAGTATTTAATTGTCTCAACTAATTTGATAGTATTTATTGTATTCAAATTTAGTTTTATGTTTAAAATTAAATCATATTTAATTTTTATTTATACACTTAAATGTTTAAATTAGGTGGATTGACAGCCTCCTAAAAAGCTTTCACTTCTTGGATCTAGCTCACGCTAGGCAATCCACCCATCTACTTGTCTAAAAAACAAGGTTTTTGGTAGTGTTTTCTTATTTTAAGATATTCTCCCCTATCCAAATAATATTTATCCCCAACCATTTGGATTAAATGCATGCACTTCCAACAAGTTTTTCTACAAACTCCTAACATAGTTTCTTTCTTTTCAAAACTAGGAAAAAACAAAAAAATATATATAAACATTTTGGCATACCTGGTGAGACCCTTGAGTTTTCTTGGGTTCATATATGTTTTAGGAAATATATAATTGAATTAGTAAAATTAATTTATTTTCATTCTTATAAAATTAAACTTTATTTCTTTCTTTAAAAACATAAGTTTTAGTTGCATTTTTTTAGAAAAGTTTAAATTTTTTTTTCCTTGTATTTCTAAGAAATCAAAAACTAAAAATAAATAAAAGAGCATTCATCATAGGATTAGGATTTAAATTTAATGTTGCATTTAGTTTAATTTTAGTTTTTTTGTTTTCATTGAAAATAAATAAAAGATTTCCTTTTGGTTAAAATTAATGGCATACATTATTTGTTTATTTGTCGTAGTTTACCTAGATTAATTAAGCAAAGAAAATTAATCATATAACCACAAATGTTACACAAACCAAACCACTTACACAATAAACACATCAAACATACTTGAGACAAGGCTCAACTAGGATTTCATAACCTAGAAAATCACCTTACCCTTTCTTGATTATCATACTTGGATTTAATCATCAAGGGGATAACCAACTCAGCTCTCTGATTGAGTATAAAATCTAGATAAATGGTATAAAGGCTAAGCACCCACATTGGATATGGGATCATGAAGTGAGAGTATAAATCCCCAAGTATCAATCCATGTACCTCATTTAATACAAACTAATTTTTGAGCACTTAAACACAACCCAAAACCAAACATAGATTGATTTATAGGACCTATTCAAGCCAATTTCCCCTCCACACTTTTCTAAGGCATAAGACAAAAGAGAGATTAAAAGGAATCAGAGGTCTTAACTCACTCTTAGTGAATGCATTGTTTTCTTTGAATATTCTTTTATTGCTCTTTATTTTTAGGTGTGATAACATATCATTTCTTGCTTATTTTATCGTATGGTTCTTACTTGCCAATAGCGAAGGGACTTTGAGGAACAAAAATTCCCACCAAATTAACTAACCTCTTCCACCTATATATCCATGGAACACATTTTTTAACCTATGGAATCCCCTTACTCTTTGAAAATTCTTATTTGGGTAACCCCATAAGATGTAGATTTTGTCACTTTCTTAAACAACAATCTTGTAGCCTTACAACATTAGCTTAGAACTACACCTCACTAAATCATAGTTTTGACTCCACCTATAGATACACCTTATATCATACCTATCCACCTCATGAGAGGTACCTTAAATACCATGGGTACTACTCAAAATTTATTTACCCTAGCCCTATCATTGACAAAAAATCCCCTTGGGGCTACCACCCAAATCAACCAACCCAAACTGCCACTGCCCTTATATTTCCTACCAATCACTCCTCCATAATAGGAGTTACTACTTATATCACTACCATCTCCTTATAATTACCTCCAAACCATTCAACACTACTCTTATTTAAATCCTTGTGGTGTGCATACCCTCCATGTTACCATTGATTAGTATAAAGGTCACTACCCTTCCATCAACCACTAATCCAACTACCACTCCTATCCAACAAGTGACCTTTAGTTATCTCCATAATCTATAAGGTAATATGCCCACTACCCAACCCTACCTAATTGTTGACATCTACATACCAATATATCTCTTCTACCCAACCATTGGCATCCACATACCAATATATAGAAACCCCTCAACCTTCCACCCACTATCAACATGTTTCTCAACCACCACCACAATATGCATCCTAAAACCTTCTAGGTGCTCAACCCTAAACAGACTTCATGAAGATGATCATGGATAAGATGATTACCCTTGAGTCATCCATCTCTAGAGCCCAAAATATCTTGCCTTATGATCAAATTTAAAATGATCCTATTCACCCTTCCATCCCTATCAAACCTTATCTAGCCAAGTAGGAACTTCCAAAATTTACCAAGTTTAATAGTACGAAAGACCCTTGACAACATTTAGGAGAATTTAGGCATTCATGCTACTTGATTTTCCATGATGATGATTTTCTCCTCCATACCTTTCCTATGTCATTATCTAGACCAGCATTGGATTGGTATAGTGCCATACCCAAACATTTCATCTTCTCCTTTAAATAACTAGCCCAAAACTTCTTGAATCACTTTTTGATCAATATATCTAAGAAAGTTTCCATTATCAACTTCTACTCCATCCAGTAATTCAAAGATGAGCCCATTACCAATTTTGTGGTTCATTGGAGGAACCTAATTATGCAACTTTCCTTTTTATTGTCTCAACTTAAACTTATAGAGTTCTTTATTCAGGCATGTACCAATAATATCTCATCCACATTACATGTTCAAAACTTCTAGACATTTGATGAAGCTCATACCATAGCTCATAAACTAGAGAATAGATCTATAGATGAATGAAATTTAAAGTTAAAGAACAAGAACTCAACTTACAAGCCCAATGATCCCTCTTCTTCCAAATCAAACCACCAAACAATCCTAACACCAAAAAAAAAGTAACTACCAATGTTATTATCCTCAAATTTGCACCTCCGCCAACTACCAACTAGAAAAAAACAAGGAACCAAACCTACAACTCCTCTAATTCTACAAACCAAAACCCAAATAACTAAACTTGGAGTAACCAAAACCAATTACTTCCACTTAGGGAACCCTATGCTTATATTTTGGAAAAATTATTGTTATCACTTTGGAGTGCACCCTGCTTGAAGATGTATAAATCACACCCTCACTCAAGTTGATACAATGGGAACTTCTGAGAGCATGGGTGACTCTTTGATGAGAAGAGCCTCTAGAGAGGGTTGGTTCCCTTTAAATTAATCAATTATATCTGAACTACTATGGTCTTTTGGGGTGAAAAGGGAAGAGAAATTTAAGGGAAATCCTAATTATAGGGGTGATGCACTTGAATTATTAATATTCTTTGAAGTTACTAAAATTAATGCATACATATAATCAATAAAAATCCTTATTTTTGTCCTTAAGCATAAATATTTTAGATAAAGTGTTGAAAACCTCTTCAAATGACTTGTAAAAGGTGAGATAGAGAGAAATAGGTGAGGAAGGGACCTACTAAAAGGAAATAAATCTCACTAATATGTTGATACATAATCAAATACACACTATTATTCTTTCAAACTCAGATATAGAATAAAAACTCCTTTATTAATAAATGGTCCAAATTATAATTTCCCTTTATCTCTAAGATTTCTAAATAAATGGCTTGAAAAAACTAATAAATATGTCTTAAACCCTAATTATAGCCAATGTGGAGTTCAAAAGGAGAAGGGTTAGTCTTGCTAATTAACTCAAGATCTAAATCCCTTTAAAATATTGAAAATATTCAATAAAATCTTCTCCATTTACAAAAATTTAATGCATCTCCAAACTTGGTGTAGGAATATGGTGGGCCCATTTGAAAAGCTAATATTTAAAATAAACATTACACTCTCCACAAATCTCCAAACATGCATGAATCTAAGGTTGGCATAGAAAGGATGAGGTGGGCCCAATTTTAACAAGTCAAAAATCTTTTACATGAAATGATACACCAATATTTGAAGAGAAGCTCCACTTGATATGTTTGAAAGTTGAGTTGAAACAAGAGAAATCCCTCCTTTTCATGGAAACCAAGAATGTATATGGCAAGCTTTGACAAGTCAACTAAAACTCAAGACCAATCAAATCCAAATTACAAGAAATGATTTTTGAAGAGTGAGAAGTGCATGAATGTATAAAATTGGTGTAGAAACTCATATTGAACTCCATGAACAGTGATCCAATGCTAAACTCCACCTAGCCTTTTGAACAACTAGGCCAACTAGACTAGTTAAGCCAAAAAGGTTCATTTTAAAAACTTGGATAGCATAAACCTATAAAATAAGCCATGAAACCTGAAACATCAACAAATTAAACATAAAAAATAATTATTCATCACCAAAATTATGATTTTGATGAGAAAAACTTTACCAGTTAGTTAACAAGCTTGACTAGGCCAATTTTGTGTTGGGGATCAACCAACAATGGATTACACTTATGAAAGCAATCAATGCGGAAATAAATCAGATAGATAAGTAACTGAAATGATAAATAGCACAGAACAAGATATACAAGAAAACACCCTGAAAACTTGTATTAAAACTCTTTACAATAGGAATACAAATGAAGAACTTTGTTCTTCCACACCTCTCTCAGATGCACACAAGATCTCTCACTAGATCTCTATTCCTCAAGAGCTTTCTCTAAAGTACAGTCCTTCAAACATTCACAATGTTCTACTTCGTACTCAATTACACTCTCATACACTTCATCATAATCTTACAATAGCTTAGAAGATCTCTCCTACATATAGAAATAGGAGACTTGAGCATGCTCTTACAACAAACAGTTAAGCCTCTTCAACAAGGGCTCTAAAAATAACATTGCTAACAATAGAGACGCGAGCATGAGTCTACAACTCAAACTCATCATGCAAACACTCGCTTCTGTCCTCAGAAATAGCTCTCTGGACACGCAGGTAACCGACGTCGGTTCCTGTCTGTTCGCCTGTGACCGTCGCCGGCCGACCATACTGCCGACGTCGGTGCCTCTGAACTGCAACTGACCGACGTCAGTCGCTCCTGACCGATGCCGGCGTCTGTGTAGACCCGAACCTATTTGTCTATGCTCCATGGTGAAGCTTTTAGCTCCACATACCTAACAATCTCCCACTTGGAGATAAACCAGCTACACCAATACCTGTACAGCAAGATCTTCTAGCTCCTCCATCTTCAACTCAATCGTGAAGACCAACAGAAGTTGAATGAAGATTCAACTTCTCCTTAGTAACCGGCTTTGTTAGCATATCAGCAGGATTCACGTCTGTATGGATCTTCTCCAGCTTCAACTCACCATCTTCCAATACCTGCTGTATGAAGTGGTACCTTAGCTGTATGTGTTTGGTTCTTGAGTGAAAAGCTGAGTTCTTTGCCAAATGGATTGCACTTTGACTGTCACTATGCAATTTGCAACTCCCATGCTCCCTTCCAAGCTCTTCCATGAACCGTGTCATCCATATCATTTCCTTGCTAGCTTCTGTAGCTGCAATATATTCTGCTTCTGTAGTTGACAAGGCTACAACCTTCTGCAACTTAGAAATCCAACTAACTGCCGTTCCACCTACAGTAAAAACATAACCTGTAGTGCTCCTTCTGCCATCCAAATCCCCTGCCATATCTGAATCTACATAGCCATGTAGAGATGTATCTGAACCTCCATAGCATAAGTGTCTGCTGCTGGTTCCTCTCAGATATCTAAGGATCCATTGTACTGCTTTCCAATGTTCCTTTCCTGGATTGGCCATATACCTGCTTACTACTCCCACTGCTTGGGCAATATCTGGTCTAGTACACACCATTGCATACATCAAACTTCCTACCACGGAAGAATATGGAACTTTATTCATGTACTCTACCTCATCATGTGAATTGGGACATTGTTCTTTACTTAACTTGAAATGTCCTGCCAAAGGTGTGCTTACCGGTTTCGCATCCTGCATGTTGAACCGTTTCAACACCTTGTCCACATAATCTTCTTGAGACAATACCAACCTGTGATTTTCTCTGTCTCTCTTAATGCTCATGCCAAGGATTTTCTTAGCTGCTCCCAAATCCTTCATGGCAAACGTTTGAGCTAACTTCTCCTTAAGCTCTGAGATGTCCTGCATGTGAGACCCTGCAACCAGCATGTCATCTACATACAACAATAGAATAATGTATCTACTGTTATCAAATCTCTTAAAGTATACACAATGGTCTGATTGACACCTACTGAAACCATGCTCAGTCATAAACCTGTCAAATTTCAAGTACCATTGCCTTGGAGCTTGCTTGAGGCCATACAAGCTTTTCTTTAACCTGCACACTAGTTTCTCCTTACCCTTGACCTCGAAACCTTCTGGCTGTTCCATGTAAATTTCCTCATCTAAATCTCCATGAAGAAATGCTGTTTTAACATCTAGCTGCTCGAGATGCAAATCCTCAAAAGCAACCAAAGATAGTACAACCCTTATAGAAGTCATCTTAACAACTGGAGAAAAAATTTCGCCAAAGTCAATACCTGGCTTTTGTGCAAACCCTTTTACAACCAATCTGGCCTTGTATCTCATCTGACCATCCTCACCTTCCTTTAGCCTATAAGTCCACCTGTTCTTCAGTGTTCTCTTACCAGCTGGCAATTCAACCAAATCCCATGTTTGGTTCTCTCTTAAGGACTCCATCTCCTCAATCATGCCATGCTCCCACTTACTCCTGGACTCCACCTGTAAAGCTTCTTCAAAACTTTCTGGTTCTCCACCATCGGTTAGCAATAAATAATATAAAGAAGGAGAGTATCTAATTGGAGGCTTACTTACCCTTTCAGACCTCCTGATTGGTGTCTTGGACTCGTTTTCAACAATCTGTCCATCCAAATTTTCTGACAGTGACCGACCTCGGCCACCTGTAGACCTGTTACTGGCCGACGCCGGTTCTTCCTGGCCGACGCCGGTGCCTGGTCTGCCGACGTCGGTCTCTGTATGACCGACATCGGTTTCTGTATTGCCGACGCCGGTGCCAAACCTGCCGACGTCGGTCTCTGTGTTTTCCTGTAAGTGATTATTTCTTTTTCCCGCGAGCTCATTTTGGACCATAACTTCGTCCAACTCATTATTGCTCTGCCCAGCTTGATCTAGCTTCCTTGTCTGATCACTGTACATCACCCTTTCATTGAAAACAACATCACGGCTCCTGATTACCTTGTTAGTTCCTAGATTCCAAAATCTGAAACCAAAATCATCTGAGCCATAGCCTATAAACGTGCACCTCATAGACTTAGCATCAAGCTTCTTTCTATTTTCCTTATCTATGTGCACAAAGGCTTCACAACCAAAAACTTTGAGATATGAAAGATCAACCTTTTTACCTGTCCATGCCTCTTCTGGAATTCCACCATCCAGAGCTGTAGAGGGTCCTCTATTGATCAGGTACACTGCGGTGTCAACTGCTTCTGCCCAAAACTCTAAGGGCAAACCTGCATGCAATCTCATACATCTTGCACGCTCCATAATAGTCCTGTTCATCCTTTCAGCAATACCATTCTGCTGAGGTGTCCTTGGAACCGTCCTTTGTCTACGGATCCCATTTATGTAACAATACAATTTGAACTTAAGACTGCAGAACTCACCACCGTTATCGGATCTCAAGCACTTTAATCTTTTGCCTGTTTCATTCTCAACCATGGCTTTCCATATCTTAAAGGTCTCAAAAACATCAGATTTCCTTTTAATACAGTAGATCCATACCTTTCTTGTGGCGTCATCTATGAATGTAACATATTACTGTGATCCGCCAATAGAGGCTACGTGAGCCGGTCCCCACACGTCTGTGTGAACAAGCTGCAACTTTTGCCTTTTCTTAGTAGATCCAGTCTTTAGAAAACTAACCCTTTTCTGTTTTCCAAACACACAATGCTCACAAAATTCTAGATCCATAATTTTCAAATCTGAAAGCATACCTTTAGACTTAAGGATAGACATCCCCTTCTCACTCATGTGGCCAAGCCTTGAGTGCCACAATTTAGCATCCACATCTGAAGTAGATAAAACTGAAGGAGATTTGTTAGTAATACAATTACACAAATAGAGAGTACCTTCTCTCTTACCTCTGGCCATAACAAGTGCACCCTTGGTCACTTTCCAAGAATCTGCTGTGAGAGTTACTATACAACCCTCATCACCAAGCTTACCTGCAGAAATCAGATTTCTCTTTAAACTAGGAACATGCATCACATCCCTCAACACCCATGTGTTGCCATTCTGCATCTTTAGCTGCACTTTACCTTTGCCAATTATCTTACAAGGCTCATCATCCCCTAAGTATACTATTCCAAAATCTCCATGGACATAGTCACTGAAATATTCTCTGTTAGGGGTAGCATGGAAAGACGCACCAGAATCTAATACCCAAGATTCTATGTTATTATGCAAAGAGAAAATAAGAGCATCCTATGCAATACCTGCAACCTTTGTCTCTTCCTTTCCTTCGTGCTGATTGTCCTCCTTAGGCTTTGACCAGCAATCTCTGCTTATGTGCCCCAACTTTCCACAGTTCCAGCATTGTGGCCTTCTGCCATTCCTGGATTTGGATCTGCCTCTTCCCTTAGACTTAGATCTTGATCTCCTCTTGCTCCTTTCTTTTTGCCTTCCTCTGCTCTCGAAATTTAAAGCGTTCCCAGATGTCCCAGAAGTCTCTTCTGTGCTTTTCCTGCGTATTTCCTCATTCAAAATAACACTAACCACATCCTCTACTTTTAAAATATTCGAAGCAGAAGCAGTATTAGAAACTGCCATTACCAAGCCATGCCAGCTTTCAGGCAAAGAACATAAAATTAAAAGAGCCTTTATTTCATCTTCAAATGAAATATTAACAGAACTTAACTGATTAACAATACCATGGAAATCATTCAGGTGATTAGAAACAGATCCACCTTCTTGCATATGCAAATTAAATAACTGCTTCATTAAATATACCTTATTTGAAGCGGAGGGTTTTTCATACAAATTAGCTAACGTGGTCATTAACTCTACCGTAGTTTTTGCCTGTGACAAATTGGATATCACAGTGGAGGCCAGACTCAGTCTTATAGAACCAAGAGCCTTTCTGTCAAGAACTTCCCATTCTTCATCCTCCATGTCCTTGGGCTTCTTTGCTATCCCACCTAACGGTAAGTAAAGATCCTTCTGATACAGATAGTCCTCTATCTGCATTCTCCAGTGCTGATAGTTCTTGCCATTAAAATTTTCCATTCTCAAATTACTTTCCTCTGCCATTGCTTCTCCCACTCAAACAGAAATCCCTGTGAGCAACCTGTAATCCGAACACACTACACAGATCTGAACCACCTGTTAGTGAACCTGAGCTCTGATACCACTTGTTGGGGATCAACCAACAATGGATTACACTTATGAAAGCAATCAATGCGGAAATAAATCAGATAGATAAGTAACTGAAATGATAAATAGCACAGAACAAGATATACAAGAAAACACCCTGAAAACTTGTATTAAAACTCTTTACAATAGGAATACAAATGAAGAACTTTGTTCTTCCACACCTCTCTCAGATGCACACAAGATCTCTCACTAGATCTCTATTCCTCAAGAGCTTTCTCTAAAGTACAGTCCTTCAAACATTCACAATGTTCTACTTCGTACTCAATTACACTCTCATACACTTCATCATAATCTTACAATAGCTTAGAAGATCTCTCCTACATATAGAAATAGGAGACTTGAGCATGCTCTTACAACAAACAGTTAAGCCTCTTCAACAAGGGCTCTAAAAATAACATTGCTAACAATAGAGACGCGAGCATGAGTCTACAACTCAAACTCATCATGCAAACACTCGCTTCTGTCCTCGGAAATAGCTCTCTGGACACGCAGGTAACCGACGTCGGTTCCTGTCTGTTCGCCTGTGACCGTCGCCGGCCGACCATACTGCCGACGTCGGTGCCTCTGAACTGCAACTGACCGACGTCGGTCGCTCCTGACCGACGCCGGCGTCTGTGTAGACCCGAACCTGTTTGTCTATGCTCCATGGTGAAGCTTTTAGCTCCACATACCTAACATTTTGTTCAAAATTCTAGTAGACTGGCCATTTGTATTGAGATATAAAGGACACTTACATAATTATTTCTAAACAAATAAATATTTTAATATGCATAAAAATTTATGATATTCAAGTTCCAATTATTAGATTCTATTAAATTTCACTATACTCTATTTTACATGTTTTTTCCATAAAAACATGATTTATGCCCTCAACTATATAGATCCATGCATTAAATTTACACTTATATAATCCTCTCAGAGTGTAATAGATGTTTGAATTTTTTTTTTATGTTGATCCATTCTGATTTTATTTCAATAAAATCCACTTTTCTCAAAACTAGTTTTGAAGGTGCTTAGGAAGGCTTTGAAACTAGAACTTCAAACTAATGATTCATGAGGTAAATAAATCCAAATACCAAACCATTTCCATTTACTCATATAAAATTTACTCCTCTAATATTCTTGAAAATATTATACTCCCATGAAAAATATATGAAAAGTTACCATGTGGATGAAGTTTGACTATGGGAAATTGACTACATTTTGAACTGCCTACGCTCTTAGCAATTATTCATAAATAAAATAACCTAAAATTATCTCAATTTTTCATTAATTACAATTTAATATGGGTAATAAAAACATACTAAGATCGTTTTTCCCAACTCCACATGTGGTAAACAAAATGGGCATCTAAACAAGTGGCTTGGAAGGGTGCCTAGAACTGCAAAAAGTGAAAAACCTCACTATGGTTAAAATATCTCCTTAAACTATTAAAAAATCCTAAAAAAATAATTATATTACCTTTACCATGATATCAAAACACTTTGAAAGTCATTTTTCCATGAAAAATCCATAAAATGCCTTTTTGGTCTATATGCCTATTTGCTTGCATAAACCTGTATGAGCATGGTTCACATGGAATTTGAATTTGTGACACTTTTAAAATTCTTGATTATGACTTAAAAACATAATCCAATGCTTTTAAATCTTTTACATAAGCTTAGAATCCTCTATAGCACTCCAAAATGATGCCTACTCCAATGGTGACCTCAAATAAATAGGCTAAGGTCTGAGACACAATAGTGAATATGTACACTTTTAAAATGGATATTAATTTTTTTATAATGGTTCCCCAACTCATTAATACCTTTTTTATAAAATTTTAAGCCTTAAATCCACATATAGCTACCAAAATCTTCAATTTTTTTCCAAATTTTGACCTCCATACATGGACTATCTACATTTTTGATTGAATTTTCATGTTGTAGATGTGAATTTCATTGATTTATAGGCTATAAAGTTAAAAATAATCTTCATTAGTATCAAAATTCCCTTTAGGAGTTTAAAAATAACCTCTATCCCTATTTCAAGCATGTTTAGACCCTTCAACAAGCATTTCTAGGCTTTTAAATTAGCATATATTTGTACAATGGGCATGTGTACTTTCCCTCATGTCTTAGTGGGTAAAATCATTCCATAATTAATTCCATGACCTGAGTGTTCATGCTCTTTTCCATACACCCTACAAGCATATGATTGTGTATAGTGTTTGATCATGGTATTTGAGTTATTATAAAGATTAATGATATTGTATTAGACAAGAATAAAAGTCCTAAATTTTCTTTTTTACCCTTTATGATCACCTTAAACCCTCCATGTTGGTCATAATCTACATGCACTCTTGAGACAAGAAAACCATTAGTAGGTCACTATGTTTCCTTTATTGATGGATGTAGGTCATCATTATAACCCTATAAACCCTCATGAACCTTAAAAATCTAGTTTTAATCATATATGAGGATGATAGTCTATCTATACACTTATGCTTTGATACTAGATATAGCCTCCTTACTATTGAAAGTCCTCCATACTATTATAACATAGGCTTGTAGGGTTTTGTTTAAGGCTGTACATACATAATGTGAAAAGGGGATATCTTTATTATACATTGCTTACCTGAATATGCTATTTTTACAATAGCCATGATAATATCAGAGGTTTTAGGTTATGATTCTTAATTAAGATGTATACATGATCTAGCTCCCTTCATTACAAACACATACACCTACAGGCTTGTAGGTTGATTTGGGAATCTAAATGCTCCTTTCTTATTTTAGAAACTTGATTTTAATTGACCCTTGCTTGAATTGAACCATATAATAATAAAATGACACCCCATAGTTCATTAAGATATTCTCTTCAATGCTTAGCCTAATGATTCACATTGGTGTCCTTTGTATGGACTGAGAACAAGGTCCTTATATACTCTACTTATTCATTAAGTGATAATGAGACTTGATCATAACATCTGATGCTTCATGAACCATATTACTGATTCTCCTTAGGATGATAGTGATCAAACCCTTATACTTCTTTTATTTCCTAGTCCACCTACCTGGCTGTAAATGATCATTTGGGCTTGATTGTAGGTTTAAAATATAGATGTGCTTGATGTTTTAGGCATGTATCCTTTTTATAGGCTCTTGATGACCTCAAACTTAGAACCATGATCTCTCTAGACCTCTTTACAATAGTCCATGTGCTTATTAATCCATAATTCTTAAATATTAGGCTTTACATGCTATGTTAAAGGCTTGTAGATTTTGAATTTTACACTATAAGCTGTAAATGGACACTTTTAAACTTTTGAATCATATAGGTTACTTAATTATGATAAAACTTCAGATCTATGGCACTCATTATTAGTTATGACCATCAATTTTAATATTTAATTGATCTACTATAGCTAAGATCAATAGGGATTGTAATTTTGCCTTAAAATGCCTATAGGGTGCCATTTGTAGCAATGTGTAAGTTTGAAAATCACTTGCTCCTATGTGTTAAAAGTGTTTGATGAAGCCAAAATTTATAGGAGACTAATATTATCCCATACCTTCCTATTTTGACCCTAGGAAAATGCCATTAGGTGTCCTTAGCTGATTTTAGGGTAGTAAAATTATTTCCGTGGCTAAAGGAGATGCTCCTTAGATCATATGACTATAAGTAAACCCTATAGGGTTACATTATATTGCCATCTCATGTTAACACTAATCAACATTTATACTTAGAACATTTTCAAAAGATATGAAAGAAACATGACAACTTTACCTTGTTATTGTTCCTTTTTATCACAAAACTTATATTAGATACACCTGTCATACTAAAGCTTATAATTAGCCCCTATATTGACTACAAACAGGGTATTTGAGTGCTTAGTCTTGTCCTTAACTCCAAACTTCAAGGTCCTCAACCTTTAAAACTTTAATACATGTTTAAAACACTATCTCAAATAACCTAATCATGATAAATGGTTTTACTCTCTCACAAACCTTGTTAACATAGCTATAGGGTTATAAGAATTGACTTCTTTTGAGGGAAGGTTGTAGGTGCATCCATACAAGCTTGTAGGGAATTTCATCTTCCTCAAAACCTACTTGAAAACTTCAAAGAAATATTTGAAAGTAACATGTACTAATATCATTAGCCTTAGCTTAGCATGACTTTGTTAACCAAAATTCTCTCTTTAAGATTTTGGAAAACTCTTAAATTTTATCAAAATGGTCACCTTTCATTCAACAAGCCTGTATATGCCTTTAGGGACTATGTAAGTTTAAAAGTTAAAATATATTCCCTTGATGCTTATGATAATATTAAACTTTACCCCTTATAGAGTGATTTTTGATTGTATAGACCTTCAAAGAGTTTTCATGTTCTTCATTATAACCTGATGATCAACTCTCAAATGTTGTATACTTGTTATAGGTGAGCATATCTTGGCCTAATATGATGGTTTTCTTGCTTGCAATCTCTTTCTCATATTTGTGATGGTCCATTGTAATATTTTAACACTCCTATGTTAGTGACCTCTTGTTGTATATAGGTCTTTAAGTAACTCTCATTTTCCTTTTCTTCATTGCAACATCATGATCAAAACTTAACTATTGTAACATTGTTGTAGGTGTTCATCTAATTATACTTGATGCCCTTAAAGATCTACAAACACCTTTATCAATTCTTATGACCCTTTGATAATTATTTTGCTCCTTAACAATGGTACTTGGAATTAAAGTGGGGGTGAGGATGGTAGGGATGAAGGGAGATGAAAATATGATGAAAGGGAATGAATGGAGATGGAAGAGAGATGAAAATATGATGGAAAAGGGAAGAATAGGAGAGTGAGGTGAGAAATGTGAGGTGGAGCTTGTCAAAGTAAAGTTAAGGGAATAAATGAAAATAAGGACTTATCATAATCACACCAATATAGGTTGGATACCCTTGAATAATTTCAAGGATGTGAATATTGAATCATAATTTTCCACAAAAACCTTAAATTATGCAATAATTCCTTAAATTATGCTAAATTAGCTCAATTAAGACTCTAGAAAGCATGGAGATAAGTTTCCTTGTCATGAATATTTCAATAATATCTGATGAATATTATTTAAAACCTTATTAAAATACTCCAAACACAAAAATATTGAAATCATGAATCTAAAATCTTCTCCTTGGATCGTACAAATTCTCTTTGTAAGCTTACCAATTATAGATTTGGACTGGCTGATTTTGTATCATCTATTTGACATTGAAATGGATTAATAACACATAAAGGATACCATGAAAGGGTATATCAAGTATTCAATATTTTGAAACAATATTAATTTCCCCAAAACTCTAACTAGGTGAAGAGAAAATGAAGAAAAATAACTACCATTTTTGATGCTAGGTAGCAGAATTTACCCTGAATTCAACTAGATGGTTCATGATCATGGATAATCTAATTGAGAAACCAATTAAACCATCAGGAATACCTCTGAGTCTATTTTATTCATTCCAAATTTGAGATCTGTACCCTCCTCCAACAAGTTGTACCATCAAAAAACCTACAAACATGTCTCTCTGTGCCAACAAGTAAGAAACCAAAAGGAAGCTAGTTCAGGGACTATATGGCCATGAAACACCATGATTTTTGTTTTGGAATCTATAAAATTTCCTATAGATTACTTTCCCTACCTTGGATTGTACATATTTTTTATGGATTCTATACTATTTCTTAAAAAGTGAAGGAAAAGAGCCTCTTTTTGCCTTTTAAAGATGAAATTACACCTTCCACCACTTAAAATAGAAAATTGAAGAATAAATTCCTATCTTACCATGAAAATTTTCATATTTTTGACCCCTTTTATGTTTTAAAATTGATAAGAGGGGTTTTGGAGCCCTTTTGGTTATTATAACATATCAAATTACTTTATCATGACTTGAAACTTAGGACTTAAGATATTTTCACTTTTTTTAACATGAATAAATATATTTTGGCACAATTTGATAACTTTTTATACATTTTAGATGATGATTACCCATTTTTTGACATTTTAAGCCAAAATTTGCACTTTTAGGCCATAATTGACTAGTTTGACTAGCTACATTGGGAAATTGACCATTTTGGGGAATGTTTATGATGATATGGGTAGAAATTTGGCCTTGATAGGCCAAATTACTAATAATTTTGGCAACTTTTAGGGGTTGACCAGACTGCTGGTCAAAATAACTCAAAATTTTGGCAAGGAAAGACCAAGACAAACACTAAAACTAGGAAAGCTTATAGAACAATACACAATAAGAGAAAATGACTCAACAACAATAACATGTGCACATATGCACTTAGAGGAAAATTAAAAAAATAATAAAATCATGTGCAAAAAATCACTTAGAGGAATGAAATTGTGACTAGTCTATGCACAAATTAACCTCTAGCTTGTTGGTCCTCCAGGATTAAAAGGAAAGCTCTTCAGTAAAATTCCCTAATAAGATGGAAAATGATGTGCTATATGTTCCCTTTCATGCTTAATGGTTGAGAAATCAAGCATCTTCTTTGCCAACTCCTATGGCATGCCCATATCTAGAAACATAGGAGCAAAGTAACCTTTGATTTAGACATACTAACTTGGTGGCTCTTTCTCCTTATCAAGATCCATTTATTCATAATTTGGTTGACTAATTTGAACACAAAAATATATTTGTATTGCCTTTTGGAAGCATACCTTTGTCTGTTGGTTCATTAAGAAGATGATAACCCATTTTAAATATCTGAAACAAGTTCTTATCAATAATGAACTCTTGAGGTGGCAAAATTGAAGGGTTGCCCACTCTTTTCTTCTTTATTGACTTGAAAAGGCTACTTTCTTTAGCTACAATCATACCATAATACCCTTATAAAAGAGCATATCCTAATCTCAAAACTTTAAATAGGTCCTCCAATGAGATTTTTAGGTTATTGATAATCTTTGGTCACTCCATAAATTGATCAATTTGATTAGCTATTACATCAATTTCTTCATTCTCTTTATAATATGGAAACACTTCTTCCTTAACATCTTCATGAACACTTGCATCTTCCTAAGTACATTCCTCTTGAAACTTATTTAAATCTTCAATCTCTTGCTCTTCCTCCTTCTTCTACATGTTACTCTGAATGGATTTCTAAGATGGAAATGGGTTAGATTCTTGAGGAGAGTGATAAAGTACTTGAGTATCTTTAGTTTGGCTTGACTACATGATTTGATTCCAAGATGGGAAATATAGAGGCTCTTTCTTGATCATCTGATTCTAGTTTTCCTCCTCTTTACTTATCTTCAAATTTAACTCTCTCATCTGCTTATCAATATTCTCTTGAAATATCTTATCTTTAAGTGGTCAATTATCTCAATATAAGGTTGTCCCATAGAAATCTCTTTATTTCTTTGATAGTTCTCTTGGATAGATCTCCAAGAAGGGAAGGTTTGAGAAACATATGAACTTGGAAAACTCAAAGGGACTCTTGGAATAATCTCTTGAGGAGGAATGGATGGCACATAAGAAGGCTATGGTGGAATAAATGAAGGTACATGGGACTAAGGACAATGTATCTACTTCCCTTTAAGACTCCTAAGCTTATCTTCTATACTTTCAATAAAACCCCTAATATCCAACATACTATCTGAGAGAATTTGGATGTTTATCCCCTTAATGGGTGTCTATTCTTCCTTTACTAGCTGTAATGACTCCCTCAAATGATGAATCAGGTGATTATGGGTATCTTAGCTATAATAAATCCTTGAATATAGCTCTAGTGCATGATTTTTAAGGCTTAATAGAGTTTGTTTAAGTGATGGTATGGATTGGATAGCTATAAAATGGCCATGATTAGCTTACCTAGATGGGTAGGATGGCTCATGATAGGACTAGTAAGGGATAATGTTATGATGGAATGGCTATTTATAAGGAGAATCTGGGTAGTCCTCTTACATATATTCCTGATATAGATCCTCAAAGTATTGGTGAGGATCATAATTTGGCTAGTCATATTGATCATAGTGAGGAATATATGGATCTATACTAAAATAAGCCATTATAGACCATTAGTAAACCAAGTGTTGAAACTAGTCAATATTTGAAATGATACCTAATCTTATAAACCAACTTTGATTGCCTAAAATTTTCATGGATCTTCTTATGAATGCCTCCAAAATCTATTGTGTAGAATGAAGTCCCACTAGGCATGCCAAAAATTGTTATCAATCTAGAGTACACCTTGCTTGAAGATGTGCATATCACACCTGCACTCTAGTTGATATAATGGGAAATTCTCAAAGTGTGGATGACTCTTTAATGAGAAGAAACTCTAGAGAGGGATAATTCCCTTTAGATTTATCAATTATATCTAAACTACTATGGTTTTTTGGGGTGAAAAGGGAAGTAAACTGAAAGGAAATCCTAATTATAGGGGTGATGCACTTGAATTATTCATATTCTCTAAAATTACTAATATTAATACACACATATAATCAATAAAAATCCCTATTTGTGTCCTTAAGCACAAATATTTTAAATGAAGGGTTGAAAACCTCTTCAAATGAACTACAAAAGGTGAGATAGAGAGAGATGGGTGAGGAAGGGACCTGCTAAAAGGAGATGAATCTCACTTATATGCTGATACATAATCAAATACATACTATTCTTATTTCAAACTTAGATACAAAATAAAAAATCCTTTATTGATAAATGGTCTAGATTATAATTTCTCTTTAGCTCATGGAATTCTAAAAAAATGGCTTGAAAAAACCAATAAATATGTCTTGAACTCTAATTACAGCTAATGTGGAGTTCAAAAGGAGAAGGGTTAGTCTTGGTTAATTAACTCAAGATATAAATCCATTTAAAATATTTAATAAAATCTTCTCCCTTGACAAAAATTTCATGTGTCTCCAAACTTGGCGTAGGAATATGGTGGGCCCATTTGAAAAGCTAGTATATAAAATAAACATTACACTCTCCAAAAATATCCAAACATGCATGAATCCAAGTTTGGCATAGAAGGGATGAGGTGGGCCCAAGGTTTAAAAGTAAAAACTCCTTTGAATGGAATTCTACACCAATATTAAAAGAGAATATCCACTTGATATGTTTGAAATTTGAGTTGAAACAAGAGAAAGCCCTCCTTTACATGTAAACCAAGAATATATATGGCAAGATTTGATAAGTCAACTAAAACTTAAGACCAATCAACTCTGAATTGCATGAAATGACATTTGAAGAGTGATAAGTGCATGAATTCATAAAATTGGTGTATAAACTCAAATTAAACTCCTTGAATAGTGATCCAATTCCAAACTCCACCTAGGCTTTTGAACAACTAGGCCAACTAGACTAGTTAAGACAAAAAGGTCTATTTAAAAAAATTGGACACCATGAAACATACTAAATAATCCATGAAACCTGAAAAAACAACAAATTACACCTGAAAAATAATTCTTCATGACCAAAATTATGATTTTGATGAGAAAAACTTCACCAATTAGTTAACAAGCTTGACTAGGCCAATTTTGTTTAAAATTCTAGTAGACTATCCATTTTTATTGAGATATAAATATACTTCCATTATTATTTATAACCAAATAAATATCTTACGATAAATAACAAGTCTTAAGCTTCTAGATCCAATGATTAGATTCTATTAAATTGCCCTATACTTCATTTTACACATTTTTTCCACAAAAACATCATTTATTCCCTCAAATGTATAGATACATGAATTAAATTTACATTTATATAATATTATATAATTTTAATTGATGTTTTAAAAGGTTTAAAGTTGATCCATGGTGATTTTATTGCAAGAAAATCCAATTTTCTCAAAACTAGTTTTTAAGATGCTTAAGAAGGCTTTAAAATTGGAACTTCAAACTAATGATTCATGAGGTAAAAACCTCAAAATCCTTAACCATTACCATTTATTCATATCAAATTTACCCCTCTAACATTCTTAAAAACATTTTACTCCCATGCTAAATATATGAAAATTTACCATGTGAATGAAGTTTGATAGCAGGAAATTGACTACATTCTGAGCTACCTATGCTCTTAACGATTGTTCATAAATCACATCCCCTCAACTAATCTCAAATTTTAATGAATGAAAATTTAATATGGGTACTCAAAACATACTAATATAATTCATCCCAACTCCACACATGGTGAACAAAATGAGCATCTCAACATGTGGCTTGGAAGGGTGCCTAGAACTGTAAAAAGTGAAAAATATCACTATGATGAAAATAGCTCATTAAAATATTAAAAATTACTGAAAAATAATTATATTACCTGTACCATGCTATCAAAACACCCTAAAATTCATTTTTCCATGAAAAATCCAAAAAACGCCTTTTTGGTCCATATGCGTACTTGCTTGCATAAGCCTGTATGAGCATGGTTTTCATTGAATTTGAAGTTTTTACACTTATAAAATGACTTATTTTGATTTAAAAACATCATACCATGATTTTAAATCTTCTACCTAAGCTTAGAAGCCTCTATAGCACTCCATAATGATGCATGCTCCAATGGTGACCTCAAACAAATAGGTTGAGGTCTGAGACAAAATAGAAAATTTTTGCACTTTTCCAATGGATATTAAAAAATTTATTATGGTTTCCAAACTCATGATGACCATATGTAAAAAATTTGAGGTCTTAACTCAACCTGTAAGTCCTAAAATATTTAATTTTCTCTAAATTTTGACCTTTGTGCATGGATTATTTGCATTTTTATTGCATTTTCATGTTTTTGAGGTGAATTTCATGGATTTAAAGGATAAAAATGTCAAAATAATATTCATTAATCTCAAAATTCCCTTCAAGAGTTTATAAATAGCCTCTATCCCTATTTAAAGCATGTCTAAACCCTTCAATAAGCACTTTTAGGCTTAAAAATAGGCATATATCCATACAATGGGCATGTGTAATTTCCATAATGTTAAGATCAAAATTGTTTTAAACTAACTTACAAGGTTTTTAAATTCCTTGGTTTGCTTAGTGGGCATAATAATTCCATAAGTAATTCCATGACCTGAGTATTCAGGCTCTTTTCCACACACCCTGCATGCATATGATTGTATATAGTGTTTGATCATGGTATTTGAGTTATTATAAATATTAATGATCTTGTATTATACCATAATAAAACTCCTAAATTTTCATTTTTACCCTTCATGATCACCTTCAACTCTCCATGCTGGTCATAATCTACACACATTCTTGAGATAAGAAAACCATTAGTAGGTCATTATGTTTCTTTGATTGATGGTTTTAGGTCATCATTATGACCCTATAAACCCTCATGAACCTTAAAAGTCTAGTTTGAGTCATGTATGAGGATGTTATTCTATCTTTCTACTTATGCTTTGATACTAGATATAGCCTCCTTACTGCCCGAAGTCTTACATACTATTACAACATAGGCCTATAGGGTTTTGCTTAAGGTTGTAAGAGCATAATGTGAAAAGGGGATATATTTATTTCAGATTTCTTACTTGACTATGTTATATTCAAAATAGCCATGATAATGTCCTAGGTTTTAGGTTATGATGCTTAATTAAGATGTATACATGATCTAGCTCCCTTCATTACAAACACATACACCTACAGGCCTGTATTGTTGATTTTGGAATGTACAAGATCCTTTCTTATTTTATACCATTGCTTTGAATTAAAATTTTCTTTAAATTACCCATCTAATAATAATATGACACCCCACATCTCATTAAGATAGTCTCTTTAATGTTTGGCCTGATAATTCACATTAGTGTCCTTTATATGGACTGAGAATAAGGTCCTTGTATACTCTACTAAATAATTAAGTGGTAATGAGACTTAATCATAACATTTGATGCTTCATGATCCATATTCATTATTCTCTTTAGGATGAAAGTGATCAAACCCTTATACTTATTTTATTTCCCAGTCCACCTACCTAGTTGTAGATGATTATTTAGGCTTGATTGTAGGTTCAAAATATATATGTGCTTGATGTTTTAGGCTTTCATCCTTTTGTTAGGATCCTGATGACCTCAAACTTAGAACCCTAATCTCTCTATCCCTCCTTACAATATTCCTTGTGCTTATTAATCCATACTTCTTAAATATTAGGCTTTACATGCTATGTCACAAGCATGTAGAGCTTGAATTTAGCACTATAAGTTATATATGGACACTTTAAAACTTTTGAATCACATAGGTTCCTTGATTGTGATCAAACTTGATATCTATGGCACTCATTGCTAGCTATGACAATCAATTTTAAGCTTTAATTGATCTACTATAGTTAAGATCACTAGGCATTGTAATTCTACCTTAAAAGGCCTATAGGGTGTCATCTGTAGCAATGTGTAAGTTTGAAAATCACTTGCTCCTATGTGTAAAAATTGTTTGATGAAGCCAAAATTTATAGGAGACTAATACTATCCCCTACCTACTTGTTTTAACCCTAAGAAAAGGCCATTAGGTGTCTTTAGCTGACTATAGGGTAGTCAAATTATTTCCATGGCTGTAGGAGATGATCTTTAGATCATATGACTGTAAGTAAACCCTGTAGGGTTACATTCTATTACCATCTTATATTAACACTAATCAACATTTATACTTAGAATATTTTCATAAGATATGAAACAAACATGACAACTTCACCTTATTACTATTCCTTTTTATCACAAAACTTGTATTAGGTACACTCATCATAATAAAGCTCTTAATTAGCCAATATACGGACTAAGAATAGGGTATTTGAGTGCTTAGTCTTGTCCTTAACTCCAAACTTCAAGGTCCTCAACCTTGAAAACTTCAATACATGTTTAAAACCCCATCTCAAGTAACCTAATAATGATCAATGGTTTTACTCCCTCACCAACCTTGATAACATAGCTATAGGGTTCCAAGAATTCACTTCTTTTGAGGGAAGGCTATAGGTCCATCCATACAAACCTATAGGGCATTTCATCTTCCTCAAACCTTAATTTAAAACTTCATAGAAACATTTGAAAGGATAATGTACTGAGATCATTAACTTTAGATTAGCATGACTTTGTTAGCCAAAATTCTCTCTTTAAGATTTTGGAAAACTCTTAACTTTTATCAAAATGGTTACCTTCCATACAACAAGCTTCTAGATGCCTTTAGGGGCTATATAAGTTTTATAAGTAAAATGTATGCCCTTGATGCTTATGATAATCTTCACCTTTACCCTTATAGAGTGATTTTTGATTGTATAAGACTTCAAAGAGTTTTCATGTTCTTCATTATAACCTAATGATCAACTCTTGGATGTTGTATACTTGTTGTAGGTGAGCATATCTTGGCCTAATATGATGTTTTTCTTGCCTACAATCTCTTTCTCATATTTTTGATGGTCCATTGTAATATTTTAGTTCTCCTATGTTAGTGACCTCTTATTGTATATAGGTCTTTAAGTATCTCTCATTTTCCTTATCTTCATTGTAACATCATGATCAAAACCTAACTAATGTAACATTGTTATAGGTGTTCATCTAACTGTATTTGATGCCCTTAAAGATCTACAAACACCTTTATCAATGCTTATGACCCTTTGATCATGATTTGGATCCTTAACAATGGTACTTAGAATAAAAGTGGGGGTGAGGATGGTAGGGATGAAGGGAGGTGAAAATATGATGAAAGGGAATGAATGAATATGGAGGAGAGATGAAAACACAGTGAAAAAGGGAAGAATAGGAGAGTGAGGTGAGGAAGGTGAGGTGGAGCTTGTCAAAGCCAAGTTAAGGGAACAAATACAAATAAGGACTTATCATAATCACACCACCATAATTTTTATACCCTTTAATAATTTCAAGGAGGTGAAAATTGTATCATAGTTTTCCTTAAAAACCTTAAAATATGAAAAAATTCCTTAAATTATGTTAAACTAGATCAATTGAGACACTAGAAATCATGGAGATAAGTTTCCTTATCATGAATATTTGGAGAATACCTAATGAATATGCTTTAAAACCATGAAAACCCAATGAAAATCCTTCAAACATGAAAATATTAAAATCTTGAAGCTAAAATCTTCTCCCTAGATCATACAAATTATCTTTACAAGCTTCCCAATTGTAGATTTGGACTAGCTGATTTTGTATCCTATGTTTAACCTTGAAATGGATTAATAAAACCTGAAGGAGACCATAGAATGGTATAGTATGTATTCAATATTTTGAAACAATTTTTATTTTCCAAAAAATTTGCCTAGGTGAAGAGAAAATGAAGAAAAATAACTACCCTTATGGATGTTATGCAACATAAATTACCCTGAATTCAACTTGATGGTTAATGAACATGAAGACTCCAATTTAGAAACATCTTAAACTATTAGGAATCCCTCTAAGTCTAGTTTATTTACTCCAAATTTTAGAGTTGTACCCTCCTCCAACAAGCTTTACCTCCTTAAAACTTTCCCTCCATTTTGGGTCCTCATCCTTTTACCTTGATCATGAAGCCCATTATTTTTACCCAAACCCCACCACCTATATTAGTTACACCTTCACACTTGTTTTCTAATGCACCTCTTTTTACTACACCATCAATACCTAAGTTACCTACCTTTCCATCCTCTACCTCTAACTCATCAACCATCTTACCTAAACTAAAACCATCAACCAAGCATACCACCTTACCTAAGACACCTATCACCAAACCTACTTCCAAACAACCTTATACCTCAACACCCAAAACAAAAAATGTTAAACCTTTACCACCCTTAACTAAGTCTTACCTAGCTATTCTCTAATGATTATTGTAAACCTCTTATTTGAGCTTACCACCCATAAAATCCTTTGACCCTTTTCATCCCAAACCATCATGGTTCAATAACAAATTAATTTTTTAATACTACAGGACACCTATCCATGATACAAAGAATTGAAAAAATCTCCAAACTCTCATCTGCCATCTTTACGATGAGGATGATCTATTAATATATGAACCTCTTATGTCACCCATACCAACCTAAACAATATCCATACCTACCCAACACTTACCCACTCCTCCACTCTCACCTAAGAATGAAGATGAATCTGATCACTCTACTACCTCACCCTCTCCTTCTATCCACACTATCAATGTGGTCACTAGATCATAACAAATGGATAAAGGGAAGACTAAGGTGTATGTTCCTTGGACATACCCCTCTTCAAAGTCTCAAGCAAACCACACCTAACTAGCTCCATCTTCAATCAAAGCTAAAGTGTCTATCTTAGGTTATACCAAATCTAAACCTTCATACCCCAACCCATATGTAATATCTATCTGAAAATCTATCCTTAAGCAGCTTCATTAGACCCTAGAAAAAATTATCTTATATGGGTTGATTTCTACTTCTCCCCATCACTGCCAAGCACTCATAAAGGCCTTGAAATCCATTGAGGTCCAACCCAATGACCCTCAACCTCTAGTTTCATTTGTTAGTGCCCTCTAAACTTCCAACCTTGTCACCTTTAAAAATTCAAAAATACCTTCCATCCACCTTGAGGACCCAGATCCCCCACTCTTTATTACCACTTACATCAACCAAATCCATATCAAAATGGTGATGATAGATAGGGGTGATATCATTAAAATCATATCCTCCTATGCTTATGGCCAACTCAACTTACTAAATGGTATCATGTCATAATCAATAACAGTCCTCTGATCCTTTAATGACACTATGGCCACTACTTTGGGAACCATCATCCTTCATATCTATGTAGGACCCTGTACACTCCCTAAACTCTTATATGTGGTGGAAGGAGAATTTCAATACAACATATTATTGGGATGACCTTGGATTCACTCCATGGAATATGTTCCCTCTGCCTTCCATCGATGAATTAAGTTTGAGTACGAGGGCTAGGTCATCAATATCCAAGTAGACCCAAATCCTTTCTCAACATGTAACATGACCTATCACCCCAATGATGTCCTTGTACACCCATTCGATGCACCTTCATTAATAACACCCCAACCACTAAACATTAATTAAACATTGACTAGCTCATCCATCCCTTCCTCACAGTCCCCCATAAACTATCCCTTACAATATATGTTCCAATTATTCTTGCTAGGGGAGTATCACCTTATAGCATTAGCTGCTTTCCCTACTCCTCAAGAATATGGGAACCCTAAACATGACCCTCCCTATGACCCTAATATCATAACATTATCCCTTTTGGTCCCCTAACCATAAAATGAAATTCATCTATGGGGGACTTGATCAAACACTTCTTGCTCCCACCACTACCTCTTCCATTTGACCATTCACCTCTAACTTTTCCTACCTTGAAAAACTAACATTCACTAAATTATACCTTCATAGGTGTGCCTAGATGGGATTTGGTCTAGGCTGATATGAACAAGGAACTCATGATTTAGCTTTGATCAAAACCCAAAAAACTCATGAGTTATTTGGCCTTGGGTTCATACCACCTGAAGAACCCACCAATTCACCCAAACCTATTGACACCATCAAGGAAGACATCCCCTCCTCACCAACCCAAACTAATTCAAAGTCTGAAGATTTTGATATCATTCTCCATAACTTTTTTTATTGATGCCATTAGTTTAGGCCCCCTAACCTATCAAAAGGATGGGCAAATTAAAACCCTTCCTCTCATCCATCCTGAAATGATAAAGAAATATTCTTCAACCATCAATACCATCCAACATCAAGATGATTTTATTCTCCCCTACCTTGGTACCCCAGATTCTTCAATCCATAAATCCTTTCCTCCTAAATCCTTGACCATGTTGAATGAGTCCACCATGGATATCAACTTGGGTATTATGAACAACCCCCGCATTGTCAAATTGGGCCAATTAATTAATGTTAAATAACTCTGAGACTTCTCCTCTTTTCTCCAAGACCACAACATAACATTCACTTGGTCTTATAATTATATTCTTGAGATTGACCCCACCATTGCTACCCATAACATAATCACTCATCAAGATGCCAAGCCTATTAAACAAAAACTTTGACACATGCATCCTCGCATAACCCTTCTCATCAAATAACTTCAACATATCCTATTTTTAAACTTCATTCAACCCATTAACTACATCCAATGGGTCTCAAATATCATACCTATCACCAAAGCCACCAGGGGTGTACACATTTGTGTGGACTTTCATGACCTTACCCTTGCTTTCCCCAAGGATGATTTTCCTCTACCTAGTATTGATGAGCATGTTGATCTTATAGCCAACCATGAGATGTTATCTCTTATGGATGGGTTTTTGGGTTACAATCAAATTTTGATTTCTTCTAAAGATCGATATAAAACTACATTTACCTCTCTTTGGGGAATGTTTTGCTATAGAGTCAAGCCTTTTGGGTTAAAGAATGTTGGTGCAACTTACCAATGAGCCATGACCTACATCTTCCATAACCTCATCCACACCATTGTAGAGGACTATGTTGATGATCTCTTGGGAAAATCCAAATCTCACCAAGATCATCTAAAAGTTCTTAGCATTATCTTCAAAAACCTAATCCATTTCCATGTTAGACTCAACCCAAAGAAATGTGTTTTTGGGGTCCTTTCAAGGAAGCTTCTTGGATTTATCATCCCCCTTAGAGGAATCCAAGTAGACCCTGCCAAGGTCAAAGCAATCTTAGAGATGCATCCTCCTACCAACCTTAAGCAAATTTATATTCTATAGGGAAAGCTTCAATACATTTTCCATTTCATTTCGTAGCTTTTAAATTGGTGCCAACCTTTTCATCACCTTTTGAAGAAGGATGTCTCTTTCAAATGGAATGGTAATTGTAAAAAATCCTTTGAATCACTCAAATAGTACATCTTGTCACCACCTATCCTAATTCCTCCTAAGGATGACCACCCCTTTCACCTATATATCTCTACCACCAACCATTCCCTAAGGGAAATGTTGGCTCATTGAGATGAGCAACACAAAGAGCAAGTTGTATAATACATTAGCCACATGCTTATAGAATATGAGACTCAGTATACCCATACCAAGAAAGTATGCTTAGCTCTAAATTCCATGCCCAAAAAACTCTACCACTACTTTTTTAATCATAAAACCTATATCATAACCAACACCAAACCACTCAAGTACATGCATTCCAATCCATACCAAAACCAACGTATGACCAAGTGGCTTATGCTCTTAACAAAATTTGATTTTGAGTTCTGTTAGCAAAATTCAATTAAAGGGAAAGCCATTGCTGACCAATGGGTTGAAGCATCTTTGATAGATCACCAACCACTTACTCTTTAGTTCCTAGATGAATCCATTGCTACTCTTTCCCAAGAGGACATAACCTACCAAATGACTATGCTCTTTGATGGTTTGAAGTACCAACAATGTAAGGGTGATGGATTTATTGTCATTCCTCTTGATAACAAACCCCTTCCTCTTTCATCCAAACTTGACTTTGAATGCACCAATAATATGGCTGAGTATGAATCCCTAGTCATAGGTCTATGAACCACTCTAGCCTTGGGAATTAAGACCATCAATGTCTTTGGTGATTCCAAACTCATGGTCAACCAATCAATGGCTCTTATCAATGTAATAATTATGTTTTATAGAAATAAAAACTCTTAGTTGAAAAAATCTTAGCATCATTCAAACATTACCTAGTCTAATCTATTCCTTGATCTACTAATAAATTCATAGATATAATGGCTTGCCTTGCTTCTTAGATCCCTTCTCAGCCTTCTAATTACAAAATCTTTCTCACCATTTTACCACACTCTCTTATGACCAATTTGACCTCCCTACCATTTTTAATGTGGAGGAATCCCCATTTGACATTTGGTATGACCAAAATTTTAACTACCTCAACATAGGCATTGTTCCTCCCAACCTCTCTAGGAACACTCAAATAAAATTTATTCAGAGTACCTCTCATTATACCATAATAGGGGGAATCCTTTACAAACATGGTTTTGACAGTCTCCTTCATTGCGTATGCAACCATGAAGCTTCCCATGTCATAAAGGAAATGCATGATGGGATCTATGGGAGACACTTTAGTGCTCTAGCAATTGTTAAATGTATCCTTCACATTGGATACTATTGGCCCAACCTTAACCAAGACTATTGTGGTTATGTAAAAAACTATGCTAAATGTCAGCAACATGCTAACTTACATCATGCACCAACTAATGGCCTCCAAGTATATAAGGACTTTAGCCTTTATCACAATGGGGACTCAATCTAATTGGGGTAAATTCCTCATAGTGATATAGCTTCATCACAACCAACAAATATTTCACCAAGTGGGTGGAAGCTATTCCTCTTATCTTGACCAAAGAAAAGAATATTGTCGACTTTATCAACCACCATATCCTCTACCACTTTGGTGTTCCTCATAAAATTATAATCGACAATGGAAAATATTTATAAAACAAGAAAGTTTGAGGTTTGTGTGACACATTTGACATTGACCTAAGTTTTTCCTCACCTTCCTGTCTGTAAGCAAATGGACAGGTAGAAGCCTCTAACAAAATCCTCAATAAAATGCTAACCAAAGTAGTCAGTGATTTAGGAAAGGATTAGAATTTGTACATCCCCTTTGCTTTATGGGCCTATCATACTAGCATTCAAACCTCTATGGGTACTACCCCTTTCTCTTTGGTCTTTAGAGTAGAGGTAGTCTTACCTCTCAAAGTCCAAATCCCATCCCTTCATATATATTTTCAATAGCTCATCTCTAAGGATGATTTTTGTCTAGCACCATTTGGCTCAACTTGAGTTACTTTATGAGCATCATCTAGCCACCCTTAACCATCTTCATGTCTATCAAGAATGCATCAAGTGTTCTTATGAAAAACACCTCAAAGCATGAGACTTCAATATTGGAGACCTCATCCTAAAGGAAAACCAACATGTGAACAATATGGAAAAAATTAAATGAGGCAAGTTTTCTTTCAATTGGCTTAGACCTTACATCATAACCCATAAGTATCGATCATGAGCTTATCTTTTATCCTCCCTCAAAGGTAAACCATAACTTGAGCCTTTCAATGCTTCACATCTACATACATTCTTATTTTAAATAAGGATCAAGCTCATTTCTCTATCTAACTTAAGCTCATCCCTTGATTATGAGATTTTATCCTTCACCCATCTTCTTCCCCTCCTTTTGAATATAATTGATTACAACTTAGAACCATGCGATTAACCATCACAGTCATATCCCAATCCTAAATATGGGTACCATAGCTCTACCCATGGAATTATTCTCATGGATACTTTTCATCTCTAACAAGATGGAACCCCATGGTCATTATCTTTCAAAATCCATGCCTCTTCCCATATCATCAACCTTCTTGTGTTAAAGTTTTGCCCTCATCACGATAAACCTTTGAGCCTAATTAGACTTGTCTATGTCTAAAAAAAATCACGTCTAAAAATAATTTGAATACCAAAATGTTACTTGGGTCAATATATTAAGCATTATAAACTACTCCCTTGAAGGATAGTTACCCAGAAACAAAATAAAATTTTCCAAATATGAGGTAGACTATTTCCTTGAAGGACAACTATCAAGAGCATAAAAAAAAGCCACTAAACTTAGACCACTCCCTTGAAGAATGGCTAAGTTAACTCTATCAAAAAAGAATAATTACTTGGAATCTTTCCACATTGATTAACTTGCCATATACAGTAATGAAGCAAAAGACCCACTACCACAACAAAAGCTAAAGTTGCAATCAACTCTCAAGCAGCATAACAAGTTAGGGGTTGTAATTGGCTTTCACATGTAGACTTCCTGCATTGATCAGTTTACATCTGGTATATGACATGGACTTGTATATTACCATTCTTAGGTCACTTATATAAGGGGAAAACTAACCCACATAAGGTTACCATAAATATTACCTTTTATCCTTCACATCACCTATTACCTATCTTCCCTTTATACTCTCTATAAATAAGGATATTTAGATCTTACTTAACATGTTATGATCAAGAAACTTGTTTTATCAACCTATGAATGCTAATGCAAATCATTTAAAAGGCTTATGTTTCTTAATTCAGTCAAAATTTGGGTTTTATTTTATTTTGTCCTTGTCAATGAATAAGAATTATACCTCATTTCTTGTTCTCTCATTATTTAGTCATGTATTCTATTAGACCCATGTCTCATGATTTTTCATCTAGTATGGTTATCTAACATACTTATGTACCATCACTATCATCCATCAAATCATCATAACCCTAACCATAAAAAGCATCAAAACAACATTAATGTCAAACAACCCACCTTTTGGATAATACCTTTCACTGTAACCTCAACCTACCTTCAACACACACCCTTTTTCCACAAACCCTCAATAAAACTAAACCATGTGGTCCATCCAATTGGGGTAACCCATTTGAGCACCATTCTCCAACCCTTGTTGAACTACATTAGCCTAATATCCATGGACTATGTAGGCATTTGTTAAATTCTAAAGGTAGTTTGGCCACTAACAACTAAGTACACTCCCCTTTTTCTTCTCATTAATTTCCATTTCTAATAGTGCCCTCTTGCTTAGGGTGTCCTATATTAGAGAAGCTTTAGATTTTTCCTAGCATCCTTGTATTTTACCTTCATCTAATACTTTCTCTTTATTTTTCCCCAATTACTATGAGAGCTACATTAGCCTGAGTTATTTTTTGACTATGTAGGTAGCCCCTATTGCTTCTATTGAAGAAGCTCTAGTTAGCTAGATTTTTGGTGGATATAGATGACTGAACTTTAGTTACTTTTGGTGAAGAAGCTCTAGCTTTGTCAAAGACCTTAGGGTAAAGGGTAGTAGGGGGATTGGTGGTAAAGGTCAACATTCAACATTAATGTCAACTTTGGTGACTGTTGAAAAGTATCAAAATAGGAGAAATGGTGAGTTTTTGGATCTCTAATGAAAGTAATAAACTAGCCTAATGGTTGAGCTAGCCTCAGAAGACCCCATGTCATCTGAGTACTACCTACATAACTTGATATTGGCCAATGTAGTTCTCCTAGAACATAGTAAAAAGATCTAAAAATGTGTGTTTAGGGAAAATGGTAAGTTGAGATAGGTCCAAAGGTTTAGGGATTAAAAGACAGTCATAGTGTCAAGAGTCAAGAATATAGGTTGTGAGGCCTAGAGTTGGGATAAGCAGGTAAGCCTAGGGAAGAGAGTGAGTGAGGAATTAAAGAATAGGGTAAAAAGAGAGAGGCATTAAAGCCTAGGGTTGTTATTAGGGTGGGTATATGGCTGAGCTAACCTCAAAAGACCCCATGTCGACTGAGTAATGCCTACATAACCTAATTTAGGGCCTCAGACCAATGTATTTCTCCTAGTGAGAAGGGAAAAATATGGTGATAGAGTAGATTAAAAGGTATGTGACCTAATTTCTTTTTGTGTATGGATGAAAGCAAGGATGGATTTAACACTATGAGATCATATATCAAGGATATTGACACACATGAGGAGAGATGTCAATCCAAATGAGTGGGATCATATGATATACATGGAATTAGGAGTGTGATAGTACTATCAAGTTGTGTGAGATGTGTCTCAGATGATAACATTGATTGAGAGGTGGGAGCACACCACCAATACCTTCCATCTACCAACTACAGAGTTGAAAATGATATAGGAGGATGTGTATAGGATTTTCTGACTATCGCTCCAAGGTAAGGAGATTTTTGTATGCTTGAGAGAAGAGCATGATATACACATGGTAAATTTATATAGAGATCATGTCAATGAGGTGACTTAAGATTCTACAAGTTTTGCATATGAGCCACTATATATGGCTGATGAGGAGTAACATCATCTAAACATCTTGATGATGATCAGGCTCATGGTGTATGCATTATCAAATGTAGATAGAGGGAGATTTCTAATTACTTTGATATGTGTGCTTACATAGATAGTTGAGTGGTAGACCATTTTTGCCTGGGGTCTAGTATTTTTGGCACAATTATATAAAGAGCTATAGAGTTTAAGGTTATAACATTGATATAGTTTATGTGTTATTCATCTATTGCACTATTGGGAATATGAGCACATCATGGTGACACAACCACTGAGATTACCTACCACTATCTTGGCTAGCTTCAGGGTTGGTTTCAGATGGTGGAGAGAGGGGATGGCACAAACCTAAGTGGATGATTTGATATGAGACATTTCCTACTACAAGTGTATGATCAAGGGCTTGATCCCTATAGATATATTATGGAGACCGTATCTGACATACCAAGTTTTTAGATGGTAGGCAGAGTAGTTTTTTGGGTTGTAGAGCTCACTATGGGTTAGGGGTAGATGGGTCGGTGAGTTAGAGATGGTACCTATGTCATAGGTTAGGATTACTATAGGATATTTTTATTTCCTTCCCTTGATATAGTAAGGATGACATAGAGGCACCCCTACCATTACCCTAGGAGATTAATGGGATAGATTTTGAGGAGCTACCAGTAGGGCCAGGTGTTAGGGACCCAGGGTGTATAACAACATATACATCTTGGTGGGTAGGGTAACATCCAATGGTGGAGGTTGGGAGACCACCACTAGATTTATAGGGGTTAGTTAGAGAGAGGTGAAAACACTACCAGCTTGAGATATAGTAGTACAGGATTGAGATGTAGTAGTGTAAGCTTGAGAGATATCCTAGGCATAGGTTTTAGCCTTACAAGGGCAGGTGGTGATGTTTTGGGATCAGATTGGGGATCTACAGGATTAGGTTGTATCACTACAAGGATAGGTTATTATTTTATAGGTTCAGGTGACTATAGTGATAGTAGAAAGAGATGATCTAAGAGTAGTAGGCTAGGCTACTTCTCCTCTTCCACCACCATAGGGACTAGTATAAGCTGGGCCATCATCAGGTGCTATGGGTCCTCCACAAACTATATCTATGGTAAGATATTTGACTACCCTAGATGAAATTTCCTACTATGAGAGGGTGATTATAGAGTTCCCATAGATACAGAGATATTCAGAGTTTAGAGAGAAAGAGAGGTTAATGTCATGTGTGATGGATTCTAGCTCATGTCAACATAGATAGATGGAGAGTCATGATGACACTACTTCCTCATAACCACGTGGAGAAATTTGAGAACCATGAGTGTCAAAGGTTTCTAGTTTTTTTATTTTATATGGTACATGTCTACTAGCTTGTGAGCCAAAGATGTGAGATGTACATTTTGAGAGAGATTTATGATGTTATGATGATGTAGATGATGAACATGTACTTTGGTCACATATTACATATATGAGATCTTCATTTTTTTCCATGTGTTTATTTGAGATGTGTTTCTTATGATTATGATAATGATATGGATGATGATTATGATATTCTATGTTAATTTGGATGTTAATGTTGATCATGTTATTTGAGTTAGACTAGCCTTTCCCATTTATGTGATGGTATATACATAGTTGTTTGGTTAGTTTCATCTTAACATTTTTTTCATATTTGTGATGGTGTATGATTAAAATGAATAAATTATTTATGTTAGTTTATTTTAGTATTTTTCCATATTTGTGATGTTGTATGCCTAAAATAAATAAACTAGTTATGTTAGTTTATTTTAGCATTTTTCCATATTTGTGATTGTGTATGTGTAAAATAAATAGATTGGTTATGTTAGTGTTGGTATGACATTGTTTCTTCATTTCAAATATAGATAAAAAAATGTGATGTGGATGGGAAAATAAAGAGGCAAAATGCTCGTGCATTAGTAAAGACTGTAATTTAGAACATAACTAGGCTCAGGAAAATGAGCCTCTTTCATGCCTTATATCTTTGAACCATTGTGTTTTTTAGAGAAGCATCATGTTTATCATATGATAAGTGAGATTCACAGTCCCTTGAAATATTATGAGGGGGAAAATGGGTAAAAGGAGTAAGAAAAGGTTTAGGTAGCATAACCTACCAAGTAAAAATGATATGTCCCTTTTGTGGGTGATTCAAGAGCTAATATAGGCAAGTCCATGAATTAAAGATTTTTTATGTAAGTTGATCAACGCGGGAAGCCTAAAATGGGATTTTATATAGATTAAGGTTGCATAAAGATATGAGAAGCCTTTTGTAGTTGTCTTTTCATTTGAGAACAAATCTTGACTTATCCATCCTTCAAGGGAGTGGTCTAAGCATTTGTTTTTAATTTTAAATAGTTGTCCTTTAAGGGAGCAGTCTATTGATAGCAAAGGGAAGTTACGTAGCTATCCTTCAAGGGAGTAGTCTATTTTGAAAAGCATGACCTGAGATTTTATAACTTTTTCAAATATCCCATTTTTTTTCTTTTTTTTTTGGCTTTTTTTCTGGTTTTAGTCATGGACAAGACTATAGAGGCTTAGGATTTTTTCACTATGAGGACAAAATCATACCACTATATAGGTTAAATAAGTTTATAGGAGTAAGAGTGAAGAGGAAGGGAAATGAATGTAATAGGAAAGCTTAAGGAATGAGATCAAGTTAAACATGAAGTAAAGTGACTCTTGGTTAACAAAATAATGGTCATAAGTGTAAAGCATTTAAAGGCTTAAGTTATGGCCTTCCTTTAAGAGAAGACAAGCGATAAGTTCTTGAGACATACTTGTGAGTTATGATATAAGGTCCAAGCCAATTAGGAGAAAAGTTACCCCATTTTATTTTCTCCATGTTCATCACATATTTATTTTATTTTAAAATGAGATCTCCTATTTTTAAATCTTGCTCTTTGAGGTTTTTTTTATAAGCACATTCGATATGCTCTTGATAGATTTGGAGGTAATTGAGGGCTATGAGACAATGCTCATCAATCAATTCAAGTTGGGATAAACATTCTTGTTAAAAGTCATCATTAATAAGTATGTCATGTAGAGAAATACAAAAATAAGGAATCTATATCTTAAGAATAAAAATGGCCTCCATCCCATATACCAATGAAAAAGGTGTAGCACCCATAGGTATTTGAATGTTAGTATAGTAAGCCCATAAAACAAAAGGAACGTATGTGTGCCAATCCTTGCCCATATCATTGACTACCTTCATGATAATTTTGGTCAAATTTTTTTTAGAAGCTTCTACCTATCCATTATCTTGGGGATAATATGGTGATGAGAAGTTTAATTTGATTCCAAATACATCATAAAGACTTTAAACAGTCTTGTTTTTGAAAGACTTACCATTATATATTATAATATTATGAGGTGAACCAAAATGATAGATGATGTGATGGTTAATGAAGTCAAACATTTTATTAGCTTTAGTGGAGATGAGAGGGATGGCCTTAACCCACTTGGTGAAGTATTGAGTGGCAATAATGATATAATGATGACAGAGTGATGAATGAGTGTTAATCTCTCCAATTGGATCTAAGCCCCATTGGGAGAAGGGATAAAATTCTTTGGTGACTTGAAATGCATGACTAGGAATGTGAAGGAGGTTAGCATGTTATTGTCATTTGACATAAAACCAAACGTAATCAGCATAATCTTGATGAAGTATGGGCTAATAATAGCCAAGTCAGAGGATACATTTGGTAACTGTGTGACCATTAAAATGTCTACCACAGATCCCATAATGGACTTCCTTAATAGCAAAGGGAGTCTCAGTACTAGCTAGGATTCTACTATGTACCTAGGTATATGATATATTAATGTATATGGGTTAATGGAGATGCTGACATGTGGCACACATCCCCTTAGTTATATGGGTACAAAATATTAAGATAATGGATGAAATTATGGAATTAGTAAATTGGGTAATGGTCATATTATATTGGGATTAGGATGTTACCCATCCATGGGTTAGATAGATGTCTATATATAAGAGATGATTATCATGGTAAAGATATCAATGAAGTAAGAATTGAGTCTTCTATTGTAAGAGGATATTGGAGGTTGTCCCCTCAAAGATACATTGTGGAGTTATTCCTTCCTAAAGGAGTATTATATGGTGTTTTCCTACCTAAAGGGTATTTCTACATATATTGAACATTTGAATCATATCAAGATCTTATCAAGTGGTATCAGAGCTTTGATTTGGGCAATTTGTGTGGTGTGAAACCCTAATTTTTTTAATCATCAATAAATTTTTATTGGTTCTGAATTTTTACACAATTTTTTAACTGGATATGGATAATATTTGAAATAAGTCACAGTAAAAAAATAGAGATTTTTTGATTCATTTTGAGGGCGTTATTGCTATTTTAGGTTTTATAATAATTTCTCTATATCTTCTAATCTATACGAAATTTTTATTCAAAAGTCTTATGGGAGATATAAAAGGATATAAGAGAAGTAAAGTAAAAATTTCAGAATTGTTAGAGATTTTTTGAGTGAGTTGTTGTGATTTTATGGTTTTTCATATATTCAATCTACACATCAAAATTTGTGACATTTTTTCACAAAATTTTTATTGAAGCTCCAATATCATAAGAGGAAGCTACATTATAAATTTGGGACTCTTTTAATTATTTTTGTATTAGTTATTGACATTTTAGGGTTTCAATAACCCTAATTTTTTTGTGGATCATGGAGTTGCAAAAAAATTTAGGGGAAGATGATGTTGATGCTAGAGAATGGTGGCTCAATTTTAAGGAGAATAATACTAGAATAATTTTATGGAAAATAGAATTATCTCTTTCTTTGTCTAGGCCTGCATGACATTGGTGTTCTAATCAATTGAGTTTTGCGTAACAATTTTCTTCATGGCAAGTAATGGAATAAATCTTCCTAGATTGATGGGATATACAAGAAAAAGAATATGTAGAAGAGGAAGAAAATAATGATGCTAAAGAAGAGGAAGAAAATAATGATGATAAAGAAGAAGAAGAAGAAGAAGAAGAAGAAGAAGAAGAAGAATAAGAAGAAGAAGAAGAAGAAGAAGAAGAAGAAGAAGAAGAAGAAGAAGAAGAAGAAGAAGAAGAAGAAGAAGAAGAGAAGGGTTCAAATAATTTGGATCCAAAGAAATATGAGTCAATTTTTCAATTTCATGGATGCATTCAAAAGAAGAAGGTGGTTGTGTCTATAAACCCTACCATCAAGTATAACTTCATTAACATGAATTTGGATAAGCATATACATGTTCAATAAAATAATATCAAGGAGGTTCAAATAGATGGTAATAATATTTCAATATTTGAAGATTTGAAGCCCATTATGGAAAAATATGTTTTACATTCAGATTTTTATGCTTTGGATATGGATGATGTTGATATAGTTCTTGGATATCCATGGTTAGAGACTTTGGTAATAATGAATATTAATGTTTAGAAAAATTTCATGAAGTTTTGGTATAGGAAAAAGAAGATCACTTTACAAGATATCATAGTGGAAAAGGCACCAATAACAATCCAGGCAAATCATGAGGATGAGATTGAAATAGGTGATAAAGATCATGATGAATATTCAGATGATATAGATAAAGACACACTACAAATGAATACTTCATCTAATCAAGAGACAAATAAGGAAAAGGTGGAAGAGGTAGAAGTAAAGGTGGATAAGGTCAAGCTATTGGAAAAGGTTAAGGTATATAGACACCCACATCATCATGAGAGGAAACAATCATTTAACAAGGTGAGGAAGTGTCATAACAACAATCATTTTATCTATACAAGAAATAAAATTTTCAATCATTATGGATATGCATGGAATACAAAGAAAAAATACTATGGCACATGGAATGAATGGGGAAATCACTATGACTATGCATGGAAGAATACCTACTATGGTCATGGTTGGAATAAGAGTAGCACAGTGGAATATGGTACATGGAATAAAAAGAGGAATAATTATGCTTAGACACCAAAGTAGTATAATTATGATCATGAACGAAATCAAAGGATCATAGTGGAATTTAGAAACAAGCTTGGAGAGCTATCAGCTACCAAGATCACATATGGATGGCTAGATAATAAAGATTAGAGATAAGTGTGTAATGATTTGAAGCACACACATTATTTGGTTTCTTCATATGTTTCAGGGACAAAACATGTCAAGGAGGGAATTAATGCTATTTACCTAGGGATATGATATATTAATGTATATGGGTTGATGGAGATGCTGACATGTGGCACACATCCCCTTAGTTATATTGGTATAATCTATTAGGATAATGGAATAAATTATGGAATTAGTACATTAGGTAATGATCAACCTACATTGGGATTATGATGTTACCCATCCATGGGTTAGATAGATGTCTATATATAGGAGATGATTATCATGGTAAAGATATCAATGAAGTAAGCATTGAGTCTTCTATTGTAAGAGGATATTAGAGTTTTTCCCCTTAAAGAGACATTATGGAGTTATTTCTTACTTAAGGAGTATTATATGGTGTTACCCTACCTTAAGAGTATTTTTACATATATTGAATATTTGAATCATATCAAAATATTATCAGAATCTAAGGAGAAGACCATCAGAAACTTCACTTATAGAGAAGTCCCCCTAGTATAATGTAACGAGTGACACATTTTATGAAGGCCCATTTCCCATTATTAGAAATTCTAAGAGTTGTAATAGAATAGGAAAGATAATTCTTGAGTTGTTTGTATAATAAGTCTTGTGGGTTGGTTGTTATATTTTTGACAAAGAGGATGTTAGCTGAGACATAAGAGGGTAATTTTAAGCAATACATGGTGACATAGATTCTAAAAGAGGAGGATGAAGAAGGTATGTGTGAATCAAGTGAAGCTATCAAGTTAGAAAACCTATTTATAGATTAAGGAAAATTTTGCAATAAATAAGAGTCAAATGATCCCAAGAGCATATCTACATAATGTTTATACCACTATAGAATTTCATTTCTGCATAGGTAAGAACCATTAATTTGGTTAAGTACTAGCTAATAATCACCAAAAATGGTTATGGATTTGATACCTAAGAAAAGAGTTGTTTGAAGTCCTCAAATCAAAGCCTCATATTCAGCCATATTTTTAGTGCATTCAAAATCTAGTTTAAATGAAAAAGGCATAGGCTCGCTATCTAAAGGAATAAGAATGACCCCCACACCCCCACCATGTTGGCATTTATATCTATCAATTAACATCATCATTTGATAGGATATTTCATTAGTGGAGAGAATTGCAATAGATTCATTAGGGAATTCAAGGTTTGAAGGTTAATTATTAGGTAAAGGGGTAGTAGCTAACTAGTCAACAATTATTTGCCCTTTATTAATTTTTTATTGAATGAACTCTAAGTCAAATTCAGCAAGAAGCATGAGCCACTAGGATACATGTTGGTTATGATATAGTTTGGAATGCATGTATATAAGTGGATTAGTATGGGTGACCACATAGGTTTTATGATTTAAGAGATAATGGTGAAGATTAGAGGTAGAAAAGACCAACACAAGGCAAAGTTTTTTAGTGTGGATATATTGAGTCTCATAATCAATAAGTGTGTGGCTTATGTAATAAATAGCCTACTCTTGATGTTGGTCATCTCAATGTGTAATCATAATACCTAGAGAATGGTATATTATGGATATGTATAGGTATAAAGGATTATTTTCATTCTTTGTAATAAGAACTAGTGGGGAAAGGAGATATCCTCAAAAGCCTCTTGGCAATCTATATTCCACTGGAAGGAGATATCCTTTTTTAGGAGATGGTGAAAGGGTTGGCAGTGATCTAAAAACTAGGAAATGAGGTGATGAATTGATTGAAGTTTGCCTTATAGGCTGTAAAGTTTTTGATATTAGTAGGTGGAGGAATTTCTAGGATTGATCTAACCTTAGTAGGATCAACCTTGATATTACAGAGAGAAATAATAAAACCTAAGAGTTTATCAGAAAGAACACTAAAGACACATTTCTTTGGGTTTATTCAAATGTTATATTGGAGGAGATGAGTGAATATGGTTTTGAGAATCATCAAGTTTTTTTATGAATTTTAGACTTATCTAGTAAGTCATCCACGTAATCTTCCATAATTTTGTGCAAGAGATCATGGAAAATATAGGTCATGGTGAGTTGGTAAGTTGTACAAATGATTTTTAGGCCAAAAGTCATGACTTGATAATAGAAAGTCCCCCATGGGGTAATAAAGTCTGTCTTGTGTTGATCCTCAAGAGTGAACAGGGTTTGATTATATCCATAGAATCCATCCATAAGTGATAACATCTCATGGTTGACTGTTAGATCAACAAGTTGGTTAATACTTGGTAATGGGAAATCATATTTTGGATAGGTGAGGTTTAAATCATAGTATTCAATGCAAATATATATTACCCCAATCAATTTTTTGATAGTAACAATATTGGAAATCCATTATGGGTATTTGATGGGTTGGATAAATCTAACAAAAATGAGGCATTAGAGATCTTCTTTGACAAGGAGATCAATACAAGGATATATTTTGTGAAGCTTTTGCTTAATGGGTTTAGCATCTTTATTAGTGATAATGTTTTGGGTAATCATAGAGGGGTCAATACCAGACATGTCATTATAAGACCAAGAAAAAGCATTGCTATGGTCATTAATAAATGTGGTATAATTAGCTTGCTTAGAGGAATCTAAAGATTGGCCAATCTTGAGAACACAAGGGCTATCGTGAGAAGTTAGGTTGATGTCAATGGTTGATTCATTTAACATATCTTATATTTTATATGGGAGTGATCATTAGATATAGGAATCATACACACCCATGTAGGTGAGAATTACATCATCATCTTGACATTGGATAGTGTTAATAGTGGAAAATTTTCATCAATTATTTCAAGATGAATGAGAAGAAGGGACCTTATTTCCTTACCCTAATGATATGTGAGAGGCCCCAAATGGATGGCATTTATTGAAAAAAAATTAAGAGGTATAGATGACTCTAATTCAATAGGTGATGGTGGAGAAGAAGGTAGAGATGGAGATATTGAGTCTTTGATAATTGGTTCATTGGAGGTTTTAGTGAGGTTATTTAGTTCATCATATCCCACCCCATGCCTCTTTTTGGCATTTTCAATGGTGTTGCTAGTAGGATATTGAATAGGCATATGGACACCTTGTTCATAATGACCCAAACCAAATATTTTCTATGAACACCTATAGAGATAGGTGTGAGAAAATCTAGGGTTACTCAAGAAAGAAAAGTCACAAGTAACTGATTGTGGTGAAGATGGATTGCTGACAATGGGAACTTGATCAATTCTACCATATGTGAAATTGGTTTGAAGGTTAGGGGGGCCATAAGGGATGACCATCCCAATATAGGGATCATAATTTGGGTGCACATGAAGCCCTCTATATTATTATGAATTATAGAACATTTTGAGTGTCAACAAGAGATATTAATTGAGTGATAAATGTTGAAAGGTCTCTTTCATGGGATCTTTGTCAAGAATTTGTGTTGTTGTTATCTATATAACTATGAGAGTGGAGCTTGTGGAATCCTTAGAAGCATCATGTGAGGAAGAAGATGTTTTTAATGGGATGAGAACATCATTAGGACTATAGGTCATGTTATATGTTTTAAATGGAGGTGGGCCCACATGTATAACATGCACTTGTCCATCATCTTTAAACTTGACATAGTGGTGAAAAGTTGAAGGTACACATGCCATAACATGTATCCAAGGTCATCCAAGTAGTATGTTATATTATAACTCTCCTTCCATAATACAGAAGAGATCAATAATTTTATAGGTACCTACATTAATATGTAAGTTAATAGTGCCCACCATAGTAGTAGTATTGTTAAAATAATAGAATACTGCATTAGTTTGAGACATGTAATTATTGAGAAGGGCTAGTTATTTATAGGCATGGGTGGAAACAATATTAATACTAGCTCCCCCATTGATCATAACTCTCTTGATATGAGTTTGATCAATATATGTGGTAATAAAAAGGGAAGAATATTCATCTTTAGGGTGTTGAAGTGGAAGTTTTGAATCACTAAAAGAAATCAAGGAGACAAAATTATAGGAGCCAACCAAAGTTTCAAGAGGTTGGGGATCATCTGATTGTGCCTCAATCACTTGCAAATCACTAATAAAATCTTGATGGTATTGGGATGAGTTTTGGATTAACTCATACAAAGACATTTTCATAGGAGTTTGGTGAAGTTATTTCATCATTGAGCTTTGAATAATGTCTAAAGATGTTTTAGGAACACCCAATATGGAATTATTAGGATTATTAGGTAGAGTATCTTTGGTGAGGAGATGGTTCCAAAGATAAGTGACCTTTTCCTTAGCTTTATCTTTTTGGTTTTTTGACCATGTGGCCACATTAACTATGTTGATTTGAAAATTTGGTGAAGGAAGTGGTAAAGGGGTTACGATGACATCTTTGGGTTTGAATTTAGGTGGAATGGTAGGAGGTACTATAAATTCCAAAGGTAGAATAACAAGAAGGTTAATAGTAGTGTCATCAAAGAGAGTGTCAAGATTGAGGTGTTGCTAAATAACCACTATGAGGGATTTATAATTCTCAGTATCATGTCTAGGTGAATGATGATATAAACACACTTGTGTATCATCATATCAAGATGGCTTCATTCTAAGAGGACTATAAAGATTAATAGGAGGAAGATTTATTACCAAAGATTGCAATAGATGATGTAAGAAAAATCTTTGAGATCCTGCAAGTGGACTCACACTTGTTGTGCTAACAGGAGTGGACACCTTATTTTATTTTGGTGTTGGAAAGGTAATTTTATGTGGTGCCTTATTTAGTGAGGGTGGAGTTACATGTTCTATTGACACTTTCCTAGTTTTAGATGTGAGAGGCCCACCATATGGAAAAGGTAGGAGTGAAGGTAGTTTAAATTTTTATTTGTCTTGGTTAGGTGATATTCCAACTAAAGTAGAGGGGTGTGGCCCCAAAATATATAGTAAAGTTAAGGGTTGAGGAAGGGATTAGTGAGATATAGGAGGCTTAACATTCTTATTTATTTTAGGGTGAGAAACTCCAACTTTTTGTTGAAGAGTTAAATCTAATTTCACCTATCGATGAATCAAATTAGAAATAGGGTATACACTTAAGGGCCTGATCTACTTTAATCTAATAGATTCCTATGAGGGTGAGGGTTCTGACATAGATAATTGAACTTTAGTTTATTTTGATGAAGAAGCTCTAGCTTTTTCAAAGACCTTAGGGTAAAGGTAGTAAGGGGATTGGTGGTAAAGGTTGGCATTCATTATGTTGGATATGGAGTTTTAACCTAGTCCTAAAATGCCGCATGGTCAAGCTTCATGGAGTTAAGAAATTCTAGACTTTTCACCAAATGTGAGAAGGGTTTTGATGAAGTTGACGTAGGCCTTACAGTTGTGTCATTAGAAAGCTATGGTGTTTAGGAAAGAGGGAAATTGTTGGTCTCTGCTACTTCAAGCCAAAGACAAGAAAGAACTATAATGGGGTCCTATTCGATAGAGATGGGAGAAGAGACTTGATCTGCCATGGGTGGAGGGAAGGTAGGTGAAGTAGGTTCCTCAAGAGGGTAAAGCATAGGTAATATGGATCCCTCAACATGTGGGTGAGGCATGGGTAAAGTATGATCCTCCATAGGTAAAATAAGGGGTGAGAGTGGTGTAATTGGATTAGTCATGATATATCTCTCATCTATTATGGGTGTAGATGATATGAACTCTTCTAGGTGTAAAGGTGAAGTGGGTGGGGTACCACTCTCTATAGGTGGAGGAGAAGTAGGTGAAGAGGTTTCCCCAAGAGGGTATAATGTAGGAATGATGTTCCCCTCAACATGTGGTCGAGGAACAAGTAGGGTGTGGTCTTTAAGTGGTAAGAGGATATGTAATATTGGTATAAAAATTAAGATTACAAGTTCCTCAGGTGGCAAAATGAGTGGTAAAGGAGGATATTCCTCTTAAGGGAGTGGAATGAGTGAAATAGGTTGTTATACCTAAGGAGGAAGAATGGGAAAAATAGATGCCACTGAATGTGGGGGAGGAGTCAATGAAATATGTCTCCTATTGAGATGAAGGTTAAATTTAAGGTAAAGGAAAGACCATATTAACAGTATGGATATTATGATCACTTGAGTTAGTTGTGGACTGAATATTATTTTGATTAAATGAATGGTTAGGAAAAAGCTATTTGAATACATCCATACTTTTATTGGGAGGTGCGTTAGGATTATCCAAGAGGAGATCTCCTATATCAATCATATATTGACTAATGTTCTTGAGTGTCTTACAATTATTAGAGTTGTGGCTTTTAACTTGGTAACCACAAAACTCATCTTCTTTGTACTAGGTTGGGATAAGATGGGAAGGGTCAAACTATATAGGAGGTTTAATCTGAGGAAGGGTTATGACATCTTGTTTTAATAGTTTCTCTAATATGGATGTATATGATTCCCAAATGGAAGTGTCTTGTCTTTGTTCATACCATTGTTGGAATTGCTTGGTCGGATTTTTAGAAGTCAAAAAATTTGATTAGTTTATGGTTGTGAAAGAGGTTGACTTAATGGCCACCATGTTGGTAGAGACTTTAGCCTTTAAGTTAGAGGGAGAAGTTTTAGAGGAGGAGGAGTCATTTGACTTGATATTTGGATTTTTACTATGTGGCTTGACTTTTCCTTCATCTATAATAACAACCTTGCGTTTCCATGCCATTGTAAAAGGTTCATCAAATATGTAGAAAGTTTATACCTAGAGTGTGGATGAGATGTGCATAGTACATGCACTTGAGAAGAGCTCAATAAGCTCATGTTGGGGTAAGGAGAAGGATATTTGATTGATCAAGCTTCTCCAATGAGCAACAAAATCTACAATAAACTCATCATCAAATTATCTGATAAAATAAGGGTATGTTATAGAAGCCTTCTTAGAAATGTTAATAGAGAAATGGTCTAGGAATATTTTTTCAAGTTGGGTAAATGAGAAAAGGGAGCGCTGAGGTATATAGCTATACTAATCCAAAGTAGCATCTGAAAGAGACATAGGGAAAGTGTGAAGTAGTAATGCATCATCATGTCCTATTAAATAACAAGCATGTCTAAATTCTTGAAAGTGTTATTACAGGTTCTCTTTTCTCTATAAATGAGTAAATTTAGGGAACTCCCATTGGCTTGGATAATGGTGAATAGGCATAGAAGGATGGATTGGTTCATTGCATATCTGATCATAAGATAATACATTCTTTGAACCAAAAATGGATGTCTCTAGATTAGACATCTTGTCCATTAGCATCTTAATGAGGTATGGAGGGGGATTAGTTTGGGGGATACCTCCTAAGTTATATGGAAGCTGATAAGAAGTAGAGGGAGTATATGACATAGCTCACTAAGGTTATGTCAGTGAAACATAAGGATAATGAGTCATAGGTCAAGGTGCAAAAAGAAAAGGGACTTATCCCATTGGGTTGGAGACTATGCCTTAGCTGGTTATTGTTATTATAGGTTGGATTATTGTCATGGTTAGACTAGATTAAGGGTGAGTCATAAGTCAGGTAATTATAGTCATGAGGGTAGATGGAATGTGTACCACTAAATTTTGGAATGTGGTGTGACTTGGCTGAACTGGTTGTGGTTGTGAAAGTAAGGAAGTTACACTAGGGTTTACATGGGATTAGGTAGTTGATGCTATATTTTGAACATTGTCTATAGTTGGGTTACTCATGAAAGTGGTGGTTTGGGTAACCATGGGGAAAATAGTGGAGGCAACTAAAACTAAAGTGGTCTACATTAAAGAGGTTAGCAAACCATAGATTGGTCACCTAAAGAATTATGGGTTTGGCTCATAGCAAGGTAATGTTAAAGGGTTACCACATTGTGATTAAGAAATTTAGCAAAATCTTGATCTCCCATAGGCACAATGGGAATTTGGCTAGGTCTAAGAGTATGATCATCTGAAGTATGCTCCATGATAGAATTAGAAGTGAGAAGGGAAGATGAAATTGGTTTCCAATTTACATAATTGGCAAGAATTTTGGCTTCAACTCATGTCAATACCATATAATAGGAGGTTTAAATAGTCTTACTGCCCTATATTTGAAATAGAATAAAGAAAAACTAGGTTTGAGTGTAGGTAAATTAGTTATTTAGATTGCTATTTTGAGTAGATAAAATTACACAGTCACTGATGTCAATAGGGGAGTGACTGATATCAATAGGAAAAATTCACCAATGTCGGTGGAATAACCAATGTCATTAGGTAACGTCTACCAATACTATTAGGGTTAATCGATGTCAATCACTTTAAAATCTTTAGAAATGAAAAATATGATGTTTTATGAAATTAGAGGCTAAAAATAGGTTAAATAGTGGATGTAAAAGGTATGTTTAAGAAGGAATAACACTCAAAAAATTTGAGATAATAGGTTATACAAAATAAGTTTTTAGAAATAGTATTGATTTTGTGAATCAATAGAAAAGTGTCCTTACCAAATCAAAAATATAAAAGGCAATTACAAAGCAATAAAATAACATTCAACCAACAACTATTAAGTCCTAGAGATTATTTTTTAGTCTCATGTTGGCTTATGCCTTAATTAAGTAGTGAGAAGAGAATTTGGTTATCAAAGGTACTAAAAAGCAATCTAGAGCTAGTTTTAGGTTAGTTTTAGTGCTCAAAAGGAAATTTGTGTTAGACTATGTAAATGGCTTGTTATAGGAGCTTGCTCTCTACACTTCACAAACCTGGAGCTGAGCCAGGATGCCTAGCCAAAATATGCCTTTTGTCTAGATATTATACTCCACTAGAGAATGGAGTGGGTTCTCCCCTTGGTGGTGAAATCTAAGTAGGATAGCTAGGTAGGGTAAGGTGATCCACCAGATGATGAAATCCTAATGGGCCTTTTCTCAAGTGAGTTTAGATGTTTTTTTATGTGAATGTGATTTGGTTGTGTAACATAAGTGTACTACAATTTATTCAAAATGCTTATAATTAACCAGGTAAGTTAATATGCAACAAGCAAATTATGAAATGTAGTATGTTTTGAACCCAAATTTAAAATATTTAGATTCAAATGAAAATAGAGATAAAATAGGAATAGAGTATGAATTTCACTATCCTAATGTGCATGCAAGAGGAAGTAAAGAAAATATTGTTTTTTTTAAAGAAAATGACAAATTTCTTTTAGAGGCAAGGAGAAAATTTTAGTTTAATGCCTTTTAAACAAAGAGTAAGATATTAAAATTTTTCATTTTTAGGAGAAAAGAGGAGTAAGTGAAAGAAATGAAAATTTCACTTTAATTCACCTATAGAATGTTTAAACAAGAAATTAACCTAAGGAAAACTTTAGGGTCCCACTGGACGTGCCATAAATGTCTCACAAAATTTCATATATTTTAAGTCTAAAGGAAAATAGAAAGAAGGATTGGGATAAGTGATTAGAATGAACCCATATTTAATTTGTGCACCATATCCCGACATTGTGAGCACTCTTCTTTGGTTGGGGAGGACTGCCTTAAAATAAGAAAGAACTACCATAAGATGTTTGTCATCATATAAATGATGGTATATGTTGTCTGGATACGACACTATCAAGCTCCCAAATAGTTGATATGTCTCTAGCTAGAGCTTCTTCACCAAAAGAAACTAAAATTTAAGTATTTAAGGATAATTTGAGAGGTTCCTATAAACACCAGAATTATATCACACACACATGCATAATTTTGGTGAAGAAACATCACCTCACCCTATCTACGGTGCTAGCTAGAGCTTCTTCACCAAAATAAACTAAAATTTAGGTATTTGAGTACAATTTGAGAGGTTCCTATAGACACCATAATTATGTCACACACATGTGCATAACTCCCTATGTCAAAACCCCGCTTTAGCCCATTTTAATAATAATAATTAATCTCCCTAACCTATACTTTTACCCCTCACACATGTAATTAATTTAAAATACTTAATTAAGTTAATTAAAAACCCATATTGCCACCTTACCTATCCACCTTGCCCTATGACTAATTCTCCCCTATTGAGTTAGCTCAAGACCTAGTCCCTTCATCGTAACTACCCAAGACTTATTCCCACTTCCAAATTAAATTCCTAATCAACTAATTCCTTCCTAACCTCTTATTTTTATCATTTTATAATGGGTGTCACACTTGGAATGAACAATAAATAGAAAATAGGCCAAGAATAGTAAGGTTATACCTCAGTAGTATAACCAATATCAGTCACTCCCCTACTGACATCAATGACTATGGATTCCCTAGCCTCTTTAAAACCTACCCAAATAATATCTAAAACACAAATATAATACCTCACTTGCACCCTATCACTCTCTACTATGTACAGGTTGTTCATAATGGTAATCTTATCTCTTTTTAAGTCTCTCGTTACCTCTCTTTTAGTTATTTATTATTATTTTATCTCTCAAAAGTTGATTGTCATCTCTATAAAAGTTGATTGTCATCTTACAAAAAGTGTGTAGCTTGGCATCCCACTCATTTATCTACTAACAAAAATCTTTTGGTAGTGCTTTCTTATTTTCAGGTAGTCCTCCCTTGCCAAAGAGGAGTCCTCACAATGTCTGAATATGGCACAAGTAATCTCCCAAATAATCGATACGGTGCTAGCTAGAGCTTCTTCACCAAAATAAACTAAAATTTATTTATTTGAGGATAATTTGAGAGATTAAAATATACAAAATTTAGTGAAACATTTCTAGCACACCTGGTGGGACATACTAAAATATATGTTATTTAGTGAAACATTTCTTAATGACCATAACAAAATCTTTGCTTGGTTTTACAATGGCATGCCTAGTATTGACCCCTCTATCATCACCCATAACATTTTCACCAATCAAGATGCTAAATCCATTAAGCTAAATCTTCAAAAAATGCATCCTTGTATTTCTCTCCTTGTCAAAGAAGAGATCCAATGCCTCCTTTATATTAACTTTATCTAACCCATCAACTACCCATAATGGATTTTAAATATTTTTCTTATCACAAAAGTGACTATGGGAATCCATATTTGTACTGACTATCATGATTTAAACTTTGCCTATACAAAAGATGATTTCTCATTGCCAAGTATCTACCAACTTGTTGATCTAACAACCAGCCATGAGATGCTATCAATTATGGACAGATTCTCTAGATATAATCAAATCTTGGTCGCTCTTAAGGATCAACATATGACAACCTTTATTACCACATGGGAGAATTTTTGTTATCAGGTCATGCCTTTTGGCCTAAAAAACACTGGTGCAACTTACCAACATGTCATGACCTACATTTTCCATGATCTCCTACACAAAATTATGGAAGATTACATGGATGACTTACTCAACAAGTCTAAAATTTGTCAAGAACACTTGATAATTCTCAAAACCACATTCACTCATCTCTTCCACTATAACATTCAACTAAACCCAAAGAAATGTATCTTCAGTGTTATTTATGGTAAACTCTTAGGTTTTATCATTTCTCTCCATGGTATTGAGGTAAATCCTACTAAGGTTAGATAAATCCTAGAAATTCCTCTACCTACTAATATCAAAAAACTCCATAGCCTACAAAGCAAACTTAAATCAATTTGCCACTTCATTTCCCAATTTTTAGATTGTTGTCAACCCTTTCACCATCTCCTCAAAAAGGATGTCTCCTTCTAATGGAATACAAAATACTAGGAGGCTTTTGACACACTTAAAAAATACCTCCTTTACCCAAAAATTCTTATTCCACCAAAGGAAAATCAACCTTTCTACCTATACATCTCTATAATAGACCATTCTCTAGGTGCTATGATTTCACATTGAGATGACCAACATCAAGATCAGGTGATTTATTACATAAGCTACACACTTATTGATTATGAGACTTGATATATTCACACTAAAAAACTTTGCCATGCCTTGGTCTTTTTCACCTCTAAGCTTCACCATTATCTCCTAAATCACAAAACCTATGTGGTCACCCATATTGATCCACTCAAATACATCCATTCCAAACCATATTATAACCAACATGTAGCCTAGTGGCTCATGCTTCTTACTAAATTTGACTTAGAGTTAATTCATTAAAAATCTATTAAAGGGAAAATAATCACTAACCAATTAGTTGATACCGCTTTACCTAAAAATCAACTTTCAAACCTTGAATTTCTTGATGAATCTATTTTAATGCTCTTCACCGATGACATTTCCTATCAAATGATGATGTTCTTTGATGGATATAAATGCCAACATGGTGGGGGTGTGAGGGTCATTCTTATTCCTCTAGATGGTGAGCCTATGTCTTTATCATTTAAACTAGATTTTGAATGCACAATAATATGGTTGAATATGAGGCTTTGATTCTAGGACTTCAAATAGCTCTTTTCTTGGGTATCAAATACATAACCATTTTCAGTGAGTCTTATCTAGTAGTTAACCAAGTTAATGGCTCCTACCTATGAAAAAATGAAGTTCTACACTAGTATAAACATCATGTAGATACGCTCTTGGGATCATTTGACTCTTATCTCTTGTAAACTATTCCTTGATCTATAAACAAGTTTGTTGACATGATGGATTCACTTGCTTCACACATACCCTCTTCATCCTCCTCTTCGAGAATCTATGTCATCATGCATCACTTAAAATTACTCTCCTATGTCTCATATAACATCTTCTTTGTCAAAAATGTAACAACCAACCCATAAGACTTATGGTACAAATAACTCATAGATTATCTTTCCTTCTTTATTACCCTTCTTGATCTTTCTAATAATGAGAAATGGGCATTAATAAAATGTGTCGCTCATTACACTATACTAGGGGGACTTCTCTACAAGTGAAGTTTTTATGGTTTTCTCCTTAGATGCCTAGATAATACTAAGACTCCCTTGCTATTAAGGAACTCCATGATGAGATTTATGATGGACATTTCAATGGTCACATAGTTGCCAAACATATCCTCTGACCTGGCTATTATTGACCCACACTTCATCAATATTGTGTTGATTATGTTTGATGTTGCATCAAGTGTCAACAACATGCTAACCTCCTTCATGTTCCAAATCATGCATTACAAGTTACCAAAGACTTTTTTTCTTCTCCCAAAGGGGCTTAGATCTAATCAAAGAGATTAATCCTCATTCATCACTCCATCATAATTCTATCATTACTATCACTAAATACTTCACTAAGTGGGTTGAGGTCATCCCTCTCATCTCCACTAAAGCTGAGAAATTTCTTGACTTAATTAACCATCATATCATCTATCATTTTGGTGTACCTCACAAGATTATAATAGATAATGGAAAATATTTCAAAAATAAGACTATTCAAAGTATTTGTGATTCATTTGGAATCAAATTAAGCTTCTCATCATAATGGATAGGTAGAAGTTTCTAACAAAAAATTGACCAAAATTCTCATAAAGGTAGCCAATGATATGGGAACTAATTGGCACACACACATCCCTTTTACTTTATGGGCTTACCACACTAGCATTTAAACCCCTATGGGTGCTACACCTTTTTCATTGGTATATGAGATGGAGGTTGTTTTGCCTCTTGAGGTCCCAATTCCTTCTCTTCACATTTATCTACATGACATACTTACTAACAATGACTTTTTCCAAGAACATTTGGCCCAACTTGAACTAATTGATGAGCATCATCTCATACCCCTCAATCACCTCCAAATATATCAAAATTGTATCAAACGTGCTTATAACAACAACCTCAAAGAGTGAGATTTCAATATAGGAGATCTCATCTTAAAATAAAATCAATATGTGATGAACATGGAGAAAAACAAATAGGGGTAAGTTTTCTCCTAATTGGCTTGGACCTTATATCATAACTCATAAGTATGGCTTAGGAACTTATTGCTTGTCTTCTCTTGAAGGAAGGCAAAAACCTAAGCCTTTAAATACCTTACACCTACGACCATTCTTTTGTTAACCAAGCATCACTTTGCTTCATGTTTAACTTGATCTCATCCCTTGAGCATTCCTATTACATTCATTTCCCTTCCTATTCACCATTACTCCTATACATTTAGTTAACTTACAGATTGGTATGATTTTTTCCTCATAGTGAAAAACTCCTAAGCCTCTATAGTCTTATCCATGACTAAAATAAAAAGAATTAAAAAAAATGGGTTATTTTAAAAATTTATAAAATCTTAGGTAATTCTTTTCAACGTAGATTGCTCCCTTGAAGGAAAACTACATAACTTCCCTTTACTACTATCAATAGACTTCTCCCTTTAAGGATAGCTATTTAAAATTAAAAAGAAATGCTTAGACCATTCCCTTGAAAGATGACTAAGTCAATATTTGTTCTCAAATGGAAAGATAACTACAAAAGGATTCTCATAGATGTATATGACCTTAACCCATATAAAATCCCATTGTAGGCTTTCTGCATTGATCAACTTACACACAAAAAAAGATTTAAGTCATGGACTTGCCTATATTAGCTCTCGAGTCACCCACAAAAGGGACATATCATTTCTACTTGGTAGGTTATGCTACCTAAACCTTTTTTTCCTCCTTTTACCCCTTTTTCCCCTTATACTCTTTCAAGGGACTTTGAATCTCACTTAACATATGGTAAACATAACGCTTCTCTAACAAACACAATGGTTTAAACATATAAGTCATGAAATAGGCTCATCTTCCTAAACCTATTTATGTTCTAATTACAGTCTTTGCCAGTGCACAAGCATTCTACCTCTTTATTTTCCCATCCACGTCACATGTTGATATCTCTATTTGAGATGAAGAAACAATGTCATAATAACACTAACATAACCAATCTATTTACTTTACACATACACCATCACAAATATGGAAAAATGCTAAAATAAACTAACATCACTAGTCTATTTATTTTATTCATACACCATCATAAATATGGAAATTTTTTGAGATAAACTAACATAAACAATCTATTCATTTTAAGCATACACCATCACATATATGGAAAAATGTTAAGATGAAACTAACTAACCACCTATGCATATACCATCACATAAATGGGAAAGGCTAGTCTGACTCAAATAACATGATCAACATTAACATCCAAATTAACATAACATATCATAAGCATCATCCATATCATCATCAAAATCACAAGAAATTCATCTCAAATAAACACATGGAAAAAAATTGAACATCTCATATATATAATATGTGATCAAAGTACATGTTCATCATCTACATCATCATAACATCATAAATCTCTCTCAAAATGTACATCTCACATCCTTTTCTCACAAGCTAATTTACATGTAACATATATAATAAAAAAATATAAACCTTTAACACTTAAGGTCCTCAAGGATCTACATATGGTCATGAGGATGCAGTGTCATCACCACCCTCCATCCATCTACATCGACATGAGCTATCGATGTAACTAAAAACTGTCACACGTGACATCAACCTCTCCTACTCTCTAAACTTTGAATATCTCTATATATATGTGAACTCTCTAATCACCCTCTCATATTAGGCAATCTCATCTATGGAATTCAAATATCTCATTATACATATAGTCTATGGAGGATCCATAACATCTGATGATGTTAAACCCAACTTGTACTGGTCCCTATGGTGGTGGAGGAGGAGTAGCCTAGCCTATTGCTATCAAACTGTCTCTCTCTATTGTCACTAAATTCACTTGACCCTATAAAATAATCACCTAACCATATAGTGATATAACTTGACCCTGTAGATCCCCAATTTGACCTTACAACATCACCACCTACCCCTATAAGGCTAAAACCTATGCCTAAGTTATCTCTCGAGCCTATACTACTACATCTTAAACCTGTACTACAATATCTTAAGCCTATAGAACTACATCCCTCTCTCTTAATAACCCCTATAAATATAGTGGTAGCCTCCTAACCTCCACCACTAGATGTAACCCTACCCACCAAGTTGTATAGGTTACTGTACACCATGGGTCCCTAACACCTAGCCCTATTAGTAGCTCCTCAAAATCTATCCCATTAGTCTCCTAAGGTAATGGTAGGGGTGCCTCTATGTCATCCCTCTTGTATTGAGGTAAGGTAGGTGGAATATCTTGTAGTAACCCAAACTATCTCCTAACCCATGCCACATGTATCATCTCTAACTCACCAACCCATCTCTCACTGACCCATAGTGAGCTCTACAACCCAACAAGCTACTCTACATGCCCTATAAAAATTTGGTATGTTAGATATAGTCTCCATAATATATCTATAGGGATCAAGCCCTCGATCATGTTCCTATAGTAGGCAATGTCTTGCACCATGCCATCCACTCAGGTTTGTGCCATGCCCTCTCTCCACAATCTAAAACCAACCCTAAAGCTAGCTAGGATAATGGTAGGTAATCCTAGTGGTCATGTCACCGTGATGTGCTCATATGACCAATAGTGCAATCAATGACAAACACAAATTATATCGACATTGCAGCCTCAAACTCTATAGCTCTCTCTATAATTATGCCAAAAATACTAGACCCAAGGCAAAAATGGTCTACTGCTCAACCATCTTAGCACACCTATCAAAGTAATCAAAAAATCTCCTTATGTCTACATCTAATAATGCATACAACATGATCTTGATCATCATTAGGATGCTTAGATGATGTTATTCCTCATTAGCCATATATAGTGGCTCATATGTAAAACTTGTAGAATGGTAAGTCACCTCACTGACATGATTTACATATAAAGTGACCATGTATATATCATGCTCCTATCTTTAGCATGAAAAAACCTCCTCACCTTGGAGTGGTATCTTTAAAATCCTATACACATCTTCCTACATCACTATCAACTCTCTAATCAGTAAATGGAAGGTGTTGGTGGTATGATCCCACCTCTCAATCAATGCTATCATTAGAGACACATCTCACATGACTTGATATTACCATCACACTCCTAATGCTATGACCACCATATGTTCCCACTCATCTAGAGTGATATCCCTCATGTATGTCAATAGCCTCAATAGATGATCTCATAGTGTCATCTCCATCCTCACCTATATCCATACACACAAAAAACTTAGGTCACATACTTTTTAATATACTCTAACACCATATTTTTCCCCTCTCTTTGGGAGAACTGCATTGGTCTAAGGCCTTAAATAGGGCTATATAGGTAGGACTCAATTGACATAGGGTCTTTTGAGGTTAGCTCAGCCATATACCCACCTTATTAACCACCATAAGATTCACTACCTCTCTCTCTACCCTAGGCTTCAATGTCTCTCTCTCTACCCTAGACCTACCTTCTTATCCCAACTCTAGGCCTCATAGCCTATATTATTGACTCTTAACACTATGACCTATCTTTTAAGCCCTAGACCTCTCAACCTATCTCAACTTACCATTTTCCCTAAACACACATTTTTAGATCTTTTTCCTAGGTTTTAGGAGAGCTATATTGACCTGAGGCCCTAAACCAGGCTATGTAAGTAGCACTCAGATGACACAAGGTCTTCTGAGGTTAGCTCAACCATTAGGCTAGTTGATTACTTTCACTAGAGATCTAAAAACTCATCCTTTCTCTTATTTTGGTACTTTTTAATAATCACTAATGTTAGTATTAATGCTGACATCGACACTTTATCAGTATACATAATAGTTAATGTCGATAGGAAACTACCAACCTCAATGTCATGTCAGTTGAAATCAGTCAACCTCACTGATGTTAGTGATTGGTTTATCCCCAAGGCTGAATAACCCAAATACAACCCTACCCATTTCCCCTTAAAACCTACCCACACAACCCCCTAACTTATCCTACACCTAAACTAACCTATTTTCTCCCCACACTCATATTTTTTACAACCCACCTCTAAATTAACTTAAAAATTAAAAATACCAAATCAGATAACTATAAGCTCTTACTTCATCTCCTCCTAGATGGAATCACTAGCTCCTATGGTTGTGCACCTCCTACTAAGTTCCCACCTTGAGCTACCATCTCAAATCACTCTTAAGCTCTATTTCATCTCACCAATCACCAAGTTGTAAATGAGTTTGGTCAACTACCAAATCCCCTTTTAATAGGTTTGGTCAGCTATTAATGTTGGCATTTTTGACTTATCTTATTGATGTCAGTGCTTATGCCTATCAACATAGGCAACATTTCCCTAGGTTTACTGATGTTGGCACCTTTTATTACCAATATCGGCAAATGTAACTAACATTAGCGCCATTCTAATACTATTTTCCAACACAAAACCCCTAACTTTTCAAACCTTACCCATATACTAAGGCAACTATAGATCATATATATCTCCTCAAATAATGAGAAAATAACATTAAATATCACTTAAATCTTCACCCATGATGAATTTTCTTGGAGATCGTGAATATTTACTTACTCATTGACTCTTTTACACCAACCAATATTGTTTGTCCTCCCCGCTTATGGTATTTTAATATAGTTGGCTATTGTACACACGTAGGTATATTAGGTGTTTTAGATTATAACCAAGCCTATCCTATCACTTTTAATCCTTTTGTGTTTCCTAGGGGCACTTCCTCAAATACCTGAGACACATTAACCATTAGAGCTACAACTTTGATTATTTTGACCTATCAACTATCATTTACAAGCTATGCTTTGGTTACTTATATCTGAGTCCTCCTTAACCTTGCTTATTCTTGACTTTGATGACTATATCTCATTGTGTTATATGTATACATAGTGATACTCAATTTTCCACCATTCACATAATTACCTTTTCATCAAACTAGTACCCAGTTCTAGTTTCTCCTCCATTGATTCCCATTTTAAGGGGGGAATACCTCATCCAATACTTGGAACATATAACTCCTGTTTTTATCTTATAACATGTCAATATAAATTATAAGACAAAAAGGGGCAAATGTAGACACTATAATTATGTTACACATATGTACATAACTCCATGTGTCAAAACCCCCCCCTTTAGCCCATTTTAATAATAACAATTAATCTCCCTAACCTATACTTTTACCCCTCACACATTTAATTAATTTAAAATATTTAATTAAGTTAATTAAAAACTCCTATTGCCACCTTACCTGGCCACCTCATCTTATGACTAATTCTCCCCTGATGAATTACCTTAAGATCTGGTCCCCTCATCCTAACTACCCAACACTTATTCCCACTTCCAAACTAAAATTCTAATCAACTAATTACTTCCTAACCTCTTATTTTTACCATTTTATAATGGGTGTCACACTTGGTACAAACAAAAAATAGAAAATAGGCTAAAAATAGTAAGGTTTACCTATTCTGAGGCCACCGATGTCGGTCAACCCATGACTGACATTAGTGGGATTATCAACATTGGAAATATAAGCCAAACTCTAACCTATACTTCAAGTAAAAAAAATTAAGAAAATCAATTCTTACTCTCATTCAGGCACTTGACATTCTATTTTTTGACATCTAGGTTTACAATCACCCTATGTAAGTCAATCATAATCAATAATTGAGCTCTTGAGGACCAACAACACCCACTTGTTCTCTCTATTCAGGCATTTAGGTTTGGACTCCCTAATAGGAACCATCAACCTAGCACTTGTTGTTTAATGACCACCATATCTAAGTACATCATTGATACTATAGGTCATTTAAATATTTATTCTTCTATTTCTTTACATCTACTCTACATTAATTTATGCACTTCTGACTATACCCTCATGAGGGAGTTACAAAGCTTCCTTGCTTTTTTCCCCTTAACTTAACATACCATACCTCTAACAAAACTTAACCAAGCCATAATCTCACTCTCATAACTCTCTCAACCTCCCTAGCCTGATCCAAACCATTTCCCAAAACTGAGAAAGCTTTCTGCAATCTCCTAAACAACTATTACCCCTACTGACATTGGCATCCTAACTGACATTAGTCACCTCACTACTAACCTTGATAGTATAACCAATATTAGTCACTCCCCTACTGATGTTAGTGATTATGAATTCGCTAGCCTCTTTAAAACCTACCCAAACAACATCTAAAACACAAACAAAGTACCTTACCTACACCCTATCACTCTCTGCTATGTATAGATTGTTAATAATAGTAATCTTATCTCTTTTTCACTCTCTTTTTACCTCTCTTTAAGTTATTTATTATTATTTTATCTCTCAAAAGTGGACTGTCATCTCTAGAGAAGTTTCACACTTCCTATAACAAGTGCATAGCTTGGCAACCCACTCATTTATCTACTAACAAACATCTTGTGGTAGTGCTTTCTTATTTGCAGGTAGTCCTCCCAAGCTAAAGAGGAGTGCTCACAATATTTAGATATGACACATAAAATAAATATGGGTTCATTCTAATCACTTATCCCCATCATTCTTTCTATTTTCCTTTAGACTTAAAATATATAAAATTTAGTGAAACATTTTTGGCATGAACAATAAATAGAAAATAGGCTAAAAATGGTAAGTCACTAAATTATAGAATCTTACTACTAAGGTCAACCCATAACCGATGTCGGTGGGATCACCAATGTCATTAATATAAACCAAACTCCATGTTTCTATCAAGTTTTCGCATTTCTACATTCAAAGGGAATAAGAAACTAAAGAAATGGTCTAGGGTTAGATGATACCCAGATGAAGTTTGCGCACCGTATCTAGACGATTGAAGGAGCTCCTCTTTGGCTATGGAGGATGACACCTGTAGGTAAGAAAGACTTAAACAAAGAAGGCATTAGATGGATAGATGGTGGATTGCCAAGCAAAAGCTCGGTCCCAAAAGTGAAAAGACTTCCTTAAGGGATGACAATCTACTTGTTGATAAAGATAATGTCAGATAAAGAGAAATTGTGAAAGACTAAACAAAGAAATAAAGATAATGTATACCTATATTCTGCTATCAGTCTTCCACAGTCACCGATGTCGATTAGTCTACCGGTGTCGGTTGGTAAAGTTGCTGATGTTGGTTAGTCTGTTGATGTTGGTGGAGGTAGTAGTCTTTGGATAGGTCTCAGAGAAAGTTTGTGGTAGTTTGAAAGTTTGAGTAAGGATGCAGGACAATAGATAGGGTCTTAAGAGGGACAGGGGATAGAGAAGAGGTTGTCAAAAGTGATAAGGATGTGGGGAAGGCTTCTCAGCCTCTCCAGAAAGATAGTCAAGTCTGGTCTGGTTGATAGTTGAGTCTGGTTGATGAAACTTAGAAATAATGAAAAGAAACTAATTATTGATATAGTCTAGATAGATTCTAAATCACTGAAATAAAAAGGAGAGAAGAATAATTAACTCTTACTTGGTGTAGAGCTAGAGGTGTTTGAAGTGCTTGTACCTATTGTGGTTGTAGCCAGAAGAGCATTGGTTGAAGTCTGATAATTGGTCCAGAGAGTACCTATTGATGTCTAAGTGTGAGAGTCGAGAGAGGAAGGGAGTTCAAGAGAGAAAGAATTCAAATTTAGGGAAGATCTAAAAAGAGTTAGGAAGATCTGCATTCTAGACACAGAATGTAGTTTTAAAGGTAATTGATGCCGATAATACCGCTGATGTCGGTCAACGGTTGACCGACGTCAGTGGCTGAAGAAAGGGAATAAAGGCTATTTTTAGCCTTCTACGCATTCTTACAACTACCAGGTCTAAGTTTAATGATTAAACGGTCAAAGGTGGGTTTAATAGGCATGAAGATGGGGTGGGAGAGTTGGAAGGGTGATAAATGAGGGTATCCAAGGGTGAGGAATCCAAGGGTGGTGTGAGGGGTGATGGTTGATGTGGTAAGGGGGAATTATTAATTTAAAATAGGTATTTTAAATTAATAAAACATAGGTTAGGCATGGTGAAGTGGATCAAGGGGACCAAGGGGGGAGTTGACCAAGGAGTAGACATGATTTTGGTGTCTACATTTTCTCCTTTTTGTCTTATTGGTTGTTCTTGATGAACTGCAAGACAAAAATAGGAGTAGGTTGCCCCAGATGTGGGATAAGATTGATTTTGAACTACAAGACAAAAATAGGAGGTGGTTGCCCTGAGGTATGGGATGAGGATTAAGATGTGGGGAAGGCTTCTCAGCCTCTCTAGGAAGACAGTCAGGTCTAGTCTAGTTGATAGCTGAGTCTAGTTGATGAAACTTAGAAATAATGAAAAGAAACTAATTGTTGATATAGTCTGGATAGATTCTAAATCACTGAAATAAAAAGGAGAGAAGAATACTTAACTCTTACTTGGTGCAGAGCAATAGGTGTTTGAAGCACTTGTACCTATTGTGGTTGTAGCCAGAAGAGAATTGGTTGAAGTCTAATAATTGGTCCAGAGAGTACCTGTTGATGTCCAAGTGTGAGAGCCAAGAGAGGAAGGGAGTTCAAGAGAGCAAGAATTCACATTCAGGGAAGAGGATCCAAAAAGAGTTAGGAAGATCTGCATTTCAGATATAGAATGCAGTTTTAAAGGCAACCAATGCTGGCAATACCGTCGATGTGAGTCGACGGTTGACCGAGGTCGGTGGCTGAAGAAAGGGAACAAAGGCTATTTTTAGCCTTCTGCGTATTCTTGTAACTGATAGGTCTAAGTGTCATGATTAAACGGTCAAAGGTGGGTTTAATAGGCATGAGGATGGGGTGGGAGAGTTGGAAGGGTGATAAATGAGGGTATCCAAGGGTGAGGAATCCAAGGGTGGTGTGAGGGGTGATGGTTGATGTGGCAAGGGGGAATTATTAATTTAAAATAGGTATTTTAAATTAATAAAACATAGGTTAGGCATGGTGAAGTGGATCAAGGGGACCAAGGGGGAGTCGACCAGGGAGTACACACGATTTTAGTGTCTACACTCCAACATATACTTTAGGTTAGTAGAAATCAAGAAAATCAATTCTTACTCTCATTTAGGCTATTGGAATTCTATTTTTCAACATCTAGGCTTAGAATCACCCTACATAAGTCAATCATAATCAAAAATTAAGCTCTTGAGGACCAACAACACCCACTTATTCTCTATGTTTAGGCATTCAAGTTTAGACTCCTTGATATGGACCATTAACCTAACACTTATCATTCAGTGACCACCATAGCTAAGTACATCACTGATACTATAGGTTGTTTAAATATTTTTTCTATTATTTATTTATATCTACTCTTCATTAATTTATGCACTTCTGACTGTACCCCCATAAGGGAGTTATAAACCTTCCTTACTTGTTTCCCCTAAACCTGACATACCATACCTCTGACTAGAATTAACCAAGCCATAATCTCCCTCTTATAACTCTCCCAACCTCCTTGGCCTAATCCAAAACATTTCCTACAACTAAGAAAGCCTTCTACAAGCTCCCAAATAATTATTTCCCATACCAACCTTGGTAGCGTAACTAACATCAGTCACCTCACTACTGACCTTGGTAGTATAACTGATATCGGTCACTCCCCTACCAACATCAGTGATTGTGGATTACCTAGCCTCTTCAAAACCTACCCAAACAACATCTAAAATACAAATAGAGTACCTAACCTACACCCTATCGCTCTCTACAATGTATAGGTTGTTAATAATGGTAATATTATCTCTTTTTCACTCTCTCTTTACCTCTCTTTTAGTTATTTATTATTTTTTTATCTCTCAAAAGTGAACTGCCATCTCTAGGGAAGTTTCACACTTCTTAGAACAAGTGTGTAGCTTGACAACCCACTTAGTTATATACTAACAAACATCTTGTGGTAGTGATTTATTATTTATAGGTAGTCCTCCCTAGCTAAATATGAGTTCTCACAATGTTTGGATATGGAATGTAAACTAGATCTGAGTTCATTCTAATTACTTATCCCCATCATTCTTTCTATTTTCCTTTAGACTTAAAATATACAAAATTTAGTGAAACATTTTTGACTAGTGTGATTTGGTATTTGTAATTTTTATATTAAATTAGAGGTGGGGGTGTAGAAAATTTGAGTGGGGGGGGGAGAAAATAAGTTAGGGTAGGTGTAGGATAAGTTATGGGTTTGTGTGGGTAGGTTTTTAGGGGAAATGGGTAGGGTTTTATCTAATGTTTTTTAGGGCAAAAGGCATGACCTGATAACATAAAGTTCCCCATGGGGTAATAAAGGTTGTCTTATGTTAATCCTAAAGAGTGACCAAGATTTGATTATATACAAATAATCCATCCATAAGTGATAATATCTCATGGTCGGTTGTTAGATCAACAAGTTGGTCGATTCTTGGTAATGGGAAATCATCTTTTAGATAGGTAAGGTTTAAATCATGATAGTTTAAATACAGATTCCCCCAGTCACTTTTGTGATAATAAAAATATTGGAAATCCATTGTAGGTAGTTGATGGGTTGGATAAAGTTAACAAAAAGGAGGTGTTGGAGCTCTTCTTTGACAAGGATAACAATAAAAGGATGCATTTTGTGAAGCTTCTACTTAACAGGTTTAACATCTTGATTGGTGATAATGTTATGGGTGATGATAGAGGGGTCAATACTAGGCATGTCATTATAAGAACAAGCAAAATCTTTGAAATGGTCATTAATAAATGTGGTAAAATCAGCTTGCTCAGAGGAAAATATAAATGTTTACATCAATTTTGGTCATTTCTAAAAAATAGTAAGGTTTATCTCACAGTGAGTGACTTACCATCTTTTTTTTTAATTTTAATTTTAGATGTCCTACTGGGCATGCTAGAAATGTGGTATAATCAACTTTCTCAAAGGAATATAAAGATTTCCCAATCTTAAGGATGTGAGGGTTATCATGAGAAGGTAGGTTGATGTCAATGGTTGATTCATAACATAGCTTGAATTTCAAATGGGATCGATCATTGGATATAGGAATCATATGCACCAATGTAAGTGAGAATTGCATCATCATCTTGACATTAGATAGTGTTAATAGTGGGATAATCAACATCAATTATTTTAGGATGAATGAGAGGAAGGGACCTTGTTTCCTTACCCTGATGATAGGTGAGAGGCCCCAAATGGATGGCATTTATTGGAAAAAAAAATAGGAGGTATAGATACCTCTAATTTGGTAGGTGATGGTGGAGAAGAAGGTGGAGAAGGAGAGACTAATTCTTTGATAGTTATTTCATGGGAGGTTTTAGTGAGTTTATTTGGTTCATCATATCCCACCCCATGCATGTTTTTGGCATTTTCAATGGTGTTATTAGTAGGATATTTAGTAGGAGTATGGACACCTTTTTCATTATGACCCAAACTAAATCCTTTCAAAGCACACCTATAGATAGGTTTGAGAGAATCTAGGGTTACTCAAGAAAGAGAAGTCATAGGTAAATGGTGGTGATGAAGAAGATAAATTACTGACATCGGGAGCATGATCAATTCCCCTATATGTGAAATTAGTATGAAGGTTAGGGGGGCCATAAGGGATGACCATCCCACTATGGGGATCATAATTTGGGTGCATGTGAAGCCTTCCATACTTTTGTGGAGTGTATAACACGTTGAGCATCAAAAAGTGATATTCACCGAGTGACAAATGTTGAAAGGTCTCCTCCATGGGATCTTTGTCAAGAATTTTTGTTGCTTATATCTGTATAACCATGAAAGTGGAGCTTGTGGAAGCTTTAGAAGCATCATGTAAGGAAGAGGATATTTTAAATGGGATGAGAACATCATTGGGACTATAGGTCATGTTATATATTTTGAATGGAGGTGGGTCAGTAGATATAACATGCACTTGTCCATCATGTTCAAACTTAACACAGTGGTGAAAATTTGAGGGTACACATGCCATAACAAGTATCCAAGGTTGTCCAAGTAGTATGTTATATTATAACTTTCCTTCCATAACATAGAAGAGCTAAAGAATTATGTGATGACATACACGAATATGTAAGACAATAGTGCCCACCATAGTAGCTATGATATTGTTAAAAGAATAGAGTACCACATCAATTTGAGACATGTAATTTTTGGAAAGGGCTAGCTATTTATAGGCATGGGTGGAAAAAATATTAATATTAGCTCCCCCATTGATCATAAATCTCTTGATATGAGTTCGATGAATATATTTAGTAATAAAAAGGGTAAAATCTTGATCTTTAGGGTGTTGAAGTGGAATTTTTGAATCATTAAAAGAAATCAAAGAGATGGAATTAAGAGAGCTGACCAAAGCTGTAAGGGGTTGGGGATCATCTGATTATACCTCAATCTCTTTTAAAGAAGTAATCAAATCTTGACAGTGTTGGGATGAGTTTTGGATTAACTCATATAAAGACATTTTCACAAGATTTTGGTGAAGCTATTTCACCATTGAGCTTTGAATAACATCTGAAGATGTTGTTTTAGGAATAGCCAAGATGGAAATCTTAAGATTAGTAGGGGGAGTGCATTTGGTGAAGGGATGGGTCCAAGGAGGTGTGACCTTTTCCTTAGCTTTATCTTTTTGGTTTTATGATCGTGTGGCTGATGAGCTCATAATATGGCTCATTATTAACATGTTATTCCCCTTAATTCATCTCTCTAAGGATATTATCTTAAGCAAATCTTAGATTGTTAGATAGCTATTACATCAAAAATAGATATTTGTCTTGTTTATATTGAACAAAAGAATAAGCCTTTACTTTGTCATTAATGTCTAATACATAGCATTTTTTAGTGATTTTTGTTGTAAAAAATGCTCAGTAAAAAGACAGGCAATGTAAACTGAACATGTAATTTTGATCTTCATCCAACAAAACTAGAGGCTCTGTAGGCTAAGTTCTATAGACTCTGAAAGCTCATTTCTATGGACACTACAAGCTTATTTCTACATAATCTGTAGGCTTGTTTCTATGGACTCTATAGGCTTGATTTTATAGACTCCATAGGTTCATTCCTACCGACTCTACAAGGTTAATTCCAAGAATTTTGTAAGGATAAAAATAAAAATGGGGAAGCTAGTGGCCAGATAGGTTAAGTGAGAATCACTTTAGCTAGAATTAGATAAGGAAAATAACCACCTACTATTTTATAAGATTTTCTTTTGATAAAGTTGTAAATATATTTAATCTTAAGACTATTATAAGATAGGATATCTATTTTATTGGAATAATTAGATCTCTTGGAAATCCAATCTCCTATCTTTGGATGAGTGGATCAACCAAGGAATCATATTCCTTTGCATCCTATTTTGAGTTGATTATATTAGTATAAAATGTAAGATTTTCATATATTATAGATATTAGATATTAGCTGATAGAGAGTAGATAATAGAGGAAAAGATTTGTACAAGCATGTTACAGGTTTTAGATAGATTGTAATCATTTCAATTTTACGTATTAATACTTCAATTTTCAGCACTGATTAATCTTTATTCCTGAGTGTGAGAGCAGCAAGGGCCCACTCTCCTTGGAACCAAGAATTATGTGCGGTATTTATGTTATGTTTTACTAATTCATTTTTATAATTAGTTAGAATCTTGTTACTCATAAAAATATCAAAATAAATTCATACTTAAAAAAAAGGATTTTCTTATTTCAAAGTTATTTCCTTCTAAGTAATGTGTGTTTTCATTTATAGCAAACATGTGAAACAAATTTTCTTTTTTTAGTAAAGAAGTGTGATTTTATTTTCCATGCAAGCGTAAATAGGAGTGTGATCTATTACTTTCAACAAAAGAGTGGATTGATTTTATTTCTTCCTTTTCAGTAAAAGAGTGAATCACGTAGTTTAGGACACATTTCTTTCTCTAGTCAAAGTTAGAATAGGATAATCAAACACCCCCACAAGCAACCTTCTAGATCTACCATCCCATACCTTACTGCAAACAACTTTGGACACCATCCCTAGTTGATAAGACATCACTTGAATATTGATTAAATGAGGAGTTAAATGACACTCATCATTTTTGGCACCATTTTCGAGGAATATAAGGTGTTAGTAAGGTAATAATTATTGGTCTAGAGTGAAAAATAGAAAATATTGTAAAAACCCATAAAATCATATAAAAATTCAATAAATTGATGTACCATCCTAGAGATTCTAAAGGATGATTTATCCCAAAGTTTCCACTAAGAACACAAGTGGACACTCCTTCAACATCTTTGAGTAGTGAACCAAAATATACAAGTGAAACCTATTTGCAAGAATCTTCTGAAACTTGGATAGAAACTAGGCCATTGCCACAAGCAAGCCCCATAGGACAAATTCCTCTAGATCTGTCTCTTGTAAGAAGACACTATTTAAAAGTTGCCAAGGATTTAGAAGAAGCATTTCAAAAATCTATAACTGAAGAAAATTTTAAACAACCCATAACTAATACCACAAAAATTCAATGCAAAGATCATCATGATTTTGAAACATCATCAAAGGAAGAAATGGCTCTCTAACAAAATCAACAACTTGCACAACTAGGAAATGCTTTATTTTTTCCTATTATTGCAGATCCTAATGATCAAATCCCCATGAAAAATATTTCACTAGCTAATTTTCCAAAATTTTGGGGAATACCTATAGAAGATCCTAATCAATTCTTGTTTAAGTTTAAGGTGCTATGTCAAACCTATGATTACACAACAGATGGATAGAAATTAAAAATATTTCCCTCTACACTTAAAGATGTAGCTATGAGATGGTTCATGGGTTTACCTGGTGATTCTATTAGAACATGGGAAGACATGGAAATATAATTCTTGAACAAATACCAAGATTACTATTGAGTGTCATAAAGAAAAGAGGATTTCTTCAAAATCAAATACAATGAGGATGAATATTTAGAGGATTATTGGATAGATTCATGTTCACTCATAAAAGAAGCAATTATCCACTCACTGAAGATGTTCAAAAATTGGTTTTCTTGAAAGGGTTAGATGAAGACACTAGAGATACCTTAAATTTGATGAGTAGAGGAGATATAAATAAGTTGTATTTTGATTAGATTTTTTAGCTTTGTACTAACTACTCTCGAAAGAAACCTAGAATTAGGAAAGGAAGATTTAGGAAATCTAATGAAGTGGGTAAGTTAATGGAAGAATTTGCTAATCTAAAGACAGATATCCTAGTTACACTAAATAGTACCTTAGATGGACTTTAAGCTAAGTCAAATGCAATAGAACCTTTATCAATCTACTATCCTAAGTGTAGACAAAAACACACCCTTAGAGACTATCCACTAGATAGAACCAATGTTTCATCATGTGGGATCTGTGATGCAATAGATCATGATACCAAACATTGCACCCTTTTGCCTATTTTAAAGAATCAAATGAAAACACAAGTTTATTCCACTAAATAAATAAATAAATAATATTTATAGACAAAACTTTGTCCCACAAAACTAGGCTCAAGGATAGTTTAATGTAAGTAATCCAGTTAATCCATGGATGGTACCATGGAATGTTTTAGTTCCTTTACCATTTTGGAATCAACCACAAATTCCATCAATTCAAAATCTATGGGCAGGACAAGATTGGATGCCAACACGCTCATGTATGGTGCCATAGCCACAACAACAATGGGTACCACAACAACAATGGATGTCTCAACCATATCAACAATGGAATTAGTAGTGGAACTCATAGACACAATATACCCAACCAAGAAGACCACTTCAATAACAAACTATTATGCCACCCCTAGTTATTTATCAATAAGGACAAATCAATCAACCCTTAATGCCTACACAACTAATATCAAATTCAAAAAATAAACAATCAGCACCTATTTATGTTAATGAACTGGAAGATACAATCAATGTTGGATTTATTAAGTGTTTAGACATATATTTGAGATCAGGGAAAACTATAAAAAAAACCTCCAATTCTCATTTCTAAGATACCTGATGAAAAAAAAAAGATATAATTATCTCAATTAAACACTAGAGAGGTTGAAATCAAAATAAGCCCTGAAGTAAACAAAGAAAAAACTACTACCCTAGTAGTTCCTTTGCTAGAAAGATTAAGAGAAATTGGTATTAAACCAGAATCAAACTTGGTCTAGGAGTTGAAAAAGATCAATATTAAGGTACCCCTTCTACAAGCTATTAGGGTTATACCTGAATTAAATAAGATAATCAAAAACCTTTGTATCAAGACACCTGGGAGGAAAGTAAAATATCCTAGAACCATTCATGTTGATGGAAAAGTTGTTGATTTATTAACATGAAAACTATTAGTTTCAAAATATGCATATTCGGGAAGCCCAATGATCATAGTTACAATCAAAGGTAGAGAAATTCCTAACATCTTGGTAGATTTGGGAGTAGAAATCAATGCTATGACAATTGATACTCTCCATTCATTATCTCTTATGAGAATGCAACCTAAAACTACCATTCTTCAAATGGTAAACTAGTATGTAACAAAACTAGAAAAGACTATAGAAAATGTTGAAGTACTAATAGAATCTTAGGAGTATCCAATAGATTTCATGGTTTTGCAACCCAAAACAAAGAATCTAGGATATCCCATAATCCTAGGTAGACCATGGTTGGCTATTGTAGTAGTATTGATTGATTGTAGGTTAGGAGACATGACCGTTTATAATGGAATAATATCCAAATGCGTCTCTTTGTATCCTCCTAAAAAACCATCAATAAATTGTATACAATAATTTTGGGTGGATGAATCAGATAACATATTAAACAACATTTCCTCATTAGCTATGATCAAAGTTACAAAACACTTGGAAGAATTGAATGGAGACATATACCTAGAATCTATGGACTCTGCCAATCTAAAATCTGTGGACTCTACCAGTCTAAAAGCTATGGACTCTACCAGTCTAAAAACTAAAGACTGCCTTAGTTCAAGATTCTTGGGTCAAATATAATATTTTGAAACCTCCAATTCTACTTCTTCTATTGTTTTTTTACCATATGACCATGGATTGATTCAAGAAAGTGTGGGAAAATTAGTAAAACAATAGCAAAATTATTTCTTAGATGCATTTCATTGTTCTTTAGTAAGACTGATTCCTCTTAGAAAAGAGTTTGTTGATAATATAACTATGCTTCATAAGCTACTTCCTCATCCATGTCTTCTAAACTCATTAATTAGTGAGTTTAAGCAAATAGAATCCAACTACCCATGTATAAAACCAATCATGGTATTACATGGAAAGATTTTGAACATCAATAGTTGTTTAACAAATGAAGAGGAAGATCAACTCTTTGAAGTAATGGAAAGACATACCAATGCTTTTGTTTGGGATTATACTAACATAAAGGGAATTCACCCTAGCATATGCACTAATCACATTTACACATAATCTATCAAACTATTTAGACAACCACAAAGAAGAATAAATCTAGCATTAAAGGAAATCGTCAAAATAAAAATCCAAAAGTTGTTGGAAGCTAGGTTTATTTACCCCATCTTAGACAATTAGTGGGTTTCACCTCTAGCAATTATGCCCAAGAAAAATGGAAAATTATGGTTATGTGTAGATTATAGATAATTGAACAAAGAAACACTCAGAGATTACTTTCCTTTATCTCTCATTGATCAAGTTCTTGACAACTTGACAGGGAAGAGATTTTTTTCTTTTCTAGATGGGTTTAATGGGTATAACCAGATGGTAGAAGCTAAAGATCAAGATAAAACCACATTAACCTACTCTTGAGGAACTTTTTCTTATTGAGTACTTCTATTTGGACTCTATAATGCTCTATCAACCTTCCAAAGAGCAATTCTATAAATATTCTCTAACCTTACAAATGATTGTGTTGAAGTATATATGGATGACTTTACCATTTATAGTGAAACTTATGAAGAGGCTCTTACCAATTTAGAAAGAGTATTGATTAGATGTAAGGAACACCAATTATCTTTGAGCCATGAGAAATGTTTATTGATGATGGATGAAGGAATAGTCTTGGGACACCATATTTCTACAAAAGGCATTCAAGTAGATCCAAAGAAAGTCAAAATAATCTCCAATTTACCCATTCCGCAAACACAAATTGAAATTAAGAGTTTTTTGGGACATGTTGGTTACTACAGATGCTTCATAGATAATTTTAGCTAAATATCTGCCTCTATGTTTTCTTTGCTTACAAAAGATAGTACATTTGAATGAATTGATAGTTTAGTAGGCCTTTGAGACCATTAAAGCTAAACTTGTTACCGCTCCAATATTGAGAGGAACATATTAGACCAAGTCATTCCATATATACATAGATGTTTCCAAGACAACACTAGGATTAGTCCTTGAATAAAAAGATGAAGAGGGAAACATGTATGCTATATATTCTATTAAAAAAAATATGACACCTGATGAGAGAAATTACACCAAAATTGAGAGGGAATTCTTAGTTGTAATCTATGCAATTAACAAATTTAGACACTATATAATATACTACAAGGTATTTGTCTATATAAACCATTAAACTATTAGATATCTTACCAATAAACCAATTTTGGGAGGTAAGATTAATAGATGGTTGTTGCTCTTATAATAATTTAATGTTACTATTATAGACAAACTAGGAAAGTCTAATGTGGTGGCTGATTTCTTGTCAAGAATAAACACTATAGGTGAAGAAGAACTAGTGGAAGATAACTTTCCAGATGAAAAACTATTTTCTATTTCACCAAAATCTCTGTGGTTTGCTGATATAGCTAATTACCTCACCACAGGGAAGTTTCCTCTACACTTTTCACAAAAAGAAAAAGAAACATTTAATCAAAGAAAGCTCTTCTTTCAAATGTATTAATGGAATATTATTTAAACTTGAACCTAACCATGTCTTTCATAGGTGTGTGACAAATGATGAAGCTTATGATATCATCATATCTTATCATGATGAACTAGGAGGAGGTCATTACTCAGCTTAAAGAATCATACATAAAATCTTGGGAGCAAGATACTATTGGCCTCACCTTCATCAGCAAGTGAAAAGATATGTTAGACAGTGTGATGCTTGTCAGAGAATTAGACAACCTACTCTTTCAATAGAGATGCCTCTACACCCTCATCCTCAATTTATTTTAGAATCATTTAAGAAATGGGGAATTGATTTTATAGGTCTAGTGGATCCTCCTTCCAGAGGAAGAGAATATCTCTTAGTATGTACAGACTATCTGACCAAGTGGATAGAAGTAGAAGCATTAACTCATGAAAGAGAAGAGATGGTAGCTGATTTCTTATAGTTTAAAATCATGCAAAGATTTGGCACTCCAAGAGAGATAGTCTAAAATCAAGGACTGTAGTTCATGTCAAACATGATAAATCACTTCATGCAAGTGTATCAAACTTAGCATAAAAAACATCTCCATACCATTCATAGGCTAATGGGCAAGTTGAAGTCACCAATAGAGAACTAGAAACCATTTTAACTAAGGTTGTTAATTCCAATAGAAAGGATTGGGCAGATAAGGTACTAGAATATGTTTGGGCCTATAATATTACTTGGAAAACAATAACTAGACTTCCACCTTATGAATTGGTTTATGGTAAGAATATTTTATTCTCTATTTAATTTGAATTAAAAACTTTAAAAATAGTTGTAGAAGTAGAAATTGAATTAAAATAAATATAGAAAGAAAGACTCCTATAGCTTAATCAACTTGAATAAATGATGATGGAAGCACTACAAATAAATGAATTGGTACAACATCAAAAAAAAGTATAGCATGATCCATAAATCAAGTAACGAAAGTTTCAGAAAGGATATTGGGCACTGTTATTTGATTCCAAATTTCAACAATTCAAAGGAAAACTACAAACAAGATGGTTGGGACCTTATCAGATTGAGGAGGTCTATAAAAATGGTTTTGTTAAGATAATACCTATTGATGATAGTAGAAGAGCTCTGTTAGTCAATAGACATAGATTGAAGCTCTATCAGAAACTTCTCAATAAAGAATAATTTATTCAAAAGGTAAAGGATCAAGTAGATATTCTGGAAAACTTTGCTTCTTCTAGTGAACATGATCCTTGATAATCCTATAGTCTAGTAAAAAAAATCATCAATAGTGAAAATCCTTCCAGGGATGCTATTGACAATGCATGCCTAAAAAACCAACTTGCTAGCTAGCTATGCATTGTAAAAAGGGCTTTGGCTAAAAAACTAGAAATATCTAGACAAAGGGTTGTGTGTGTGTGTGTGTGTGTGTGTGTGTGTGTGTGTGTGTAAAATCTCATCATGACACTATGATTGGTCATCTCCATGCAATAAACTAATCCATGCAAACTTATTTTTGTAGGACACATGGTGAGTAAAGGATAACGTCTAAGGTTAAAGTAAGTAAGGCATATTTTATTTATCTATGTTTAGTTAACTAATTATCTTTGATTTAATTAAGACTTATTCTATGGAGATGATCCAAATTTGAATCTTCCAAAATGGAATGACATGACACATGCCATAATGAAAAAACAAGCATGCAACCAAGCCACAAAAGGTGTATGGATAAGTGTGCATCTTTGATATAATCAATTGTGTCATCAAGTATCATAATGATGGGATGTCATAAAAAGGGGTTTTAAATGAAGTAATGAATCATTGTCACCATCAATGTGACATATCATCATTTTGCATAACTTATATTAATGAGACAAAATGGTTGGCAAACTTCGTATAAATGTGCGGTGCCTAATTGTATCAAATCATCATATCAAACTATGAACTCATGTAGCTATAACATTTTATGTGAACCATTTCATTTCTATAGACTTCAATAGAAGCTAGTCTACAGATCCTTCATGATTGTCACCTATAAATCCTCAGTGACTATTGCTTACCAATTTTGAAAAAATACTCGTCTACACCTCAATCAAAGTTAAAATAATAGAGTTGATTGTAAATCCACATAAAAATGGGATAGAATACAAGATTAGAGCTGAAGGATCCAGCAAAGGTTCATAAAGACAAAGCTTCTATGGTAGTGTTTAGAGCCAATGGTTGGCTACCTTTCATTGAAAAGTTCTAAGGTTTTGATGAAATAATGCTAAGTGAATTCATCACTAATCTCACCCCTGAATTTTTAATTGTGAAAAGTATTGTTATTCCTATTACAACTCAAGTTATAAGCCAAATTATACAAGTTCCAGAAGAAGGAATGAGAGCTACAGATAGAATTTCATTTAGTGATCTAATTAGTTAGTTTAATGGTAATGAGTAGACTAGGACTTCATGTCTAGTATATTCTAAGGAAAAATCAAAAGGTATTAATAGAAATTCAATTCCTAAACCCTAGAAATTTGTTGCCAAGTTGGTACTCAAGTATATCATTTTTGAAGGGCAACACGGTCTTTTAAGGGGAGATGTCATGAAAATATTAATACATCTTAAGCATGGGAGACAAAACTCTTAGTACAAAATTAATATCTCATCCTTCTTATATGGTACTCTGTAAGTTATGTCTATAACCCCTAATGTTGCTTGTAGGCATCATGGCCTTATTCCTTTCATTATCCAACATCACTTCCTTCAGCAAGAACAAGAGGTCTAGGAAGAATTTCAGAATAGTATAGCACAACAAATTCTATATTTGCCTACACAAAAAACCCCAAATTCACCATAGGAATGCTCATCTCCACTCATTATTGGTGCAAAAATTAGATATAACATCTGCAAATCATGCAATAGAAGTTCATAGATTGGAGGAAATAATAAAGGAACATGAAAGTGAACAAATAGATCTTTGGATATATATAGAAAGTATAAAAAAGTAAAATGATAGATTACAGAGTTTGGTAAACTCTTCCAAAGCACCTGATATTGCACCTCCTCCTCCTAAGGTATTTTCTGACCATGGTTGTTAAATAAGTGATCTAGGTATTCCTCCCTTACAAATACTACATCAAATTGAAGAAGAATATTATGTATTTAAATAGAAAAACAAAGATGAAACTTCTTCAAATAAACTCTTGGAAAATGAAAAGAAAGAATTGGAAACTAAAGTCCAAGATTTAGAAGAAAATTTGCAGGATGCATGCAAATTAGGGGAAACTCTTTAGCATGTAGGAATCATTCTGCTACATATAGTTTTTTTTATTTGAACAATTTTACAAATGGCAACTTTTATATATTTCTTGTCATCTTCCTTACAAAATTTTTTAGCCAACAACATTTTTGAAAATTTTCTATAGTGCTGAACCTGATTAGCAGGATTTGCTTTGTGAATTTTATTTTCATGATTTGATTCTAGGAGACCATGAGCACAATAAATTTTTGATAAACCTTCATGTGGGAGAAGTTAAACTAGGGGCATTACATTCTACATTCAAAAATCAAATAGCATGGAAAATCATATTTGAGGACTATACAAATCATGTTAAGACTATAGGATTGTGTGTCCGACCAACCTTTCCTATTTTTAGATTGATCAAATAGAATTTTAAATATGATTTGTTAAATGATGAGGTTAAAATTCATTATTTATAGGCTCTATATGATTGTGTTATTTATTTTGATTTGTTTTCAAGATAGAGTATTGATTTAGTGGTGGCTACAGGTGTAAATAGATGGGACCAAGTTTTAGTGCCTCTTAAAAGACAAGAGGTCATGTCCCTAAATAACTTAAGATGGAGTATGAGGAGAGCATCCTTAATTTTGGAAATCTTAATAGAGTTAATAAACTCTGGAGGAGAGAAAAAATGGATTGGCATGAGATATAGACCCCCTTTACTGATCATACCTATTTCAAGATGGTAGAATTGGGCTCCACAATCAGAAGAGCAATTCAATATATAGAAGCAAATGATTCAAGCACATTAGGGATTTACTAGAGATTTAAACAAATATATAATAGATGAATTTGATAAATATGATTTGACTCAGAGTGTGGAAAGTAGAAGCCAGTGCTATGAATGCCAATAAATGTTTGCATTTGGGACTTACAAAAGGTAAATCTTGGTGGAGATGATGAGCTCAGAATATGGCTCATTATTGACATGTTATTTCCCTCAATTAATCTCTCTAAGGATATTATCTTATGCAAATATTAGATTGTTAGATAGCTATTACATGGAAAATAGATATTTGTCTTGTTTATATTGAACCAAAGACTAAGCCTTTACTTTGTCATTAATGTCTAATACATAGCATGTTTTAGTGATTTTTGTTATGAAAAATGCTCAAGAAAAAGACACAAGAAATTTCAAGTGAATGTGTAATTTTATCTTCATCTAGCAAAACTATGGACTCTACAGGGTTGGTTCTACAGACTCTGCAAGCTCATTTCTATGGACTCTGTAGGCTTGTTTCTATGAAATCTATAGGCTTGTTTCTATAGACTTTGTAGGCTTGCTTTTATGGACTCTATAGGTTTGTTTCTACTGACTCTACAAGGTCAATTTTGAGATTTATGTAAGGACAAAGCTACAAATGGGGAAGTTGATGGCCAGATAGGATAAGTGAGAATCATTTCAGCTAGAATCAAATAAGAAATAACCACTTACTATTTTGTAGGATTTGCTTTTGATAAAGTTGTAAATATATTTGATCTTAAGAATATTATAGGATAGGATATCTATTTTATAAGAGTAATTATATCTCTTGTAAATCCAATCTCCTATCTTTGGATGAGTGGATCGACCAAGGAATCCTATTCCTTTTCATTCTATTTTGAGTTGATTATATTAGTATAAAATGTAAGATTTTCATATATTATAGATATTAGATATCAGATGATAGAGATCAAATAATAGAAGAAAAGATTTGTACAAGCATATTATAGGTTTCAGATATATTGTAATCATTTCAATTTTAATAATTAATACTTTAGTTTCTAGCACTGATTAATCTTTATTCTTGAGTCTGAGAGGAGCAAGGGCCCACTCTCCTTGGAACTAGGAACTATGTATGGTATTTATGTTATGTTTTACCAATTCATTATTATAATTAATTAGAATCTTGTTACTCATAAAAACATCAAAATAAATTCATAGTTTTAAAAAAAAACATTTTCTTATTTCAAAGTTATTTCCTTCTAAGAAATGTGTGTTTTTATTTACAGAAAATGTGTGAAACAAATTTTCTTTTGTTAGTAAAGAAGTTTGATTTTATTTTCCATGCAAGCATAAATAGGAGTGTGATCTTTTACTTTCATCAAAAGAGTAGATTGATTTGATTTATTCCTTTTTAGCAAAAGAGTGAATCACATAGTTTAGGACACATTTCTTTCTCTAGTCAAAGTTAGAATAAGACAATTAAACACCCCCACAAGTAGTCTTCTAGATCTACCATCCCATACCTTACTACAAATATCTTTGGACACTAGCTCTAGTTGATAAGACATCAATTGAATATTGATTAAATGAGGAGTTAAATGACACTCGTCAGTGGCCACATTAGCTGTGTTGATTTGAAAATTTGGTGATGGAGGTGGTAAAGGGTTACAATGACATCTTTGGGTTTAAATTTAGGTGGAATGGTAGGAGGCACTGTAGATGCCAAAAGTGGAATAATAGAAAGGTTAATGGTAGTGTCATTGAAGAGAGTGTAAACATCAAAGTGTTGCTAAATAACTATTGTGAGGGATTTACAATTCTCAGTATTGTGTCCAAGTGAATGATGATATAAACACACTTGTGTATCATCAAACCAAGATGAATTCATTCCAAGAGGACTATCAGGCTTAATGGGAGGAATATTTATTATCAAATATTGCATTAACTAATGTAATAAAAAGCTTTGAGAGCCTACAAGTGGACTTGAAATTGTTATGCTAATAAGAGTGGACACCTTTTATTTCAGTGTTGGAAAGGTAATTTTATGTGGTGCCTTGTCTAGAGAGGGTAGAGTTATGTGTTTTTCTATCACTTTCCTAGTTTCAAATGTGAGAGGCCCACTAGATGGAAAAGGCAAGAGTGGAGGTAGTTTAACCTTTCATTTGGCTTAGTTAGGTGATACTCTAACTAAAGTAGAGGGGTGTGGCCCCAAAATAGATGGTATAGTTGAGGGTTGAGGAAATGATCAATGAGATCTAGGAGACTTAATGTTCTTCTATATTTTAGGTTGAAAAACTCCAACTTGTGGTTGAAGAGTTAAATCTAATTTCACCTGTAGATGAATTAAATTAGAAACAAGGCATACACCTAAGGGCTTAATCTACTTTAATGTAATATATTCCTATGAGGGTGAGGGTTCTGACATAGATGGTTGAAATTTAGTTGATTTTAGTGAACAATCTCTAGCTTTGTCAAATACCTTAGGCTAACGGGTAGTAAGGAGATTGGTAGTAAAGGTCAACATTTGTTGTGTTGGATATAGAGTTTTAAGCTAGTCGTAAAATGATGCATGGTTAATATTCAGGGAGTCAAGAAATTATAGATTTTTTACTAAACATGAGAAGGGTTTTGATGAATTTGGCATAGGCCTTACAGTTGTGTCCTTAGAAATCTATGGTGTTTGGGAAAGATGGAAATTATTTGTCTCTATTACTTCAAGCCAAAGATGAGAAAGAATTGTAATGGGGTCCTCTTTGATTGAGATGGGAGAAGATACTTGATCTTCCATGGGTGGAGGAGAGGTAGGCAAAGTAGGTTCCTCAAGAGGGTAAAGCATAGGTATTATGGCTCCCTCAACATGTGGGTGAGGCATGGATAAAGTATGATCCTCTATAGGTAAAATAATTATTAATAGTGTTGCAATTAAAATAGGCACGTAGGTCTCTCATCTATTATGGGCATAGATTACATGAACTCTTATAGGTGTAAAGGTGAATTAGGTGGGGTACCACTCTCTATAGGTGGAGGAGAAGTAGATGAAGAAAGTTCCTCAAGAGGGTATAATGTAGGAATGATGTCCCCCTCAACATGTGGTTGAGGAACAAGTAGGGTGTGGTCTTCAAGCAGTAAGAGGATAGGTAATATTAGTACAAAATTTGGATTATAGGTGGAAAAAAGAGTGGTAAAGGAGACTCTTCTTCTCGAGGGAGTGGAATGAGTGAAATAGGCTCTTTTACCTAAGGAGGAAGGATAAGAAAAATAGATGCCACTGAATGTGGGGGAGGATTCGATGAAATGTATGTCTCCTGTTAAGAGGAAGGTTGAACTAAATGTAAAGGAAAGACCATATTAACTGTATGGATATTATGATCACCTAATTTAGTTGTGGACTGAATAATATTTTGATTTAGTGAATGGTTAGGAAAAGGGTGTTTGAACACATCCATACTTTTATTGGGAGGTAAATTAGGATTATCCAAGATGAGATCTCCTCTATCAAGCATATCTTGAATAATTTTATTGAGTGTCTTACAATTATTAGAGTTGTGGCCTTTAACTCCATGGTAACCACAAAAACTATCTTCTTTATACTAGGTTGGGATAGGATGGGAAGGGTTTAACTATATAGGAGGTTTAATTTGAGGAAGGGTTAAGACACCTTGTTTCAATAGTTTATCCAAGATGGTTGTACATGATTCCTCAATAGGAGTGTATTGTCTTAATTTATATCATTGTTGGAATTGCTTGGTCAAATTTTTAAAAGTCAAAGAATTTTATTGGTTTTTGGTTGTAAAAGAGGATAACTTAATGACCACCACATTGGAAGAGCATTTATCCTTTTGGTTAGAGGGATAAGTGTTAGAGGATTCATTTGAATTGGTATTGGGATTCTTAATGTGCATCTTGACTTTGCCTTCATCTATAGTGCAAACCTCAAGTTTCTATGCCATTGTAAAAGCTTCATCAAATGTGAAAAAAGTTTGTACCTAAAGTGTGGATGAGATGTGATTAACACATTCCCTTGAGAAGAGGTTAATAATCTCAAATTAGGGTAAGGAGAAGGAGAGTTGATTGATCAAACTTATCCAATGAGTGACAAAATGTACAATAGACTCATCATCAAATTGTCTGACAGAATAAAGGTATGTTATAGAAACCTTCTTATAAATGTTAATAGAGAAATAGTCTAGGAATTTTTTTTTCAAGTTGGGTAAATGAGAAAAGGGAATTTTGAGGAATAGAGCTATACCAATCTAAATTAGCACCTGAAAGAGACATAGGGAAAGTGTGAAGTAGTAACACATCATCATGTCTTATTAAATAACAAGCATGTATAAATGATTGCAAGTGTTATCATGGGTCCTCTTTACTCTAGAAATGAGTAAATTTAGGGAGCTCCCATTGGACTGGATAAGGGAGAATAGGCACATAAGGATGGATTAGATCATTGCATATCTGATCATAAGATAATAAATTCTTTGAACCAGAAATGAATGTCTCTAGATTAGACATCTTGTCCATTGGCATCTTAAAGAGGTCTGGAGGGGAATTAGTTTGGGGGATACCTCCTAACTTATAAATAAGTTGATAGGAATTAGAGGGAGTGTATGGCATAGATTTTTGAGGTTGTGTTGGGGAAACATAAAGATAATGAGTCCTAATCTAAGGTGAAAAAATAAAAGGGACTTGTCCCATTGGGTTGGAGACTATGCCTTGGTTGGTTGTTGTTACTTCAGGTTGGATTATTAGCATGGTTAGATTAGATGAAAGGTGAGTCATAAATCATGTAATTATAGGCACATGGATAGATGGAATAGGTACCACTAAATTATGAAATGGGGTGTGACTTGGCTAAACTCGTTGTGGTTGTGAAAGTAAGGAAGTTACACCAAGGTTTAGGTGGGATTGGGCAGTTGAAGATGCTAAATTTTGAACATTGTTTATATTTGGGTTACTCATCAAAGTGTTGGTTTGGGTAACCATGGGGGAAATAGTGGAGGAAACTAAAATTGAGGTTGTCTCCATTAAAGAGGTTGGCATACCATAGATTGGGTCACTCAAATAAATATGGGTTTGGCTCATAGCAAGGTAATGTTGAAGGTTGCCACATTGCAATCAAAAAATTTATCAAAATCTTGATCTCCCTCAAGCACAATGGTAATTTGGTTAGGGTTAGGAGTATGCTTTGTATCTGAAGTATGCTCCATGATAGAATTAGAAGTGAGAGGGGAAGGTGGAAGTGGTTACCAACTTGCATAATCAATAAGAACTTTGGCTTGAGCTCATGTCAATACCATGTAAGAGGAGGTTTAAATAGTCTTGCTACCCTGTATTTGAAAAAAATAAAGAAAAACTAGGTTTGAGTGTAGGTAAATGGGTTATTTAGCTTGTTATTTTGAGAAAATGAAATAACACAATCACCAACGTCAATAGGGGAGTGACTGATATTGATAGGAAAAATTCATTGATGTCAATGGAATAATCGATGTTGGTAGGTAAATTCTACTGATAGTGATAGGGTTAACTAATGTTGATCACTATGAAATTTTAGGAAATAGAAAATCTGATGTTTTAAGAAATCAAAGGTTGAAAATAGGTAAAATAATGGATGTAAAAGGTCTATGTAAGAAGGAATAACACTCAAAAAACCTAAAATAATAGGTTATACAAACTAAGTTTTTATAAATGGTTTTGATTTTATGAATCAATAAAAAAGCATCCTTACCAACTCAAAAATATAGAAGGAAATTAAAAAGCAGAAAAAGAAAATTCAGCCAATAACTATTAAGTCCTAGAGATTAATTTTTTTAATCTCGTGTTAGCTTATGACTTAATCAAATAGTGAGAAGATAATTTGGTTATTGAAGGTACTATAAATCAATATATAGCTGGTTTTAGATAAGTTTTAGTGCTCAAGAGGAAATATATGTTAGACCAAGTATGTGGCTTGTTATAGGAGCTTGATCTCCACACTTCATAAACCTTGAGTTGAGCCAAACCACTTAGCCAAAATATACCTTCTGTCTAAAGATTATACTCTGCCAAAGAATAGAGTGAGTTCTCCCCTTGGTGGTGAAATCCAAGTAGGATAGCTAGGTAGGGTAAGGTGATCCACTAGGTGATGAAATCTTGATGGGCATTTTCTCAGGTGAGTTTAGATACTTGTTTATTTGAATGTGATTTGGTTGTGTAACATAAGTTTACTAAAATTTATTCAAAATACTTATAATTAACTAGGTGAGTTAATATGCAACAAGCAAACTATGAAATTTAGTAATTTTTAAACCCAAATCTAAAATGTTTAGATTCAAATGAAAATAGAGAGGAAATAGGAATAGAGTATGAATTTCACTATCCTAATGTGCATGCAAGAGGAAGTAAAGAAAATATTGTTTTTTTTAAAACAAAATGACAAATTGCTTTTAGATGCAAGGAGAAAATTTTAGTTTAATGCCTTTTAAATAGAGAATAAGATATTGAACTTTTTCATTTTTAGGAGAAAAGAGAAGGATGAAGTGCAAGAAATTAAATTTTCACTATAATGCACCTATATGAATGTTTAAACAAGAAATGAACCTAAGGAAAACTTTAGGGTCCCACTGGGAATGCCATAAATGTTTCACTAAATTTCATATATTTTAAGTCTAAAGGAAAATAAAAAGAAGAATGGGGATAAGTGATTATAATGAACCTAGATTTAGTTTGTGTGTCGTATCCAGACTTTGTGATCACTCATCTTTGGTTGGGGAGGACTACCTACAATAAGAAATCACTACCACAAGATGTTTGTTAGCAGATAAATGAGTGGGATACCAAGTTGTGCACTTGCTATAGGAAGTGTAAAACTTCCCTAGAGATGACAATCCACTTTTGAGAGATAAAAGAATAATAAATAACTAAAATATAGGTAAAGAGAGAGTGAAAAAGAGATAATATTACTGTTATTTACAACCTATATGTAATAGAGAGTGACAGGGTGAAAGTGAGGTACTATGCTTATGTTTTAGATGTTGTATAGGTAGGCTTTGAAGAGGTTATGGAATCCATTGTCACTAACATCAATAGGGTAGTGACCAATATCAGTTATATTATTGAGGTTGGTAGTGAGGTGACCAATGTCAGTTAGGCTACCAAGGTCGATAGGGGTAATAATTTTTTGGGAGCTTACAAAAGGCTTTCCTAGTTCTAAGAAATGGTCTGGATCAGGCCAGGGAGGTTGGGAGAGTTATGAGAGGGAGATTATGGCTTGGTTAATTTTGGTCAGAGGTATGGTATATTAGGTTAAGGGGAAATGAGCAAGGAAGCTATGTAACTCCCTCATGGGGGTATGATCAGAAGTGCATAAAGCAATGCAGAGTAGATATAAAGAAATAGAAAAATAAATATTTAAATGACCTATAGTATCAATGATGTACTTAGTTGTAGTGTTCACTAAATGATAAGTTCTAGGTTGATGGTCCCTATCAGGGATTCCAAACCTAAATGTATGAATAGAGAGAACAAGTGGGTGTTTTTGGTCCTTAAGAGATTAGTTGCTGATTATGATTGACTTACTTAGGGTGATTATAAGTCTAGATGTGAAAAAATAGAATGTCGAGAGCCTAAATGAGAGTAAGAATATATTTTATTAATTTTTATTAACCTAAAGTACAATTTGGAGTTTGGATTATATTTATAATGTCATTGATCCCATCGACATCAGCCATGGGTTGACTGATGTCAGTGGGCCTAGAATAAGTAAACCTTACTATTTTTGGCCTATTTTCTTTTTATTGTTCATTCCAAGTGTGAAATATATTATAAAATGGTAAAACTAAGAGGTTATAAAGGAAGTAGTTGATTATGAATTTAGTTTGGAAGTGGCAATAATTCTTGGGTAGTTAGGATGAGGGGACCAAGTCTTGAGGTGACTCATCAGGGGAGAATTAGTCATAGGGTGAGGTAGCTAGGTAAGGTGGAAATAGGGGTTTTTAATTAAATTAATTAAGTATTTTAAATTAATTAAATGTGTGAGGGGTAAAATTGTAGGTTAGGGAGATTAATTTTTATTATTAAAATGGGCTAAAGGGGGGTTTTGACATAGGGAGTTATGCATGTGTGTGTGACATAATTTTGGTGTCTACAACTTCCTCTTTGTTTTTACCTAATTACTGGGAGAACTACATTAGCTTGAGTTCTTTTTGGACTATGTAGGTAGAACTCAGTTATTGAGTTTAACTCAGCCACATTCTATATTTTTTTCTCTCCTAAAATATCTTACTCCACTTTTCTACCTATCTCCTCACCACCTACCTCCATTCAACTTGTCAATCTCTTTTAACAACTTTTCTAGCTTTTTAGTGTCTTTTAACACAAATATTGACAACCTTTCTCATTATCCCCTCTCATCTTCCATAAATCCACCACCCGCTCTACTTATTTGATCTCCCCATCACCTTTCCTTATGCATGATTCACAAATCACTCCCCCACCCACTTTTCATGTTTTTTGTCCCTCTTTCCACTTCTTACCAACTATGCCCATTATCTCCTTTGACTTCTTTTACCATCCTCATCCTTTCCCCTTGCCCCTATAATATTATCATACCCTCTTCCTCACTCTCTTTTCCTCACCCATTCCACATCATCTTATTCCCTTGCACATCGATGGACACTTTTCCCTCCTTCTCTTCTTTAATACCACCTTCTTACTACCCTTCCATTGCTTCTAAACCACCTTCATTCCAATTCTTAGTTCTTGTTTTTCTCTTTTCCATATTTTCAATTTGGCATGCTTTTTATTTCTTCTAGCATCCCATTTTTTTCTTACATGTGTTAGCACTCTCTATCCATTTACCACTCTCCAAACCTTTTCCATTTTTTCCTCCATAACTAGAATTTATCTAGGTCTTTATCCTTTGAGAATCCTTCCATAATTTCCCTTTTCTTCTTATCAGTCCTATTATTTTTCACTTTGCATTCCACTTTTCCTCTTTCCATCTAGATACTCACTTGTCTTTTGCATCTATGTGAGTGTCTATTCTTTATATCCCTGTTTCAATTCTTCCTTTTCCTTCTTATCATCCCTAATTTTCATCCCTTATTTTCATCTCATTCCTTTTCATTATGTTCCCCTATTTATTCACTACCTCACCACTTTTTGTCTTGTCAATCTCTTCTAATCACCCATTCAGCTTGTCAATCTCTTATAACAAGCTAATTAACACATACATTATCTCTTCAATTGCTTATATACCCATCCTTTGCTTCCCCTCATTTTTCTTATCCCCTTTCCCATTTTTTGTCCTATTCTCATTTCCAACACCACCATCTAATTTGATTCATTGTTCCTCTCCTTGCCTATCTTCATACATGCTTACTTGGTCACACCATCACCTACTTTTTCACTCTCATATCATCCTTTTGGTGTCCTCATTTCACTCCTTTTTCCTCCTATTTCCTTTTCTCTCATGTGTTTCCTTATTTTTCATTATCATCACCAAACTATTTTCTATTTGGTCTCTTTTAGACCTCTTTTAATTCCTTTCATGCCATCCCATATTTCTCATCCTCCCCTTACCCTTCATGATTGCTACACTTCTTTCCCAATCCTTTTCAATTCTCTCATATGTCATTCTTTAGTGCATTCCTCAAACCCCCATATTTTACCTTTAATTTTTCTTCTCTTTTATCTATTTCATTTTATTTTTTTCATCTCCCATGATGACACTCCTTATTATTCTTGACCTTTTTTCCTCCTTCAGATCCATGTTTGGCTCCTTTCAATCCTTCTCCACCTTCATCTTTATCTATGATCTCATTATTTTCTCTACCTATCTCTTCATCCATCTCCTAGTCTGCCTTCACCTCATCCCTTTTTGGATCCCCTTTAGTTTCTCCAATTTCCACTCTATATTCTCATGCATTAGAGTGTGATCACCAATCACATTGTTTATACATGTGTATGCATGTTTTATTCCTTGTGTCCTCTTCTCTCTTGCTTTAATGCATGAAATCTTGTCAAGGTCACTACTTTAAAACATCCATTTCTTCTTTTAATGTATTTATAAATTAAGCATGGGTCCTCCTTTTATCCCTCTCCAACCATTCCTTTTTCCCTATCCATCACCTCATCAACCTTTAAACCCTCTACACATTATGTGTGTACTTGACAGAGTATGATCAACACACCTTTTTTTAACCTTCAAAGTATTATCATGTGATGCATTAGTAGGGCTTATTTTCATTTATCAATCCCACTTCAGGTCTACTTTTAGTCCTTGTAATAAAAGGAACATCATGCCCTCTTCGCATCCTAGTGTGCTTGATTGATATTTTTATTATAACATTTGTCTATTAATTATATTCTTCAATTTACTATTAGTGTTGTTCATTGCCTTACCATGGTTGCTTTACATTAAGAGAGATTACAACAACCATAACCATAATAATCATAACCATAACCATAACATTCATAAGTATCCACATAACCCTAAGCATGGTAACATTAAAAAAATGACATCCAACACATTTGATAAATATTTATAGCAAACTATGCAATATTTTATATAGGGTGTGAGGAGTTGCATGGCACATATAAAGTTATAAAACTATCCACACCTCACCTAAATCCTCTACATACATTATTGTCCTACCTAGGCATTAGGTTGATTATCTAGTGACTTTTTATTTGTGTTCATCCATCTTTCTACTTAATTACTCCTTAAACTAGCATCTGTAAAATTCCCTATCTTAGCAACCACTAAAGGGTGTGTTCTATTATACTCTTCCATATTCATCCCCACAAGGTGAGAATAATATTCTACTTTAGGTCTTCCACCTTGCTCACCCATCATAGCCATTGCATCCATCTAATTTGGTTATTCTACTTGTATAGGTACCATTGGTTGTTGCCTCAACATGCATCCCCTTAGACAATGAGGGTTCCCTCCATGGAAAATCTAAAGGTCATGTTCTCTACCCTTACACCTTGCAAAATGAATATCTTGCCTTCATTTTTGCTGAGGAGGTAGGATTTTAGGCTCAAGCTCAGGCTATGGGTGACTTTCCTCTTGTTGTTAGTTTAATATCAATTCCATTATTTTCATTACATGTTGTAGTATTTGGTAGATATGCACATTCACCATGTATATTATTTTGGGTCATGGGGGTTATTGATTATATCTACCATTTCTCTCATTATTCACCATCTTCAACCTCTAGTAGTTATCTACACATTAAACAACCTAAAAAACCAAATGTCTTCATGATAGGTATTCATTATTACCATGAATCTTTAAATAGACTACCTAACTATTATTCCTCATCAACATGATTATCCATTCCACTAATGGGGAGGGTCTTATGATGTCATTAATTCCCTTGAATAGCTTCCCACTTAAAATGGGCATGTCTACTTACCTTTTCATGTAGACATGTAACCCTCAATCCAACTGGTCATTTGGATATAGTCATTATGCACTATCATGATATTTTTTATCCCCCTTATCATCTAATCCACATCTAATATCTTTATTTACTTTGCCATCTAGCAATCCTTATGGGCCTAGTGGTCATTTACATCACCTTAACAAAGTTGATGTAAATTGGCTTCCAACCTTGGGCTGCTACAATGATCACACCTCTAAAATTACTATTGTTTTTGGTGGTGGTAGCTCCCAAATGCTTGCCACTATAGAAGCTCCCCCATCTTATCCAACTATATAACTAATATCCTATACCACAAAGGTCCCTGATAGTAGGGCCTCTTCTAAGTGGAACCCAAAGTCCTTGTGTAATATCCCCTCCAAACAGGAAAAATAGCAACACAAAACTTTGAAAAAAGATACAATTTCTATTGATTAAATTTAGAAGAATAACAATAATATAGTCTCTTAATAGCAAATCACATATTTTATCACTTGTCCTTCTAAATTATTACCATTACAGTCCTCTCTTATGCATATAAAATATGAAATATAGTCTTGAAAACCCTGGCTTTGCAAATCTGGAAATTGGGTTTGAATCTAGAAAATTTTGTCTCGGCCTGCTGTGTCGAACACACAGTCATCAGCGTCGGTCGATATACTACCGACGTCAGTCACTTTAGGTCCTTCTCTGCCGATGTCGGTCTCTCAATCAACCGATGTCGATCACTGGGATCTCTACCTGCCGAGGTCGGTACCTGCCTGAATCTGTACGGACCTATATGGACTTTGTACGGCCACCAATTAGGCACAACTTGCCTATTTTCAACCCCTGATCTAAAAATATATGTTTCTAGCACAAAATATCTCTAGTTGTGTAATTTATTGAATCAAAACATAAAGAAATAAATACCTAGAATATCTATAATAACTTCTATGTGAAGTTATCTCTCAACCCTGTAAATTCTGTGATAACTTCTGGATGAAGCTATCTCTCAATTTGGCAATAAATTAGCTGATATTCCATAGCCTCTTAATTGCACACACTAAAGAGGGAATGTTCTCCAATGCAAATGGAATCTTGGAACCCTTGGCTCAGTCTTCACAGAAGAATTTATTCAAAATCAATATCAATAATCAATGCATGAATGCATAATTCCAACTCTCTCCCATGAGAAACTCTTATACCCTTCTAAAGGTGTGCTTGCTAAAATTAGATTTCCTCAAATTAGAACTTGGGGTTCTAAAATTAGAATTCCTCAAATTAGAACTTGGGCTTCTTAAATTAGAATTTGGGTCTTAAAATTAGACCAATTAATTAATAATTAATAATTAATTAATATCTAATTTAAAATTAGACCAAATAATTAATTAATTAATATCTAATTTAAAATTAGACCAAATAATTAATATTTGATTAAATCAATCAAATATTAATATCTCCCTCAATACATGTCAGATCCTCAAACCGTCTGAAGCTGGTGAACCAGGGAGTGATTCTACACATGACCATATCAAAACATGGGTGCTCTGTTGTATGTCAAATATCCCTAAATAATAGGAGCTCAGGCCTAATGTGTCTGAAATAACCTGAATGAGAGCCAACTATAGGAATTTTGTAAATCAAATCCAAGCCAATCTCCATCATGACCCTCTATCCATCCAATCAGCCTATGAAGGTTGCATAATAGGCTAATCATCAAGCCTATCAATGTCCATGAAAAAGGGGACATGACAATCCACCCCTCCAAAAATTGCTTGTGCCCAAGCAATCTCAGAACAATGAACCACTCGATCCACCTGGATCCCAAATGTAATTATGCTCTGCACTGTTGTAAATCAATGCAAGTACCTAGAATATCATCAGAATTAGAACAAAGAGAAACCCATAATCAAATTGGCGAATGCAACTCAACCAAACTCTAAGAGCCCAACTACCATAGTCGAGAACACATGAGAACCAAACTCTTGAAGCATCATAACCCAAGTAGAATGGACAACTCAAACTGCCAATTCCATCTACAAGAGATGGTGCCAATCCATCCCATAATGGATGGTAAGAAATTGGAGCCGATCTACACCTATGTGAAATCAAATCTTCTCTCTCTAGGTCAAAAGAAGAATAATGAGCATACCCCACCTCAAAATCCTTGTGAGGTAGCATAGTATATAGGATCCCTATAATCTCCCCACCCAATCTGCTAATAGCACCAGTGCCTTGGATGAGAACACCTTTTGTCACCCTATGCGAATCCAGATGAACACCTGCACTATCCAACAAATACTCCATGAATGATTTTGTGTAGTAAAAATTATATGTGGAAGCATCAACATACTCCTCCACACACCACAACTAATCCCTCTATAAAGGCGGCACAACCAACTATACCACACTATCATCTGTGTGAGAAGAATCAATCTGGAGACTCGACTCCACTGGCATCCCAAACTCATCAGGACCAGGTACTCCCAAATCCTGAACATGTGTGTTAGCCTCAACAACATGTTCCTCAACAACTGTAGGAATGTACTCATCACCAACCACCTCAATATATGAATGATCTAGGTCTGGAGCTGGTGAAGACCTCAAATGCTCTAGCTCCATGGTCACCTTAGCTAAATGAAACTGTGACTCCTCATAAGTTAGTTGCGTACTCTCAAGAATCTTAGAAGTCACCTCTAGTTGCTGAGTAAGCTCACTCACCTTATCTTCCTCGACCAACAATGCATCATATGATGTGCTGCCCCACTCCATAAGATAATCTCTGTCGGCTACCAACTACATATAATCCTATCTCAGAATCTGGATAGCCTCCCATAAAGAGTGGATCTCTATCAAGGATAAATAACTACCTCCCTGCTCGATGCTAGTAGGAGAACCCCATCCATAAATTTATAACAACTAACGAGTAGCATCGAAATGATTACAAGCGGTAGAAATGTCTTGCTCACTAACTCTCAACTGACTAGACACATGGTGGCACTGGCTAGATTGTCTCCTACAATCCTCCTCTGATGCATGGTCCAAAAGAGTAGACTCAAAATCACTGATCTCCAAAGTACTACCATCCATACTCTGTGAATCAACTCCAAAGCTCATATCAACATATGAAGTATCAACAACTGTAGCATCACTATCTAACTCTTCCATTCTGAAAGAAATTGCCGGTGAAACTAAGTCCTCAAAACTGTCCACTACATTCTCCTGGGTGTCATCTGCAATAATCAGATCCTGGGACTCTGGTACAATCTCTACCATATCTAAGAGATCATCAACACTCAGTGTACTAACATCTGGGTACACCTCTACACTCTGAGTGCAAACATCAGACTCATCCTCATCTATCTCTGAAGAGACTGCTGCTGAAACTATCTCATCCTCACAATCTCCCGCTCCCACGTCCTCTACAACTAATTGAGAGTCTAAATCCCCATGAATAAGCTCATCCACATGTCTCTCAAAATTTGAGTGAGCCACCTTCATTGCCTCCATGCCCTCCTTGATCTATTGTAAGTCATCACAAGAAGAACCTGTTGTAACTCCTTTCTGTCTCCTTATGTTTTGAAGATGTTGTCTCGCATTGGCAGCCACTAATCTAGCCTCCTTGGCCTTTTGTGACCACATATCACATAAAATTTGGGTCCTTTCCATATCCGTCCAAGTTTGATGTTCTTGATGTGAAGATGAAGGAGCAATATGATCATGCAAAGAATCCTTACTCTTATTATCCATATCATTAGCATGCTCTATGCTAGTCTCCAATGTAGAAGTCTCAAGTGGAATTTCTTGCAAAGCTGATATAGACAACTCATTCCCCATGGCTGCCCTCATATCCTCTTGAGTCAAATCAACATGTCTAACAACTGGTGTAGAGCTGCCCTCAACCCCTATAGAGACCTCTTGTTTCTCCTTCGTTTTGTTTTGTGATGTGGACCTTTTATGAATGGATGCCATATACCGTACTAATTTGTCTTCAAATGTAGGATCTGAAAGAGTTTCATTCATCCTCCTCTGGGTTTCAACCAACTGGTTCAAACTTTGTTTCAGCATCTTCATATCCTTGTCCCACTGTTTCTGAGTACTTGAAGTCATCATGATACTTTTCTGATTCAATCTACCCAAACTACCCAATAGGATGGCAAGACATTAGCTCTGATACCACTGTGCTATCCCCTCCAAATAGGAAAAATAGCAACACAAAACTTTGAACAAAGATACAATTTCTATTGAATAAATTCCAAAGAATAACAATAATATAGTCTCTTAATAGAAAATCATAGATTTTATCACTTGTCCTTCTAAATTATTACCATTACAGTCCTCTCTTATGCATATAAAATATGAAATATAGTCTTGAAAACCCTGGCTTTGCAAATCTGGAAATTGGGTTTGAATCTAGAAAATTCTGTCTCGGCCTGCTGTGTCGAACACATAGTCGCCACCGTCGGTCGATATACTGCCGACGTCGGTCACTTTAGGTCCTTCTCTGCCGACGTCGATCTCTCAGTCAGCCAATGTCGGTCACTGGGATCTCTGCCTACCGAGGTCGGTACCTGCCTGGATCTGTACGGACCTGTACGAACTTTGTACAGCTGCTAATTGGGCACAACTTGCCTGTTTTCAACCCCTGATCTGAAAATATATGTTTCTATCATATAAGATCTCTAGTTGTGTAATTTATTGAATCAAGACATAAAGAAATAAATACTTAGAATATCTGTAATAACTTCTATGTGAAGTTATCTCTCAACCCTATAAATTCTGTGATAACTTTTGGATTATCTCTCAACCCTATAAATTCTGTGATAACTTTTGGATGAAGCTATCTCTCAATTTGGCAATAGATCAGCTGATATTCCACAGCCCCTTAATTGCACACACTGAAGAGGGAACGTTCTCCAATGCAAATGGAATCCTGGAACCCTTGGCTCAGTCTTCATAGAAGAATTTCTTCAAAATAAATATCAATAATCAATGCATGAATGCATAATTCCAACTCTCTCCCATGAGAAACTCTTATACCCTTCCAAAGGTGTGCTTGCTAAAATTAGATTTCCTCAAATTAAAACTTGGGGTTCTAAAATTAGAATTCCTCAAATTAGAACTTGGGCTTCTTAAATTAGAATTTAGGTCTTAAAATTAGACCAATTAATTAATAATTAATAATTAATTAATATCTAATTTAAAATTAGACCAAATAATTAATTAATTATAATTAATTAATATCTAATTTAAAATTAGACCAAATAATTAATATTTGATTAAATCAATCAAATATTAATATCTCCCTCAATACATGTCAGATCCTCGAACCGTCTGAAGCTGGTGAACCAGGGAGTGATTTTGCACATGACCATATCAAAACAAGGGTGCTCTGCTATATGTCAAATATCCCTAAATAATAGGAGCTCAGGCCCAATGTGTCTGAAATAACCTGAATGAGAGCCAACTATAGGAATTCTATAAATCAAAGCCCAGCCAATCTCCATCATGACCCTCTATCCATCCAATTAGCCTACGAAGGTCGCATAATAGGCTAATCATCAAGCCTGTCAATATCCACAAAAAATGGGACATGACACCTTGGTTCCAAAGAACTAGGATAGAGGATGTAGACATGGCCACCCTCTATCTAGCCTACCCATATAGCTCTTACATCAGGTAAGGTCCATCCTCTATCTTTCACCATGCTACCAAATTTCTAACTCATAGAATCTACTTAGCCATCAAATAAATTCTTTATAGGTCATAACTTTGTGACTTCTCTTAAAAATTGGCTCATAGTAGTAATGAACCTTTATAAAAGAGACTATGGAGATCTTGATAGATACCCACCTCCTCAAACTTGGCTTGTAGTGATAGATGTCAGCACTATGCTTATACCCTTGCATAATTTTAGGTATAACCTCATCATGAAGTCACCTTTTCTTTGGCTTAGGTCCATCATAAGACATTTGTGATTCTCAACCTTTTAATACCCACTTATTTATCCTACCCTACCCATTTGTGTCTTCTCCTCCTAATGCATGTGGGATTATTATGGTGACTATTCACCAATCTACACTATGACACTTCACCATTACCAAACTATCAACCCAAACCTAACCACATGGTATATCACATTAGGGTAGCCCATCTAAACTCCATTGAGAAATACATTTGGCCTAAAGTTTTGTTAGATATCACATCCACATAACTATTTAGGTAGCATCCATTTTCCTAGTGCATATGGAATTAGCTCGCCAACACCCTATTTGAACCCTTACCAACCATTCTCTATGACCAACTGACCATTCAACCATGTCTACCTTGATATTATCCATTTAGACCCACACTACTACATATCTTTGTGATAACCCTACCTAGGCTACTTTGAACACACCAACAAACCTTGTCATGTTGCATTTCTACATGGCCCAAACATTTATGTTTTTTTTTCATAAAAACACTCCCTACCTTATATACTTGTAACCAACCTTGACCCTATCTAGATCACCTGATAGGCATGACTTTATTAGATATGACTAATATTATGGACCGGTTATCCCTAACATAAGTCCCTCTAGACCTAAACTTAAATTAACCAACATTAGAAACTTTAGTTTATGTGTGATCTTGGCTACTACACTTAGTCACACTTTGTGTGCATGTTTACATCTTGAATACCTAACTACCTTGTGGAACCACCTAATGTCTCCCCACCAATCACTTGTAAAACCCACACCCAATTTTGTTTTACCTCATCGACTCCTAATTTGAGGAGGAACACCTCCTCCCATACATAGGGCACCTTAAGCTTTGACCAAGTGATCTATTTTTATTTTGTATCTTATTAATTCAAAGTTGCATAATAAAAAGGGGGAAAATATAGACACTAAAAAACTATACACTTACAGCTTTTGATGTTTGAATGCCTTAGAATCCCCTAAAGACCCCATAAAACCTTATTAACCCTTAATCAACCCCTCTTAACCTAAAAAAATCACTATTATCCTATTCACATAGTACTATTCATAAGTACTATTTGAAAGCACTATACAAAATTACTATCTAAAATCACTATTCAAAATTACTATTCACTATCACTATTCATTATGGGACCCACTAAAACTATTCATGATGACATGGCAAGTGACATGGAAAGTGACATGGAAGGTGATATGATAAGTGACATAGCTTGAAAGTGAGGTGACTTGAGGTGGGACATCATACCCCACCTGGGACCCACCTCCAAGGTACCTAATGACATCATGAACCACTAAAGGGCCCTTCCTTGGAATTATGACACATTTTTATACATGGATCCATAATTCAACATGTGTTTTTGTCCTCATGCATGGATAATGATGCCAAAATTCATGGGGCACTTAACCAAAATATGGAAGTGAGTGGTGGAAGGTATTTTGGACCCATATGATCCCATGTTCATGATTCCCTCTCCATTTTTGACTCTTTAGTAAGTTGGGAGACAAACCAACCAAGTGGGATACCTATTAGATAAGTGGGAATTTCACCCCCTTGTCTTTCATAACCATTCATGCACCCATATGGAGAATGGTGCCAAAATTCATGGGGTACTTAGGCAAAAGACAAATTAACTTGGTGAAAAGTCCTTTGGCCTCATTTTAGCCCATGTGCATGATTCCCACTCTAAATTTGACTCATGTGTAAGGTGGGGGACAAACCAACAGGGTGATAATCCCACCATCCTTATCCCCTTTTTCATTTATGAGCCCACTTTAAAAATGGTACCATACTTCTACTATTCCCTCTTTTATCATTATTATTCACAATAAATGTTATATATATGACCCTTCCCCTTCACCCATGGTTAAGTTGAGTTTTGGTAAAAAACATTCTTTTTGTAAGTTTTCTACTTTTTAGGGAGGCCACTCATCTTGGAAGAGATAAGGTCAAAGAAATAAAACTCTACCAATTTTTTTTTAAGGATTCTTCAACAACATCAACAACCATCTTCCATCTTAAGGTAATTTGTGTTGTTTTACAATTTCAATTTCTTCATTTTTATCCCCCTTAGCCTTTTATTTCTTGAATTCTAAACCCCATCCTTTAGCCTCTTATTTCTTGACCATAACCCCTTTACCTTTCTTTCACCATCTTCCCCTTTTTCCCTTAACCACTCTTACTCATTTATGCATTTTCCCTTTTTCCCCTTTACCATCATCACCCATTGGGCCAACTCATACCTTTGCCATATTTACCTTCCTTATCCATTTGTATTCTTATCATATTTTAATTTATCCCTTTGATTATTAACCATCATTTACCCTTTCACCCATTATCCAACTTGTCCATTTATCAATCCCAAACCAAAACCACAACCCTTGCTTTAGCTAATTTTCAGCACTAATGTTAACCAAACTAGTTGCTTTATTTTGGTTATCTTAGCAAAGTATTTAATTGTCTCAATCAATTTGCTGCTATTTTATATATTTAATTTAATTTTTATGTTTTAAATTCAATCATATTTCATTTTTATTTATAGACTTAAATATTTAAATCAAGTGGATTGATAGCCTCCTAGAAAGCTTTCGCTTCTAGGATCTAGCTCACGCTAGACAATCCACCCATCTACTTGTCTAACAAACATGTTTTTTGGTAGTGTTTTATTATTTCTAGGTTTTATTCCCTAGCCAAAGAATATTTCTTCACAACCATATAGATTCAACATGTGCACTTATAATAGGTTTTTCTACAAACTCCTAACATAGTTTCTTTCTTTTCAAAACTATGAAAAAGCAAAAAAAAAAAGATAAAAACAACAAGATATTATAAGAAAAAGGGAAGTTAAAGATTATCACCTTCACATAGATGATTATAGGTGGGATATTAATTGGAATCCACATGAAACCTATAGGAGGTATGTTCCTTATATTTTATCCTTGGTAGGTGTTGTGTGTAGACTTAAAATTACATTCAAAATATCCAAAGGTTTTAATGAAATTGAGAGAGGCAATGCAAGTGTCAAAACCCTCATCAATCAATGCATGTTTAACTTGTATATTTCCAATTTATATTCTAATAAATAAGGGAGGAACATCTACACAAATTAAAATCTCATCAGGAATCATAGATGCTATAGGAAATCATTGAGAAAGAGAAGTGTCTATAGTTTCATTAACGTTGTTAGACATCTCTTCACATTATTGTAATATATTATATTTGGATTCAGATAAAGCTACCTGTCATCCTACTAGAGGAGGATAAGGGACATTCATCTTGAATAAGAGTTGTATGAGGTGGTTTATATGATGTGGTGAAGTCTTCATAAGCTCAAGAAATGGAATCATAGATGGGAGATTAGTGAGTTTCATAATGGGATCTCATTCATCATAACCCATAAGAATGTTATTAGATAAAGGTGCATAGTGATTAAGGAGATCCTTATAAGGAGGAGTCAAAGTGAATTCTAATTTATGTTGATATGAAGGATAATGTTTGGGACCAAGTGGAAAATCATATTGAGATGATGAACTAGTTGGTTCAAGTTGATTTAGAGAATTGGAAGAAGTGTTAGTAGAATCTTGGTTATCATTAGTATTGGAAGATGATGGAAGAGTGGTAGAAATAGAATGGGATGTGTTATCTAAGGAAAAATTAAAAATTGGATCATTAAAAGTGATAATATCATCTTACCCCAATTCATTTACATGAGTTGGAGAAGAATCCTGGGTAACATGATATGTTTTATGTGAAGGAAGAGTGCATATAGGTTTGGGATTAATGAAATCCACCACACTTCATATATTAATCATGCTAACCACATTCTCTTTATAAGTTGGTTCAACATGACTTTATACATTATTTGTATAAGGAGTAGGCTTGTCTTGATTTTCTTGGATAGGTTGATGATTAGGTAAATGATCTTTATAGATAGCCAAATGAGCATTGGCTTGATTCAAGGCTTGAATTTTTTCATGTGTTTTATATTCCTTGAAAGAAATTTCATAAGATTTTTGAATTTTGTCATGTGTTTTATATTCCTTGAAAGAAATTTCATAAGATTTTTGATGCTTTTAAATGATGAAATCATGATTAAAATTAGGTCCAAGAATAAAATCCATATCTAAATTAAAAATGTGTCTACATGTCTCATAAGAATGACCCCAACTAGCATGAAACCAATAAAACTTGTTAAGATCATACAAGGATTTTATAAGATGAGTAGGGTCAAGATATTGTGGAAAATGTATAGGTATATGTTTAATAAATTTATCCAAGGATAGATGTTTATAAATTTTGATTTTATTTGATGAAGAAAAGTGAGGATTGGTATATTGTTGAGAACAAGGAGCTGGTTCTAAAGAAGGGTTAGGAATAATAGTTTAAACATTATGAATGGTGTCATATGAATTGGTAACACCATCATTAGTGATACTAATATTATTTTTTTGAGTAAGATATGAGGACCCATAAAAGGTTGGGGTGGATCTAATTGACGCATTAGGAAATCTTGATGTTTAGCTTGGTCAATGGCTTCCTCTAAAGTGCATGGAGAAAGAGTATAGAATTGATATTGAAATTTAGAGAGATGAAAAAGATTGTCATATTTCATCTTATTTTCAAATTTGTTTGACAAAGTTTTCCATCTCTTAACAAAGACTTGAGCAGTTTCATTTTTATTTTTTTTACAATTTATGAAATGGGCCAAAGTGTTTTCAGGAAGATCATTAGTTTAGAATTCTTGAACTAAAGAATTTACTAAGTCCTCCAAACTAGAAATGAAATGAGATATAAGTTGATTGTACCAATCTAAGGCATCACCCATGAGGGTTTTGGCTAGGATATTGGTAGCAACAAAGGTATTTAATTTTAACCAATCCTTGTAAAAATTTCCAAATGTTTTACGCTGAAGGGTAGGATTTGTTAACCCATTATAATAAATTGTATTTGTTATACCTCATATATCCATGTTGGCACTTTGATTAGTGAGAGGTTCATTTTGTAGATGTTTGATGGTTTTATTGACTAAAAGAGGTTGAGCAATGTAAATGCCTTGAGAATATTGAAGAGGAGGATGGGGAACATTATGGTTATGTGTGCCCCAAGACATTGGTTTTAGATGAGACTGAAGATTAAGAATGTGCTTTTGTATTCTCATCATTTGATTTATGTTATTTTCTTGAAAGGTATTCATTTGATTGAGAGTTTGAAATAAAAGTTTATATGTTTGATTAACATTATAAGCATTATAATTGGTATTTATGTTGGTATTAGTGTTTTGGGTACCATTATTAGTGTTGATATGAGTTTGAGATGAATTATGAGAATGTGAGGCACTAGTGGTAAAATTTTCTTGTGTAGCAAAATATGGACTAGTGAATCATTGAGAAGAAAAATCAATAAAAGCATGATTGCCTTGGGTAGTAGAAAATGAACTAGTAGAATGATTAAGGATAGTGGATCTTATGAGAGGACAATTAGATGTAGAACCTATCATGTTAGTTAATATACTAGGCATGGAGGTAGATGTTAGAGAAGAAGATGTCATGGCATAAGAAGGAGTCAAAATTGAAGGAAGAGGCTAAGAATTAAGGAAATTAGTACCCTCAAATCCAATATTGAATGTAAGAGTAGGTGAATAGGGATATTTGATTTGACCACTAATCATGAGGTTATAAATGGTATACAGATCTTTTCCTCAATGTTGAGGAAATTCAGTGATAAAGAAGAACATTTTAGGAGTATACTCTAACTCAAGTTTATCTTGTAAGAAAAAAGGAAGATTATGTTGTAAATAAGTATTTGGAGGTGTCCCATAAATCATTATATGAGTGGGAAGATGAACATTACTAACATCCCAAAGAGGATCCCAAATTTATCTATGGGAGACCCTATTAGTATTGATAAAGTTCATCATGTCTGTTGACTGTAACTCAGTGTCATCACCCAATAGAAAGTCCATGATGAAGGGAAAAGAAGATAGATGACAAATAAAATGACAAAGAGGTGACTAAAATAGTACAAGTTTGATTGGGTTGACCTAGCATAGAAATAGGGACTGTAAAATTGTATAAGGTCAATCAAGTTGATCTAGTATAATGTATAGAAGGTAGAAAAGGTATTAGGTCAATTGGGTCAATCTAGTATAGTAGACAGGGAATTTAATAAGCCTAAAAATAGATTGTGAAAATGAAACAAATTTTTTTTGCAAGTAATGGAAATCAATAAGTACTAAAAGGAAAAAAATAGTCAATTGGATTAATACTTGTCAATCTAATTGAATCACACAAAACAAAACCTTTCACTAATGCTAACTAATGCAAGATTTTACACATAAAATTGAGAAAAGATCAATTAATTAACTTAAAAATTAAAGAGATAACTAATTGATCAACCTAAATGTTTATTATATTATTGAGATATGATTTTTAATGTGATCAAAATTTGGCTATAAGAATGGTACTAGATATCAATCTAAGGATGGTTTCAAGTAGTTTAGGATAAAAGGGACTATACTGGAAATGATACAATCTTGGTATTGGGGCTTACCCCCTCACTTCACACATCAAAATGATAAGGGTGTTGGGTTCTTATCCATAATATACCATTAACCATGATTTATACTTAACTAGCATCAAGCTAGCTTCCTCCTTGGTGATGAAATCCAAGTAGGTTGGTTATGGGTAGACAAATGTTTTATGTTTTTATGATTTGGTCATTTGTGCATAAAATATAAATATTGAAACTAAGCGATTAATTAAAAATACCCTAATTAAACTATGTGAACTATTCTAAGCATGAAAGTAATAGGAAAAGAAATGTGTGAGCTAATTACTAGTAGATATGAGGAATAATTCTAAATCAAAACAAGGTATAATGTTGAAACTATATGCACAAAATATAGAATAGGTTTTGTAGGGTCAAACCTGTACTATGAAAGAAAAGTCTAAAGATGAATTAGGTCGGTAGGGTTCATTGGTTGAATATTTTGTCGATCAATGTACTGATAAACAAAATAGATTTGATCATCTAAAGTAGGAAGATTGGTCAGCCAAATGTGTAGTTTTACCACATCAAAAGGGGAATAATCTCTCCTCTCATCAAGGGGAGGTTCCCTATATATATATATATATATATATATATATATATATATATATATATATATATATATATAGAAAATAATACTCAAGGGTAGGATAAACCATCCATCTCTCTTTTTTTAGAGATGATGCATGAAAATCAAAGGAGAAATCTTAGGGATAATGATAGAAAACACTCCTCTTCTTTCAGAAGTACCATTCAACAAACAACAAGAATCTTCCTGATAGTAATTGTAAAATGTAACCAAGGACGTAGTAACCAGCAGATTGAGATGTAGCACAAAGTCTCTACCTCAATTGTGCAAGAGTGAGATACAAAGGAAAATGAGGGCACAAAGTCATCCCAAGGTCCTTTACACAAAAATAAAAAGAAAAGACACTAAAGGCAATTATGGGGGCACAAAGTCTCTCCATAATTGACTTCAGGACACCTTCCTAACTACTTTCACTAATTTTGCTTGTTGAATTAAAGGAATAGAAAATATATTAAGGAAAAAGACAAGAACATTTTCCCCAACAACAAAGATATCAAAACACAAAGTATAAAAATTCACTTGCTTTCTTATTCCAATAACAAAATTTGATCAACAATCTGAGCTCAAAGTCTCAGTAATGCCTTTCAATTTGGGTAGAGTTTTGTTCCTAAGAATAAGAGAGAGAGATCTAAAATAATCAAATAGAGTCCCTTATATAGCCTCTTCAAGAAGGACTTGGGAATAGTAACACATCATGTTGCATTGAATTTTGTTAAGAAGACATGCTGAAATTTAGGGGCATTTACCCAGTTGCTTTTCTCAATGCAGAGAAATGGGTCACGCTAGTGAATTTTTGCATCCTTCAATGTCCACCTGGTGTTTTACTTCTAGAAACATATTTGATGTGTAAATGTTTCTGGTCCTTCCTCATCATTCCTCCTTTTCTAGTTATTTGAATTGGGTCCTAAATTTAATTCGATGCTCTATTCCTTAGTCACTTTCTACTAGTCTTTTAGCAACTGATGTGTGGCACATTTCACTACTAAATAGGTGAAGACACATGGAAAATTCCATGGGACTCTGAGAAATGCTTATTGATAAAGGCTTTGAAACCTATTAGAAACTCAAAATTGTGGGTGCAGACACTTGTTGCTCTTCACAGAGTTATAATAGAAAAGGTGGTAGCTTCCACTTGTCTCTTGAGAATCCTGTGAAGGATGAAACTTGGTATCTTCTGCTTGCTTTAGTAGTTTAATGAAGTCTTACTATATTCCTTACTTAGCAAAAGAGATTTAAAAGGAAGAAACTATAGATGTTGACACATGGCAGCTTTTACTGAGCTTTTAATTACCTTTGAAAAGTCTTCGAGACTTATATTAGTTTTTTACAGAGGGTGACATGTGGTGGCTTCAACTACATTTGATGAGATACATGTGGCATGTTCCATTACTTTGAAAACTATGTCTTAATAGATGACATGTGGTAGCATCCACTCTAATTTTGATGAAGGTCATGTGGCAACATTGTGGGTTTTCTATTTTTTTAGACTTTTCCTTCAGAGAAAAAGTTTGAAGAAATTATTTTAGATAATTTATCTAAAGGAATTGTCTCCTTGTCACTTTTACTAGGGGAAATTTTCTGAAGGAAATCCCTTTCCTCTTTTGGCCTTTGAATTGGTCCATTTGTTACTTTCATGTCTTCTGCAAGGGTTATTTAAGCTCCAAATTAGCCTTTCAAGTTTTTGCAATGGTTCACTTTGGCTTCTGAGTGTCCTTCAAAAGGGATTTTTGTCTTCAAAATTTTCCTTAATTTATTTTACATGAATCTTAAATTATGACACGTGGCAGCATCCATTGTGAAATAGGTAAGGACACATGGTAGCATCCGTTGAACTTGTAGAAGCTTTGGATGCCTTTTGAGTGTCCTATGGAAGATGACACATGGAGGCTTTTGTTGCATTTTAGAAACACTATAAAACCATGTGGGACTCATTTTAGATTCATGCAGGTGATGCCACTTGGTGTGTTCTGCTTAACTTATAGAGGACACATGGTGATTTCTGCTGCTCTTAAAAACAAAGTGAAATGAGGCTCAGAATATGACACTTGGCAACATCCACTGAGTTCTATCAGGCTTTTATTTTGGTCCATTTGTTTCCTTCCTTAGTCACTTTTGCCATGGAAATTCCCTTCACAATGGCACTTATGTCTTTGACTCTTGGGGTGCTCCTTTGAACTTGTCGCTTGAATCGACTGATTAAACCAACTTTGGTTCAATGGTTAAATGGTTCATTCCCTTGTTTCTATTTACCTCTTGAACCAAAGTTATTTGAAACAAACCTCATTGAACCTATTAAACCTTGAACTTATTGAACTTTGAACTAGTCCTGAAAATGACTAAGTGTTAGAAACTTGTTCTTTTGATTGAACCTGCCTGTAGAAGCATTTGAACCTGTTAAACCATTAGTCCTTTGACTAAAAAATAGTGAATAATTCCCAATTTTGAAATCTTAGAAAAAAAATTTGAAATGGGAAGAGATATTTTGGTCTTATAAGACCAAAATAGCTTATATGTTGTCCTAAAAATGAGTGACATTTTTAAGTTTCAATAGCTAGCTCCAGTTGGGGAAATTCTATGAATTGTAAAAAAGAATTGAAGGGATTAGAATCCAGAATCTCTAGTGTCTTCATGTGTACCATTGGGCTATAGATTCATGTTACCCAAAAATGAAAGGCATCAAAAATGGAAACAAACAAAACAAAATAGAATTAAAAACTATACAAATATACATATGTATAGATGAAATGATTTGATACTTCAAGAGTTGAAGTGTTTCAAATGTTGCCCATTGTGAGGCAGAGAAAAGAGTATGCCATCTTGATATTTTAGTAGAAAGTGTTTTCACCATTGTGTTGATAAATTATAAATGGCCCTCTCCAAATGGAGTCAAACTTTCCATGCATCCCTTTTGGTTCTCTCCTTTTGTCATACAACAGGACTTGATCCCTAATCTAGAAATCATGATTTTTGGCCTTCTAGTCAAAGAGTTTCTTTACCAAACTTTGATGAGCAGCAATTCAGTCCACCACCATGGTTCTCTGTTCATCCAACTCAATCAGGCACATGATTCTCTTATCAAAAGAGCTTTCATATGTCTGATCTTCAATTGCCTTTGCCAATTTCAAGGCTAGCAATTCTAAGGTGATTAGTATCTCAACATTGATACCATAAAGAAGTTGAAAAGGAGACATACCAATTACCCTGTTAAGAGTGATTCTATCTACTCATAGATCATCAACCAATGTTTTATGCCATGTCCTTTGTTTGTCATCTGCTATCTTCTTGATGATAGTTACCAAGTTCTTATTTCTTGATTTAGCTTGTCCATTCCTTTGTGGAAAATATTCAGAAGAATGGGAGAGTGTAATTTCATAATAGAAATAGAATTGTGTAATCTCCTGGGAGGTGAAACAAGCTGCATTATCAATAATAATTTTGGTTAGAACTCCAAACCTAGAAATAATATTCTCCTTGAAGAAATTTCATACAACTTCTGAAGTAACATGCTTAGTTAGGATTGCTTCTACCCACTTGGTGAAATAGTCAATTTCTATAATGACATAATCATGTCCAGCACTTGAATATGGGTTTATAGTTCCAATAAAATCAATTCCCCATTGTTGGAATGGTTCTTCAATGATCACTGGCTTGAGAGGCAGGGCAGCTAACTTAGGTCTTCCAATAAATTGTTGGCAGAGTTCACATTTTCTCACCCATTTATATGCATCTTGGAAAAGAGATGGCTAGTAATATCTGGCTCAGAGAATCTTGTGGGCAGTCACAGGAGTAAAAAAATGTCCTCCACAAGCTAGATTGTGGAAATATTTTAAAATTTGGCTTTGTTGCTCTTTATCTACATAGTAAAGGAATACTCCATCTATGCTTCTCTTGTATAAGCCATTATTCCAAAGGACAAAATTGGTAGATTTCAACTTAATAGTCCTCTTTTCTTTATAAGACAAATGACTAGGACATTCACCATAAGGAAATGAGCAATACCTAAATACCACTCATTGGTAGTGGAGACAAAAAGAAATTTTGGTGTGTCTTCCACTTCTATTTCTTCATGCTCTATATCTTCTGACTTGTTATCAGTAATTAATTGGCATAGGCCTTTTCCCCTTACCAGCTTTGTTGGCTTGATGTCTAGATCAAACTATTGGATCTTAGCAATCCAATTGCCTATTTTTGTCCCAAACTCCATTTGAGTTAATATGGACTTGACTATAGTGTCAGGAACCAAGGTAGTAGTGTGTGAATTCAAGATATAGAAGTGGAAATGTTTGACTACTTTCACCATTGCATAAGCATGCTTCTCTATGTTTGAATATTTTAGTTCATGGGCTTTGAGAGGGCAACTCATGAAAGAGATGGGAGATTCAATACCTTCCTTGTCTTGTTAAATAAGAATGAATGAAAGCATGTGTTTAGAAGCATAACTGTATATGATGAAATCTTTGTTATAATCTAGACAAACCAAGGTAGGGGCATGGGCAATGGCAGTCTTGATATCCTGAAATGCTGACTTGCCTTCTTTAGTCCAGCTAAAGGTGGTCTTCCCTTTCATCATATTCACAATGTGTCTAGTCTTCTCAACAAATTTGGGGATGAACCTCTGTAAGAAATTCACTTTTTCAAAGAAAGAGTGAATAGTATTTTTACTTTTGGGCAAATTAAGCTCTTGAATAGACTTGACTCTGTTTGATCAATCTTTATACCTTTTTAAGACATAATGTGTTTAAGGATTTTCCCCTTTATTAATCCAAAAATAGACTTCTTAGGGTTCAAAGAAATACCATTCTGGTGGTAGTGCTCTAGCACTTATTTCAAGTGGCATACATGATCAGAATGGTGCTTTGAAAAAATGGTTAAGTCATCAAGGTATACCACTATGAATTTACCCATCTCATCTTTGAAAGCCAAATCCATTGCTCTCTGAAATGTGGCACCAACATTTATCAAGCTAAAAGGCATTATTCTATATGTAAATGTACCTCGAGGTGTGGTGAATGCAGTCTTGTGTTGGTCTACTTCACCAACTTCAACTTGATTACATCTTGAGAAGCCATTTAGCATTGATAACATCTCTGAACCTGTCACTATTTGAAGCACTTATTCCATAATTGGCAAAGGGTAATTATCTTTCAAAGATGACTGATTTAGATTCTTGAAATCTACATAAATGCAAATTTCACCACTCTTCTTCCTTACAAATTTCACCACTCTTCTTCCTTACAGGCACTATGTTTGTAATCCATGTGGAATGATGGATTGGGAAGATGATTCTAGCATTTAATATTTTTTGTATCTCAGACAAAATAGTACCTAATATTTTTAGATTGTATTATCTAGATTTTTGCTTATAGGGAATTGAGTCAACCTTGAGAGGAATGTTATGGTAGATTTCATCAGGTCTGAGAGACTTCAGGTCATCATAAGAATATGTTAAGACATCCATGTATTGATGGAGCAAAGTGGTGAACTTGAATCTTTCTTCAGGGGTGTAGCACTTACCAATGTTAACCATCTTGGGATTTTCTTTAGTAGTCAAATTTACTTGATAAAATCCCTAAGAGAAGCTTAAATCTTTTTTCTATTATTTGATGAATCTATCATGCTTGTCAAATAGTTTCTCAAGAGAAACTAGGCCTTTGGGAATTTTATTTCCTTTTAGCTATAAAAATTTTTCATTTATATTTGGACTAGATTTAGAGGCTGATTCATACTTTTGAGGTTTACTACCTTCAAAATGTAGTTGTTTGAATTTGTCTTTTCATTCTAGGAAGGTAATGATTTGATGATCATCATTGAATACTTGCCAATGATCAGCGTTTTCAGGAACACTTGGTCTATAAACTAGCTCAATAGTATACATGTTTTCTTTGAAATCTGAGTGAGGAACTAAGAGAGTTCTTGAAATAGCAAGTGCATCGGCTCTATCATTAAATTCCATGGGTATGGAAAAAATTGTTGAAAGCATCAAATCTTTCAATTTAGTCCCAAACTAGGTTGTGATAGTGGCATAATATTTCATTCTTGGTTTGGTATAATTTTCTCACCTAACAAACAACTAATTTAGCATCCCCTTTGGCATGAATAAACTTGATGCCTTTGTCTTGAGCAGCCTTCAATCCAAGCAACAGAGATTCATATTCAGCTATATTGTTAGTGTTGCTAAATTATAATTTTTAAGATGAAGGAAACATATCTCCTTGAGGAGATATCAACACAATCCTAGCTCCTGAACCAATAGAGGAGTAGCTGCCATCAAATTCCAGAGTCCATACTTCATTAGACACTAATTTTTCTTTAGATTTTCCTTCATTAGAGAGGGAAGATCCTTCTTCATTTGTATTGCAACCTACTAGTTATTCTGATATTCTAGTTGAACTAATTTCTAGGTTGACACTTTCAATAATTTTATCAAATGCTTCATGTACTTCATCTGTAGATAGAAAGTAGTTACTCATAACTGAGGATTCAAAAAGAATTTGAGCTTCAGGGGCTGATGTTTGAGTGACAATATACTTTGATTCCTTTTTAGGAAGTAGCCTCTACATGGTGCCTTTGATAGGGATCCTTTCTTGAGATAGGTCCATGCTCAATTCTCCACCAACATCTTTGCAAAAATTTTGCCCAAGTAGGATACCATAGGATGCTGGAACATCATTCACCAAAACTGTCATCTTGATTCTTTTGTCTGGAAAGGCTATAAATGCAAATTGGGCATCCTTGATTTGTCCCAACAATGACACTTGCTTTTTCTCCATGAAGAAACATCTTCTAAATGTCTTGGTTAATATGAGATCAAGAGATTTAGCTACTTTAGCAAGCATGACATTATTAGATGCACCTGAGTCTATAATATAATTACTTAGATTGTGACCATTTATTAACAGGGAAACATAGAAAGGTTTTATTTTCCTAGGGGCAACTGGAGGAGTAATGACAAGATTAGTTAGAATGGGCATGTTCTTTGGGGAATCAAGAGTTATTTTCTTAACCTCTTATCTTGCAGGGATGGTTTAGTTCTTGACACATTGTACCAACTTATCCAATTGATCATGATTAGACTATAAATATTAAAATTCAAACACTTGTATTTTTGTCTTTTTGACATGATCAATTATGTCAAATAGTTGAATTAGACTAGGAATAGAGGAAGGTATTTCAACCTTCTAATTTTTAGGAGGGATGGGAAGAGGACTGGTTTATGAAATTGAAGTAGAAGGTGAAGGTGAAATTTATGTACTTATCTTTTGGGTGATCATCAAATCCTTTGACTGGAAAGGTAGAGTGGTTCCACGCTTAGCAATTGTAATTGCCGATTGAGGTTTCTCCTCTATCTTCCCTTTATCATCTTTTTGGACTGATTGGTTCTTAGACCTAGTAAACACTAGATATGATCCATCAAAAGCTTCTCCTTTGATTTTGGGTTCATCCTGGTAGTTCAAGAAACTAATGTGGGAGTCACCAGCTAATTCTTCTTGATTTTATACAAAGATATCAGCATTATTTTCTTGATTCAATTTAGGTTGAAAAGAGAAATCTGATTCTACTTCAAGATATCCCATTGCTAAATTGGTTGGAGGAGCTTCAAGGGCAAGTTTTCCTTGTGGGGGAGGAAGATGATTTTGTTGCCCTTGATTCCTAGCAGCATTGCTCTGATATGACTAATTTGGAAATGTCTTTCTTGGCATATCTCTGTATGAAGGAGAAGAAGACATTCCTTGTGCCATTTGCTTTTTGAGAGCAAGCAACTCATTTGCCAACTTTTACACCATTGGATCAGTGGTGCCTATAGATGAATATTCAAAAGATGATGAGGGTCTATTTCTATTTGGATCTCTTCTTATCTTCCTTGCTAAGATGAGATCATTTTCTACCTCAGTGGCCAAATGTTGAGCTACAAAAAAATCTATTTGACCAACACATCTCAAAAGAAAACTCATTTAAAGTAATTAAGAATTAATGAAGAAGCATTTGAGATTCTCAGTTGCAGGTTAAGCAATTACAAGAATTTTATTCCTTAGTTTGTCAAATTTGGCTATGAAGTCCCTCATTGGTTCATGAGGCTCTTTCTTCATCTGTGTGAGTTGAGCTAGAAGGGCATGTGCATCTTCTACAGGTTTGAATCTGGATTTAAACTTAACTTTGAGAGTATTTTAATTGATTACTGACTGAGCCTATAGATAATAAAACCAATCTATAGCAGCACCTTGTAATGTTTCTACAAATAGCCTAACTACTACATCTTCAAATTCTACTCCAATTATGCCATAGGCTATGATGAAGGCTGCAATGTGTTCATCAAGATTAACTTTCCCATCACCATATAATTTGGAGAAATTCTTCCTTAAACTATGTGGGAGCTCATGTAGAGGTGGAGTAAGATTGAGAGGACTAAAAGAATTACCCCAGGGGCCTTGAGCTGCCATTATAGGATTATGAAAAGGAAGAATAACAAACCTTAGAGGTTTAATTATGGGCAAAGCTTTATCAACAATAGAAGTGGATACTTCATTTGGCAATGGAGACCTGACTTTAGTAGGATGAAAGCTCTTGGTTCATTGGAGGTGAGATGGTGAAGGAAATGGATCAAAATTACTTTCTTGTACCAACTCGAATATAGGGTCAATAATACCTTTATCCCTTTGGCTTCATGTATACCTTGAATCTACCAAATTTTGAAACAAAAATGGAAAAGAATTGACCTTGCTTTAGTTTGAATCTTGAGGCTTAAAACTGTGCATTCTTTCCCAGTAGCTCTAGTTTTGTAGACTAGATAAAATAATAGAGGTGGAGGAAGATGGTAAGGCTATAAATGGATAATAGGTAAGACACAAAAAGGAGTCACTAGAGTCTGTAATGGATAAGGTAAGGAACTATTTCAATCTAAAACTTGAGGTTTCAAAATGCACATAACTATATCACCAATGGAGTCACCAAAAAATATTGCACGAGGCTGGGAGGAAAAACTAACAATGGGAAAGCATTGGAACAGTTCGCTCTTCCACAGTGGAGTACAATGATAGGGTTATAATGATAATGGGTAAGACATATGTGATGTTTCAATCTGAAACTTGAGGTTCCAAATTGCACAAAATTATATATATCCCCAGTGGAGTTGCCAAAAACTATTGGTTAAATATTTTGTCAATCAGTGTACTGATAAAAAAAATAGGTCTGATCATCCAAAGAAGGGAGATTGGTCGGCCAAATGTGTAGTTTTACCACATCAAAAGGGGACTAATCTCTCCTCTCATCAAGGGGGGTTCCCTATATATATATATATATATATATATATATATATATATAAAAACAAAAAATAATACTCAAGGGTAGGATAAACCATCCATCTCTCTTTTTTCAAAGATGATGTGTGTAAATCAAAGGATAAATCTTAGGGATAATGACAGAAAGCACTCATCTTATTTCATAAGTACCATTTAACAAACCATAAGAATCTTCCTGATAGTAATTGAAAAATGTAACCAAGGACGTAGTAACCAGCATATTGAGATGTAGCACAAAGTCTCCACCTAAATTGCACAAGAGTGAGATATGAAGGATAATGAGGGCACAAAGTCGTCCCAAGGTCCTTTACACAAAAATAAAAAGAAAACACACTAAAGGCAATTATGGGGGCATAAAGTCTCTCCATAGTTGACTTCAAGACACCTTCCTAACTACTTTCACTAATTCTACTTGTTGAATTAAAGGAATAGAAAATATATTACGGAAAAAGGCATAAGAATAGTTTGCCTAACAACAAAGATATCGTAGCACAAAGTCTGAAAAGTCACTTTCTTTCTTATTCTAATAACAAAATATGATCAACAATCTGAGCTCAAAGTCTTAGTAATGCCTTTAAATTTGGGTAGAGTTTTGTTCTTGATAATCAGAGAGAGAGATCTAAAAAAATCAAAGAGAGTCCCTTATATAGCCTCTTCAAGAATGACTTGGGAATAGTAACACATCATGTTGCATTGAATTTTGTTATGAAGACATGCTGAAATTTAGGGGCATTTACCCATTTGCTTTTCTCAATGTAGAGAAATGGGTCATGCTAATGAATGTTTACATCCTTCAATGTTCACCTAGTGGTCTACTTCTAGAAACATATCTAATGCATAAATGGTTATGGTCCTTCCTCATCATTCCTCTTTTTTTGGTTATTTGAATTAGGTCTTAGATTCAATTTGATGCTCTATTCCTTAGTCATTTTCTGTTGGTATTTTAGCAATTAATGCATGGCACATTCCATTGCTAAATAGGTGAATATGCATGGCAAATTCCATGGGACTCTGAGAAATGCTTATTGATAGAGGCTTTGAAACCTATTATAAACTCAAAATCATGGGTGCAAACACTTGTCACTCTTTGCAAAGTTACAATGGAAAAGGTGGTAGCTTCCACTTGTCTCTTGAGAATCTTGTAGAAGATGACACTTGGCAGCTTTCACTTGCTTTAGTGGCCAAATGAAGGATCACTACAATCCTTACTTAGCGAAAGAGATTTAAAAGGAAAAAATTGTGGATGTTGACACATGGCAGCTTCCATTAAGCTTTTAATTACCTTTGAAAAGTCTTTGAGACTTATATTAGTTTTCTACAGAAGATGACATGTGGTAGCTTCTATTGAATTTCATGAGAGACATGTAGCATGTTCCACTACTTTCAAAACTATGTCTCAATAGATGACACGTGGTAGCATCCACTGTGATTTTGATGAAGGACATGTGGCAGCATTGTGGGTTTTCTATTTCTTCAGACTTTTCCTTTGGAGAAAAAGTTTGAAGAAATTCTTTTGGATAATTTGACTAAAGGAATTGTCTCTTTGTCACTTTTGTTGAGGGAACTTTTCTAAAGGAAATCCCTTTTCTCTTTTGGCCTTTGAATTGGTCCATTTGCTCCTTTCCTATCTTCCACAAGGGTTTTTTGAGCTCCAAATTAGCCTTTCAAGTTTTTGAAATGATTCACTTTGCCTTCTGAGTGTCCTTTAAAAGCATTATTTGTCTTCAAAATTTTCCTTAGCCAATTTTATGTGAATCTCAAATTGTGACACATGGCAGCATCCACTGTGAATAGGTGAGGACACATGGCAGCATCCGTTGAACTTGTAAAAGCTTTGGACACCTTTTGAGTGTCATATGGAAGATGACACGTGGCAGCTTCCACTACATTTTGGAAGCACTATAGAACCATTTGGGACTCATTTTAGATTCATGTGGATGATGCCACTTGGCATGTTTTGCTTAACTTACAAAGGACACGTGGTAGCTTCCACTACTCTTAGAAACAAAGTGAAATGAGGGTCAAAAGATGACACTTGGCAGCATCTACTGAGTTTTGTCAAGCTTTTGTTTTGGTCCATTTATTTTATTCCTTAGTCACTTTTGCCATATAAATTCCCTTTGCAAGGGCACTTGTGTCTTTGACTCTTGGGGTGCTCCTTTGAACTTGTCACTTGAACTGACCAATTGAATCAGCTTTGGTTTAATGGTTCAATGGTTCATTCCCTTGTTTCTATTGACCTCTTAAACCAAAGTTCTTTGAAACAAGCCTTGTTGAACCTGTTGAACCTTGAACCCATTGAACTTTGAACTAGTCTTGAAAATGACTAAGTGTCAGAAATTTGTTCTTTTGATTGAACCTGCCTGTAGAAGCCTTTGAACCTATTGATCCATTAGTCCTTTGACTAAAAAAGCTTGAATAATTCCAAATTTTGAAAGCTTAGAACAATTTTTTGAAATGGGAAGAGATATTTTGGTCTTACAAGACCAAAATAGCTTATATGTTGTCCTAAAAATGAGTGACATTTTTTGGGTACAACAGGGTCAATCCATTTATTTCAAACAACACATAGAACATAAAACTAGGTCATCAGGGTCGATCTAGTTGATTGTGCAAAGTAAGTTTTAAGTAATACAAACTATGAAAGGAAAGACAAAATAAATAAATATATAGGTAAAAAATAACCTTGGTAGATCATATATGTAATGAAGGAATATTGTTGATGAATAACCTTGGAGAATGTTGGAAAAAATTGTAAATTGGTTTGATAGGATCGATCAAGCTATGCAGGAACTTGTTGCAGAGTGCTGAAAATGTACATGGTCAATTGGGTCAACCTAGTAGGTTGAACTAGATGTCTAAAAGGTTTTAAACTATTACTAGGTCAATTGGGTTGATCCAGTTACTTTTTCCTAGAAACCTATGCATAGAAGTCAAAAATCTAGATCCATAAATTCAATCCAATATGATAAGAATAATGAATAAAAGAATGAAAATAAGTGAAATAAATCTTATAAGGGTTAGTTCTATGTTAGGTTCACCAAAATGTATTCAATCAAAAATGCATCATGTCTATAAATCAATCCTGGCTTAGAGAAGATAGAGCATACCTATGCTTCCAATTGGGATACACTTATTAAGTGGGAGCATAACCAATATGGGGATTTGCTAAACCTAATTAGGGGATCAATTATCATAACATATCATGCTAGGAATGGTTCTAAAGCTTACAGTATAACATACTCGCATAACAACCTTAATGAAGTCTTAAGGTTTAAAGCATTTACTTATTCTAATAGCAACAAATTAAATCTAATCTATTTTACACCAAAGCTTGTGTCACAAAGTGGAGGTTAGAAACAATAAAACAACTAAACTAAACATGTATTAGAAGACATAAACTCACATCAATGTATATATAATCCTAATACATGGGAGAAGAATATAAATACATTATCTATCTACTCTTATAAAGGATAAATAAAGTTAGGAATACTTACCTTTGAAGATGAATCCATCGAGCCTCAATCTCTCCCTTGGCCAAGTTATTTTGCAAGATATTGTTGTGATATGTAAGGATAACGAATATAAATCAGCTCTAGGCTACACAACCTATCTAATCATATAAAATACTTCTCCATGAGATAATATTTATATCTCCAAAGAAAAGTATGGAACCCTAAACTTTATTCCTCAATTATAATGGTTAATAAGTGGATGTTCATTTTCACTTATTTGATATTAATTTTTCTCTTATGAAATGGTGAGAAATGAACTTATATATATATATATATATATATATATATATATATATATATATATAGAGGCAGATCTTTCCCTAAATCCTCCTAAACACATTGATTATGCAGGGTCAACCTAGTCAACCCAGTGTATTTTTGGGGATAATTCACTAGGTTTGAGCTAGTTCAATCAAAAGGCTAATAAACTAAGAAAGTGAAAATTACCCCTAAACTATATTGGTTTGACCCAGTCAACCTAGTATAATCAATTGACCAAAAAGGAGTTAAGGCAAGAAAAGGATGGATAAGGCATGAAAAATGAGAGGAATGGGTGAGAGAAAAATAAGCTTAGGGTAAATATTTTTAGGAGATAAGTGTGTAGATGCCAAGTGGAAAAAGGGACAACAATCATAAAAAGCATTGATGGTCTACCCACCCCTTTCTTGGTGCACTCCTTAAGGCATGTACTTATATAGATTGAGACTTGACTGGTTCCTACAAGATATAAAATGTTAGTACTCAATAAAAGTTTTAATTTTTTGTGTATACAAAGTGCAATGTTAAAACTAGCAAGGCTTCTCCATACATGGTGTGGTATTTTTTACAAAGGCCAAAATGGTAGCTACTTATAGAGCTTGAGAGAAAAATGAGAAAAAAAAGTGTAAAGGTTACTAGAACACATGTTCAATTGATAAGAGGAGTTACATCTGCATGAAGATGAATTAAGGAATAGACCATGCAATATCTAATAGGATAGATGACTTTAAAAACATAAAAAAAACTCCTAAAATATGGCATAGGGCTCTCCTTGCTTGTTCAAGAAACTATTTTCATCATGGATCATCTTTTGAGCATTTAAAACTGAATTAGGAGAGTTGAAACATATGTACTATCTGAGGGAGGTTAAAACATGCTATGATAGTCATAAGATGTTCTCCTAACTACTAGCTTTCTTTTAAACACATATATTTACCATTTGTAGTCATTGATTTATCTTCTAGACTTTATTCTTCACATTTGGCAGTCACTATTCATCTTGAATTTTGTTTGAGATTTTATGATAGTGTATGAGTCTAAATTATTTTCTTTTATATATAATCCTTTGATCCTATATAAATGCCTATGTGGCATTCCCTTGCCATGTTACTTATTTCATTTCAAAATATACTTGTCATCATCTAGACATGTGGCTTGTCTTATCCATATAGAATTCAATCAAATTTTCTATTTTTATCTCTTTTAGAACCTTTTTTATTCAAATTTTTATGTCATCTATTGATCTGTGACCCAAGCATCTGAGATTATGACATTCGGTAGCATTGCATGTTTTTTATAGATCTTATTGTCAGCCTATCTAGTTAATACTCTCATTCCACTTGAAAGACTTGGCTCCTTAACCTTTAAATCAACATGCATTTTTTATCTTCGTTTCTCACTTAATTGCATACCATTTATCCTAGCTTGTAAGATCAAATGCACACCATTGATTTACTTGTCTAGCTAAAATGTGACATTAGGCATAATGGCATTCAATCTCAATATCCTATTACTCTTTGGCCCTTACTCATGACTTTATATCTCCACTACATGATCAAAATGTGAACCATTTATCTTGGGTCCCATTATTTAAACATATATCATTGATCTACCTTGTACACAAAAATGTGCACTATTGATCTTTGATCTGGTCAATTTTTGATTTTTTGACCTTGTTAATCACCCATATGCTATTTATCTTAGTTTTATTAAATGTTGTTTCACCACTTGAAATATTTTCATTTAATCTCAATATCCTATGGATATTTTTAACTTAAATGGTTAGTTTTCAAATCCTAAACTTGACGTCCCCATGCATATTTGTCTCTACTAGTTCAACTTTAAATGATTATATCTTGAGATATTAAGCTCATCAAGACATAAAATTTATAGAGGATGATCTTGGGACCAAAATAATCATGTCCATGTAGTCTTTTTGGATTTAAAGTTTTTCTAATCACACTTTTAAAATATACAACCATATTGCCCTATGCATTCCTATGTGACATGCCATGATGGCCTGACCCCCTAGATTAATCCAAAATACATAATACTAAACTAGATCATTAATAAAGTTAAAATGACATAAAATAGACCAAAACACACCATATGACACTATTTTATACCCCCATATCAAGTCTTGACTATAGCAGGTCGATCCATTTTAACTTGTGGTCAAAATGGTCAACATTCTTGGTGATTTCCCAAGGGTGGTATGTTTATTATGCTAAGGCCAGTTGCCTAATCCTATATATTAGGATATGGAGTCAATTTTACATAGTTTTGATACACAAATTACCTTTGGCATCACATAAAACACAATGGAAAGGCACACAAAATTATCCAACCTCAAAAGAAACACACATGTTTAACTAGAACACTTAGGGAATATAACACATCTGAAAGAAAAGACACACCTATTATACTATTTACAAAAATAACCTTTAATCCTCAATACAAAGGTTTCAAATGCATCCCATTCATAGGTATAGGTATATATTCTCCATTCATCCTTACTAATTAGAAAGAATTGCTTTGCTTATAATTGATTTTGACATATAGTCCACTCCATAGGGTGTCAAATTTGGTATGCCTCCCTAGTTTTACTCTATATTCATCCCAATTCAATACTATTTCAGCTTATTGAAATGATCTTGGAGTTGATTTCTTATTAAAATACCTCTTCATTAATACTTGGTGATGTTCCATAGCTTGATGAACCTTATCTCTAGTCTCTTATAGCTCTATTAATTCTATCAATCTCACCTCCATTGGAGTGTTTTCAAGTAACTCTAATTGATGTGCCAAATCTAAGGTAGGTAAATATTGAGAGATATAAAACCTATCCTCTCTTCCATAGATAAACACAAAGTGAGAATTCCCTATTGACCTCTTAGGAGCTATCCTATCAGCACATAAGGCTGTCTTTAATTTGGTGTATCAAGCCCTCTAGTTATGCTCTAAGGTTCTCCTAATGATTCTGATCAAATTTTTATTAGTAGATTCAATCAACCCATTACCTTGAGGGTAATAGTTAGATGAATTACTCAAGAATATTCCATTACTATTTTCCTAATTAGTAGTCTTAGCACCAATAAAAGCAAGAGCATTATATGAAATAATAGTATAAGGAGTTCCAAACCTTGTTATGATGCACTCATAACACTCAAGGATAACATTTCATTATCTTCCTTCAATTATAATACCTCAACCTACCTCTTAAATTAATTATTTTTTATGATTATACATTTATGACCAACACTTGATGGGGGTTTTATCATGCCAATGAAATCAAGACCCCATTACATGAAAGGTTGATCCACTTAGATAGGATTCAAAGAAAGAGTTGCAAGATTTTATTTTCCCATAAATAAATCACATTGTACACACCTTCTCATCCAAACATGTCAATCCTTGAAGAGGCTAGACTAAAAATATCCTGCCCTCATGATCTTGGTATCTCTAATTCTTGGGGGAAAATGACCTCCTATTGTTCCATCATGAAACTTCTCAAGCAACACTCTAGATTGGTCATTGTCAATTCACCTCAATAATACACCATTAATATCTCTTCTAAAAATCACACCATCTACAAGGAAAAAGGGAATAGCTTGAAATATGAAATATCTCCTTTGAGATCTACTCATATCACTAGGATACTCACCATTTTAAAGAAATATGATTAGATCTCATGTCTAACTCTGTATATGCAAGGAACCAGTTGGTTGGGGGAAATCATGATTGATTAAAACCTCTTATTTTGACTCATGAAGATATAAATCTAGATGTTCACAAAGGACCTTACCTCTTATCAACTTTTTTATTTTGATATCAACATCATATTCCATTACCTTAGTGATCCACCCTACCCTCTTCTCACTAATGTCTTTGCTCAAAATAAACTCCTTGGTACTAGGAAAGAGACCATAACATGAATTTTATTATTTAAAACCATATGACTAAAATTCTTTAGTCTTCTTACAACATCAAGGAATTGCTTCTCAATAAAGGCATACTTTGTTTCATAATCTTTCAAACCTTGACTAAAGAATTTAATTGGTTGCTCTACACCCTCATCATTCCTTTTCATTCACATAGCTGAGATAGTATCAAGTTTATAAAATGAATACAACATGAATTCTTTAGTAAAATTAGGATTCACAAGAGTAGGATCTTGTGCAATGGATTTCTTAATGGCTTCAAAATGGTTCTTACCTTCCTTAGTCTAATAAAAGACCTGATTATTTTTAAACATGGCTATGATATGAATCTCCTTACAAAATTTATCTTACCTAAGAAACTTTGGATACCTTTCTTACATAAGGGCAATGATAGGACTAAAATAGCCTCTATCCTTTCAAGATCAATAGCCAAACCATATTTGGAAACAATATGTCCTAAGAGCTTACCTTCATGGATAAAAAAGATGCATTTTTTTGGATTAAGAGATACTCCATACTTCCTACATCTTTCAAACACTTGTCTCAAGTTTTTCATATTTTCATTAGCATATTTATAAAACAATGTTATATCATCTAGATAAACCAACAACATCTTATTGATGAAACCTTTGAAGGCCATGTCTATTACTCTTTAAAAGGAAGCACCATCATTTGAAAAACCAAATGGCATATTTATATAAGAAAAATACCCCCATTTAGTGGTGAATGTTGTCTTAAACTAATCATCCTCATTCACAAGAATCTGATTATAACCTAAATATTCATCTAAGAGATAAAAATGTTGAGATCCTAAAATAAATTGCCAAATATGTTCCATTAAATGTAGAGGATAGTGATCTTTGAGTGACACCCTATTAAGATCTCTAAAGTCCACATAAAGTCTTATCTCCCCATTATTATTTCTAATAGGCACAAGGTTAGCTACCCATGTTCAATGCTTGATAGGAAAGATTATATCATATTTGAAGAGTTTAGTGAGATCTAACCTCATGAGTTACTCAACCTTGGGATTGATAGGTCTTTGTTTCTAACTGATTTAACTCTAGGTTCTAGTTCAATGGTATGGTGTGCTAGGATAGAATCAAATCCTTTGAGGTCCTTATATTCCCAAGTAAAGATATCATGAAACTCTTTACACAACTCAATGAATTTTTTTCTCTAATGTAGAATATACATTGCCTAGTTGGAGGAGTTTATCTTTTAAGATCAAGACTCTTTCATAGTTCTCCTTGAATGTTTTCTTGCATGATTATCCTAGTTTTCCCATGATGTGATGCATCCACCTTCTAGAGTCCTATACTAATCAAGAGCCTTCCCTCTAAGGGACATGGCAAGGATTCTAATGGCAATGTTATCTTGAGTGATGTTATGGAAGATACAAAAGTTAGAGTGACATCCCTAATGTGTTCATTAGGTATAACATGACTTTTACCATTCAATATGGGTACACCTTTTGTGGCATTATGAGGAATGGCATCATATGCTTAAAGACAAATTGGATTTTCAATATTAAAGGTAGGGAAGGCATGAGGTCTAGCCATATCTTCTTAAAACTCTATAAAATCCTCATTTTATTTAATTTCTTCAACCTCTTCCTCTCTATAAAAATATACTAGTTGTCCAAAGGGTAGATTAGGTTGAGGATATTTAACTTTAAGGGGAAGTTTAGGTTGAATAGGTGGATTAATGGGGTTGAGCACTTTACTAGATGATGACTTAGTGAGAACCATGAACTATGAGAGAAATTTTATAATAAGACAATGGTCTTAAACCAAATTTTACCTTGATGGAGTTGATAAATGTTGAGTAGCATGTAGACACTAGAAAACTATAATAGATGTCAAAATGCCTTGGGATACCTTAAGGAACACCTAAACCTTCTTGACCCATTAACCAACCTATTAGACCTTGAGTCTAGTTAGATAATTAGCTAACGAACCTCATTAATTCACTAACCTAACCATTACCCAATATCTTTCAACTCACCTTGACCCCTTTTCCTTCAAACACTCAACCACTGATGGTTATCTTGAACACCAATGGTTAGGCTAACCATTGATAGTCAAGTCCTCCTTGTACTTACACAAATACCAGATATGTAAGATAAAATGGCATAATTAAATATATCTTACCTTTCCCATTGGTAAAAGACTCCCAAGCATCAAAATAAATAGGCCAACCTCTTAGGTAACCTTCTATCCCCCGTGTCTCTTTACCTATAAAAAGAGGGGAGTAGGAGGTGAGAAGGATCATCATAAGAATTCTTACACATAGGTATTCAAGCTTCTAGCTATCTAAACAATATTTTTATAGAAATTTAGAAAAAACAATAGAGATATAAAAATATATCAAAATTTCTCTCAGGAAAAAATATCATTACTCTACCAAAATTACTCTAGCCATCAACTATCAACCATTTAGTAGCTAATAAGTATATTTGTACTTCTATTTTGTTATTATGGTTTATGACCCCTCTCCCCCATCAGACCTTTTTTCCATCTTTATTTTTAAATATTAAACCCTTAAATAGACCCTTACCTGATTATTGATCTAGTCTACATCTCTTTTCTAAACACCTTTAGAAATCCATAGGCAACTGTCAATGATCACCTCCAACCGTCGATGATTACCCAACTATTGATGGTCAGCTTAACTATCAATAGTCATTCTAACCATCGATGGTCACTATGGTAAGAAATAATAGCAAGTTATTTCTAACCCCTTACCCCCAGCTAAATCTGATTTTTTGTGTCCTTGCCTATTCACAGACCCCTACCTAATTTTCTAAACCTGACCTAATTTACTTTAGCACTAGTATTGACCTAATTTTTCTATATTTAGTTAATTTTTATATCAATCATTCATCTAATTATTATATTTAATTTCAATTAATTTTTAATTATGTTATGCAAGTATCTCACTTTTATCTCTTTCAACTTAATTGTCATCAAATAGTGGATTGATAACCTCCTAGCAAGCTCACGCTAGGCAGTCTAAATAACTATATTGTTAATAACCCATTTTGTTCATGCTTTCGTATCTATAGGTTATTCCTTCCAAGATAAAGAGGATATCTCTACACTCATCTATATTACATGCATATCAATAATTAGGTAGTTCTACCACACCCTTATTGCTAGTTTCTATCTTCTTCTAAAATTAAGAAATGAGCATAAATTAAGAGAAACATTTTGGCATGCCTAGTGGGACCCTATCATCATCAAGGTATCCCTTTCTCCATTTATACTATGCTCATAAAAAAAATTCTAAAATTTATTTTAGGATTAAAATAAACCTTTCATACATTGATTGCTTGCTATTTTTATTTCATCTATTTAACTTAAAATTAAAGTAATTAATCATAGTTTTGTTGGGAAATTGGTGGCAGTGATGTGTTATCATTGATGTCAAATGACATTGGTGATGACAAAGTAGTATGAGAGTGATCTTGGTATAATATGCATGAATCTTGGTGATAGAGAATTTGATATGTTTTTGGTATGATCCTATCAAGATAAGTCTTCTCATATGGTCTTCAAGTGGAGTGCAAGTCATCATATGCCTTGTGGGTTTGATCATGTATGGTTACATATAAGGTAAGTATTATATGACTTTTATGTTATCATTAGGTGATTCTAGTGTTTTTATTAAGTGAATTTAATAAATCTAAGGTGTTATGAGCTCAATGGATAAGTTTCTAAGTACCTTCAAGAGGTAAGTTATCCTAGTGGTTTAAGGCCTAATAGGCAAGGTGGACTAATGAGGTCCTTATGATCAGTCATGAAGAATATCTAGCTTGGCAGAGCTTAGTATGATTATCATATGCATTTTGGACATGTATAGGATGATAAGAGGTTAGGTGTATGGTTTTCAAGATGTGGCTAGTGGTCTACAAGATAGTTTGGACATTGGCCTAGTTGGCCTAGGTGGGATTGTGAGGCCTTGTGAAGGGTCAAAGGGTGTTTGTAGGATGATGAATCTTGTTATTTAATTATATATGGTCAAGAAAGTTTTTCCAATCATTTTAATTAGGTATGAGGTTAGATATTGAGCTAAAAAGTTAGAAAGATGGTTTAAAAGCTTCAAAGGAGGCTTGAATGGTGAATTTTGAGCTTGAGAGGAAAATTTTAATGTTCACTAGTTCATGTAGATTTTGCATTGGGACCTGATCCTTTTGAGAGAGGTGGAAAATGTACATAATAATTATTTCCAAGTATTTTTTATTGGATTGAGGGACAAAGATTTATGAACATTCGTTAAGAATGTAAACTAGTCATAAACCCTTTATAAACCCTCATTATGGAGTGATTGGAGAGATATTGCTAGAAAGGACCTAGAATGGATTGGTTTACTAATTTTGAATATTTAAAGTTATATATGAATCTCTAGGTGGTAGTGGTGTGTCAGGGTAGTGAGCAAAGGTACAAAAATATGCTTGTTTTTGAAGATTTTAGTGCTATAGGGAGGGTTGACATAGTCAATGCATAAGATTTATTAGAGTTTGAAGGCCAAGACTTGTTATTAAAGTCCATAGAGTTGTTTTGGAAATAAAAATTCAATGTTTAAATTATCTAATTTAATTAATTTGACTAGTCACTAGAGTGGAAATGGAGCAAATAATGAACAAAAGCCAGTCAGAGTGAGAATTATTTAAGGATTGATTTCAAGTGTTTAGGGATGGAAAAAATGGTTTGGGGTATTATTTAAATACATATCCCTCAAATTTAAATTATTTTTAATTTTTGATTGTGCTTATAAAATATCTATAAGGAGCTCACAAAATGACTAGTCTGTGTAAGATAAGATATTGGAACCCATGACAGTGAGAATGGTTTATAGTAGAAAAGTGGCCATTAAACCATATAAATTTTGTGGTTTTAAATATTCTAAGGTTATTTTATGATCAAATTAATTAGTTTTAAAATCAATGAAATGTATAAACAAGTTTTATATGTCATGTTCATCATGATTGGTTTTTGGAGCTTATAGGCAGTTTAAAATGGCCTATTTGGAGAGGGTAGTTTGAGTTATTCTAAGTAGATTTTGAGGTAAGTGAGAGATATTTGGTATTATATTAGTTTTATATATTTATTACATGTATTTTTATTCATATTTTTCTTCTAGTTTGGTTGGATTAGTCAAAGTTATTTGAATGATTTTTTGGTGTGCATGACTAGTTTGAGTAATCAATTTGTTTGATATGGTTTGAACCTATGTGAGCTATGTGAATATGTAAAATGTATTTGGAGGTGTTTTTTAAGTCATGGAGGAAATATCAATGTGTTTTTTTATTTTATTTTTTATAAAATCTTTTGTATGCTTCAGTTCTATATGACTATGTTTTTTGGGTTTCTAGGCCTATTAGCAAGTAGTCTAAAAGGCTTAGTTCAAGGTATGAATTAGAGTTAAAGATGTTGTAGACACATTTGGTAGTTATAAATGATATACTGGAGGTATTTCTGATTTTTTTTTAAATAAATTTTTAGGTATATTATTCATGGAGATGATCATATGTGGTGAGTGACTTATAAAGGTTAATGCATTATGCCTACTTGAGATCTAAAGGAGGATTAAGCTTGATTTGGGTTATGGATGACCTATGGAGAGATTTTACCATTAATTTAATGTGTATTAGTATATTTTATAAGGGTAATATAAGTATTTGAAGTATCTTTTTTGACCAATATTATTTAGATGATGGAGTGATATATATACTAGGTCTATTTGGTCTATTTGATGGGAGTGAGAGTGTGTGTGGACAAAATAAAATAAAAGAGCTTAGTCAAAGAGAATATATGGTTAATTTATTAAATTAATATGTATAATATGATCAATAATTTTATTTTTATCAATTTCATTAGCTAACAATTCATTAGACCTAACAGTCTAAAGGTTACTTGGTTGAGCGAATGAGGTAGGTGTGCTTGTTTGGAGAAGAGAAGTAGATTTCAGGTGTATGAGATTTAAAATTTCATCATCAGATGTATAAGACATCAGATAAGTGGTGTAAATAAAATTAAATTATGTTGAGTGGGTTATTAATCACCAATGGGGTAGTAGCCTCCTTGATAGTTGGAGCTAGCTAAAGGTCTAGTTGGAGTTGGATTAAATTGAGGGGTGGATGCTCCTTGATCAGTTGGAGTTGGTATAAAGTATATTATTTGTATTATCATTATAAGACTATATTCAATTTTTTTTAAAGATTTATAGTGGGTTTTCTCCCCCTAGAGGGTTTCCCACATAAATGATGTGTTCATATGATGTATGTTCTTGTTCATGCTTTGGATGTATAAACTTTCATATTCATGTTGCTAGATCAAATTGATGTATGATGAATGAGTTTAAGATTTGAATAATATTTGTTGACTAATGATTAACCCCCCCACCCCCTATTATTAGCTAATTACAAAAAATTTGTATCATATCTAGACCTTTGGATGAGGCTTGGCAGCCTACAGGTGATCCTAAGTAGCTTGAGGTGTGATGAGGACATTATACATTTTGCTTGTAGAGATGGATAAGTTTGTAAAGATCATGGTTGATTTTTTAATATTATTATACATTTTGGCACTATAAAGGTTGAATAATTAATATATTTATACTCAATCTAAGATTAAAGCTATGTTGAATGATAGAGCTTATTGAAGATGGTCTCTTGATCAGCTAAAATGAAAGAAGAGAGATAGGCAGTGGTATGATTAGAAGCTTAGAGTATGAGACATAATTTAGGTATATCTAAATTTTATTGAAGTATGAATATCATGTTATCCTATTTATATTTGTTTTAAGTTGACAAGATCCAATGAAGTAGCTCTAAATATTATTTGAGATCATGACCTATTTCCATTAACAAAGAAGTCAAGAGAATGTTTTGTGAATGTATAATAGTTATATAAGTTTTTGAGGGTATTAAGGATGATATGAGAGGTCATATAACGTGTTTTATTAATTAGGTAAATTTTTGAAGTCAAAGGATTTCACTAGAGTAGTTTTGTATGAAAATATGACCATTGGAATTTGAAAATTCAAGTTTATCAAAGGAAACCAGTTTGCAAAAATTGGATTATACATGTCATGGATGAAGTAAAATCAAGATGAGGTAAGAATAAAAATTGAAGAGGAATATATTTAAAAGATCATCCAAGTGGTGTTTTGTTTTATTTATCTATACAAATATAATAAATTTGAATCAAATTTGACTATTGTAGTCTGTGTTTGAAATGGTGAACTCAGTTGAGCAAAAGATGATTAGAACTCATCTAATGATCTATTTTTAATGTTGTAATAATTTAATGATGATTTTAACTCATCACAGTACTAATCCATGCTTTGATATATCTGAATATGTTTAATTAATCAATAAAATCATTCATAAAATTGACGGTATATGAAGGTTTGTGTTCTTGACAGACATAAGTGACTTGCAAAGTTATGTGGAGATTTTGGTCATTAATAATGGTTACTAAAAGTGATTAGTTATGTTCTAAAGGTTTTATATCTCTTTTTATTAATCTTTTTATGGTTATTTTTGATCCATGAAAGGAATATCTAGCTCAATAGATGAAAGGCAAAGGGTTAAGGGTTTCAAGGTGCTTTGTCTCTTCAAATCCTAGGTATGTGTTTTGAAGGTAAGTAATCTCATTCATGTTATTTGGATTTATATGAGTGTTGTATGGATTAAGTGCAAGGATTCCTTCAGTAGTGTCCATTATTGGAATGCACTCTTGAGCTCAAGGAGGTGTCTAAGGTACATTGATTTGAAGATTCTATAAGATCTAAGTTTTCATAATAGAATCTTAATTATGAGGGTAAGGTTGATCTTTTGAGCTAATTTGAAGGGCTTCCACAAAGAGATCAATGGAATAAGAGGTTGGTCATGACCTTAGGGTCATATAGAATAAGCTTTCTTATTTTTATATCCTATTTTGATATGTTTGAAGTTTGAAAGAGTAAAGTAATGTATTGATCCATTCAAGGAGTGAATTGTCTTCTATAAAGGCTTGTGGACCTAAAATCAAATTTTGGTCAAACTTTGGTAAGTGATCCTAATGGTAAAATAGTATAATTTGAAGATGAGGTCAACTCTATATGTAAATAAGTGATGAAAAAGTGCATTCTAGGAGGTTTTCTTGTGTCAACTCAATGAAAGGAATCATTTTGTGGTCAAAAATAGAGTTGACCTATTTTGGCAATGATGACTACTTAGAAGGTGCCCAAAGTGCAAAGTTATTGTTAATATGTTCTTAGAGGCAAATAAAATGGTAAGGTTGAATTAAATTGATAGGGCAAAGTAGATAAAGTGCCTAGAAGATGTGAAGATGGTGATTTGGTTAGTTTTTGGTGCTTCAACCAAGTTGACTACTATAGGTGCTCTTTTTGAAGGTAGAGTTGGTTGTTTGCATATGGAAAATAGAATTTGATGAGTTATCTAGGTGATTCAATGGCCTATAAATATGTAACTCATTTTGAGATGTTATAGGTGGATTCATGCATCAAAGCTATTTTGAAAAAATAATTTTGAATTTTATGTGCTCATTATTGACCTTATTTTGACCTAAGGAGGAGAAAGTCAAAACCAAGCTGAAGGAAGTTGTAGACACTAAAATTACATCACACATGTGCATAACTCCCTATTTCAAAACCCCCCTTGAGCCCCTTTTCAATAATAATAATTAGCCTTCATAATCTGTAATGAAATTATTTCAAGAATTAAGTATAACAGTAGAATTATATCCAAATATGACTGAAATATATCCAAATATATGATAATAGATAAGCCACTTCAAGGGGGCAACCTCCACAAGCTTTAATATGATTAGAATTGACAATATGATGATAAATGATTACCCACTACCTCCTATATATAGTCTAACTAGGCCATGGTTACTCCATAGGCCGACCTACTAATCTAAAGAAAGCATAGATAAATGTAATATAATGTCAAAGAGGGATAAGTAAGCCATAATTCAGCTAATACTATCCTCATACATGTGATAGGTTAGGGGCGTAGCATGCCCTTCCCCTTCAAACCAATGTTGTCCTCAACATTGAACAAATCTGGATGTTGTTGCAGAAATTATTCACCTTCCCAAGTTGCATCTTCACTGCTTTGGTTTTTCCACTTGATCAAATATTCCTTAATCTCTCTAGTTCTCAACCTCTTAGTACATGTTTGGAGGATCTTCTCTGGTTCAAAAATGACTCATCCTTCTTCATCTAGTTCTGGGAGCTCTGTCTGGGTAGAAACTTTCTATCTAATGACCTTCTTCAAACAAAAAACATGAAATATTGGGTGTATGTGAGATGAATGAGGTAACGCGAGCTAGTAAGCCACACTTCCAATTTTTTGTAGAACCTGATAAGGGCCATAATACTTTGGAGCAAGTTTGTTGTCCTTTTTCTATTGCTTCAAGGACATTTGCTTGTAAGGCTGCAAATGAACAAATACCCAGTCACCCACCTCAAAATTTTGCTCACTCCGGTGTTGATTTGCTTGTTGCTTCATTCTATTTTGTGCCAAGGCCAAATTCTCTCTAAAACTAGCCAAAACCTCTTGTTGATGTTGAATGTGCTCTTCCACATCTCAAACCTTGGTGTGCACCTTTAATGAAGAAGTGATGGAAGGTGGATGGTAACCATATAGTGCTAGAAATGGAGACATTTTAGAAGAGGTATGGAAAGATGTGTTATACCACCATTCTGCAAGTGGTAGCCATTTAACCCAATGTTCTTGTTTATCTGATACAAAACAACAGAGATACCCCTCTAAACATTTGTTAACCACTTTAGTTTTTCCATCAGATTGGGGGTGGTAAGATGAGCTATGAGCTAGCTGAGTACCCAAACAAGAAAATAGTTCAGTCCAAAAATTACTAGTGAAAATAGGATCGCAATCACTTACAATTATTTTTTGGGTTCCATGTAATTTGAGAACTGCTTCCATAAAAATAGCTACGACTGTACTTGCTAAAAATGGGCATATTTTGTAAGCCTATCCACAATGACCAAAATAACACTCTTACCTTTAGAACAAGGCAACCTAGTGATGAAATCCATGGAAACCTCCTCCCACCTTTGACTAGGAATTGCTAATGGTTGTAACAAACCTGGGGTCTTAACTGTTTCACCTTTATTCTATTAGCATATCAAGCATTCTTCCACAAAATTTTGTGCATCTCCCTTGAGTCCTTCCCAAAATAATTATTTCTTAATTTTATGATAAGTTTTCAAGAACCCTGAGTGTCCCCCAAGTGGAGATGCATGCAACTCTACAAGAATCTTATGCTTAATTTCTGATTTTTTGCACAAGTATAACCTACCCTTATACCATAGGACATTACCTTTCCATTCAATTTTTTTAGAGGATAAATTACCTTGTTGGAGATTCTGAATCAGAACCTGTGTATCCTTGTCTTGCTCCCATTCTAACCTAGCTTCATCCACCCAATCTGCTTGAAATATGGACATTACACAAAGTAATGCTTCTATGGATGCATCCCGTCTAGATAGTGCATCTGCTACTACATTATCTTTACCCTTCTTGAAGATGATTTAAAAATCATAACCCAACATGTTGGTGACCCATTTTTGTTGTTCCTTAGATGATAATCTTTGATCCAAAAAGTATTTGAGACTATCATGATCTATTTTCACCTTAAAGTGTCTACCCATCAGATAAGGCCTCTATTGTTTAATTGCATGAAGAATAGGCATCATTTCTTTCTCATAGATAGGTTTTTGTAGATTATTACCTTTGAATTGATGACTTTCAAATGTAATGGGTCTTCCTTCTTGCATTAGTACTACCCCCAATCCAGACCCAGAAGCATCACATTCAACAGTGACTGTTTCTGAGAAGTCTGGAGTAGCCAAAAATGGAGTGGTGTACATAGCTAATTTTAGTTTCTCAAATGCTTTGGTGGAATCATCATTCCAATGGAAAGCATCCTTATTTAGCTATGTAGTGAGTGGAGTTGCTACACTGCCATAACCTTTCACAAATCTTCAATAGTAACCTGTTAGTCCAAGAAACCCTCGAAGGTTTTTGAGAGTTTTTGGCATGGGCCATTCCATTATCACTTTGATCTTCTGGGGATCAACTTTGACCCCTTCATGGGAAAAAATGTGACCAAGGTACTCTACCTCTTGTACTCCAAAATCACATTTAGATGGATTCACATAAAGTTGGTGCTTCTCCAAAACTATCAACACCTATTTCTCATGTTGCAGATGTGCTTCCCATGTCTGACTATAAATCAATATGTCATCAAAGAAAACTAGCACAAATTTCCTTAAAAGGGCCTAAAAATAGTGTTCATCAAGCTCTAAAAATTAGATGGTGCATTTGTAAGACCAAAGGGCATTACCAAAAACTCATAATGGCCCTCATGTGTTCTAAAAGTAGTTTTATGAACATCTTCATCCTTGATTCTAATTTGATGGTACCCTGAGCAAAGATCCAATTTTGTGAAATAATTAGCACCATGCAACTCATCAAGTAAATCATCAGTTAATGGAATAGGAAACTTATCTTTTATGGTGTACTTGTTGAGTTCCCTATAATCTGGGCACATCCTCAATGTGTCATCCTTCTTTCGCACCATGACCACTAGTGATGAATAAGCACTTTGGCTATGCTTGATGATCCCTACCTCCAACATCTCATGGACCATCTTTTCAATTTCACTCTTTTTTGCATATGGATATCTATATGGTCTGATATTTGGTGGTTAACTACCTGGAATTAGTTGAATGGCATGATCATGTTCTATTTTTGGTCGTATTCCTTTTGGCATGGCCCCAAAAATAAATGAGTGGTCTTCAAGAATTATTTGTAGATTAGGATGTGTAGATACCTGTGTGGGTTGAACTTCTATGGATCATAATTGTGTAATAATTCCCTCTTCCCCCTTTTTTAGCATCTTGGTCATCTGATGTGAACTAACCAATTGTGGAGATTTTGCATGTAATCCATGTAGCTCAATTTTCTTACCTTCAAAATGAAAGCACATGAATAGTTCTTGGAAGTTCATCTCAATGGTACCTAAGGTTGTGAGCCATTGGACTCCCAAAATAATTTTTGTGTTACCCATGGGAATAGCAAACATAGGAGAGTCAAGATTGTACCCACCCATAGTAAGCTTAATACTATGGCATTTGCCTGAATAATTAATTATGCCACCATTTGCAATCATAACCTAAAATTCTAGTGTTGGGTAGACGAAACAGTTCAATCGAGTGGCCAACTTATGGTATATAAAGTTATATGTGTTCCCTAAATCAATCAACACTATCACCTTTTGTTTCTTGAGTAAACCCACAACCTTAAGAGTTTGTGGAGTGCTAATACATGCAAGTGCATGACAAAAGATTGTCGGTTGGGAATCTTCAGGTACCTCCTCTATATATTCCTCATCATCATTGGAGGCATCATCTACTTCTTTATCTTCATTTGGTCCCTCAATGTAGAATAACTTCTTCTCAGCACATCTATGTCCTTTACTCCACCTGCTATCACAACCAAAGCATAATCCTTTTACACACTTCTCTTCAATTTGCTGAGGGGTCAATCTAGTAGGTAGAGGAAATGTTGGTGACGATATGCTACGATATTTGAAGTGAGTGAATGGGTGATTCTTGTTGGCTATGAATTTTTCCTCAGCTCTACATGTTAGGATAATAGATTCAAAAATATTAAGTAGATTAAACATGCGTACCTCATGTTGAATGTAGTCCTTGAGTCCTCCCAAAAATAGGTCATTCAAGTTTGCTTTAGAAATTATCTCCACACGTAAGGATAGGTTATAAAAATGATGAATATAATCCTTGACAAAGCTATTTTGTCACAATTTTTCTAGTTGGCTGAAGTAATTCTCTGTCACACTATTGCCATAGTGTAATTGTAGCTCCTCTGTAAAAACTGACTAGGTGACATTGAGAGTCATCTTTTTCTTTTGAGCACACAACCATCGATACCAAATGAATTGATCAGGTTCAAGATACAAGGATGCCATGGTAACCTTCTATCCACTTGGAATCTAATGTAGGTCAAAAAAACTCTCTATTTGGTTGAGCCAATTAAGTGGATCTTTTCCATCAAATTTACGCATATCCACCTTTGGTAATAGGTTCCTCTATGGCCATGGAGTTGGATTTGAAGTAGAATAGTTAGGAGAACCACCCTGGTGGGTTTATGAAATAAATTTATCTTGATGATTTGACTAATTAATATTCAAAGCCATCATGATATCTCCCAAACTATCTTGTATGGATTGCATATTAGATTGTATGTCGTGCACCTCACTCTGAATACCTTGCACACTATAGTCAAGCTGGCTCACTTTGTGATCTATGTCAAAAAACCCTAGTACAAAGGGTCTATTACATCCCCCTTATGACTCCAACTCATCCTTTTTAGGATTTTTACCTAGAGTTTCAGCACCCTTCCCTTGGCCCCGAGTTTGTAGACCTGCCATAAAAGGGTTTTACGATGTCGACCCTTTTTGACACTTTTGACCCAAATTTGACCAAGAAATTTTAGAATTATTTTGGCCTCAAATAAAAATATACAAACAAAAAATCATAGCCAAATTTTTCTAAGCTTTCCAAAAACGTAAAAAACTCAAAAAAATTCTTTGAATTGTGCACTATAGAGCAATTTTATGAAAAACCATAAAATTGTGATAACTTTTGAAAAACAGATCCAAATGAGCTGAAATTTTAATGTAAGATTAATTTTATTATTTTTCACCTCCAATAAAAAAATTTCAGATAAATTCACAACCTTTTTTATATATCTGAAAATTTAAAAATTTAGTGTTTCACCCACAAGATTGCCCAAATCGTAGCTCTGATACCACTTGTAATGAAATTACTTCAAGAATTAAGTATAAAATTATAATTATATCCAAATATTATAGAAATATATCCAAATATATGATAATAGATAATCCTTTTTGAGGGGGTAACCTCCACAAGCTTCAATAACAGCAAAATTCACAATATGATGATAAATGATTACCCACTACCTCCTATATATAGTCTAACTAGGCCATGGTTACTCCATATGCCAACCTAATAATCTAAAGAAATCATATATAAATGTAATATAATGTCAAAGAGGGATAATTAAGCCACAAGTTGGCTAATACTATCCTCATACATGTGATAGGTTAGGGGCGTAGCATAATCCATGCTTTTACCCCTCACACATATAATTAATTTAAAATATTTAATTAAGTTAATTAAAAACCACTTATGCCATCTTACTTGGCCACCTCATCCTAAGACTAATTCTTACCCTCTGAGTCACCTCAATACTTAGTCCCCTTATCCTAACTACCCATGAATTATTCTTACCCCAAAATTAAATTCTTAACCAACTACGTTCTTCTTAAACTCCCATTTCTATAATTTATTAATAGATACCACACTTGGCATGAGAAAGAATAAAAAATAGGCTAATAATAAACCTTTTACCTATTATCATGCCACCAACATTGATCAACCCATGGCTAATGTCAGTAGGATCATCGACATCGATTACTTAATCCAAACTCCAAACTAATGTTTAGCTCAGTAAAAATTATGAAAACTCATTTTATTCACATACAATATTTTGGCATCTAACTTTCCACATCTTGGCTTAATATTACCTTGAAAAAGTCAATCTAGACCAAGAACCAAGCTATTGAGAACTATCAAGACACACTTGTTTTCTCTATTCAAGGCATTGGTTTGGCAAGCCTTATAAGATCCATCCATTTAGCACTTATCATTCAATCACCTCTTCAAATAAGTACATCACTTATTTTTTAGGTCTTTAAGAATTTATTTTGTAATCACTTTATATCTATTATTTATTATTTTACACATTCTTGACTGAACCCTCATGAAGGAGTTATAAATCTTCCCTACTTATTTCCCCTTATTCTAACACACCAAACCTTTGACCAGAACCATTCAAATAATACTCTCTCTTACAAGTCTCCCAAACCTTTCAAACCTAACCAAAACCATTTCCCAAACCCAAAAAATCCTTCTACAAGTTCATAGGAAATTATTTCCCCTATCGATGTCGGTCTCCCAACCAATATTGGTCACACTTGCTCACCGACCATGACAACCTAACCGATGTCAGTAACTATGAATTTTTAGTAACCTCTCTAAAACCTACCCAGACAACTTCCAAAATACAAACTAAATATACCACCTACACTTTGTTACTCTCTACTACACTCAGGTTGCAAAAAATGGTAACATATCTCTCTTTTCCTCTCTTTTTGCTATTTATTACTCTTTTATTTCTCAAAAGTGGACTGTCATCTCTAAAATAGTTTGACACTTCCTAGAATAAGCATGTAACTTGACAACCCACTCATATATCTACTAATAGATATTTTTGTGGTAGTGATTTCTCACCTATAGGTAGTCCTACCCAGCCAAATAGGAGTGCTCACAACATCTAGATATGGCATATAAACCAATCTAGGTTTATTATAATCACTTATCCCTATCCTTATTCTCTATTTTTCTTAAGACTTGAAATAGACACAATTTTAGTGAAACCTACTTACTTGCATCTAAACTTAGTTTTTCCTTATTTTTTCACTAATACATCGTATTAATATTATTTATACTTCTTCGTGTATGGTATTGACATGAGCCAAAGCCAAAATTCTTATTGATTATGCAAGCTAGCAACACTTCTACCTTCCCCTCTTGTTTTTGACTCTATCATGGAGCATACTTTAGATATAGAGCATACTCCCAACCCCAACCAAATTCCCATTGTGCCTGAAGGAGATCAATATTTTTTTAAATGTCTTGATCACAATGTGGTAGCCATTTATCATTACCTTTCCATGAGCTAAACTTACAATTATTTGGATGACCCACTTTATGGTATGTTAACCTCTCTAATGAAAACAAATTCAATTTCGGCTATCTCCACTATTTTCCCCATGGTTACTCAAATGACTACTTAGACAAGTAACCCAACCATAAACAATGTCCAAAGTTTAGCATCGCTAACTACCTATCCCACCTAAACCTTGGTGTGACTTCCGTACTTTCACAAACACAAGCAGTTTAGTCAAGTCTCATCCCATTTCAAAATTTGGTGATACCTATTCCATCTACTCTCACACCCATAATTACTTGAGTTATGACTCACCCTTCACCTAGTATAACCATGCCAATAACCCAACCTATAATAACAACATCCAACTAAAGCATAGTCTTTAACCAAATGGGACAAACCCCTTTTCTTTTTTCCCCCTAACCTATGATTCATTATCCTTATGTTGCACCAACACAACCTCATAAAGATATGTCATATGGTACCTTTTCTTCCTATTAGGTTCCCTATAACTTAGGGGGTATCTCCCAAACCAATCCCCCTCCAACCCTCATTAAGATCCTGATGGACAAGATGTATAATCTAGATACATCCATTTCAGGATCAAAGAATGTGTTATCTTATGATCAGATATGCAATGAACCCATCCATCCTTCTGTACCTATTCACCCTTATCCAAGCCAATGGGAACTCCCAAAATTTACTCATTTATAGAGTAAAGAGAACCCACAATAACATTTGTGAACATTTATACATGCTTATTATTTAATAGGGCACAATGATGCATTACTACTTCACACTTTCCCTATGTATCTTTTGGGTGTTTCCCTAGATTGGTATATCTCTATAACTCAGCACTCCCTTTTCTCATTTACCCAACTCACACAAATATTCCTAGGCCATTTCTCTATTAATAATTATAAAAAGTTTTCTATTATAGACCTTCATTATATTATACAATTTGATGACGAGTCTATCATAGATTTTGTTGCTCACTGGAGAGGCTTGATCAATAAACTCTCCTTCTCCTTACCCCAACCTGAGCTTATTGATCTTTTCTCGAGGGCATGTGCTAAGCACATTTTGTCTACTCTCTGAGTATAAACTTTTTGCACATTTGATGAGGCCTTAACAAAGGCATAAAAACTCAATATTTGGGCTATAGATGAAGGTAGAGTCAAGTTGTGCAGTAAGAGTTCCAATCCCAAATCAAATGACTCCTCTTCTTCTAAAAATTCTCCTTCTAACCAAAAATCTAAAGACTCCACCAATGTGGTGGTCATTAAATCATCTTCTTCCATAACCACAAACCAACCTAATTTCTTGACTTCTAAAAATTTGACCAAGCAATTCCAACAAAGGTATGAATAAAGACAATACACTCCCATTGGGGACTCATATACTTCCATTTTGGAAAAACTATTACAACAAGGTGTCATAACCCTTCCTCAAATCAAACCTCCTCTATAGTTTGACTCCTCTAATTTTATTATAACTTGGTAGAAGGAGGATGATTTTTATGATTACCATCGAGTTAAAGGCCACAATTCTAATAACTGTAAAACATTCGAGAACATTGTTCAAGACATGATTGATAGGGGTGATCTTATCTTGGATAATCCTAATGTGCTCACTAATCAAAATATATGGATGTGTTCAAATAGTATTTTCCTAACCATTCACCTAATCAAAATATTGTTTAAACCATGACTAATTCATGTGATTAGAATATCCATATAGTTAATATGGTCTTTCCTTTACCTCTAGTTCAACCTCTCCCACAATAGGAGCCACCCATTTTATTGACTCCTCCCCCATAGTTAGTGGCATTTTTTTGGTCCATTCTTCTTCCTAAAGTAGAATATCCTATTTTACCCATTCCAATCCTACATGAGGAAGAGCCTCTTTTATCACTCCTTTTGCCATAAGAGGAGCCTATATTGCTAGTTCTATTTGCACCAATGTTATCTATCCTCTCACCACTTGAAGACCACACCTTACCCATTCTACAACCACATATTAAGGGTAACATAATTCTTTTGTTATACCCTCTTGAAGAACCCTCTTCACTTGCCTCTCCTCCAATGATAGAGGGTAATACCCCATCCACTCCACCTTTACACCTAGAAGGGTCAGTGTTATCTACTCCTACATTAGATGAGAGACCTATTGTGCCTAATCTAGTTCTACCACTTTTTGAATGTCTTTTATCTATGGAGGATCATAATTTACCTATTATTTTCCCACATGTTTAGGGATAAATTATGCCTATGCTCTACCCCCTCAAGGAACCATCTTCACCTACCTCTCCTCCACCCATGAAAGACCATGCCTCTTCTCATGTCTCTATCAAACAAGACCTTGTTGTGGTTCTTTCTCTTCTTTGGCCCGAGGTAGTAGAGACCAATAATTTCCTTCTTTCTCAATCACCTCAGCCTTCTAAAGAATCAACCATAAGGCCTAAATTAGCTTGATCTAAGCCCTTCTCATGGTTGGTGAAAATTCTATAATTTTTTAACTCCATGAAGCTAGATCATGTAGCATTTTATAACCAACTTAAAATTCCTTATCCTACATAATGAGTGTCAAACTTTACCACCAACCCTCTCACTACCCTTTACCCTAATGTATTTGACAAAGTTAGAGATTTTTCACCAAAATCACTAGAAGCTCATCCATCTATGTCAGAACCCTCACCCTCATAGGCATCTACCACATTAAAGCAGATCAGGTCTTTAGGCATACATCCCTTATCTAATCTAATTCATCCACAGGTGAAATTAGATTTAACTCTCCAAAAAAAATTTTGAGTTTTGTGTCTTTAACTATAGAAAAATGTTAATCTTCCTTGATCTTGTCGATTCTTCCCTCTTCAACCCTTAAATTTATGATCAATTTTGGGACTGCACCCCTCTACATTAGTTGGAGTATCATCAATCCAAGTGAAACAAAAGGCTAAGTTACCTCCACTAATACATCTACCACTTGATATACCTTTCACATCTAACACCATGATACCTAACACCAAAAAGTTATTAGCAAAACACATAACTCCACCACCACCAAATAAGGTACCATGCAAAATCACCCCAGTAACTCCTAAACAAAAAAGGTGTCCACTCCTATTACCATAATAAGTGCTAGCCCACTTTTAGGCTCTCAGACCTTTTTCTTATGTCATTTTTTTAAATCTTCCATAATAACTCTTCCTCCCATTAAGCCTTATAGCCCTCTTAGATTGAAGCCATCTTATTTAATGATACACAAGTGTGTTTATATCATCATTCACCTAGAAATGATACTGAGAGTTGTAAATCTCTCACAACAATCATTCAGTAACACTTTGATATCGATAATCTCTTTATTGATTCTATCATTAAACTTCTTATTATTCCACCTCTGGCATCCATAATGCCTCATACTATTGCACCTAAATTCAAACCCAAAGATGTTGTCATACCCCCTTTGCCACCTCTTTGACCTATGTTTTAGATCAACATAGTTAATGTGTCTATGCAATCATAAAATCAAAGGGATAAAGGTAAGGAAAAGGTCATTATTCCTTGGCCTCATCCCTTTTCTAAAGACACTCCTCCTTTGAAATCCAATATTTCTATCTTGGGTGTCCTGAAATCAACATCTTCAGATGTTATTCAAAGCTCGATGGTGAAATAACTTCACCAAACTCCTATGAAAATGTCCTTGTATGAGTTAATCTAAAACTCACCCCAACACTATCAAGCTTTGATTAGTGCCTTATAAGCATTTGAGGTACAACCTAATGATCCCTAAACTTTTTCATCTTTAGTCAACTCTCTTAATTCCATCTCCCTAATTTCCTTTAGTAATTCAAAAATTCCAGTTCAGCACCTTGAAGATCAAGATTTTACCATTTTTATTACCACATTTATTGATAAAAATCATTTCAAAAGAGTCATGATATATGGGGGAGCTATTATTAATATTATTTCCATCCATGCCTATAAACATCTATCTCTTCTTGATAATTGCATGCCTTGAACTAGTGTGATGTTCCACTCCTTTAGTGATACCACAACTACTATGGTGGGCATTATTGTCTTACATATCCATGTAGGTCCATAAATAATTCCTAGTCTCTTTTATGTTGTAGAATGATATTTCCAATATAACATATTGCTTGGATAACCTTGGATACATGTTATGGCATGTGTGCCCTCAACTTTACACCATTGTGTCAAGTTTGAGCATAATGGGCAAGTGCATGTTATACCCATCGGCCCACCTCTATTTAAAACATGCAACATGAATTATAGTCCTAAATATATTCTCATTCCATTAAATACATCTTATTCTCCACATGATACTTTAGAAGCTTCCATAAGCTCCACTACCCAAATTACATTGATATTGGCAACACAAATTCCTGACAAAGATCCCATGGACGAAAATTTTAAATGTTTGTCACTTAGATAATATTGTTTATTGATTCTCAACATGTTGCATACTCTAAAAGAGTATGGAAATGCACCCAAATTATGATCCTTGTATTGGGATGGTCATCCCTTATGGGCCCCCTAACCTTCAAACTCATTTCACATATAGGGGAATCGATCAGGATCCCATTATCAGTAATACATCCTCTTCACCACAACCATTTATATGTGACTTCTCTTTCCTAACAAATCCTAGTTTTTCTCACACCTATATTTATAGGTGTGCCTAGAAAGGATTTGGATTGGGTCATTATGAGTAGGGTGTTCATACACCCATTAAATATCCCACTAGCAAAACCATTGAAAATGCTAAAAAGAGCCATGGAGTGGGTTATGAAAAATCAACCAAACTCACCAAAACTTCCCATGTACCAATTATTGAATATCTAATCTCTCCTTTTCCACCTTCTTCTCCACCATCACCTATAAAATCAAAGGTATCTATACCTCCTAATTTTTTTTCAATAAATGCCATCCATTTGGGGCCTCTCACCTATTACCAAGGTAAGGAAACAAGGTCCCTTCCTATTGTTCATCCTAAAATGATTGATGAAGACTCTCCCATTATTAACACTATCTAATGTCAAGATGATGATGTTATTCTCAAATACATGTGTGAAAATTATTCCTATATCTAATGATCACTCCCATCCAAGACACAAGCTATGTTAAATGAATCAACCATTGACATCAATTTTCCCTCTCATGATAACCCCTGCATCCTCAAGATTGGCCAATATTTGGATTCCTCTAATAAAGATAATTATGCCACATTTATTAATAACCATAGAAAATCCTTTGCTTGGTCTTATAATGACATTCTTGGTATTGACCCCTATATCATCACCCATAACATTGTCACCAATCAAGATGTTAAACTTGTTAAGTAGAATCTTCATAAAATGTATCCTCATATTGCTCTCCTTATCAAAGAAGAGCTCCAACACCTCCTATCTGTTAAATTTATCCAACCCATTGACTACCTACAATGGGTTTCCAATATTATTCATGTCATAAAAGAGACTAGAGGAATCCACATTGTCATCAACTACTATGATCTAAACCTTGCTTGTCTAAAAGATGACTTCCCATTGCCAAGTATTGACTAACTTGTTGATCTAATAGTTGGCCATGAGATGCTATCACTTATGGATGGTATCTCAAGATATAATCAAATCTTGGTTGATCTCAAGGATCAACACAAGATAAATTTCATTACCCCATAGGGGACTTTCTATTATCAGGTCATGCCTTTTGGTCTAAAGAAAGCTAGTTCCACCTACCAATGTGCTATGACTTATATCTTCCATGATCTCCTACACAAAATTATGGAAGACTACATGGATGACTTACTCAAAAATTCTAAACTTCACCAATATCACTTGATGGTTCTCAAAATCATATTTACTCATCTCATCCAATATAATGTTTGACTAAACCCAAATAAATGTGTCTTTGGCATCCTTTTCGATAAAGTCTTAGGCTTTATCATTTCTCTCCATGGTATTAAATTTGACCCTTATAAGGTTTGATCAATACTAGAGATGCCTCCACCTACTAATATCAAACAAATTTGTAGCCTACAAGGCAAACTTTAGTCAATCCACTGCTTCATCTCCTAGTTTTTGAATCATTTCCAACCCTTTCACCATCTCCTCAAAAAAGAGGTTTCCTTCCATTGGAATATAGATTGCTAGGAAAATTTTCATGCACTCAAATAGTATCTCCTTTCCCCACTAATTATTATTCCACCTAAGGAAAATTATAATTTCTACCTTTACATCTCTACAATGGACCATTCTCTAGGTGATATGATTACACATCGAGATGATCACCATCAAGAATAAGTAGTTTACTACATAATCCACACACTTGTTAATTATGAGACTCAATATACCCATACTAAAAATATTTGCCTTGCAATTGTATTTTTAGCCTCCAAAATTCACCATTACCTCTTAAAACACCAAACCTACATGGTCACCCATACCGATCCCCTCAAATACATGCATTATAAGCCATATCAAAACCAAAGTGTAGCTCGATGGGTCACGATCCTTGTTGAATTTGAATTATAGTTTATTCAACAAAAGTCTATCAAGGGGAAACTGATCATTTACTAGTTAGATGTCACCCCTTTACCTAACAACCAACCTTCAAACCTTGAATTCCCTGATGAATCCATTTCAACACTCTCCATTGATGACATCTCCTATTAAATGATGATGTTATTTGATGGGTCTAAATGTCAATATGGTGGGGGTGTGGGGGTCATTCTCATTCCTCTAGATGGTGAGCCTTGCCTTTGTCATTTAAACTAGATTTTGAATGTACTAACAATATGATTGAATATGAGGCTTTGATCTTAGGGATTCAAATGACTATCTTCTTGGGTATCAAATCAATAACCACTTTTAGTGATTCTCAGCTAGTGGTTAATTAGGTTAATGGTTCTTACCTATGAAAAAATGAAATTCTACATTGGTATAAAAATTATGTAGATACACTATTTGGATCATTTGACTCCTATCTCTTACAAACTGTTCCTTGATTGACAAACAAGTTTGCTGACACAATGGATTCACTTGATTCACACATACCCTCTTCACCCTCTTCCTCAAAAGTCTATGTCATCATGCATTTCTTAACATTACACTCTTATGTATCAACTAGCATCCTTTTTATCAAAAATGTAAAATACAACCCACATGACTTATGGTACAATCAACTCATGGATTATCTTTCCTTTTATATTACCCCTTTTGATCTCTCTAATAATGGGAGACGTGCCTTCATAAAATGTGCCACTTATTATACTATGCTAGGGATGATTCTATAAAAGTGAGGTTTTTATGGTCTCCTCCTTAGATGCCTCACTAGTATTGAGACTCCCATCACTATTAAAGAAGTCCATGATGGGATTTGTGGTGGAAATTTCAATAATCACATAGTTGCCAAGTGTATTTTTTGACTCAGCAATTATTAGCTAACACTCCATTAATATTGTGGTGATTACATTCAGCGTTACATCAAACATTTATAACATGCTAACTTACTTCACATTCTAAGTCATGTATTACAAGTCACCAAAGACTTTTATCCCTTCTCCCAATGGGGCTTGGATCTAATCAGTGAGATTAACCTTCATTCATCTTTTTGTCACCATTTTATCATTACTACCATTAAATTCTTCACCAAGTGGGTCAAGGCCATTCCTCTCATCTCCATTAAGGCTAAAAAACTTGTTGACTTTATCAAACATAACATCATTTTTTGTTTTGGTGTCCCACATAAAATGATAATACAAATCATTCAAAAATAAGACTATCCAAAGTCTTTGTGATACCTTTGGAATCAAATTAAGCTTCTCATCATCACACTATCCACAAGTAAATAGATAGGTAGAAGCTTATAACAAAACATTAATCAAAATTATCATGAAGGTAGTCAATGATATGGGCAAGGATTGGCACACACACATTCCCTTTGATTTATGAGTTTACTGCACTAGCATTTGACCCCCTATAAGTGCTACAACTTTTTCCTTGGTATATGGGATGGAGGTAATTTTTACTCTTGAGGTTTAGAATCCTTATCTTTGAATTTCTCTAAAATATATACTTACTAATGATGAATTTCACCAAGAACATTTAGCTCAACTTAATTTGCTTGATGAGCGGTGTCTCATAGCCCTCAACCACCTCCAAATCTATCAAGAGTGTATCAAACATGCTTACAATAAAAACATCAAGGAGCGAGATTTCAATATTGGATATCTCATCTTAAAATAAAATAAACATTTGATGAACATGGAGAAAAGCAAATGGGGTAAGTTTTCTCCTAATTGGCTTAGACTCTACATCATAACTCACAAGTATGGCTCAAGAACTTATCTCTTGTCTTCTCTTAAAGGAAAGCTAGAACCTGAGCCTTTAAATGCCTTACACCTACAACCATTCTTTTGTTAACCAAGTGGCACTTCACCTCATGTTTAACTTGAGCTCATCCTTTGATCACCCCTATTACTTTAATCTCCCTTCCTCTTAACCCTTACTCCTACACACTTAGTTAACCTATGAAGTGTTATGGTTTTTCCCTCAAAGTGGAAAACCCCTAATCCTCTATATTCTTGTCCATGACTAAAAGTAAAAAAAATGGACATGTATACAAGTTATAATCTATCGAATCATGATTCTTAATGTAGACTTCTCCCTTGAAGGATAGTTGCATACCTTCTCTTTTATACTATCAATATACTTCTCCCTAAAAGGATAGCTATTTAAACTCAAAAGCAATGCTTAGACCACTCCCTTGAAGGATGGCTAGGCCAAGATTTGTTATCAAGGGAAATTAAAAAAAAAAACTTCTCATATTGATCAGCTTCATACATCCTCAACACAAACAAAATCCCATTGTAGGATTCCCACATTGATCAGATTACACATAAAAAAATCTTTAAGTCATGGACTTGCCTATAGTAGCTCTCGAGTCACCCATAGTAGGGGCATATCATCCCCATTTTTAAGGTTACATTACCCTAACACTTTCACTCATTTTACCATTTTTACCTCATAATCTTTCAAGGGACTTTGAATTCACTTAACAGAAGGTGAACATGATTCTTCTCTAACAAACAAAATGGTCAAATGATGCAAAGCATGAAAGAGGTTCATATTCCTGAGCTTATTTATGTTATGATTATGGTCTTTGCCAGTACATGAGCATTATACCTATTTATTTCCCATTACAATCACATGTTGATCTCTCTATTGAGATGAAAAATTCATACAAACATTAACATAAATAGCCTATCCATTTTAATCATACACCATCACAAATATGGAAAGATGCTAAGATGAAGCTAACAAATCAACTTGCATATACCATCACACATATGGGAAATACTAGTCTAAATCAACTAACATGTCAACATTAACATAATATAACTATCCACATCAACATCATCATCACTATCACAATAAACACATCTCAAAATCATTAAAACACATCTCATGTATATATATATACTCAATATGAATGTACATCAATAGGTCATAACAATATCATCTCTCCCTTAAAATATACATCTCTCATATTCAACTCATAGGCTAGTGTATATACAACATATAAAAAAAAACATCTTGTGCTCAAAATCCTTGAGGCTATACACATGATCATGAAGAAGTAGTGTTATCACCACTCTCCACCTATCTACGTCTACATGAGCTAGAAGTTATGTCACATGTCACTAATCTCTCTTTCTTTTCAAACTCATAATACCTCTAAATCTATAATAGCTCCCTGATGGCCCTCTCATAATAAATAATCTCATCAAGGGTAGTATTATACCTCACTATATATATAGTAAATGATGGTCCTATCACACATACTAAAGGCCCTTATACTAGTCCCTATAATGTAGGAGGAGGACTAGCCTAACTTGCTACTCTCAAACTATCCCTCTATATTATTAGTGTAGTAACCTAACCCTATAATACCCTAATATATACCTATAATGCCTTGACTTGGCCCTAAAATGTCACCACCTATCCCTATAAAACCAATACATGTGCTTGAGCTAAATCTCAAGCCTACACTACCACATCTCGAGCCTATACTACTACATCGTGTTCCTATATCACTGCATCTCAAGCCTATATGGCTACATCTCTCTCTATCATCAATCATTGTAAATATAGTGGTGGCCTCCTAACCTAAACCATGGGATACAAACCTATCCACCATACAAGATACATCATTGTGCATCCAGGATCTACTACACCTAGCCCTGCTAGCATCTCCTCAAAATTTGGTCCATATGTCTCCTAGGGTAAGGGTAGGGGTGCTTATATATCATCCCTCATATATCAATGGAAGATAGGAGGTACATCCTATAGAAAGTTTAACTATCTCTTTACATGTGCCATGGGAATCATCGCTAGCTCACTGACTCATTTCCCTTTGACCCATAATGTGATATGTAAACCAATAAGCTACTCTGCCTCTCCTATAAATGTAGGGTATGTCAAGTAGGGTCTGCACACAATATCTATATGGATCAATCCCTTTATCACGCACCTATAATTATCAATATCTTTCACAATGCTATCTACTTGGGTTTGGGCCATACCATCTTTTCACCATTTAAAACCAACCTTGAAACTAGCTACAATCATGGTAGGTAACCCTGATGGTCATGTCACCATGATATGCTCATATACCCAAAAATGGAGTAAATGCCTAACATCTCAACCCCCACATCTCTCTATATAACTATTCTAGAAAAGATAATCCTCATGTGAATATGGTCCACTACTCAACCATTTGTGTTAGGACACCTATCAATGCAAAAGAAAATCTCCCACCATCTACATCTGATAGTGCATACATTGTAATCACTATCATCATTAAGATGCTCAACTGATACTTCTCTTCATTAGTAGTGTATAATGAATCATAGGCAAATCTTGTTGAGTGATAGGTTGCCTCACTAACATGCTCTCTAAATAATGTCACCATGTGAATATCATGATCCTCTCTCGAACATGAGAAGATCTCTTCACTCTAGATCAGCAACCATAAAATCATGTACACATCCTCCTTTGTCACTATCAACTCTCTAATCAATAAATATAAGGTGTTAGATGTGTGATCCCACCTCTCGATCAATGCTATCATCAAACTCACATGTCATGTAATTTTTTAATATCATCACACTCCCCCTAAACCTATGGCTACCATGTGCTCCCATTCATCTAAGGTGACATTCCTCCTCATTTGTGTTAGTAGCATAGGTAGGTGATCCCATAACATCAACTCCTACCTAGCTTGCATCCATACACACACACACACACATTGATTCATATACTTTCTAATATAAGCTACCACTGTTTTTCCCTTCTCTTTAGGAGAACTACATTGGCATAAGGCCCTCAATTAGGCTATGTAGGCAACACTCAGTAGACATGGGGTCTTCTAAGGTTATCATAGCCATATACCCACATAACTATCTAACTTTCTCTCCCATCTCCACCATAGGCCTCACTACCTCTATCTCCACCCTAGGCCCAACTGCCTATCACAACTCTAGGCCTCATGGCTTATATCCCTAACCTTCGGCCCTATGACTTACCTTTTAAGGCTTAGGTCTCTTGACATATTTCAACATATCCTTTCTTAACAATTTTCCCTAACACACTTTTAACCGTACCTTATATTTTTCCCTATGCACTAGGAGAACTACATTGGGTTGAGGCCCTCAATTAGGCTATGTGATAAACATTCAATCAACACAAGGTCTTTTAAGGCTAGCTCAGCTATTAGGTTCATTGACTACTTCAATTACAGATCCAAAATTGACCTTTTCTCTTATTTTGGTTTCTTCAAGGTCACTAATGTTAATTTTATATGTCAACATCAATGCTTTGTATCAGATGACATAGATAGACCCCATCAACATTAGCACTATGTCAGCTAACATCAGTGGACCCCACCGACTAGTTCAGCCCTAAGACTGAACAAACCATCTCCCAAATTTAAATTTTAACCTAAAACAACCCCCAAATCCCTCCTAAATTCATCTAAACCTACCCTTACCTCATTTCCTACCCCTCTAATACCATTCTTTCCAACCAGAATTCAAATTTAGCCTAAAATAGCAAATTAACAAACTTAAATTCCAAATCAACTTGAAGGGGATATTACCTCATCTCTATATCTCCTCTAGACTAGAATAGCTATCATTTGTGGTGGTACACCTCTAGTTGGGTCCCCTCTTAGCTCTGCCATCTCACCAACACTCAGAGCTCTTTTTCTCTCCAATCAAATATTGTAAATGAGTTCTGGTGGGCTACCAAACCCCTTTTTATCAAGTTTGGTCACCCACCAACATTGGCATCCTTGACCTAAGCCACTAAAATTGACACTATTTCCTACCAACATCAGTGACATAATCGATGTAAACACCCTTGAATTAGAGTTTCCACTAACAACCACAACCCTTTGGACTCTACCCCTAATCAAGGGCAACTTGGAGATCATGTATATCTCCCTAGCCATGGCAACCAACCTAAAGATCACATATATCTCCCTAACCATGAAAACCACCCTTGAATATCACTTAAATCTCCACCCATGATGAATTTGACTAGAGATCACAAATTTCTCCTCAATCATTGACCCTTTTAAACTAACCTTGCATTGCTTGTCTTGACTACTTATGTTATCTTGCTATAGTTGGCTATTATACATATGCATATATATTAGGTGTTTTGGATGGTGACCAAGCTAGTCCTATCACTTGCAACATTTTATGTTTTCCAAGGGCACTTTTTACCTTAGATACTTGGCACACATGGACTATTGGAGCTACAACTTTGATTGTTTTGACCTTATCAGCTATCACTTACAAGATATGATTTGGTTATTTCTATCTGAGTCCTCCTTTACCTTACCTATTCTTCATTTTGTCGACTATGCTCATAGTAGTATGCATGTAAGCAGTGATAGCACATTCTCATCCACTCACCCAATTCACTTCTTATCAAACCAATACCTAATTTTGGTTTCTCCTTTATTGGTTTCCATTTTAAGGGGTGATACCTCATCCAATACCTGGATCATCTAACTCTTATTTTTTTCTTACAACTTGTCAGTGTAAATTGTAAGACAAAAAGGGGCAAATGTAGACACCAAAATTACATCACACATATGTGCAACTCCCTATGTCAAAACCCCCATTGAGTGCCTTTTCAATAATAATAATAATTATCCATCATAACCCATGCTTTTACCCCTCACACATTTAATTAATTTAAAATATCTAATTAAGTTAATTAAAAACCACTTATGCAACCTTACCTAACCACCTCATCCTAAGACTAATTCTTACCCTCTGAGTCACCTCAAGACTTAGTCCCCTTATCCTAACTACTAATAACTTATTCTTACCCCAAAAATAAATTCCTAACCATCTACATCCTACTTAAAATCCCATTTCTACCATTTCTTAATAGATACCACACTTGGCATGAGAAAGAGTAGAAAATAGGCTAAAAATGGCCCATTTACCTATTCTCATGCCACCAACATTAGTCAACCCATGGTTGACATCGACAAGATCACCAACATTGGTTACTTAAGCCAAACTAATGTTCAGGTTGGTAGAAATCAAGAAAACTCATTTTATTCACATACAAGCTTTTGGCATCTAACTTTATACATCGTGGCTTACTGTTACCTTACAAAATTCAATCCAAACCAGGAACCAAGATCTTGAGAACCAATAACACATGCTTGTTTTCTCTATTCAAGGCATTAGTTTGGAAAGCCTTATAGGAGCCATCCATTTAGCACTTATAATTCAATCACCTCTTCAGCTAAGTACACTTATTTTGTAAGTCTTTAAGTAGTTACTTTATAATCACTTTATATCTACTATTTATTGTTTTACACATTCTTGACCAAACCCTCGTGAAGGATATTAAAGCTTCCTCATGTATTTTCCCTTATTCCAACACACCAAACCTCTGACCAGACCCATCCAAATAATACTCTCTCTCTCTTGAAACTCTCTCCAACATTCTAAACCTGACCAAAACCATTTCCTAGACCCAAAAAATCCTTCTATATGTTCCTAGGAAATTATTTCCCCTATCGATGTTGGTCACCTAACTGATATCATTCATACTTGCTCACCGACCTTATTAGCCTAATCAACGTTAGCAACTGTGGATTTTTAGTAATTTCTCTAAAACCTACCTAGACAACTTCCAAAATACAAACTAAATATACCACATACACTCTATTACTCTCTACTACACTCAAGTTGCAAACAATGGTAACATATATCTCTTTTCTTCTCTCTTTTCTATTTATTACTCTTTTATTTCTCAAAAGTGGATTGTCATCCATAAGGAAGTTTGACACTTCTTGGAACAAGCACGTAGCTTGGTAGCCCACTCATATATCTACTAATAGATATTTTTATGGTAGTGTTTTATTACCTATAGGTAGTCCTCCCCAACTAAAGAGGAGTGCTCAAAATTTTTTGATATGGTGAGCAAACCAATCTAGGTTCATTCTAATCACTTATCCCTATCATTCTTCTCTATTTTTCTTTAGACTTGAAATAGACACAATTTTAGTGAAATAGAAATCTATGTTCCCCATAGAGTGGGAGCTTGAATTTGGTCCAAAAGTGTGGATAGGTGACCTATAGGTGTGGTATCTAGCTCAGGTGTCTATGTTGACCGGAGGTTGACCTTTGACCAAGTTTTACTTTGAAGGCCTAGTCATTTAGGCATGTTTATAAAAGTGATCTATCTTTAGAGTTGGAGGTTGGAAGCTCCAAATAATTCAATGGGACAAATGGGCAGCTGAATTTTTTTTTACAATGATCTGAAGGTAAGCATATTACAAGTTATTCAAGTTTTGGTCTTTTAGGAGGCTTAATTAGCTAGTAGGCTAAAGAAGGAATTATGATAAGGAGGATGAGTTAGAGGCTCATTCTTGACATGTATGAGGGGGCATGGCAATGGAATTCAAATATATAGTTTCATGGCTTTAAGTGATTAGTTTAGAAATTTATAAGGTCTACAATGGCTAGATAGGGCTACAAGGGATCTACGTAGGCCTAGTGGAGAAATTGAGCAATTTTGTGATATCTTTCCTAAGAAGGTTAGCATTTTTGGTTCCAATTGAGAATATTGGCATATTATAAGCATGTTATAGGGATGGTTCTATGCTTGGAGTTCTTTTTATGTTTTATATGGTTCCTTTTGAATGATGGTAAGTGAGCTTGTATGGTGCTTTATTACTCATGTTGTTGTTTGATTTGATGGTATTGTCTAATTTTTGGAGATCCTATAGGTGTGCATTGGTTATGTAGATAAAAAGGGAGCCTTAAAAGTGTAGAAGGGTCCTCAAGGGAGCTTTGTGACTAGGAAATTGGTGACAAGTCCAAGGATATAGGAAGGAAGTGTGGTTTAGTGTTATCTAGGTCTCTTAGAGACTTAGAGGTCTGAGTTTAATGTTTAGAAAAGGGGGAGCTGAGTTCTTTATTTCTCAAGTGGTATTGATCTGAGGGGGAGCTAGTGTGATTTCCTAGTGGTTAGGTCTAAAGATCTTATAGATCTTTTGGAGCTATGACCTGAGTTGGTTCTTGAAGGGAGCTTGGTCCAAGGGGAAGCACTATGGTTACTTTGTGATCTGTTGTTCATAGTTGGTTTGCTTTGAGTTTCAAAGGATAAGAGAGAAATGTATCTGCTATTGCTTGTGTTTTTTATTTTATTTATCAAAGATAGAAGATATTATTTGGTATATGATTCCACTTTGTCATTTTATCAAAGGGGGAGAGCAAAAAGATTGCTACCTTTAATGACAAAGGGGGAGATTGTTAGGAGATTGGAGGTAATGATGTGTTGTCATTGATGTCAAGTGGCATTGGTGATGACAAAGTGGTATGAGAATGTTCTTGGTATAATATGCATGAATCTTTGAGAGAGATAATTTGATATGTTCTTGGTAGGATCATTGCAAGATAAGTCTTCTCGAATGGTCTTTAGATGGAATACAAGTCATCCTATGCCTTGTGGGCTTGATCATGTATGGTTTCATATGGAGGTAAGTGTTATATGAATTTTATGTTCTTACTATATAATTATAGTGATTTTATTAAGTGAATTGAAGATATCTAAAGTGTTATGATCTTATTGGATAAGTTTCTAAGTACCTTCAAGAGGTAAGTTGGCTTGGTGGTTCTAGGCCTAATAGGCAAGGTGGACTAATGAGGTCCTTCTGATTAGTCATCAAGAAGATCCAGCTTTGCAAAGCTTAGGATGTCTATCATATGCATTTTGGACATGTATAAGATGTTGAGAATATAGGTGTATGCTTCTCAAGAGGTGGCTAGTGGTCTGCAAGATAGTTTGGCCATTGGCCTAGTTGGCTTAGGTGGGATTATGAGTCCTTGTGAAGGGTTAAAGGGTGTTTTTAGGATGATGAATCTTTTTTTTCATGATATATGGTCAATAAAGTTTGTCCAATCATTTTTATTAGGTTTAAGGTTAGATATTGAGTTATATAGTCAAAAATATGGTTTAGAAGCTTCAAAGGAGGCTCAAATGGTGCATTTTAAGCTTGAGAGGAAAGTTTTAACTTTCACTAGTTCATGTAGACTTTGCATGGGGACCTGAGGCTTTTGGTAGAGGTGACACATGGACATAATAATACTTTTTGATTATTTTTTAGTGGATTTAGGGATAAATCTGTATGAACATTTGTTAAGAATGTAAACTAGTCATAAACCCTCATAATGGAGTGATTGGAGAGATCTTGATAGAAAGGACCCAGAATGGATTTTTTGACCAATTTTTACTATTATAAGGTATATTGGACTCCTCTAGGCATCTCCAGGTGGTAGTGGTGTGTTAGGGTAGTGAGTAGAAGGTACAAAAATATTCTTGTTTTGAATATTTTAGTGCTACAAGTAGGGTTGAGTAAGTCAATGCATAAGAGTTGTTGGAGATTGAAGGTCAGGACTTTTTCATAAATTCCATAGATTTTTTTTAGAAATAAATAGTGATTTTTTCAATTATCTAATTCAATTAAGTTGACTAGTCGCTAGAGTGGAAATGGAGAAAATAGTGAACAAAAGCCAGTCAGGGTGAGAACTTGTTTAAGGATAAATTTTAGGTGTTTAGGGATGGAAAAAATTTATTGGGGTCTTATTTAAAGACCTATCCCTCCTATTTCACTTATTTTTAAGTTTTTATGATGCTTATAAAATATCTATAAGGATCTCACAAAATGACTAGTCTATGTAAGACAAGATATTACAACCCATGATAGTGAGAATGGTTTACAATAGCAAAGTGGCCATTGAAGCATATGAAGTTTATGATTGTAAATGTTCTAAGTTTATTTTTGGATCACATTAATTCATTTTAATATCAATGAAATTTTTTCACAAGTGTTAGATGTCATGTTCATCATGATTGGTTTTTGGAGCTTATAGGCAGTCTAAAGTGGCCTATTTAGAGAGGCTAGTTTGAGCTATTTTGAGTAGATTTTGAGGTGATTGAGAGCTTTGTGGTATTATATGAGTATCATATCTTTAGTAAATGGATTTTTTTTTTCATATTTTTCCTCTAGTTTGGTTGTATTCAAAGTTCTTTGATTGAGTTTCTAGTGTGCATGACCAGTTTGAGTAATCAGTTTGTTTGAGTTGGTTTGAACCTATGTGAGCTATGTGAAGATGAAAATTTTATTTTTAGGTTGTTTTTAAGTCATTTAGGACTTATACATGTGGTTTTTTGAATATTTTTTATGCTTCAGTTTTAGATGATTATGTTTTCTGGGTTTCTAGGCCTATTAGCGAATAATCTAAAAGGCTTGGTTCAAGGTATGAATTAGAGTTAAAAATGTTGTAGACCAATATGGGAGTGATAAATGATATATTTAATATATTTTTATGTGTTTTAATCATTTTTTAGGGCTATTATTCATGGATATGGTCATATGTGGTAAATGACCTATAAGGGCTAATGCATTAGGCCTAATTGAGATCTAAAGGAGGATTAAGCTTGATTTGGATTATGGAAGACATATGGAGAGATTTTAACATTAATTTGACGTGTATGAGGATATTTTATAATTTTAATACAAGTATGTGAAGTATCTTGGCTGACCAAGATGGGTTAGATGATGGAGTGATATATATATACTAGGTCTATTTGGCCTATTTGATGGGAGTAAGAGTGTGTGTGGATAGAAGTGAATAAAATAGCTTAGTAAAGGATAAAATATGGTTAATTAAATACCTTTAAATGGATAAGATGATTATTTATGTTTTTTTTAATCAAGTTCATGAGCTAAAATTCATTAAACCTAATAGTCTAAAGGGTGACTTGGTTGAGCAAATGAGGTAAGTGTGTCTTCTTGGAGAAGAGAAGTATATTGTAGGTGTATGAGCTTCATAAGGTCATCATTAGGTGTATAATACATCATATCAGTGGTTTAAACTAGATTAGAGTTGGTTGAGTGGGTGATTAATCACCTATGGGGTTGTAGCCTCCTTGCTAGTTGGAGCTAGCTAAAGGTCTAATTGGAATTGGACTAAATTGAGGGGTGGATGCTCTTTGATTAGTTTTAGCTGGTATAAAGTCTCTTTTTTGTATTATCCTTATAGGACTATATTCCATTGGATTTCAGGATTGATATTGAGTTTTATACCCCTAGAGGGTTTCCCATATAAATGATGTATTCTTATGATATATGTTCTTTTTCATGCTTTGGATGCATAAAAATTCATGTTTATGTTGCTAGATCAAATTGATGTATGATGAATGAGTTTTAGATTTAAATAATATTTGTTGACTACTGATTCACCCTCCCTTCCTAGTAGCTACTTCCAAACAAGTTTGACTCTTTTTATCACACACTTTACCAAAACAGATAATTAATCAACACATCAAAACAAAACTTGAGACAAGGTCTGACTAGGATTTCATCACCTAGTGGTAACCTTACTCTTTCTCAATAATCCTACTTGAAGGTCATTACCAAGGGGAGAACCAACTTGCTCTCTGGTTGAGTATAAACTTTGCAATTTAGTATATCTTGACTAAGCACCTGATACCCTTATTATTATGGTGTGTGAAGTGAGGGGGTAGGCCCCAATATTAAGCTATGTACTAATGTTCAATACATATTGTTTTTTATATCCTTTGATACCTAAAACCAACCTTATGTTTCCTCTTTAGTACCTAATCTACAAACCAAATTTCTTATTCACACTTTCTAAGGCATAAGCCAAAACTGATCTAAAAATTGTCCTAAGTTTTTAAACAAACTTTAGTGTATGTTTTAATTGCCTTGAGATATTTTTATTTTTCTTATTTTATGTTTGAGTTATGATATTTTCATAATTTTATTTTCTATTCCTCACATGGTCTTTACTAGACAATAGTTGAGGAATCAAACCAACCAAAAACCACCATCATCCTCTTCCTCTTCTTCCATGGAGTATACTTCTGATGTTGAGATTTCTCCTCATCTTTCTCCTCCTCCTACCATGCCTCAGATAGTTTTATAAGGTGATGTGGATTTATATACCTTCTTTGATAACAACCCCATGGCCCTCCAACATTACCTCAAAACCTTATCTCACTACACCCCTATTGATTTGGTTCCTCTTATGGATCCACCTTATGGTATACCTCCCCATCTTATGATTGGTGCTACCTCTACCCAGCCCATTATCACCCAAGCATCTTCTTCCAACAATATCCCATCTACTACCACAACCCAAACTCAATCCAACATCCCAACCAATAGCCAAACACCCATTATACCAACCAACACCTCCAACATAGGAGCAACCTCACCTTTCATTACCCATACCTCATCCACCATGGGGGTATTTTATATCGCTATTTACACCATTCCTCTTATCATTATGAACCCACAAATTTATACCACTCTTCAAAATTTGGTGCTTTCCATACCTCCTACCATTCTACCTATTAACACAAGAGTTAAAACCCAACCCTAACCATCTACCAACCCATCCATACCTCTAAATCAACCCATATCAATCCCTTAATAAATACCCATGACATCCTACCAATATGTTCCTAATCCATAAGGATACATAGCACATTCTACCCAACCTTTTGTGCCCATTAACCCTTATGTGGCACCATCCCAACCTTTAATGACCACATACCAATATGTGGTATCTTTTCAACCTTCTACCACTTATTCGTATATTACTACCAACCAATTACAACTAAACTTACCATCTAACTATGGAGCTTCCCAACCTCAAATAGATTTGGTCAAAATGTTAATGGATAAACTAACCAACCTAGAGTCATCTATTTTTGGGGCTCATAACCTTTTATCTTATGATCAAATCTGTAATGAGCCTATCCATCCATTTGTCCCTATCTAATCTTATCATCCTCAATAGGAACTACCCAATTTATCCAAGTTCTAAGACAAAGAAGATCTCTCCACACTTTTATAGATTACACGTGTATCATTATTTCTACCACAACCTTATTACTAGTTTTTTATCTTCTTCCAAAATTAAGAGAAACATTTTGGCACACTCAGTGGAACTACCCACATTTTCCAAATTATAAAGAAAAGAGGACACCTCAAAATACTTGAGATCATTTCACCATTCCTTATATTTGATTGCATATGATGATGTTCTTCTCCTTCATACCTTTCCCATGTCTTTATCTATACCAACCATAGATTGGTATAGTTCTCTCACCAAGCACTCCATATTTTCTTTTTCCCAACTTACCCAATTCTTTTTAGATAAATTCTCAGTCAATATATCTAAAAATGTCTCTATTACCAACCTCTACTCTATTAGCAAATTTGATGATGAATCAATTACCGATTTTATAGCTAGATGGAGAGGTATTATCAACCAAATTTATTTCTCTTTACCCCAACCCATGTTGACTAAACTCTTCTCTCAAGGTTGTGCCAAACATATTTCCCCTACTCTTCAAGTTCAAACTTTTAGGAATTTTGATGAGTCTTTCACCATGGCACAAAAATTAGAAATCAGAGCCATTGATGAGGGAAAATTGAAACTATGAAACAAAAACTCTAGATTTAAATCCAATAACCCTTCCTTAACCAAAAACACCAATAAACCTAACCATCTTAACACTAAACCAAAGGCATCCACAAAATTGATTGTCCTTAAAACTACTCCACCACCAATTGTCAACCAAGCCAACCTATCCAATTCCTCTAACTCTTCCAACCAACAAAATTGAAACCAAAACTGAACTGCCCCAAAATAATATACTCCGATAGGGGAGTCTTATGCTTCTATTTTGGGTAAATTTCTCAAAATAAACATTAGACAAATTCCTCCCATAAAACATTCCCAACAATTTTATGTTTCTCTCCCTACACTTGGTTAGTATAATGAGAAAAATCTATGTACTTTCCACTGCATCATTGGACATGAAGTTAGTCAGTGCAAAACCTTTAAAACTATTATGCAAAACATGATTGATAAGGGAGAACTTGTATTTGATAATCCCAATACACCCCCAAATTAGTCCCTTGACATATTTTGTAAACCTTTTCCTAATCATTCCCCTACCACCAACTATGATGATAATAAACCAAAATCATCACATGCTCTTGAGGTCCATATAGTTAATGTCATTATTAATGAACCTATTATTGACGAGACCATTACCTCAACTACCTCTTCATCCATTCCACTCATTTAAGTGGAGAACTCACCCTCTATTCCTTTGGACACCTAAATAGAGCAAGTATTCACCCCTATTTCTTTACATGATGAGACCATGGACCTATTCACATCTCCTTTGATATAAATACTGAAGGATTAAACCATTGTTTCAACTACCTCTTTCCCCACTCCACTTATTGAAGTGGTAGAATTACCCTCCATTCCTTTGGACACCCAAGCAAAGGAAACAACCATCTTCATTCCTTAACTTTTGGCTATCAAACCTCCCTCTCCTATCTTAAAACCACCCATTCTCTCTTTAGGAACCATCCCAAAATAAGATATTACCTTACCTACACCTTCCATGGAGGAAACATCCTCCCAAACCTTGGAACCTTCCACCAAGAACATAGGTGAAGAAACCATTTCCTAACCTCCATAGATGGGCTTAATCTTTGAAACCAATAACCAAGGGATCAAACCCATTTACAAGCCTTTTTATAGATTGGTCCAAAGTCTAGAGTTTACTTCTCAATCCATTCTTGATAAATCCACCTTTTGGCATTGTCTTGGTCTCCCATATCAAAACAAACCTACACCTTCAACCTCACTTTCATCTACCATCAAACCTATCATTACCTCAACCCCATCCTTAAATACTTCTTCCTCCAAAACCATAGGAGAACCATCCAACCCACCTTACACCTCTCTAACCAAACCTATCAATAATCTAAGAATACTTCCTACACATAGCCTTGCTCACCCATATTTGAAGTTGGACTTAACCCTATCTCATCCACAAAAGAAAACCCCAACCAAACTAACTAAGAAGGTGGAACCACCTAAACTCCCACCTCAAACTAGAAATATACCACCTTCTTCCCTCTTACCATCTATCTTAGGACCCCATCATTATACCATATCACAAGCACATCCTTATACCAAGAAGATGAACCCTCCCATAACTACCTATTCCTCATCTAGTAAACCTTCTCCTTTTACTCTACCTACACCTACCTCCACCAAATCATCAAATTCCCCATCATTCTTAACTAACCTATCTACCTCTACCTTCCCACTTATCACCAGACCTTCATCCTCCACCTCTAAATATTCCACCTCCAAACCAACCATAACCAAGTAATCCCAACCAAAACCACCTACCAAAACCATTTCACCACTTACAATTCCCATGGTGAATCCTACTCCTAAGAAGGACATAACTACTAAAACCAAAAACCCAACATCCTCAACACCTTTATTTGAATATTATTTAGCCTTTCTATAAAGGTTATTACAAACCTCTTCCTTAGACCTACCATATATTAAACCTTTTGATCCTTCATGTCCTAAACCATCATGGTTCAATGAAAATTTTATTTTCTCATACCATAGGACTCCTAGACACATCATAGAGAACTAAAAATATCTCCAACCACTTATCCATAACTCATGGGATAAGGATGATCTATTATCATCTGAACCTACCTTGAACCCATTACAAACCCAACCACCAACTCAACCCATCCAACATTTTCCTACTCCTCCACTCTCATCTAAAATAAATGAGGAATAAAATCAACCCTATATCCCAACACCTCCCTTAATCCACACTATCCATATGGTCACTTGATCTAGGGCCCAACAAAAGTATAAGGGAAAAGCCAAAGTGTCTATACCATGGACATACCCTTCTACCCCTAAACCTTCCAACCAAAACCAAGTACCCTCACCTATACCTAAACCTTCATCAAAACCCAAAATATCCATTTTGGGTGCCTCTCCCTCTAACCTTTTTGAATCCATCTAGTGAGTGGTTTTAAAATAGCTTCACCAGACACTAATGAAGATGAGCCTTTACGAACTAATCATCACCTTACCCTATCACCACCAAGCATTGATAGAGGCCCTATAATCAATATAGGTTCAACAAAAAGACCCTCAAACTCTTGAATCCCTTATTAGAGACCTTCAACTATCTACCTTTATAATATTCTAGGATTTAGAAATACCTTTTCTCCATTCTGAAGATCCTGATCCTCCCCTCTTTATCACTACATACATAAATCAAATATGCACAAAAAAGTTATTATTGATGGAGGAGATAGTATTAACATTATATCCTTTCATTATTATGACCAACTCTAACTACCTAAAAATATCATGTCAAAAATTGTAGTAGTCTTCCACTCTTTCAATAATACTATGGTCACTACCCTGGGGACTATCATCTTCCACATCCACTTGGGACTCACACAATTTTAGAACTCTTTTATGTTGTATAAGGAGATTTTTATTATAATTTATTAATTTTATGTCCTTATATCCATGCCATGAATTGTGTCCCATATACCTTACACTGATGTGTCAAATTTAAACATGAAGGTTAAGTTGTTACCATAAAAGCTGACCCTAATCCTTTTGCATCATGCAACATGACATATCAACCCAAAGATGTTCTTATTACTACCTCATCCACCTCACCACCAACCAAAAACAAATCCACCCCTAATATTGATGAATATTCAACTATCTAATCTATCCCTTCTTCTCAAATGCCCATAGAGTACCCCTTAGAACCCACATTCTAATGTCTCTCACTAGAAGAGTGTCATCTTTTAGCCTTGGATATTTTCCCTACTCCTCAAGAGTATGGGAATATTAATCATGATCCTAGTTATGACCCCAAAATTAGAACCATCATCATATTTTATCCTCCTAACCATAAAACCAACTTAATCTATGGGGGACTTGATCATCCACTTCTTTCTTCCATCGATACCTATACCATCTGATCATTTACCTTTGACTTCTCCTATCTTGACAAACTAGAATTTTCCAAGTTATATATTCATAGGTTTACTTGGAAGGGATTTGTCCTAGGCTATTATAAAAATGAACCTCATGAGTTACCTTCCATCAAAACCCAAAAACCTTGTGAGATATTTGGCCTTGGGTTCATATCACCTGAAGAACCCACTGATTTAATAAAACCCATCACCACCATTGATGAGGACATCCCATCCTCACCAACCCAATCTCCTTCAAACTCTAAAGATTTTGAAAACATTCCTTTTAAATTATATTATCAATACTATTAGTTTAGTCCCCTTGACTTATCAAAAGGATAGTTGAACTAAAACCCTTCCTCTGATTCATCTTGAAATGGTATAAAATGATTCTCCTACCATCAACACCATATAGTATTAGGACAATGATTCCATTCTCACCTACCTTTATGCATGGGATTCTTATATCCATAAATACCTTTCTCTTAAGAACCAAATCATGTTGAATAAATCCACTATCGATGTCAACAAGGTTACTCAAGATAACCCTCACATTGTCAAGATTGGTCAATACTTAGATTTTATGGAAAAACAAGATTACCTTTCTTTCCTTTGTGACTAAAGCATATAATTCACTTGGTCATATTAGGATATACCTAGAATTGACCCTTATATATCCCTACACAACATTATCACCCATATTACCACTAATCTTGTTTAGTAAAATCTTTTTAGGATGCATCTTTGCATCACCCTTCTAGTCAAAGAAGAGCTTCAATATCCCTTATTTTTAAACTTCATCTAATCCATTGATTATCCTCAATGGGGTTATAACATCATTCCCATTACCAAGCCTACAAGGGGACTTCACCTTTGTATTTAATTTTGTGACCTAAACCTTGCTTGCACAAAGGATGACTTCCCTTTACCTAGAATCAACTAACTTATTGATCTTACAAATAGCCACAAGATGTTATCTCTCATGGATAGTTTCTTAGGATATAATCAAATCTTGATTGTCCCCAAATATTATCATAAAACTTCTTTCATCACCCCTTGGGGAACCTTTTGCTATAGGGTCATGCCATTTGGTCTAAAGAATGCTAGAGTAACCTAATAGCATGAAATGATAAGATCATGATATGATTAAAATATTAAATAATGTAGAATTACCCTTAAGGTAGGGAAACACAAAATAATACTCCTTTAGAAAGGAATAACTCCACAATGTCTCTTTGATGGGAAAACTTCCAATATCCTTTTACAATATAAGACTCAATGCTTGCTTGATCTCTTTACCATGATAATCATCTCCTATGTATAGACATCTATCTAAGCCATGGATGGGTAACCTCCTAATCCCAATGTAGGCTGACCATTACCCAATGCACAAATTCCACAAGCTACTCCATTATCCTAATATATTGTACCCATATAACTAACTAAGGGGATGTGTGCCACATGTTGGCATCTCCATTAACTCATATACATTAATATATCATATCCCTAAGTACATAGCATTACTTCCCTCATTGACATGTTTCATCCCAAAAACATAAGAAGAAAAAAAATAATTAGTGTGCTTCAAATCATTGCACACTTGTCTCTAATATCGATCATCTAGCCATCTATATGTGATCTTGACAGGTGATAGCTCTCCAATATTATTTCAAAATTTCATTGTGCTCCTCTAATTTCATTCATGATCATAATTATATTGCTTTAGTGTCCAAGCAAAATTATTCCTATTTTTATTCCATGTACCATATTCTGTTGTGCTACTCTGATTCCAACCATGACCATAGTAAGTATTCTTCTATGCATAGTCATAGTGATTTCCCCATTCATTCCATGTGCCATAGTATTTTTTCTTTGGATTCCATGCATATCCATAATGATTGGAAATTTTACTTCTTGTATAGACAAAATGATTGTTGTTATGACACTTCCTCACCTGGTTCCATGATTATTTCTTCTCATGATGATGTAGGTGTCTATATACCTCAAATTTTTCCAATATTTTGACCTTATCCTCCTTTGCTTCTACTTCTTCCACATTTTTCTTATTTGTCTCTTTAGTATATGAAGTGTTCATTTCTATTTTTAGTGTGTCTTTATCTATATCATTTGAATCTTCATCATGCTCTTCATCACATGTTTCAATCTCATCCTCATGATCTACCTGGGTTGTTATTGGTGACTTTTTCACTATGATATCTTGTAAAGTGATCTTCTTTTTCCTATACCAAAAATTCATAAACTTTTTCTAAATATTAATATTCATTATTCCCAAAGTCTCTAAACATGGATATTCAAGAACTTTATCCATATCATCCATATCCAAAGCATAAAAATCTGAATGTAAAACATATTTTTCCATAATGAGCTTCAAATCTTTAAAAATTGAAATATTATTACCATCTACTTGAACCTCCTTGATATTATTTTCTTGAACATGTATATGCTTGGCCACATTCATGTTAATGAAGTTATACTTGTTGGTAGGGTTTATGGACACAACCATCTTTTTCTTTTGAATGCATCCATGAAATTGAAATTTTGACTCAGATTTCTTTGGAGCCAAATTATTTGAACCCTTCTCTTCTTCTTATTCTTCTTCTTCTTCTTACATCTCTAGTAAAAATTTCAAATAAAAATTCCATATATTTTGGATGATATAGTAAAATTATTATAAACCCTAAAATAGAAATAACTCCCTCAAAACTAATCAAAAGATCTCAATTTTTTTACTGTGACTTATTTGAAATATTCTCCATATGTAGGAAAACAATTATGGAAAAGTTCACAACCAATAAAAAATTATTTATGATTCAAAAAATTAGGGTTTCATTCCACAAATTGCCCAAATTGAAGCTCTGATACCACTTGATAAGATATTGCTATGATTCAAATATTCAATATATTCATAAATACCCTTAAGGTAGGGAAACACCATATAATACTCCTTTAGGAATGAATAATTCCATAATGTCTCTTTGAGGGGACAACAACCAATATCCTTTTACAATAAAAGACTCAATGCTTACTTGATCTCTTTACCATGATAATCATCTCCTATACATAGACATCTATCTAACCCATGGATGGGTAACCTCCTAATCCCAATGTAGGCTGACCATTACCCAATTCACTAATTCCAAAATTTACTCAATTATCCTAATATATTATACCTATATAACTAATGGGATGTGTGCCACATGTCGACATCTCCATAAACCCATATACATAAATATATAATATCCCTAGGTACATAGCATGCAATGACCTACATATTCCATGATCTAATTTATAAAATTGTAGAGGACTATATAGATGATCTCCTTGGGAAATATAAATTTTGTAAGGATCATCTATCCATTTTCAAAATCATCTTCGACCACCTAATCCATTTCCATGTTACACTCAACCCTAAAAAATGTATTTTTGGGTTCCAATTTGGAAAGCTTCTTAGCTTTATTGTCTCTCTTTGAGGAATCAAAGTAGACCCTACCAAAGTCATAGAAATTTTGGAGATGCCACCTGCAACCCAACTCAAGAAACATTGTATCCTATAAGGTAATCTCCAATCCATCCATCATTTCATTTATATGTCAACCCTTTCACCATCTTCTCAAGAAAGATGCATCTTTTAAGTGGACTAAGGAATGTCAACTAGCTTTTGATTCACTCAAAAAATACCTTCTTTATCCACTCATTCTTACCCCACCTAAAGAGGACCAACCATTATACCTTTATATTTCCACCACTAACCATTTTTTTGGTGAAATGCTCACTCACCGTGATGAACAAAATAAAGGGAAAGTTATCCACTACATTAGTTAAACACTTAAAAGTATGAGACTCAGTACACCCATTTTGAGAAACTTTTCCTCACCTTAGTCTTTGTGGCTTCTAAACTTCATCATTTCCTTCTCAATCATAAATCTTTCATCATCATTAACACTAACCCACTCAAGTGCATGCACTCTAAACCATACCAAAACTGGCATATGGCTAAGTGGCTCATGATCCTAACTGAGTTTGACCTTAATTTAATTTAATAGAAGTCAATTAAAGGGCGAGTAATTATAGACCAATTGGAAAAATCTCCTTTAATAGAAAACCAACTACTCTATTTATCATTTTTAGACAAGTCCATCACAACTCTTTCTCAAGAGGACCCCACTTACCAAATGACCATATTATTTGATGGCTCTAAATTCTAGTGCAGTGGGGGTGCTAGAGTTATTCTCATTACCCTTAAAGGTGAGCCTCTTCCCCTTTCCTTTAAACTTTATTTTGAGTGTACCAACAATGTGGATGAGTATGAAGCCCTAGTGATAGGTATCCAAACCACTTTAGCCTTTAGAATTAAGACCATTAGTGTCTTTGGTGATTCCCAACTTGTGGTTAACCAGGTTAATGAATCCTACTAATGTAATAATTATGTCTTGAAAAAGTACAAACAACATGTAGATGTACTCTTACCATAATTTGATAATTACCTTATCTAGTCTATTCCATGATCTACCAACAAGTTTGTGGATATAATGGCTTCCCTTGATTAATAAATCCCATCTTAACTTGTTGATTCTAAACACTTTGTTACCATCCATTACTTTATCACACCTTCTTATATCCATTCTGACCTTCCTACCATTTGTAGTGTGGAAGCATCTCCATATAACATATGGTATGAGAAAACCTTTGACTACTTCAACCTTAATATCATTCATCCCAACCTCTCTAGGAATGCTTGAAGAGCCTTTGTTTATAGTACCTATCATTACACCATACTAGGGGGATCCTTTATAAACATGGCTTTGATGGTCTCCTCCGTTATCTACATAGTCATGAGGCTTCCTGTTCTATCAAGGAAATGCATGACATAATCTATGTAGGATACTTTAGTGGTTTAGATATCACTAAACATATCCTTCACCTTGGATAATATTAGCTCACCCTAAAATAGGACTATTGTGATTATGTAAATAAGTGTGTTAAATTTCAATAGCATGCCAATTTACATCACACACATACCCATGGCCTTTAAGTATCCAAAGACTATTGGCCCTTCTCATAATGGGGACTCGATATCATTAGGGAAATCAATCCTCATTATTCAAAATGACACCAATCCATCATCACCATCACCAAATATTTCACCAAGTGGGTGGAAGCCATTCCTCTCATCTTGACCAAGTTTGACAAGATAGTCGGCTTCATCAATCATCATATCATCTTTCATTTTGATGTTCCCCATAAGATCATCATCGATAATGTAAAATATTTTAAGAACAAGAAATTATAAGACCTTTGAAATGAATTTGGCATCAAATTAGGATTTTCCTCACCTTACCATCCATAAGTAAATAGACAGGTAAAAGCCTTTAATAAAACCCTTAACAAAATTAGTCAATGCTTCAGGTTAAGATTGGTATTGCACATCCATTTCACTTTATGGTCCTATCACACTAGTATTTGAACCTCTACAGGTGCTACCCCTTTCTCTCTAGTATTTGGATTAGAGGTAGTCTTGCCTCTCAATGTCTAGATTCTTTCTCTTCACATATCTTTATAATACATTATTTTTGAGAGTGACCATCATCAAGAATGTCTATCCTGACTTGAGATATTTGAAGAACATTGCCTACATACACTTAACCATCTTCATGTCTATCAAGATCAAATAAATCGTTATTATAAAAATCACCTAAGATAATAATAATTCAATTTCAAAGACGTCATCCTAAAGGAAAATCAACATGTAACCAATATAGATAAAAGTAAAAAGGCAAGTTTACTTTTAATTGGCTTGGACCCTACATCATAACCCATAAGTATGGATCGAGAGCTTATTGTTTTTCCTCTCTCAAAGGCAAACTAGAACTTAAGCCTCTCAATTTTTCTCATCTACATCCTTTCTTTTGTTAAACAAGGATCAAACTCACATTCTTATCTAACTTAATCTCATCTCTTGATTTATGATATTTTCACCTTCACTTACCTATCCCTATTCCTTTGAGGATAATTGATTACAACATAGAACCATGTGATTAACCATCACAGTTATAGCTTAATCCTAAATATGGGTACCATTGCTTTACCCATAACATGGTTCTCATAAATACTTTTTGTCTCTAACAAGATAGAATCCCATGGTTATTATCTCTCAAAACCACCCTTGTCACCTATTATTAACCTTTTGTGTTAAATTTTTTCCCTCATAAAGGTAAACCTCTAAGCCTATCTAGACAACATTCATGTCTAATTATAGCATCAAAATAATTTAGGATACCAAAATATCACTCAGGTTACATATGTCTAGCATTTCAGACTGCTCCCTTGAAGGACATCTACCTAAAAAACTAAATTGATAAAAAGATAAATTGCTCCCTTGAAGGACAACTACCAAATAAATAAACCTAAACCTAGACTATTCCCTTGAAGAATGGCTAAGAAAAATGGGTCAAAATCAATCATTTGAAGATTCCCACATTGATCAGCTTCACAAACTTATCAAAACAATAATAATAACAAAATACCCTATATATAAAGTAGAATAAGCTATCACAATAAAGCCACAATTAGATTACATTCTAGGATTAGTAGACTTCCCACATCAATCAGTCTACACCTTACATGAAGACATGGACTTGTCTATTATGGCTCTTAGGTCACCTATAGAAGGGGAAAACTAACCCACATAAGGTTACCTTACCTATCAACCCATTTACCTTTCACCTACCATCTACTTCCCCCTTGTACCATCTACAAATTAAGGGATTATGAGCTTACTTGACACAATGTCATCAAGATACCTTTTTATCAATCAAAGCATGTTATTTAAAAACATTCAAAAGGCTTATGTTCCTTAAGCCAATCTAAATTTGGTTTTTGTTTTGTCCTTACCAATGAACAAACATCATGATTTTTTCTTATCCTTATCATTAGTTCATGTAGACATATGTATCATGATTCTTATCTCTTTTTCCACATTTAGTTTGTTAACTAAACTTAATTCATGTGCTTTCATCAACATCATAACCATACTTAACACATCACATCCATAATCAACAAAATAAATCACATCATGTAACATCATGTCATAAACCACATCAATAACCATAATCAAACCATCCAAAAATCATAATAATCATATCCATGAATAAAACATAACATCATCCATAAATCATCACATGCTTAAAGCTATTGAGTCTACATCTCATATGCATAAAGCATAAAACATCAAAACATGTAAACCAAGAACCATGAACATACATCTACATATCATCATGAACATCATATACATCATGTCATCAAAATAAATAATACATGTAATAATGTATAATCTCTTTCTCAAAGCATGTATATCTCACTACATTAGCACACAAGTTGACATCAAAATCATGTACATCTATACCTATACATCATATCATATATCATTCCCCTAGGGAACTGCTCCCACCATCCCCTCTTGCACCTTCTCTAACACTACCATCTGGTGTTGGTCCTCTTAAATGCCTACCTATCCACTCACTAATGTAGCCCATTGACCTAGAGTCACCATAGCTTTCCTACTTGCTAAACTAGCTCTATACTCACCCCATCAAGGTTGCTAAAGACATTATGCCAACATTATGGCCTTGTAATACCTCAATTCCTCCACTATGGCTAAGTACTATGCTATAGGGATGGTATCTAGTGGTCCTATTTGTGTTACCCTTACTCTTACCCTCTGTCTCAAGGTATCTCTCTCCTAGTCACCAAACCTAAGGAGGTCTTCACTTGATCTATCTCGCATGTAATAGTGGGAACCTAACCATATAAAGTGATAATTTACCCCTACAATTTGGCCACTTATCCCTATAACCCTATAATCTATATCTGTGTAACATCTAATGTTATTCTTGCTTATCCACCTTATACCTATACCTATGGACCTCCACTAGCTAGATCCACATCAATGGCCTATCAATTTCCATCATCCCACCCAAAATTGATCTTTACATAAATGGCCTAGTACCATGTCATATAGCTACCAATAAAATTATCATCATCCACCCTTGCTCTAATAGGTAGTTTCTCCTGATCTAAGACCAACTCTTTTGGTTATGGCTTAAGTAACAAAACTCTGCATCCTCCCTCTTATACCTCAAGAATGGACCTGAAACCCCTATACTAGACTAACTACCATCTAACTCTATCAAAAGGGATGAGCTCAATCTCACTCTCTCTCCTTTAAATCTATCTATAGCTCTACAATGATAATGTATGATGGCTATAGAGATCCCACCTCAAAAAACTAACATAGGGCCTCCAAACCACATCACCCACAACTAAACACTCCAAGCCATCTCTAAACTAGTCAATATCTCTCACCCCTCTTCCAAATCCTATTAATGCATAATCTCCCCTCCATCACACAAAACCCACTCTAAAATCCATTTGGGCATAACCCTCTCATATTATCCCCAATGGTCTCAAAACCCTAATGTGCTCATATGCCCAAAAATAGAGCATAAACCCCACATTGATCAGATGCCTCTTGTGAGCTTGAAATTCCTAGAGCTCCCTATTTATCTATACTAACAACACTAGTGCCCACCCAAACACTATCCTCCCATGAAACATCTCCACTAACACTCCTAATAATAGATAAGGAAATTTCCCACTACTCAAATTAAGTAATCTATAATAAGACACTACCATAATCATCATAGTCATAAAATGCCTCTCATCTAGAGCCCTCTATTATAATGGCCTATAACCAAAACCACCTACATTCCACCTAGAAAGGGCCTAATACTCATCATATAGGAGCTTCATCTATTCATCCCTATCTTCACTCTCAATATGGAAAATTGGCTCCCCCTAAAAGGGTAGCTATGTAATCTTGTGAACATCCTCTAGGAAGATGTTCATCTCTCATGTCGGCAACAAGAAGGTGTTCATGGCTAGATCCCATCTCTCGATGAAGACCATGATCATCATCACATCTCATGGTAAGTTTTTGATAGTATCTCATAACCCTAAGGCTGACCTCCCTCATGTGTGTCCAATCATCCTCAATCATCCATTTATGTACCTCCACAAAAATCCTAAGATCCTGATCCCTCATCTGGATTTGATCTTCTACTTGTAAAAAAATCAAAGTTATCATGCATACTTAGTTTGTCATTTCTCATGTCTATTATTTTAATCATTCTACCTACATTAACCTTTCTTTCAACCTAAACCCACATAAATTAACCTATTCACACATCCACTGTAACCCACTAAAATTTCAAACATCTACACAAACCTATAAGACCAAAATTTACCTCTTTTATCAAAAACCTCTACCCTAACCTTCAAATAATTTCAACACCTTCCCTAAACATCTAAAACTAACATCTAACTATCCAACAACCATTTTAACATAATAATCCTATTTGTAAATCATCCTATCCTTACCTACACTTGGCATTTTAACCCTTTGAAACCTTTTTCCTAACTCTTATATCAACCCACCTTCCCCAAACACTTAACCATCGATAGTCATTATGACCACTAATGGTCAAGTAACCTTAGCACTTCAGTGGTTGAATACTAACTATCAAGGCTGATCATTGATAGTCAGGTCAAACCATCAATGGTCATTATGTGTGACTACTGGTGGTAAACCACCTAACCTTACATACCTTAAAACCTAGTAAAATAATAAAATTTCAACAAATAAATCACCTAAATCTATCTTAAACCCTATCCCTACCCCTACCCAAAATACTCTCAAATTTAAATTTCATCTACTAATTTTTATAATCACAATCAATATCTAAAACTATGTCAAAACCCCCAAAAACCCTACCAACACAATCACAAACTACCCACATTCCACTTTAAAAAAATTAATTAATCTATCAATTTTAAAATACCCCCTACCTCATTCCTTAACCATTATCAAGGATGGAGCCCACATCTTGTTGCTTGGCCATGTCCTCATTCACCCTACATCTCAGTCCTAGTTGAATTACCTCAAACACATGCCTCTACCTAATTGGTAATACCATGTCAACAACCACTCAGTCAAACCTCTCACAAAAAAATTCCAAATCACCAAATCACAAAATGCATGAAAAATGTAGGTGTCAACAATTCAAAAGTGAAAATAACTTGTTTTTCACTTTTTATCCTCTAGTCTTTTAGGGTTTCCCCTTGACCATTGATGGTCAAGGTGACCATTAACAATCAACTTTGGAATCCCTGATCATTGATGGTCAAGGTATCATTTTTTAAACTTTTTTTAAGGCACTTACACCTAAGTGTTAAATTTTTGGAGATAAAATTTATCCCCCAAACCAAAACTTGAACATTTAGAGATTACCCTTCTCCAACTAACCATTAGACCACATCCACCTTGACATTGGCCATTTTTGGCCTCAACTATTGCATACTATATCACAACTAGACCATTTGTGTTTTTCAAGGAAGCACCTCCTACTTTGGATACCTATGAAAACACCAACCTTATCTATAATCCTTTATAGGAATAAACTAATTAGCTATGCTTAATGTTGTGGCCTGATTAGCCCATCACTAGTCCTTCTAGAATTGACCTTATTTTTACCAACTATAGAAACCTTAGTCTTTGTATGATCTTGGATATTACACTTAATCACATTTTATGTGCATGTTTTCATTTCAAATTCCTAACCACCCTTTTTTGTCACCAACCTCATGACTCACCATATATGAGTAATCAAACCCTAACTTGATTTTGGTTTCACCTCATTGACTCTTGATTTGTATAAATAAAAATTCAACCAAGCAAACCATTTTTGATTTGTATCTTGTTAATTCAAAGTTGCATAACAAAAAGGGTCAAAATTTAGACACTAAAATATTGTACCAGATGTTGAAATGCCTCAAGATACCTTAGGGACTACCTAACCCTTCTTAACCCACTAACCAACCCATCAGACCTTGAGTCTAGTTAGCTACTTAACTAACTAATCTCATTAATTCACTAACCTAACCATTACCCAACCTCTTTCAACTCACCTTGACCACTTTTCCTTTGGACACTCAACTATCGATGGTTAGCTTGACTGTCGGTGGTTAGGTTGATCATCGATGGTCAAGTCCTCTTTATTCTTACACACATATCAATTGTGCAAGATAACATGGTAAAATTAAATATATCCTACCTTACTCATTAATAATTAACTCTCAAGCATCAAAATTAGTAGGCCAACCTTTTATAGAATGTTTTATCCCCCATCTCTCTTTACTTATAAAAGGAGGGGAGTAGGAGATGAGAAGGATCATCACAAGCATTCTTGCACATAGGTATTCAAGATTCTAGATAGTTATCCAGTATTCTTCTAGAAATTCATCAAAAAAAACAAATATTTTAGCCTATAATAAAATTTATCTCGAGGCAAAGTATCGTTACTCTACCAAAATTGTTCTAGCCATCAACCATTAACCATTTAGCAAGCAACATGTATATTTATACTTATATTTTTTTATTTTGGTTTCTGACCCCTCTCCCCCATTAGACATTTTATGTATCTTTATTTATAACTCACTGACCCTTAAATAAACCCTTACTTGATCACTGATCTAGCTTATAACTCTTTTCTAAACACCTTTGGAAATCCATAGGCAATCATCGATGGTTAACATAATTACCAATGGTCACCTCCAATCATCGATGGTTACCCAACCACCAATGATCATCTTAACCACTAATGGTCACCCTAACCACCATTGATCACTATGGTAAGAAATAGAAATAATTTATTTATAACCCTTAACCCCCAACCAAATCTAATTGTTTATGTCCTGCTTATTCATAGACCCACTTTTTTTAACTTAGCATGATCTAGTTTAGCACTAGTATTGACCCGCTTTTGCTACATTTAGTTATTTTCTCTATCAAACATTCATCTACTTCTTGTATTTCATTTCAATTAACTTTATTTTATTTGATGCATGTATCTTAATTTTATCTCTTTCATCTTAATTATTATGAAAGAGTGGATTGACAGCCTCCTATCAATCTCACATTTCTTGGATCTAACTCACACTAGGTAGTCCACCTAATTATCTTACTAACAACCACTTTTTCTAGTGTTTTTTAATCTATAGGTTATTCCTTCCAAGATAAAGAGGAGATCTCCACACACGTCTAGATTATGAATGCATAAAAAACTAGGTATTTTCACCACACACTTATTACTAGTGTCTTATCTTCTTCCAAGATTAAGAAATAAGTGAAAATTAAGAGAAACATAACACACCAATTTCTATTTGATGTTGTCAAGATCAACATTCACCTTGATAAATTATCTTGAAGATAATGGGTCCCACCAGGAATGCTATAACTATGGTCACTAAATCTTGCACCGTAGAAGAGGGTGTTCAAGCCTCTTCTATATTTGGGAAACATGGGAACACTTTTAGTTATGTGGGTATACCTATGGTGGAAGTGAGCCTCTAGATTTAAGGGCTAGCTCCTTGAGCCTCTAGATTCTAGATAGATAAGATGAACCACATGTCAAAATGATGATATGAATTTTTTGAAATGAAATAAGTAATGTGGTAAGGAAATGCCACATAGGAAACTATGTAGGATCAAAAGATTTTATATCAGAGCAAATACTTTAGACTCATGCGATGCCATGAAAGCTTAGTTGAAATCTAAGATGAACAATAACTGTCAAATGTGAAGAACAAAGTATAAGATATAAATAAATGACTATAGATGGTAAATATAGGTCTCTAGAATATAGCTAGTAGTTTGGAGAACATAATATGAATGTCATAGCATATTTCAACCTACCTCAAATAATACATGTGTTAATTCTCCTAATTTAGTTTCAAATGCTTGAGAGATGATCCATGATGAAAATAGTTTCTTGAATAAGTAAGGAGATCCATATGCCATATTTCTAGAGTTTTTAATGTTTTTAGATCCATCTATCCTATTATAACTTACATGGTCTATTTATGAGTTCATCCTCCTACAGGTGTAACTCCTATTAATTGGACATGTGTTATATTGTCCTTTAGACTTCTCTTTACACATTTCTCTCTCAAGATCTATAATTAGCTACCATTTTGGCCTTTGTAAAATTACCACAGTGTATATAATGAAACCCTACTAGTTTTGACATTGCACTTTACCTTAGAATAATTAATGTAATTTGTTTTGAGTTCATATCTCATTTTGTTAAAGTGTGTGAAGAGATGTATAGTGAATAGCTAAGTTATATTATTTTATCCTTGCTTTATCTTAGTTCTTCCATGTTTGATCCAAGTTATTTTAGCCTAGTAGGTCATATGAATTATAATTAAGTGTATGAATATATCTTAAGTGTATAATGAGCCTTAGTATCTGTAACTAATCTATGGTCTTACTTACCTTGGATAGTATTCATGCATCTCACCTTCATATTGAAACACTAATGCTAGTGTATTATAGGACTCTTAAGCTAGCATCATAGGTATTGTTTCCTTGAGAAAGAAGTGAAATGGTCATGTGGAAAACATCTTGGTGCATCATCATTTTAAAATAGGTTTATTTCATGCAACTTATATCCTTTTATCTTACATGGTTTCCTATATGGCATTCCCTTGCCACATTACTTATTTCATTTCAAAACATGTCTATCATCATTTGGACATGTGGCTCATCTTGTACATCTATAATATAGTTGATTTTTATATATCAATCTCCTTTAGAGCCTCTTTGATTTGAATTATGATGTTGATTATTGATCTATGACTTAGGCATTTGATATTATGATATTTTGTATCATTGCATGTTTTTTATAGATTGTATTATCATCCCATCTAGTTAATGCTCTTGTGCCACTTGGTAGCCTCATGTTTGATCTAGGATCCTTGACCTTTGACTCAACATACATCATTGATCTTAGTTTCTCAATTAAATGTGTGTTATTGATCCTACTTTATAAGATCAAATGTACACTATTGATTTACTTATATAGTTCAAATGTGACATTTGGTATAATGTTGTTCAATTTCAATATCCTCTGACTCTTTAATCCTTACTCACACCATTGGATATCCATTTCATGATTAAATACATGCCATTGATCTTGGGTCCCAATCTTTAAATGTGGATTGTTGATCTACCTTGTACATAGGAACACACACCATTGATATTTGATCTAGTCCCTTTTTAACCCTATTAGGCACCCACGTGCTATTGATATTAGCTTGATTGATTGTCATTTTTCTACTTGATAGTTTTATGTTCAAGCTCAGGATCCTTTAGATATTTTTAACTTAAATAGTTAGTTCTTGAATCCTAAACTTGACATACTTATGCACATCTATCTCTAATAATTCAAATTTGAATTCTTATATCTTGAGATATAAAGCTCATAAAGACACAAAAAATTATAGAAGATAATCTTGGCACCAAAAGTATCATGTCCATGTAGTCTTTTTGGCCTGAAAGGGTTTCTAAGCACACTTGTAAAATATTCAAGTATATTACCTTGTTCATTATCGTATGACATGCCATGATGGTCTAACCCCCTAAATGACTCCAAATGATATAATACTAAACTAGATCATGACCAAGGTTAGAATGACATCAAATATACCACAACACACCTTATAACACTATGTTCTACTCCCATATTAAGTCTTGACTATAGGGGGTTGACCTATTTTGAATTGTGGTCAAAATGGTCAAAAAGTACCATGGAACACCCTATATCTTATAAGACCCCTATATAAATTTTTTACTATAGGGGGTTGACCTATTTTTACTTGTGGTCAAAATAGTCAATATTTCTTATTTTCATATATCCTCCATCCTATCATGACCTCATACATAGCCCCCATTGAATCTTCTTTAATGATTGTTCTCTTCTTAGCCTCCACTTGATTCTATACTCATTTATATCTCATTGTTCTTAAGCCATGATCCATCAGCTTCCACTTATTTTGTCATTATGTAAGGGTCAATAATAAGTTTTACTTCAAGGTCTAGCATACACTAGGCCACTAAATCTTGATCTATTACCCTATGACCCATATACAGTTGATTCTAATTTAATTGTATCCTTATTTTCTTCCAATAATTTTGGCATAATATACCCCATATAAATATCTCTTATCATCACTCAAATCATTATACATAATCATCTCATTTCCATCACTTAATACTATCACATGTATATCCATTTTATTTATCCCTATCTTTACTCTATTTTATCTTGTGTGTATATATGAATGTATTTGTGTTTTTAATGTGTGTGGTTATTTGATTAATCATTTAGTCTTGTATATATATTAATTATATTGTCTTGTTACTTATCTTTTTATGGGAATAAGGATGGTCTAGGTGACTCCCGAACTTGTATCTAAGTATAAAATTGAAGAATAAAATTTATATGGAGATGTTATATAAGTATATAAGTATTATAATAAATAATTTGTTTTCTTAGTTTTCACGTTATCAAATATGGATATTCAAAATAGTATAACTATATTTTGATTGTGTGTGACTAGTTTGAATGGTCATTTTGAGAGAGTTGAATTGAGTACTTAGAGCCTATGTTGAAGTGTCTAAATCACATGGAGATGTATAAGAGGTCTTGAAGGGTAAATATATGTGATATAATCATATGCATATATGAAATATTTAATTATTTACTTCATAAGTTTGAGACTATGTTTTCTATGTATGAAGACTTGAAGAGCGAGGATACCTAATTGGTAGGTTCTAGTGTTGATTTGGCATTACAGGTGGCATGGACCCATAAGGGAGTGAGAAAAGGTATATTTTAGATATTTTTAATGTTTTAAAAGTATTGGTAAAGTATGAATTTGGTCCAATTAGTCTCACATGTAACATGTGAGTAGGAAGACCTAATTGTTTTAGGTCTCAACAAGACCTAATGGTAGTTTGGGGCTAATGAGGTAATGACCAACCTATGAATAGTGTGGTTCTCACATGTAACATGTTTATGGACCTATTATAAGTGTGGTTTAAATATGTAAAGCATATTTTTTGACCAACATGGGTTAAATAAAGAGAGTGGTATAAGTACAAGGTGTAATTAGACTAATTGGGCTAGTTATATGAGTGTGGATTCAAGCAAAGGAGAGAACCTTTGAAAGAGAAGGTACAGGTCATTTTAGGACAAATAGAGAGTGAATATGATCAATAATTATTGTTTTATTAATTTTATGTAGGAGGAAACATAGGTCATTGGACCTAATGATCCTAGAAGAGGCAGTTTGAGCAAGTTAGACCTAGAGGTAGTTTGAGAGATATTAGAGGTGAAGAGTGTAGATAAAGGTGATCATAATTAGTTTAAGAGTATTTATATGTGTTCAAGGTGATATATTCAAGTATATAAATTTGTTATTGGTTACCTATGGGGTTATTTACTCCTTAAAAGGTAAAGCTTGCTAAAGGTTTAGTTATTGTGGGTGTTTAACTAAACAGTGGTGGAACTCCTTATGGGATTGATGTCTCAATAAACTAAGGGATGAGTGTTCCTTGATTATTTGGTGTTAGTATAAATTTTTTATCTTGTTTTATAGGACCTTAGTTCATATTGAATATTTTAGTGGTTTTTATCCCCCAAGAAGGTTTACCACATATATGATGTGTTCATATGATGTATGTTCTTATGTATGCTTTGGATGTATGTGATTTCATGTTTATGTTGCTTGATCAAGTTGATGTATGTTGAATGTTTAAAATTTGGGATTTGAATTGGATTATCTTACATCATTGATTCACCCCCCCAATGATTTTACCTCTAATAATTTGTATCAGAACAAGACCTTCTATGCAAGTCTAACCACTTGAAGGTAATCTAGGGTACAAACATAGATAAGCAGTTGAGGAAAAAAATATTGAGTTGATATCAATGGTAAAAAATCTTGAAGATCATATTAGTCATATTGAGACTAGGAAGATTAATTATTATTCCAAGGATGATGAGCATGAGATGAGGCTTGAGGAGTTAACGACTAGTTCATGAAACATAGAGAAATGATAAGTCATCTTCAAACCAAGTTTGAGAGATTAAGTGAAATAGTCAAAGAAGACAAGATGAACATGTAGGACCTTAAGTATCAATTAAGGATTAAAAATATAAATTTAAGTTTAAAAGAGGAAGAATGAAAACATCTCAAGACTCAATTAGAAGAGACAGATGCCAAATTGAGTTCAAAGAAAGGTGAGCATGATGAGTTGCAGTCCAATCTAGATTCTATAAATATCATTGAAGAGTAAACATGTATATTAAAGGATGACATGGTTAAATAATCTAAGAGGGATAAAGATACTATCCAAATTCTCAAAATTTAGTTAGAGCATACATGTTCAAGTATGAGAGCTAAAGAGGATGAAAACATTCAATTGAAAACCAGTCTAAATTCATTTAAAGCTGAGTATAAGTAATTTTTTATCAAGATAAACAAGGCTAAGAAAGAGCAAGAGAGGTTAGATCAATACAATAAGGATGAAAGCACCAAGTGAAACATGATAAGACCTATTAGGCAAACAAATTCTATAAGGTATGAAAGTTCATTTCATGGTCACTACTTTGCACGTAAGCTTTTTAGTCATAAGTAAAGAAACTACAAAAGTAAGAGTAGCTAGTCATCTATAGGTATGGATAATCTAGTTTGATATAATTATCATGACATGGGATATATTTATATATTTTACCCCAAAATAAATGTGAAAATACTAGCCCAATTATGAATACCTAAGATAATTAAGCTTGAGCATAATGAACCTAAGAGACAAGATGGTATATTTGCTAAGATTCATAATATTCATCAAGAAAAAAGTATGAATGGTGTCATTTGTTTTAGTTGTCATCAAGTTGGTCATATTTCAAGATATTGTATAAGAAAGATCTCAAGTCATAATAAGGTGCATAGACATCCTAGTGTGCTCAAGAAAGGTTAATCCTTGATATGGAATTCTAAGGAAGTGAAGACCAAGAAAACTAGTTCAATTGAGATGAAAGATCAAGATGGACTATTTGTTAAAGAAAAAGAGGAATTAGATATAAATAAGGTTTAAGAATGCCAAGAGAATGTGTCATTTATCTAGATAGAAAAGGAGAATCAAAATTTAGTTCAAGTAAATCTCAAGGAAAATACCAAAGTGATAATTGAGGCTAGTTTTGAGGTATGTACGGATCCAAGAGAATATCTTTCTATTATTAATCAATTTTCATGTATAGAACATCAATTTTCAATGCCTAGTGATGAGGTTCTTGATTTAGATGAAAAGTTATGTTATGAATCTATGTTATCTCCATATGTTGTCAATTACATATTAGAATAAAAGGAGAACATTATAGTAGATGAGCATGTTGATTCTCTTAAGCTTAAGAAGAAGAAGAAGAAGAAGAAGAATTATCAGATGACCAAAGATTAAAAAGAATATGAAAATTTATGGTCAACTCCTAGTTTCACATTGTTTTAGGACATTATGGGTTAGGGTGTCTCTATCTAAGCTTTAAGGAGACACTTGACAAGTAAGAGGAAGCATGGTAGATACTATTTGATATTTGGTTGATGTTTCAAGATAATAATATCATTTGAAAATGTGTTTGGATAAAGGGGAGTTAACTTAGTTTTTTTTAGTGGATTGAATAAGATGTACATGATGTGAGGGGGAGAATATGTGAAGATGTCTTCTACAATTGTGAATTCAATAAGATTGATCTGATGACTTGATCAAACCAATTCATGTGTTTTGATAGGGTATTGAATCTTCATGTATAAATAAAGAGAGACTTGTGAGTTATGTAGATAGGTATAAGGATTAAGAAAAGCCTAAGTTTATATTGGTTTATGTCAAAGAATAAATGACATGAGATGGAGATTGATGTTAGGGGGAACTTTCTAAGCTCTATGAGTAGTTTTTCAGGTCCAAGGATCATATAAGTCCAAGTTTAGATTGGTGCATGTTAAAGGGGGAGAAATTGATTCATATGGTTGAAATTATGTAAGTATGCCGAGCATATTAAATAGTTTTGAAGGCACACATGATGTTAGGAATGATTATTGGCATGTTGAGGAAAAGACCCTTTGTCAATAATCTCAAAGTGGGGAAAGATAAAAATGAAGTAATTATTTAAATTAATTCATTCTGAGGGTGTTTATCCATCAATGACAAAGTGGGATACTATTGATTATGGTCATTGATGTTAGGTTGTCATTGATGTCAAAGAGATCATGATTCATAGTGTGTTAATGACAAAGTGATAAAATTGATGGTCTGGAGAGTGTTTGATTAGTTATGAAATTTATGTATGATATTGATGGTATGTAAAATTTTTAGAGACCCTATGGGATGTTATGAGTGATTATAGTGCTTATGTAAGTGAATGGAATTCATCAGAACAATCATATGAATGTCTAAGCTCAAGTAGTCAAAATAAAAGTTTTAAAGTACATAAATTAACATCCAAATAATATATTTATAATATTTTAATCTTCATATAGTCAAATTTATTAAGATCCAAAGTTGATTATGTGTTTGACCATGTTTTGTAAGTGACTTGAGAAAGATAATTGAGTTGTTCTTGATAGTATTTTGATGTTTCAAGATGAGATAACTATTGGAGATTATTATATACTCCATTAGTACCATATATTTGGAATTTTTAGGTTTTATGAATCCATATTTAGTGTGAATAATTTCTTATAATTTGATTGTGTTTGTTGAATGCACTAGCAAATTGAGTGACCATATTGCATGAGTGAGTTGAAGGTGTTTTGAGTAGAATTGTAGAATAAAATTTATATGGAGATGTTATATAAGTATTTAAGGATTATAATAAGGAATTTTTTTTAATATTTTTTCTTTATCATATATGGATAATCAAAATAGTATAACTATATTTTGATTATGTGTGACTAGTCTAAGTGGTCATTTTGAAAGAGTTGAATTAAGTGCTTAGAGCTTGTGTTGAAGTATATAAATCACATGGAGGTGTATCATATGTCATGAATGGTTCATCAATGTGATATAATCATATGTATATGTGAAATATTTGAGTATTTTCTTTAAAAGTTTGAGACTGTGTTTTCTATGTATGAAGACTTGAGGAGCAAGGAAACCTAATTTGTAGGTTCAAGTGTTGACTTGGTGTTCTAGGTGAAATGTACCCATGAGGGAGTGAGAAAAATTATATTAGAGATATTTTTTATGTGTTTGAATCATTTTTAAAGGATGAAGGTGTTATAAGTAGTCTCACATGTAACGTGTGAGTAGGAAGGCCTAATTGTTTTAGGTCTCACCAAGACCTAATGGTGGTTTGGGAATAATGAGGTAATGATCAACCTATGAATAGTGTGGTTATCACATGAAACATGTTTATTGACTTATTTTAATTGTGGTAAAAATATGTAAAGTATATTTTCTAAACAAGATGGGTTAAAGGAAGAAAGTGGTATAAGTACAAGGTGTAATTGGACTAATTGGGCTAGTTGTAAGAGTGTGGATTCAAGTGAAAGAGAGAACCTTTGAAAGAGAAGGTACAAGTAATTTGAGGACCAAAAGAGAGTGAAGAGGATTATTAATTATTTTATAATTAATTCAATGTATGATTATGCATAGGTCATTGGACCTAATGAGCCTAGAAGAGGTAGTTTGATCAAGTTAGCCCTAGAGGCAGTTTGAGAGAGATTAGAGGTGAAGAGTGTAGATAAAGGTGATCATCATAAGTTGAAGAGTATAAATAGGTGTTTAAGGTGATATATTTAGGTAGATTATTGGGTGCTTAGTTTCCTAGGGAGTTGGTTCCTCCTTTCATGTTAAATCTTGTTAAAGGTTTAATTGTTGTGGGTGCTCAACTAGATAGGGGTAGTAGTTCCTTTTGGGATTGATGTCTCACTAAAATAAGGGATGGTGTTCTTTGATCAGTTGGTGATATTATAAATGTTGGATCTTATCTTATAAGACTATAGTCTATATTGAAGGGTTTAGTTATTTTTATCCCCTAAGAGGGTTTCCCACATATATGATGTTTTCATGTGATGTATGTTCTTATGTATGCTTTGGATGTATGTACTTTCATATTTATGTTTCTCAATCAAGTTTATGTATGTTTAAGGTTTAATATTTAGGATTTGAATTGGATTATCTTGCATCACTAATTCAAACCCCTCTTAGTGATTATATCTCTAACACCATCAAAACTAGAGTCCCTTATATGGCATCTAAGTGATATGCTTAGGATACAAATCATCAAAGGCATGTTGGTAAAAACTAATCTCTCTTGCATGACCCCTATGCATGACTAATAAAATATGCCATCCAAATATGATGGGATCATGGGTTTGACTTACTATGTGAGTACCTAGTGGCCACTGGATAGTTATTTGATCTTAGCTCCAAATATATATCAAAAGTAATAGACCCAAGTTTTCCACTCCCTTGTAAGCCCCTAGTGCAACTCCCAATATAGGTAAGCCAACACCACTAGCCCCCATGAAAACACCCTAAAATATTGAACCATATCAGAAACCATGTCTCCGAGTCCTAAATGAAGCCATTATCCACTCTTGTTTGATAAAAGTATGCCAATAACAAGAGACATCATAACCAGTGTCAACCTATCAATGGTCCCCTCTCATAGGCATATTTAAATATCAACCCATCAATCTTTCAAACCAACCTATAATCCTCCTAACAATTTTTTCACTATCTCACTCAGTGTGTGTGATCACTATTCCTATCCCCTATCATCAATAATTATAAAATATGATACATGTACAACAATATGACCATCATCTCTCTAATCATGAAGTGGAAGGTACTCATCTACAAGTTCCATTTCTCCACCAATGCAGTAATTAAGGCATAAGTAATCCATACCACTAACATCATAACTAAATAATACAATACTACTATCTTCAACACACCATAATCTATAGGGGTCAAATGTTGCATCTCATTAAGTACCTCAGGACACTATAATCATGACACCATCACACCCAAGTCCTTATACACTAATCACACATCCCATCACTAAACCTATTCCATCATGCATTCTTTTTTAACCTCTCTTTCCTAATCACCTCACCCACCCATAACTCATTGACTCCCACCTTCCAAATCTTACTCATCCCAAACCATACACCCTAAGACCTCAACACCTATAATCCATATTAATTTCCCTTTATTAAATCCTAACCCATCCATCCCTACCCGCATCAACACCACCTCTTATCCAATTGTATAACCTAATATACTCACTTTATACATATATTAAGCCCCTTCCCTAACTAACTTCCACCCCTAATCCACTAACTACCCATCCTAATTAACCTATCTAAACACTCTCAATACCTAATTATCAATCCCATTTATCCTCAATCATAATCCATCCTCACCTAACTCATTCTAATCCTAACTAACCTCATCACTTCCTCTTATCTAATTTCCTCACCCTCTCTCCCTATACCTTAAACACCCTAGCCAATCCTTCCATCTTCCCATTCCTTCACTATTTAACTATACCACCATAATATCACAACTTACATTATTACCCTAACCCATGACATTACATATCCTTAATACATGGTATTGTGATATCACTAATCATGACTTATGATATTGTAATGTCATTATTTCTCAGTGTAATACCATAACTTATGAAGCATTATTGCTGGTCATGAATGCAATAACATGATTGAGGGCATTTCCCTCAATCATGGTAATGAACCCATGATACTCTAATCTAAAAAATATAAATAAATGCTAAAAATTCAAAAAAAATACATGTTAGGGGCTAATAATAGATTGGTGGTCTAGGATCCTCAAGTCTTGAAAACTCCTAAACTCTCTTGCTAAAGTGTGAAGCTTGTGGGATGAAATCCATGTTTTCACCTTATACAGCTATTTAACCAAGGTTAAAATTAAAAATGAATCCCTTTTCACCCATTTTTCCTATTTGGCTTGCTTGTATGTCACCTAAGGGCTACGGTGGTGTATGTTATCCTCCTTGTGCGGTGATTCTTGAACTATTAAAAACCACCCATAAATTATCCTAATTTTCATTTTATAGGGTAGCATGACATGGAATCAACACCCACACACATTCCATAGTCTTATGGGGATAGTGACTATGGATTTCACCACCACACATAATCAACACTCCATGTTTTAGTGGAGTATAAATATCAAAGACAACTATCATTAGGCTAAGCAGTTGACCCCATACAAGTCATCCATGAAGGGGAAAAGTTAATTATCTAAAATAGGAATTAAAAATAACCCTATATGGACTTAGACCCTATCATATATTAGGGGGACCCTTAGAGATCCCATTCAGCCTAACATAGGACCTTGTAGCCATAATAGGTGACTTGTTATTAGAGTCAAGATCAACTCCTAAGTAGACATCAAGTGAATTGAGAGGGTTTGATAAAAAATTTAATAGGTAACTATCCTATAGCCTCACCCATGAATCCATTAGATAATTAATTCATCAAGTTACACACCCTTCAGTTTACTAATCATAGGTTTTTGGTCTGCTTGATTTGGTGAGTGTCATGCTAGACCAGTGTTGTTTGTGAACCAAGTTATCCTTTTACCCAAACCTATAAACATTTATATAGGACTTTTTCACATATCATTTTATCCTTATCTCATCATTATATCATTATATATATATATATATATATATATATATATATATATCTTTATCATCATCTTCTTGTACATATTTTCTTTATGCATCCTTTTACTTATCTCATCATATCTGCCATCACTCTTGATGAGTCATCAATTCATCATTGGAATGTTACTCTCCACTTCTCACTTGTAAAGACACACTTGATGAAAGTAAATCACACTTGTAAGAAGAAAAAATGGCACACTTGTAGAAAGGAAAATAGAACACTGGCAAGAAATGGAAATGGCACACTTGCAGGAAATGAAAGAGCACACTTGCAGGAATTAAAAGAGCACACTTTTCCAAGGGAGTAAATTGTTAATAATAATGACGAGTGATTCATCCATCATTTAATTTGTCAAACCTGAGGTGGCATCGAAAGGCTGTCTACAATAGGAGAGAAGACATACTGAGAATGGTTCCTTATACTTGCTAAAAATTAAGACACACATACTAAAAAGTAAATTTTTGTAATGAAATAAATGAAAATAATTAAACTACATAGAAATACAATGATCCATCTTCCTTGGAATGAGTGGCTGAGGCCATCTCATTCTTTGGATGTGTTTCAACTAGAACACTGTATTGATGTCACAAAGCTTTGAATGTATTATTATCAAAATATCAAAATTCAACATTAGATTATTACAATGGAGTGGAAGGTTGCATTTATAATTCATGCTTCCAACCAACTCTTTATTTTATAAATAATAATCCTATATTCTCTCCACCTAATATGGAGATAAACACAAGCACCTAAATATCTCAATCTTCCATAAAATATGGAGAGAGATAATTATTATCCATTTAAAATATAAGAGAATTATTTATTATAAAATTCCATATTTGGATGAATACTATAAATATGAAGAACCTCAAAATATAATCCATAGAAATAGACATAGTCCGTAGAAATGAAATCTTTCCAAATCCATAGATATGTCTGTAGCTCTTCTTGAGACTGATATTTGGCTGATGCTTCATGCACTATCTATCATGGCTTAGTATAGATACATATACATACATTAACAATATTTTTCCACATGTTTAGTAACAACAATCAATAATCAATAAGACATAGCTTTTTAAAGGAATGACCAAGGATTAGTTCTATACTCCATTTTAAATCAATCATAAGTTTAGAAATTACATTTAGATCTAATTCTTATGTAAGGAAAATGGTATTATTATATGAATAAAATGAGCCATATAATGGTCTCATCAACTCTCTTGTCTTAATCCCATCCTAGTCTAGTCATATCCACCCATCATTGGTCATACCTCCATCACTTAAATATCTAATCACATCTTATCATTTGCATCCAATCATTTATATTGATCTTTTCTAGTCACCTTATCCACATATTATCAACTTATTCTTAATCATAGTCCAAATTATCTTTACCCCATTTACCCTATTCTCCATACTAGTCCTCTTGTCAAATTTGTAATCATACATTAGTCCTCATCCACATTGGCAAACAACTCTTTTGATCAAGGTCCTCATAGTTATCTTTCCTATGTCTAAACAAGTTTGATTCACCATCACATATCCTATCAATCTTATTAATCCAATCATCACATCTTATTTTAGTCGATCATCTTAGTCTTGAGTTAGTCTTAATCTAAGAAATATAGTTGTAATCATTCTCTCAAGCTAGTCTACCTACTTATCTAATATTAGAGTTTGTTTTATCTCATTTAGTCAAACCTAATCTCACTCATCAAGTTCTACCTCACATCTTAATTTGATCTACTTGACTGAATATCGCATCACACATCGAGTCAAACTTGAGATAGGACTAAGGTAATCCTTTATCCAATTTTTTTCCACACATCCCATCTTCACCCTTTAGTCTTACTATTCCATCCCCCACACCTATTGATTAGGGTTGGTGAGTCAAATCATTCATACTTTCTCCCATATAAATCCATGGCACCTAAAACAAATTTGGTCAATACCCTGATTGATTAATGCATCATCGCTAATAGGGATATGATCCTTTCTTAACTTCTTGAGATGAGCACTCCACATCCTACAGACTTTGATCCCATCCACCCACCATTTCCTCTAGTCCAAAACCATCCATTTTATTCCCATTTAAATCCTTCTTCCACTAATCGTAGCCAATCATCTACTACTTCCTACACTAGTAAAGGGATTCCAATCTAGACACCTCATCTACTATTAGTCCACTCACCTAATTACATCAGCAACCATCTAATCTAATGAATAATACTTACATTTCTAAGTCAAAAAATGAATAGGTCCCCTATAATTATCTTCTTCTATCCTTAGAAACCCTCTTCCATCAATTCATTATTGCTAACATGATGGTCTATCCACCCATACAAAATCTTAATCCCACCAAACCTAAGCCTTCCGAATATAAAGCTAACCATTATTATTTGTATCATGTAAACTAGGGGCATACCATTAATAAATGTCACAATCTCCAAGACTATGTCCAATACCTCATCGACTATGGTGACATAGAAATCAAAGATAAACCAGATGAGTCTATATCCTTAGTTAAATAAGAAGAGGTATGCCAAAATGCCATTCTTGATCATAATCAATCCCTTCCATCTCCAAGCCAAGATCAAGACATAACCTCCATCTTGTATGGTCCCCTCATCTTTAAAAAATACTCCATTAATGATGAGTTGGTTCCACCTAGTCCTCATGAACCCTTTCATGGGCCTATCTTTGTCAAACCCATTACTCTTCCATCATCTCCCTCTCACCCATCATATCACAAACCCTATGTTGATAATTTAATTGTAGACAATGAATCGTATACTAGTAAAATGATATCTTATACAAAGTTAGAATCAGAGTCAACATATGTCTTATCTACATCAGGATCATGTTCAACACTAGTGTTTAAATTAGATTCCTTATCATCCCTCATACACATTGATGACTAGGCCTACCCTTTTGAATATACTTCTAATTTGGATGATAATTAGTCACAAAACATATATTTTATTTAGGATAATGAAGTCATAATAAATTTATTTAAATCTTTATCTATTGAAGATTGTCAAATTGAATCTAATCTTACCTTGGACATAAGTCTTTCAGCTAGTCCTAGTGATCCTTTTGTTGATCTTGAGGAGATATTCTCCAATATCAAAAATAGGTCCCCTAAGAACCCCTATGAAGACAATGTTTCCCTATTACCCCTCATTGACCTTATCATACCATCTCCATTACCTTAGTCCATCATTGATCCTTTCCTTCCTATCAATGATCATTTAATCATCTCCCTTCATAAGGATGAATAGGAACATACATCATTGGACCCTTCCTTGAGTAACATAATGTGTGCCACAAATGTATAGGTCCAAGATCATATTTAAAAAGTCATAAATCATGATCAAATCAACTTTCATCCCATAAGTCAAAATCAAGAAAATTAAAATCATCAACCTAATAAAAAAGCATATTTCCTTACTGAATCTTAATGTCAGGCACTAGGCTTTCATCAAAGTCAAAAATCAATATTCCCTAGTGAAGCCCAAAATCAAGCACTAGGGGGAAGTTAAAGTCAAATCCAAAAAAAAATCAAAATAATGTCAAAATCACTATCTATATAGCTGATAATCCTTTAAATAATTAGATCAAATATGAACCAAAAATTCAAAGTGTCTCACATCTCTTATAGTATTTTGTCATATGGCACCAATAAAATATGGAATTTCCAACATCCTCAATGATGTATGTGATCGCTAGTTATAATCCCTAATCACCCATCATACCATCTTATCATTCTCCCATGATCCCATCAAGTCCACCCATCCATTCCAATCCATTATTTCCCCATCAACATCAAGATCTAAACCAATCCATGTCTCACATCACCTTCTTGAGAAGCATCATCTCTCATATGGATAAAAAAGACACCTAGTCTAGATACCTGAAGGGGACTCTATTTTAGATTAATTTCTACTCATTTCTTAATTTAGAAGTAAGTAATGAAACTAGTAATAAGGTGTGTAGAATAATATCTAGTAAAGTACAAACATGATCTAGATGATGGTGAGAACTCCTCTTTGGCTCAGAAGGAATGACTTATATATAAGAAAGACACTATAAAAGGGGTTGTTAGATGGATGGTTGAGTGGACTGCCTAGTATGAGCTAGATGTAAGAAGTATATGCTTGTTAGGAGGCTATAAATCCACTATTTATAATAATTAAGTTTATATAAATGAAGATTACATTTAATAACTAGAAATTAAATTCAAATAATATGATATGAAAGTAAATTTCTTGTTAAAAAAAGAACTAATTATAGTAAAAGTGGGTCAATACTCATGATAAGATAGTTAGGGTGGAAGGTTGAAGTAATTTGGCTAGAGTGATAATACTTTGGCCTTTAAAAGTGATTATAATAGAGGATTTGGTCTCTGTTGATGTTACTTTCTTATTTAAGGGACACTAGATACTTGTATATAAGATAGCTTGGATGTGGATTGCTAGATTTATTGATCCCTTTCCTCTCCTACTTATCTCCTTTTATAGGATGAAGTTAGTTAAATGTTCAAGAGAAAGCTGATAATTATGATGTAGGAGAAAGTTGATAATTACAATGCATTAAATTTTGTTTACATCATAAAATGGAAGCTGATAAATATGCTTTACTTATCTCATATAGCTAGTAATGCTTTAAATCTTTAAAGTAAGCTTGGAGACTTCACCATTGATGGTCAAGCCAACCATCAACGGTTAAGCTAACCATCATAGGTTGAGGTTATAGAATATATGGGTAAAAAATGGGTGAATTTAAAAGTTAATTTAGTATATTAATAAATGGGCTAAGTCAATTAGGTAGTCAACGAGCCTCAAAATTAGGTAGGGGTTCAAGGCATTTTAACATCTAAAACTGTGTAGTTTTTTAGTGTCTATATTTTGCCCCTTTTTTATGTGGCTTAGAATTAAAAAGATAAAAAAATAAAAATCCAATTGATTATGGGTCATGTTTTGATTACCCTGAGTATAGGAGAGATGATGAGGTGAAAACAAAATTAGGTCAAGGTTTGATAATCAATAAATGGGAGGCCACAAGGTGAGTGACATAAAAGGGTTGGTCATTTGAAATGTAAATTGGTGCACAAAATATGACTAAGTGTGATGATCAAGATCATGTTGATGCAAAAGTTACCAATGTCGATAAAAATAAGGTTAGGGTCTAAGAAGACATATGAAAAGGTAATTGGTCCACAACATTGGTCATAGTTAATCAGGTTATTCCTTAACAAGTCATCTAGACAGGGTTAGTGTGGCATTTAAGTATTTAGGGTAGGAAGTGCTCCTATAAAATAACACAAATAGTTTAGTCATGCACAAGGTGGTGTGAATTTTAAAAGTTCAACATGGCAAGGTCAGTCATTGTGGTCAAAACAATCAAGGCAAAGTCATCATAAAACATGCAAATATTAATGTTAAAATAACCAACATCAAGTTAGACATGGTTAGATGGGTTGGTTAGAGAAGGGTAAACTCTGAAAGGTCAAGTTATTTATTTTGAGGGAGATAAAGTAATCTCCCAAAAGGGAAACACCTAGGTGGGGTGATTAAAGATTGGAAAAATAATGTGGGACCCAAACTATTGATGGTTAGGGTTTTCCCTAGGGTCGACCATCGATGGTCACCCTAACCATTAAGGGTCAAGAAAATCCTAAAAATATGTAATATGAAAAGTAACATGTTAATTAATTTTTACCAAATGACTTTTGTTGCTTTATGCTTTGGGTGAATCAGAGCATTTTATTTTCTTACATTTATCTGCTAAGGTGGAGTTGATTGATTGGTGGATTATGTGGGTAGAGTGGACCAAGCATGGATTGATGAAGGGTGGATGAGGACATGGTTAGGTGGTGGTAAAAGGACTTTGACCATGCCATCAATCATATAATGAGGTAAGATTTGTCTTAAAATTGATAAAATAGTGTAATTGGTTGTGTTTTAGGTTCATTATAGTTAGTGGTTAAAGATTTGGGTAGGGTTTTGAACTCATTGGGAGAAATGATGCCCTAGTTTAGGTTTTTGGTGATTTGGGGAAAATTAATGGGAGATAGGGATAGGTGAAGGGTGTTTTGAGTATATATTTATATGGGAATAAGGTTAGGTAGAGGAATTGTGGAGTTTAGGTGGTGTTATAGAGGTTTTGGGAGGTCGAGGGTTCAAGTTGTATTATTGGTGGTCACACAAAATGATCATCAGTGGTTCAACTCAACCATTGGTGGTCAATCTCAGGGGAAAAAAAGGGACAAAAGGAACCCTTTATGATTCAAGGAACCATCAATGATCTAAAGATAGGAGGAAAGTTGTGATAAAATAGGGTGGGGGTATTTAAATTTTTGAAAACTTTGAAAACTTTGAAACATAAATTTTTTGTAAGATGTAAATTATTTTGGTTTAAATGTTTATGGGTTAAAAGTGTTGAAAGTGGTTGCTAAAAATAAGAAAATGATAAAATATTTAAATGTATTTTTAAAACATGTGAAATGAGTGTGAAAAATTGTTTAAAAAAATATTAATGGTAGTACTTGTGTAGATGTGTGATGTTGTTTGCAAAAGATGTAAAGTGTTAATAATGTTTGAAATGTATGGAAAAATAGAAAATGTTTGAAAGGGTTAAAAATGATGGTACGTGAAATTGTGTAAATTGTTTATGAATGCTTATTTGGTATGTTGGTGGTTAAAAGGTGGTAAAAGGTGTTAAATTGTGTGAATGATTTGAAGAGATGTAGATAATAGAGGGAGGTGTATGTTGAAAGATTTAGATAGGATGATGGGTTAATGGGTAAAGGTTAGAAAATAGAAGTGATTAGGTGGCTAAAATTATATGTTAGGGTTGGTGTCTAATAGAGTTATAGGTGTGTTTGAGAGGTTTGGATATCTATAAGTAAGGTAGATGTAAGGGATTTGTCTATAATAGGTTGAAAAAGGCAGGTTTAGGTTGGTACTTAGTTAGATGTGGAAAAATAAGTGTGCATTACTAATGTAATTATTATGCAAGCATATAATCAAATTTAGAAGAGGGATCAGGTCCCTCAATTTTTTTTCAAGGTTCAAGACATGATGACCATGGAATGGAGACATATGGATACTGTTAGACTAGGCATGATGATTCATTACTAAAACCTACCACAAGATGTGGGTATGATTATGGCCCTCATCGAGAGATGGGACCCAGCCATAAGATGGATAGGAAATAGTGGCAATGGTAGTAGTAGATGCCAAAATTACTAGGTTACAAGAATAGGTGGCAAATTTATATGGGTAGGTCATCACCTTATAGGGTTAGGTTACCACCTTGATTAGAGAGTGAGATTAGACAAGGATCTCTCTTGGGTTGGTGACACAAGAGAGAGAGATTTGTTGAGAAATAGGGTAAGAGTGGCCATAGTAGTAGCTAAAGGACCATCAAACATAGTTTTGAGGACATATTACTTGGCCACTATTGAGGATCTAAGATATTAGGAGGTGATAGTGCTATCATAGTTACTACTATAGATGTGGTATGGAGGGTATAAGGCTAGTTTATCAAGTGGTCCATATATAGTTACTCCAAGATAGTGGGCCTTGATAGTGGAGTAGGTAGGGATATTAGGGGGACCACCACCAAATAGTAGAGTAGGTGTTAGTGTAGGTGTAGGTATAGATGGGGTTAGTGGTAGTGGTGTAGGTGGCAGTAGTTTTGGTGCCCCAAGGGCTTGACTTGTTTAATTTGGTAGAGCTAGATGTACATTGTTTTGATTTTATAATATGTGTCGATGATGTGAGATGTATATGAGGGAGAGAGACATGGATACATTATGGAATGTATTACCTTATTAATGTATATGATGATTATGTGTTGACTATGTTGATTATATTATTGAAATTTGATTATATTGAAGACATGTTGACATATGACATGATGATTATGTTTTGATGTTTATGATGTTTAATTGATTATGTATTGATGCATTATGATTATGAGATGATGACTTTTGCTCATAAGAGGATATGTAGATTGATTATTGTTGCTCATTTTTTGTTCATGTAATGGGTATGATTTATAATGATGATGGATGGGATGGATGGACTTATTTTTATGATTATGATGTTTTGATGATATTGTTTATGAGCCTAGGTATGTATGATTTTAGACTAAGCATAGTTTTCATGTGATGATTGATTTGATTATGCTATGAGTGATTTTACTTGTAGATGTATATGCTTTGTTCATTGGATGGATATGATATATATATATATATATATATATATATATATATATATATATATATAATCAAATATGGATTTTGAGTTGTGTCATAGAATGATAGTGTTCATGAGATGAATATGGATATGACATAATTTTTATGTATATATGATCATGGTGACTTTATGGTTCAGATAGATTGTTTGATGTATAGATGTTGATAGTAAAGGGAATGATGACATTGTTTATAGATATGACATGATTATTATTTCATATTTATGATGTGACTTAGGAATAATTACTTACAATATATATGGGAAATGGTAGATGACATGGTTTATGTGGTTTGTTGACACGATGTGATTTATGGATAGGATTATGGCTATTAGGATTATGGCTAGCTCATGAGTTTTGATAATTATGAATGTATGATGGGTGTTTTAAAGTTTATGAATGGGAGGATGCTCATCCTTTTATGAGATGAGATGTATATATGAGGATATGTGAAATAGATAATATGTTTTGTCTTGTGTTTTGATAGGTATGATGTTTTTGATAGTTATAGATTATGGATGATGAGATGATGGAATTAAAATGTGTTTTGTGTTTAAAAATTTGAATTTGATATGTTGATAGTTTTAGGTATTATTTTTTGTATATATGAGGGATGATGTGTTTATTCATGAAGATAGATATAATCAGTTTGATTGTTTGGTTGGATGATGTGGTTTATGTTATGTATGATGTTTGGGTGCATAAATGGGATATGGCTCATAATGTTATGAGGAATATGGATTAGTGTTATGATGAAATTGATGTTTTTAATGTTTATGATATGGATATAATGAAAGCACATAAAGTAGGTGCAAATAACACATGAAATGTGGAAAAGAGACGAGAATCATGAGACATATGTCCACATGAACTAATGAATGGAAGGTAAGAAAAAGGTATGATCTATTTATTGATAAGGGCTTAATAAAACTAAAGTCAGATTGGCTTAATGAAAATAAGCCTTTCAAATGCTTCACATTAACATGATTTTAGTGAAAAGATGGTATCTTGATCACATTATGTTAAGTAAGCTCATAATACCTTGATGTTTAAAGGATAAAAAAGGGAAATCAAGTGATAGGTAATTTTGAAGGGAAATGGGTGATATAGTAATCTAATGTGGGTTAGGTTTTTCCTTTATAGGTGACCTAAAAACCATAATAGACACATCTATGTCTTAATACAAAGTGTAGACTGATCGATGTGATAAGTCTACTAAATATATATGAAAGAGTTGATTATGGCCCTTTCGAGATAACTTGCTTTGATTTTGGATATAGGTCCCCCCCTTTTTGTCTTTTGTTATTTTTTATAAAAGGGGTGAAGCTGATCAGTATGAGAAACTTCAAATGGTTAATTTGAAAAAATTGTCTTAGCCATCCTTCAAGGGAATGGTCTAAGTTTGTATTTTTTTGTATGTTGTAGTTGTCCTTCAAGGGAGTAGTCTACCATTTAAGCAATATTTAGTTATTTGGAAACCAAGCTTCAAGGGAGTGGTCTGCAATGCTAGAGATATGGACCCAAGTGAGATTTTTGTATCCTAAATTGATTTTAAATGTTAGGTTGAGACATGGATAAGTCTATTTAGGTTTAGAGGTCTACCTTTATGAAGACAAGACTTTTAGCATAAAAGGTTGATTCTAGATGAGTGAAAGTGGTTTGAGAGACAAATGACCATGGGATTCCATCTGATTAGAGATTAAATGTATCCATGAGAACCATGCCATGTTTAGATCCATGGTATCTATGCTTAGGATTAGGCTATAACTATGATGGATAATTGCATGGTTATATGTTATAATAAAATTATCCTCAAGAGAAATAGGGATAGTTAGATGAAGGTAAAAATCTCATAAACTAGGGGATAAGCTTAAGTTAGACATAAAGGTGAGTTTGATCCTTGTTTTAACAATATAAAGAATGTAGATGCAAATAATTGAGAGGCTCAAGTTATAGTTTGCCTTCAATAGAAGACAAATGATAATATCTTGATCCATACTTATGGTTTATGATGTATGGTCCAATCTAAATAAAATCAAACTTATCCTTTTTTCTTTTCTCCATATTAGTTACATGTTGGTTTTCCTTAAGGACTAGGTCTCTAATATTGAATTCTCTCTCTTTAAAGTGTTTGTTGTATTCGTGCTTGATTCATTCTTGATAAATATGAATATGATTAAGGGAATTGAGGTGATGTTAATAAAGAAGTTCAGGATGTGTGAGACATTCATGATGATAATTGCTATCAAAAAGGATTTTGTGCAAAGATATGAAAAGAGAGGGAATCTAGAATTTGAGGGGCAAAACTACCTCAGCTCTAAATATGAGAGAGAGAGAGGGGAAGCACTCATAGAGGTTCAATTTCTAGTTCAATAGGCCCATAAAGTGAAGGGTATGTGCAAGTACCAATCTTTACCTAAAGCACTTACTACTTTGGTTAGAATTTTGGTGAGGGTTTTGTTAAAGGCTTCTACCTATCCATTAGCTTATGGATGATAGGGTGAGGAAAAGCTTAACTTGATCCCAAAATCATCACAAAGATCTTGGACTTTCTTGTTTTTAAAGGATTTTCTAGTATCAATAATGATCTTATGTGGAATACCAAAGTGGTAGATGATGTGGTGAGTGATGAAATCAATAATATTTTTGGCTTTGGTTGAGATAAGAGATATGGATTCTACCCATTTGGTGAAATATTCAATGGTATTAATGATAGATTGATGTCATTATGAATAATGAGGGTTTATTTCCCTAATAAGATTGAGACCCCATTATGAGAAGGGATAATAGTCTTCAGATACTCAAATACCATGAGCTAGTGCATGATGTAGATTAGCATGTTGTTGACATTTGCCACATATCTTAGCATAATCATAACAATCCTAATTGAGGGTGAGCCAATAGTATCCAAGGTGAAGGATAAATTTAGTGATAGCTAGGCCACTAAAGTGTCCCCCACATATTCTATCATGTGTTTCCTTGATAGCATGGGAAGCTTCATGACTATACAGATAATGGAGAAAGAGGTCATCAAAACCACATGTATAAAGGATTCCTCCTAGTATGGTGTAATTATAGGTAATATAAATAAAGTTTATTTAGGCATTCCTTGAAAGGTTGGGGGGAACAATGTTGAGGCTAAAGTAGTTAAAATTTTGGTTATATCAAATGTCCAAAGGAGATGCTTCCACACTAAAAATGGTAGGAAGGTCAGAATTGATATACAAGGGCATGATAAATTGATGGATGGTGATAAATAGTTTATATTTAGTAGGTTGAGATGTGATTTGGGACATAAGGGAAGCCATAGTATCTACAAATTTGTTGATATATTGAGGAACTAACTAGATAAGGTAATGATTGAATGATGCTAAGAGTATGTCTATGAGTTATTTGTACTTCAATAGGAGATCATTTTTACATTGATAAGATCTATTGACTTGATTGATCACAAGTTGGGAATCACTAAAGATACTGATTATTTTGACTACCAAAGCTTGAGTAATTTGGAGACCTATGACTAAGGATTCATACTCAGCCACATTTTTGGTACATTCAAAGTCAAGTTTAAAGGAGAGGGGAAGAGGTTCCCCATTAAGGAAAATGAGAATAACTCTAGCACCTCCACCATGTCAGCATTTAGAGCCATCAAAAAATATGGTCATTTGTTAGGTAGGTTCCCCCTAAGAAAGAGTTATGATGGCCTCATCTAGAAATATAAAAAAGAGTGGTTGGTTATCTAGTAGAGGGTCTTTAGCTAATTAGTTAGCTATGACTTTCCCCTTAATGGACTTCTACTAAATTAACTCAAGATAAAACTTAGCTAGGAGTATGAACCACTTAGCCATACACTAGTTTTGGTATGGTTTAGGGTGTATGTATTTGAGTGGGTTGGTGTTAGTGATGAAATAATTTTTATGACTGTGAAGGTTATGGAGAAGTTTGGAGGCCAAAAATACTAAGTGTTGACACTGGAAAGTGCACCCAGTGGCAAGAAAACAAGTTCCTATCCTCTCTTCACAACATGGAAACTCTCCTCTCACCTGTGGGACCGGCAAATCTAGAGGAGAGAGTCTCTAGATAAGGGCTAGCTCCCTTCGATGCATCATTTTTCTTCTAGTAAGTGCTAACATATATATATATATATATATATATATGTATATATATAATGTGGAGGATGAAAAGGGAAAGAGATGAAAGAAAAACAAACCTACTCTAAAAGAGGTGATGCACCAAAATAAAGGTTGACCTTCACACATCCACTCTTAGAATTAGATAAATGCATACATACACTATGCACTTGGCAGAAGGACCAGGCTGCAAGAAACTAGTAGGGAGGCTTCAATGGAAAATCCAGTTCAGAGATCACCCAAGGTGCTGTGAAACACAAACTTATGAAGTAATTTCTTTTGCTCCTTCACTCCCAAATACTACTCTTCTCCTGTCAGCTACAACAATGGCGCCTTGTAGACAGCAGGTCTGCTAGTGTTGAACCTGTGAGAACATCAAAAGATAATGACTAGACACAAGCAAACATTCAATGCATACACATAAATGTCTATCCAAAATGGAGGTAAAAACTACATTTGTATTGATCCAAGTGAAATTTTATGTAGAGTTGTACCCTTTACAAAAAAGTGGAAGATCTTGTACAAAATGACCAAGTTCACAATATATAGGAGAAGCAAGGACTCCATTTGGCACTCCTTTTACAAGTGGCATATGCATCCCTTCATGGGAAGAACAAGTCACTCAAGGAATTAAATGGAATGTGTGCTTTTTCCCCTTGAAATTTTCCTTTGTCAAGGTTAATATGTGATTTGCCTTCTCATTTATTGAAAAATAGAGAAAATCAGTTGCTTTACCAGCCACTTATATCCCAAATGATCAATTCACTAGCATTATTTCACCTACTGGAGTCACTTCTTAAATTAGCACCAGTTGGACTGAATACTTACTCATTCCTTGTCACTCTGCTTGTTTATCTTCCACGCCATTAGGTAATAAATTACCCTATTTATGCCACTTGGACTGCTTGGCTATTCTCTACCTTGTCACTCTGCTTTCCACTTGGAATTTGTCTTTTCTGGCCACTTGGCTCCTTGGGTAAACATACTGGTGGGTTGTTACATTCTAAGCTCTTCCTTGTCCATGTTTAGTTCTTGCCATATTTTAAAACCTAATGGCTAAACCATTTCATTAAGTTTGACGTGCCCTGGGATGTCCCCATGTCCTTCGCTTTGTCTTTGGGTCCATGTTGGTAGTTAGGTCCATGCTAGCAGTCATTTATGGCTTCCCTTCCTTTATTTTTTCCTTGGCACACCCTCTCGAGTTGCGTTTAGCTTAGACTATTTCCTTGGGCTTTGTATTGTATTTGAAGTGTGCCCGAATTCCTTCCATGAAAATGTTTAGAGCTTGCCCTCCGAAAGGGCTTTTGACCTGAAGACTACCCTTTTCCCTCTGCCTTTGTGTTAAGCTATGCCTGAAGGAATTTGGGACCTAGACTTAGTCAATTTTGAATGAATTGAACTTTGGACTTTGAACCAAACTAAACTTACCTGAGTCATCTTAGTTTGAGGTACCGGCCTTCCACTAGGGCATTTGAACTTAAGTCTTAAACCAAATCACTAAACCAATTGTGTTGAAACAAGTAGAGAAACACTAGCATTGAACTGTGTAGCCCAAAAATGATTGATTTTCAAATAGGAAATGGAGGAGTTGACCATGATTTTGCCAGTGGGCAAAATTGGTCAATAGAATGGTGACTCACAAGGGAAGCATTCCTGCCATGCTTATAACCCAATTGCCTTGAAAATCCATTGGGCACGGAGTCAGATTGCAGCTATGAAAGAGATTAGCAACAACCTTGAAAGATCTGAGAATCAAATATGAAGCCTTTACCCCACGCGCAAAGGAGAACACACAAGGCTAAAAACACTACTTGTGCAACCGCACTTAGGGAAAGTGGGAAAGAAACTAAAAACAAACTATTATGTATAGCTAACCAAGAATGTTTGCCTCCCTCCTAGATCAAAAGGAAAATTCCTCAATTCCCCTTCTTGGCAAAAAGAATTATGGTGGCAGGTAAGTAGCTGAAGGAAAAGGAGATTTGGTGACTTGCTCCTCTTCCTGGTCACCTGAGTCAGCTAGAAACTGAGTGGATCAGATTTGAACATGCTTCCAACATATATATACTCTATTTGTTCTTGGAAGCTTGCCTCCTACTGGTCCTTTAGGTTGGTGCATCCCATCAAGAAGTCAATTGCTACTGGCTCATCACCATAAGCCCCTTGATATGCACCCTTGACTGACTTGCTCTCCTCTGCCTCATGATTGGGTTCCATGGTATGGCCATCTTCCTTGATGATTTCAAAGAAGATATCTTCATATTCACCAACCTCTTGGAGGGATAAATCTGAAAGACTACAACCTCCTTGCATGCTTGTTTGAACCCCAAAGCTGCCTTCTTAATTTTTAACTAGCTTATAACCTACCTAGAGAGTAGCACAGCCTGCCTTAACACCTTCAAATTAATTATTCAAAACATGAATAAGAGATTGCCCATGCTCCTCCATCCCACTTTGCTTGATTTCCTCCTAAGTTGTAATCATGAAGTCTCTCTAGTCAGTCATAAATTGAGCATAATCCATATTAGGCAAGGCCTAATAGCTTTCTTGGAAGTGTATGGATGGAATGCTTCAGACACAAAATTTGCAATTTGATCAGAAACATCCATCACATGTTCACTGAGGAGACCTGCTCTAGACTCCAATTTTGCAATTTACCTATCCAAATCTTCCTGGAAAAGCCTTTCTCAGAAGTCATAATCATTATCAAGGGCAAGATCAGCCTCTTATTCTTCAAGAATTAGACTAAAATATTCCTCCTCCTCCTCATTGCTGGTCCAAGATTCAACTATTTACTTTCAGCTCATGATACTAGGATTGGACTCTTGCTTTTGTGAGCAGACAGCAGCTTTGTCATTTTCAAGTTCCTGGGCTAGTTCATGATGCTCCTCCTACCATCTTAGAATTTGGAGATCATGTTGAGAGTCTTGAGGAGGCTATGGAATAATTGGGAGGGTTTGCTTATGCATATGGAAATCTACCTGAAGAGAGGCATGTTGGAAAGCTAGGTGTATAGGATTGAGGGCAAGACTGATTGATGCACTGGATGAGCCAGAATGAGCAAGTGCCATCTAGTAGAAAGGATTTAGCAGACAAGAGGAAGTCTTCTCTAGAATATGAGGGGGTAGACTTTGGGCCAAAATATCTTGATTTGCACCCCTCCACTTCACCATCACTTCATCAATATTAAATTTAGCATATGGATTGGTGAAAGGGATACCTTTTGGCGTTGGCTGGTCTATAGTGTCTAAAAGTTCCATCTCTCTCTCTCAGTAGTCTCATCTTTTCTTCTAGTTCCTCAATCTACTTGGCTTGGTCATCCTCATTTTTCACTTCTTTATTTTGTATGATGTCTTTCTCCTCTTTGTTGTTTCGAGATTCAACCACTTGATTCTAGCTCAAAAAATTTAGACTGGGCATTTCCTTTGGGGCTGATGGGGCCTCAATGCAAGAGGACAACAAAGATTTTGATTCTACTTCCCTTACTACCAAAATGGACTAATGCATCTGAAGGTTTGCCAATTTGATCTGTCTATCTAGATTAGCCTTAAACACAAGATTCGCTATTTCTAAATTATCCTCAACATGATTGGGGAATAGACTTTGACAGGCTTGACTTGGCTCAAGAGCAGGGGCTATATATGACTGATATGATGCTTTGGGAAATGAGTATGTAGGTTGATAAACTTGGTAAGGCTACCTCTCATGCACACTAAGCTTCTCCTCCATGGATGCAATTAAACCGCTTACATCTACCATCTCATTTGAAAGCCTATGCCAATTCGCTCTTTCAATAAGAGCCCATTCTTTCTTAACCTGATCTAGTGCATTCCTCACTTGATGGATGATATGATCAAAAATTTCTTGGCCACATCCCCTTTTGGTGTTAAGATCAATTACATATTTTTCATATCCCAGTAGTGTTTGCTTGAAGGCATAAACTGGTTGATTGGCAAAAAGATTGGGTTGGGTGGGAGAAGCAACATACTGAGAAGACTAAGCACAAGGGTGATATAACTTGTAGCATGGTTGAGACTGGCCATATTGGGTGTGATAAGGATCACCATAAGGCTGGTAAGGATCATAGCCATGTTGACCAAAAAAATAGAGTCGATGGCTCAAAACGATGGGATGACACGTACCAAAATGTTGTTTCTTGATGGTATGGCACCAGAACTACTTAACCAGTTGATTTAACTCAGAGTCACCATTGGTATTTGATGTAAAAGCCTCTAGAGGCTAGTCAGTTAAAGAATCACACTAAAAATTCTTCAACTCTTTGGACAAAATCTGTCCCAAATGGTCCCATCAGGCGTGCCAAAACTGTTGACACTAGAAAGTACACCTAGTGGTAGGAAAACAAGTTCCTACCCTCTCCCTACAACATGGAAACTCTCCTCTCACCTGTGGGACTGGCAAATCTAGAAGAGAGAGTCTCTAGATAAGGGCTAGCTCCCTTCAATGCATCATGTTTCTTCTAACAAGTGCTAACATATATATATATACAGATATATAATGGGGGGATGAAAAGGGAAAGAGATGCAATAAAAACAAACCTACTCTAAAAGAGGTGATGCACCAAAATAAAGGTTGACCTTCACACATCCACTCTCAAAATTAGACAAATGCATACATACACTATGCACTTGGTAGAAGGACCAGGCTGCAAGAAACTAGCAGGGAGGCTTCAATGGAAAATCCAGTATAGAGATCACCCAAGGTGTTGTGAAACACACACTTATGAAGTAATTTCTTCTACTCCTTCACTCCCAAATACTACTCTTCTCTTGTTAGCTACAACAATGGCACCTTGTAGATAGTAGGTCTGTTGGTCTTGAACCTGTGAGAGCATCAAAAGACAATGATTGGACACAAGAAAACATTCAACACATACACAGAAATGTATATCCAAAATGGAGGTAAAAACTACATTTGTATTGATCCAAGTGAAATTTTTTGCAGAGCTGGACCCTTTACAAAAATTTGGAAGATCTTTTACAAAATGACCAAGTTTTCAATATATAGGAGAAGCAAGGAGGCCATTTGGCACTCCTTTTACAAGTGGCATACACATCCCTTCATGGGAAGAACAAGTTGCTCAAGGAATTAAATGGACTGTGTACTTTGTCCCCTTGAAATCTACCTTTGTCAAGGTAATACATGATTTGCCTTCTCATTTAATGAAAAATAGAGAAAACCAGTTGCTTTACTAGATGCTTGCATCCCAAATGATCAATTTGTTGGCACTATTTCACCTACTCGAGTCACTTCTTAGATTAGCACCAGTTGGACTGACTGCTTACTCATTCCTTGCTTATCGCTCTGCTTGTTTATCTTCCACACCATCATGCAATAAATTACCCTATTTATGCCACATGGACTTCTTGGCTACTCTCTTCCTTATCACTCTGCTTGCCACTTGGAATTTGTCTTTTTTGGCCACTTGGCTCCTTGGGTGAACATACTGGCGGGTCGCTACATTCTGAGCTCTTCCTTGTCTATGTTTGGTGCTTGCCATATTTTAAAACCCAATAGCTAAACCATTTCATTAAGTTTGACGTGCCCTGGGATGTCCCCATGTCCTTCACTTTGTCTTTGGGTCCACGTTGGCAGTCGGGTCCATGCTGGCAGTCATCTATGGCTTTCTTTCCTTGGCACACCCTCCCACGTCGCGTTTGGCTTAGACTATTTCCCCGAGCTTTGTATTGTATTTTAAGCATGCCCTAATTCCTTCCATGCAAATTTTAAGAGCTTTCCCTCCAAAAGGGCTTTTAACCTGAAGACTGCCCTTTTCCCTTTGCCTTTGTGTTAAGCCATGCCTAAAGGAATTCGGGACCTAGACTTAGTCAATTTCAAATGAATTAAACTTTGGACTTCGAACCAAATTGAACTTACGTGAGTCCTCTTCATTTGAAGTGCTGGCCTTCCACTAGGGCATTTGAACTTAAGTCTTGAACCAAATCACTGAACCAATTGTGTTTAAACAAGTAGAGAAACACTGGCATTAAACTATGTAGCCCAGAAATGATTGCTTTTCGAATAGGAAAGGGAGGAGTTGACCATGATTTTGCCAGTGGGAAAAATTGGTCAACACTAAGGGAAGGCAAAGTTTCTCATGATGAGTAAATTGAGTCTCATATTTTATAAGTATACAACTAATGTATTAGATGTTTTTCTCTTTGTTCTCTTCATCATGATGAGTGAACATTACCCCTAAGGAATGGTCTATGGTGGATATATAAAGGGAGAAGGGTTTGTCCTCTTTAGGAGGAATAAGAATGGGTAGAGAAAGAATATACTCATTAATTTAATCAAAGGTTTGTTGTTAATCCTTGATACAGTTAAAATAGGTGTCATTCTTGAGGAGATAGTGAAAAGGTTAACATGTATCAAATAACTAGGAGATGAAGTGATGAATGGATTGGAGCTTACCTTATAGGATATAGAGTTGCTTGAGGTTAGTAGGAGGAGGCATATCTAATATTTCTCTAACTTTGGTGGGGTCTATTTCAATTCCTTGAAGAGAGATGATAAATCCAATAAGTTTTCTTGATAAGACCACAAAAATACATTTCTTAGGGTTGAGCCTGACGTGATAATGGATTAGCTGGGTGAAGATGATTTAAAGAATGGATATGTGATATTTGTGATGTTTTCATTTTCCAAGGAGATCATCCATATATTTTGCTACAATTTTATGGATGAGATCATGAAAAATATAGGTCATGGCACACTGATAGGTTTCTCTAGCATTTTTCAGACCAAAGGGAATGACCTTGTAGTAGAATGTCCCCCATGGGGTGATAAAGGAAGTTTTATGTTGATATTTGGGGGAAATAAATATCTACTTATATCTTTAAAAACCATCCATGAGAGATAAAATTTCATGGCCAATTGTGAGATAAATAATTTGGTTGATTTTCAACAAAGAAAATTCATCCTTTAGGCAAGTGAGATTGAGGTCATGAAATTCAATGCAAAAGTAGAGTCCCCTTATGGGTTTGGTGATGGAAAAAATGTTAGAAACCCATTTTTGATATTCAATGGGCTAAATGAAGTCAATAGATTAGAAATGATGGAGTTCTTCTTTGATAAGAAGGGCTATGTAAGGATGAATCCTATGAAGCATTTAACACACTAGCTTAACCTCAAGATGGGTGAAAATGTTATAGAGGGTAATAGAAGGGCTAATTCCAAGCATATCCTAATAGGACCAAGAAAATGCTATGCTATGGTCATAAAGGAAAGAAGGGTAATCTTATTATTCCATGGAATTTAAGGATTGGCTGATCTTGATGATATGAGGGTTATCCTGAGTACCCAAATTAACATCGATAGTAGATTCATTCAACATGGTTTGGTTCTCAAGGGGAAGGGATTTATGAATAGAATAATCCAATGCACCAAGTTAGGTGAGAATGGAATCATCTTCTTGATGTTTGATGGTGTTGATGATATGATAATCTCACTCTATCAATTAAAGATAAATGAGAAGGGTTTTAGTTCAGTCATCCTTTTGATAGGTCAGGGGGCCCAAACTAACGATATTGATCAAAAAAATAGTTAGATGGGATGATATTGAGGTCCTTAGATTTTAAAGGAGATGGAGTTAGTGAATATGGAACATCCTCATCAATGGTGGTGATGGGTTTTGATGAAGTGGATTTTTTTAGTGGTACTAACCCAAAGCCAAATAACTCACAAGGTTTTTGAGTTTTTATTATGCACAGATCATGAGGTCCCTATTCATAAAGGCCAAGACCAAACCCCTTCCAAGCACACATGTAAAGGTAATATTTGTAAATAGTTGTTTTATTGAGATAAGAGAATTCAAATGTGAATGGTTAGATATGAAGAGTGTTATTAGGATCAAGAAGTGGATGGTCGAGTCCTCCATAGATGAAATTTGTTTGATTATTGGGGATCCCAAAAGGGATGATGGATCTAATGTTAGGATTGTAGGAAAGGTCATGTTTAAGGTTCCCATACTCTTTTGGTGTAGGTAAATCATCTAAGGCTAAAATACAATACTCCTCAAGTGAGAGACATTGGAATATGGATTCCAAGGGGTCCTCTATAGGTATCTAGGAAGAAGGGAATGATAAGTTAGTGGAAGCTTCATCACTATTGTCGGTGGGAGTGTTATGGGTTTTATTTGGTGGTAAGGTAGTGTTGTTATTAGTTTATGATGAGGTGGATGAGGGAGGAATAAGAACATCATTAGGATGGTATGTCATATTTCAAGAGGTAAAAGGACTAGGGTCAACTTTGATGGTAACAACTTGGCATTCATGATCAAATTTGACACATGGATGTAAGGTAGAAGGAACATAACTCATAAGATGGATCCAAGGGCATATGAGTAACCCATTATATAATAACTCACCCTATATAAAATAAAATAATTTGATATTAGTATGAGGTCCCAAGTCGATATGGAGGATAATGATTCACAAGGTAGTAGCCATGGTATCATTAAAGAATAGAAGGACTATTATACTTTCTAACGTGATATTCTTGGGTAATTAATGTTATTCATAAACATGGGAGGAGATGATATTGATTATATCCTCCATCAATCATCACCCTTTTGATGTGGGTTTGATTGATGTATGCAGTAACAAAGAGGGGAGGATCAAAATCCTCAGGATGACTAGGAGGTATTTCAGAATCATGAAAAGTGATGAGGGTAGAAAGTTGGAAGGCTCCAACAAAGGGTGTAAGTTGTAAGAGGTTAAGGATCATGTGGTTTAACCTTTATAGATTGAAGAACCTCTATTAGTGCTTGATGATGGTGGGGTGAGGTGTTAATCGGTTCATAAAGGCTCATTTTCACTAGTGTTTGGTGAAGTTGTTTAAACATGACACACTAGATAGATTTAGATGGGTTGGAGGGAGAGGTTCCAAAATGGATACTTTTGGATTTGGTGGTGGAATAGGTGAAGGTTTAGGTGTTTTGGTTTGGTTATAATGTTGAGGGATTGAAGGTTATATCCAAAGAATGCATACTTTGGCTTTTCCCTTATCTTTCTATTGTGCTCGAGATCAGGTAACCATATGAATAGTGTGTATGGGGGGATTTATCGATTTTGATGGTTACTTGGATTTATCCTCCTCACTCTTGGGTGAGAGTGGGGGAGTAGGTAAATGTTAGATAGGTTGATTTGATGTTTGGATTGGTAATGGTGATAAAAGGGGTTCATCTGATCCTCATCATATAGATTATGAATAAGTGCTTGGAGAGCTTTTTACTTCTTTGTGTCATGTCTCAATGCCCTATGGTATGCACAAATCAAGTTATAATTGAACTAGGAAGGTTTAGTATTGGAAGAGTAGAATGCTTTGATAGGTGGTAAGCTAAAGGAAGAAGTTTGCAATAAAATTTGTAGGATAGCTGAGTAATATTCATGTAAATGTGTTGGAGGTAATGGGTCTATATTTTTAGTGATGGGAGCCTTCTTATAATCAGTTTTCATGTTAGAAGTTATAGGTGGTGGAATGGTTTTAGTTGGTGGTTGGGATTGCTTAGTCATGGTTGGATTCGGGGTAAATAATTTGAAAGTGTAAGATTTGGATGATGAGGGGTTGGATATAGATGGGAAAGTAGAGGTAGATAGGTTAGTTAAGAATGAAATAGAACTAGATGGTTTGGTAGGAGTAGGTGTAGGTAGAGAAAAGGGGAATGGTTTACTAGAGGAAGAATAGGTAACTGGGATAGTGGAAGGATGAGGCCCTAAAATAGAAGGTAAGTGGGAAGGGGATGGTATAGTTCTAGTTAGAGGTTGTAGTTTGGGCAATTCTATATTCTTAATTATTTTGGTTGGGGATTTATTTAGTGTACTAGATAGAGTTAGGTCCAACTTCAAAGAGGGGTGAGTTCGACTAGGTGTGGGAAGAATTCCTAGATTCTTGACTTGTTTGGTAAAAGAGACATGAGGTGATTTGTTAATGCTAATGTGAGATGGTTGGGATGGTTTAATTATGGTTTTGTAAGAATAAGTGTTTGATGGGGAGATAATAATGGGTTTAAAGGTGGATTCAAGGGAGGATGATGATTTATATTTATTTTGGTAAGGGAGCCCAAGATGATATCAAAATGTGGCTCTATCAATTTGAGGTTGAGAAGTAAACTCTAAACTTTGGACTAGTCAAGAAAAAGTCTTGTAGATGGGTTTGGTTCCTTGGTAATTGGTTTCAAAACTTAAGCCCTTAGATGAATAAGAGGGATTAGCTCCTTCATCTTTGTTCTTGATGGGAGATTCCAAAGCTGGTGGTTGGGTGGATGAGGTAACCTTCTCTTGTGGGATGGTTTCCAAAGAGGGAATGGATAGTTCTATTTAGGGGAGGTAGGTTTAGTTTCTTCAAGTGAAGGATGGAAATAGTTGCTTCCTTTTTTTGGGTGTCTAAAGGAATGGAGGGTTGTGCTATCACTTTAATGGGTGGAGTGGAAGAAGAAGAAATAATTAAAGTAAAGGTTGTCTCCTTTGGTGTTTCCATCAAATGAGAGGTAGATGGAGTTAAGGTCTCATCAAGTGAAGAGAGAGAGGAAGTTGATTCCTTTATTTGGGTATCCAAAGGAATTGAAGGTGAGTCCACTACTTTCATAAATGAAATGGGGGAAGAAGTAGTTTTGGTAGTGGTCTCCTCAATAATGGACTCACTAATAATAATGTTGATGGTATGTGCCTCATGAGAGTAGGATGATTTTGGTTGGTTGTCATGGTGATGGGTAGAAGGAGAATGATTAGGAAAAGGTTTTTGGAAGATGTCAAGGGACTAATTAAGAGGTGAATTGGGATTATAAAAGGTAAGTTCTCCATTGTTGATTAAGCTTTAGATAATAATTTTTAAGGTATTACATCTACTTATGTCATGTCCAATAACTTGATAAAAGGAATAATGGTCATTCTTGTTGTACCAACCAAGCACAGAGTAAGAAGCATCAAATTATTGGGGTGGTTTTATAGGTGGGAGTCGGATAATGTTAGCTTTGAGAAATTTGTCCAAAATTGGAGAATAAAAATTCCCTAAGGGATTATATTGTTTTGGAAGAGCTCAATTTTGGTTTTGATTTTGTTGGTAGGAAGGGTTGGAAGAATTGGTTTAATGGGGTTGGTTGATAGTTGGTGGTGGAGCCATTTTTAGGACCACTAAGTTTGTATATGTTTTTGATTTAGTATTGGAATGATTGGATTGGTTAGAAATTTTGGTGAAGGGAGGGTCATTGGATTTAAAGATAGAATTCTTGTTCCATAGTTTTAATTTCCCTTCATTAATGGCTCAATTTTCAAGTTTATGTGCCATAGTGAATGCCTCATCAAAATTTATGAAATTTTGAACTTGAAGAGTGGGTGAAATATGTTTGGCACAACCCTAAGAGAAGAGCTCAATCAACTTAGGTTGGGGTAATGGAAAATAAAGTTGATTGAGGAGACTTCTCCATTAGCTATGAAGTCAAAAATTGATTCATCATAAAATTACCTGATAGAATAGAGATTAGTAATTAAAACATTTTAAGATATGTTTATGAAAAATTTCTCTAAAAATATTTAGGCTAGTTGGGCAAATAAAAATATGGAGTGATTGGTGAGTGAACTATACCAATCAAGGACTAGTCTTGATAAAGACATGGGGAAGGTATGAAGGAGGCGAGATCATCATATGTGATCAAGTAGAAAGAATGATATAATGATCTCAAATGTTGTCATGGGTCTTCCTTACCTTAGAACTTAGAAAACTTAGGTAATTCCCATTGAGGAGTATAAACATGGATAGGTATGGATGGATGGATGGGTTAATTACATATTTGGTTATAGGATAAAAGGTTATAATACCCATAGATAAATGACTTCAAGTTGGTCATGTTATCAATTAACATTTTGACCAAATATATCTAAGGTTGGGAAGATTCATAATTAAGTGGTAAATTTTATCAAGGTTAGGTGGCATAAATGTATGGATAAGTGGTAGAAGGTGTTGAAGAATCCATATATTGGTATGTGGTCATAGGGTGTTGGGATAATGCCCGATAAGTATTGATTGAAATAAATTATTGGGTGAAAGATGTTGTGTATCCTTCTGGGTTAGAAACATATGGGTAAGATGTCATGGGTAGTTATTGGGAGGCTGATATGGGTTGGGTTAGAGGTATGTCTAGGTTGGTGGATGGTGAAATGGACATAGATTGGGTTAGGGGTATGAAAGTGATAGCTACTTGTTGGTGGGTGGTAACTCTAGTGTTAATATGTGGGAGGGTTTGAGGTATGGAAAGTACCAAACACTGAAGTGGGTTAGAATTTGGTGGGTTGGTAAAACTAAGGGGAATAGTAAAAGTAGGGGTAGAAGATACTTTGAAAATAAAATAGGTATAGGAAATAAGTGGCAAAGTTGATATAATGTTGGAGGTATTGGTTGGGGTGGTAGGTATTTGGTTGTTGTTTGGGATGTTGGATGGAGTTTAGGGAGTGGTGGTAGATGGGATATTAGAGGAAGAAGAGGCTTGGGTTGATGTGGTACCCACCAAAATATAGGGAGGTATACCATAAGAAGGATCTTCAAAAGGAACTGAAGCAAGAGAGGTATGGTTAGATAAGGTGTTAAGGTAATGATGAAGAGCCATGGGGTTGTTATTAAGGAAGGTAGAAAAATCTGCATCACCCTCAAAATAATTTGAAATTTGGTAGTTAGGGGAGAAAATGAGGGGAACCCTTAACATTAGAATAATATCCCATGGAGGAAGAAGAAAAAGGTGGTTGTTGGTTGGTTTTATTTCTCAATTGCTATCTAGTAAAGACCATGAGAGGAAATACGAGATAAAATGATAAAACTCACACCTAAAACAAAGATCAAGCAAAATAAAATAACTCAAAGTAATCCAAACATACACTAAAAGTATATTTAAACTTAGGATTCTTTTTAAATCATTTTTTGCTTATGCCTTAGAGAGTGTGAAGAGGCTATTTGGTTTGTAATCAGGTTCTAAAGGGGAAATATAAGGTTGGTCTCAGGTTATGTTTAGGTTCTCAAGAGAGAAATTTGTGTTGAACTATAGTGTGTGGCTTAGTATTGGGGCCCACCCCTTCACTTCACACACTATAGTGATAGGGGTGTCAGGTGCTTAGCAAAAATATATTAAATTTCAAATTTTATACTCAACCATAGAGCTGAATTGGTTCTCCCCTTAAAGGGGAGATCTAAGGTTGGTCTTAGGTTATGTTCAGGTGCTCAAGAGAGAAATTTGTGTTGAAATATAGTATGTGGCTTAGTATTGGGGCCTACCCCTTCACTTCACACACTATAGTGATAGGGGTGTTAGGTGCTTAGCCAAATATATTGAATTTAAAATTTTATACTCAACCAGAGAGCTGAATTGGTTCTCCCCTTGGTAATGACCTCTAAGTAGGATTTCTAGGAAAGGGTAAGGTTTACCACTAGGCGATGAAATCCTAGTTGAGCCTTGTCTCAAGTATGTTTTAATGTGTTGATTAGTTATGTGGTTTGGATAAGTGTGTGATAAAAAGAGTGAATAATATGATTAATTACTTTAATTTTAAGTTATTAGATGAACTAAGACAAACAAGAAATCAATGGATATAAAAGGTTCATTTTAAGCCCAAAAAGAAATTTTAGATTTCATTCAATGAGCATACAATAAAGGAAGAAAAAGGGATGCTACGTCCCACTAGGTGTGCCAAAAAAAATTAGATTAATTTTTCCTTATTTCTTAATTTGGAAGCAAGTAATGAAACTAGTAATATGGTGTGTAGAAGAATACCTGGTAAAGTGCACGTGTGATTTATATGATGGTGAGAATTCCTCTTTAGCTTGAAAGTAATAACCTGCATATAAGAAAGACACTAAAAAAGGAGGTTGTTAGATGGATGGTTGAGTGGACTACCTATCATGAGCTACATCTAAGAAGCGTATGCTTGCTAAGAGGCTATCAATCCACTATTTATAATAATTAAGTTGATATAAATGAACAAAAGGAAGCTTAAATTCAATAAATAGAAATTAAATGCACATAATATGAGATGAAAGTAAATTTCTTATTAAAAAATAACTAATTATAGAAAAAATGGGTTAATACGCATGTTAAGATAGTTACGGTTAGGTTCAAAAAATCAAAAAAATCTCTATAAATAGGTAAGAACATAGAAAATAGGGTTTTTTGTAAGGTCAATGGGGTGAAAATAACTTGTTACTATTTTCTACCAAAATGACTATTGACAATTGGGCTAACCATTTGTGGTTGGGATGACCATCGATAGTTGGCTGACCGACGATGGTTGAGTTGACCATTAGTAGTTGGGCTAACCTTCAGTGTTTTCCTATGTGAATCTAGGAATGATAAAAAAGAAGATTATATATTGGATAATTAGGCAAATAGAGGATTGTTATAAATCTGAGAGATGAAAAATAAAATACTAATGAGTTTGATAGGGCAAGGAGGTTAGAAATGAAATAAATAAAATAAAATAAGCATGAGATACTTGTAACTTGATGGTGGTAGGTTGAAGTAATTTGGATAGAGTGATAGTATTTTAGCCTTCAAAAGTGATTTCAATAGAGGTTTGGGTCTCCATTGATGTTAATTTCTTGTTGAAGGGACAATGTAGATTGCTAGATTTATCGATCCCTTTCCTCTCTTACTTCTCTCTTTTTATAGGATTAAGTTGATAAATGTGCAAGAGAAAGTTTATAATTATGATGGAGGAGCAATTTACTACTTATGATTCTTTAAAGTTGGTTTACATTTCAAAACAAAAGTTGTTAAATGTGCCCTACTTATCTCATACAACTGGTAATGTTTTAAAGCTTTGAAGTAGGTTTAGAGACCTAATCATTGATAATCAGACCAACAATTGATGGTTAAGCTAACCATCAGTAATCAAGGTTCTAGAGGAAATGGGTTAAAAAGGGTTGAATTAAAAAGTTAATTTAATAAATTAATAAATGGGCTAAGTCAACTAGGTGGTCAACTAGCTGTAGAGTCAGGTAAGGGTTCAAGGCATTTCAACATCTAAAATTATGCAATTTTTGAGTATCTATAGTCTCCATCAAGAACCAATGAACATTCTCTCCTCTTTTCACACTCAAAATTCTATCAACCTAATATATTACCCAATTAATCATTAATTATCCTCCTCAAATAGTTAGGGACATGGTTTTTCCATCTCCCCATCATCTAACCTAATCCCAAGTCATAACTACATGATCCTGAGGTCTTCCATGACTATGTAGGAAACTCCTAACCATGATTTTACACCTAAGGATAGCTCAGCCATTATTTACCCCCAATCCCTATCCCATACTAGATAAATCACTTGACAATATTACATCACTTTAAGCTATGTGTATCATGTAAAGTGGTTTCTTATCATTAATCAACTCATTTGGTCTCCATTATAGGTTCTCAATCCCTCCCTAAAGTATGTACTTGCTATGGGAATTATCAATGGTTTGTATCATATCTCATATCTTTACTTCTTAGATAATATCTCTATCTTGGGAATTTAATCTTACCAATCAATCTCTTTTTTAGACTTTGATCATTTGTCTAGAACCTTTCTCTCAAAATTAAGCCACTTTTTCAATAGAATTTATGCTTGGAGGATCTCAATTATATATACATCAATATCAATTGCATCCCAACCCTATTTCACCATCTTGGTCTCCTCCCACCCTTAGAACTTATGTTAGAGTGACCATCTGGGTCGATTCTCCTTCCATTCTCCCTCAAGGGGGCATCATACCTACTAACACCATTTCCATTCATGACTATGGTTTTTACTTGAAAGACCATTACTCTTACTTCATCCACTCATAATACCCTTTTAAAGAGGGGACAACTGTATAATTTGTTGGGTGAATATTTTGTTGACCAGCTAATTGGTGAGCAAAATAGGTCTCTTCACCACATCATAGGAAGATTGGTCATCCAATGTTGTAGGTTTACCACATCCAAAGGGGAAAAATCTCTCCTCTCATCAAGGGGAGGTTCCCTATAGGTATAAAGGTGCTATATACTATATATATATAAGGTAAAAATAACACTCAGGGGTAGGATAAACCATCCATCTCTCTTTTTTTTAGAGATGATGCTCACAGATCAAAGGAGAAATCCTAGGTGATTGGTGAAGGTATTTCTCTTCTTTCAGAAGTAACATTCAACCAAGAGCTAGATCCCTTCCCAGATAGTAGAAATCTTGATGAAATGGTAGAAGGCACTTCTCTTCTTTTAGAATTGCTTATTCTTACAAACAATAGGAATCTTTTTAGTAACAAGTGACTGGTAACATAGTACAAAACAACTAGCAATCTAATATGTAGCTCAAAGTCTCCACCTTGACTACCCTAGAGTGAGATACAAAAGATAATTAGGGCACAAAGTCATCCCAAGGTGTTTTACATATAAATAAAAAATAAAGACACACATTGAAGACAACTATGTCAGCACAAAGTCTGAAAGTAGCTTGCTTCAGGACACCTTCCTTATTACTTCCACTAGTTCTACTTGTTAGTTCAAATAAACAAGAATGCTTCTAGGAAATAGAAATAATAATAATTTCCTAAAGTGGCACAAGCTATAACAGCACAAAGTCTGCAAATAACTTGCTTTCTCATTCAATTAAAGAAATATGATCAACAATCTAAGCTCAAAGTCTCAGTACTGCCTTTTAATTTGGGTAGAGTTTCACTTCTAGTAAGGTGAAGATCATCCTAAAATGATAAAATATATTACATTATATAGATTCCTAAGGGAATCTTGTCACTTTATCCCATGGAGTGACCCATACTACATAATTAATGCCTTGGATGCATTCTTGGTTCTGTTAGGGAGGGCCATGTTAGAGTAGGGTGGCTGCCTTAACTGTGGCATGTTTATTCATCTCTAGTGCCTCCTCCTAATCCTAAATCACTCATTCCATCACTTTTTATCCACGTAATTGTCTACTCTACCTCTATTCCAAAGGGGACAAACAAGCTGGGCTTTCAATGTTGGCAGGCCCCAAATATCTACTCAACGAACTGCTTCACCTACTAAAAATAACTCCTATTGAGTTTCCCTCTTTGTCTCTTCCTTCTCTTGGCCCTATCCTTAAGGTCTTTGAATGCATTTAGGTCCATGTTTTAAGCCTACAAAGATCAATAGACACTTCATTACAACCAATTTGATGTTAGCGGGTCTTTCCTCTTTTGAAGGTTAACGACTAGCTAATTGCCCAAAATTTGACATTTGTTGGCCTATCATTATAATGAGACATGGGTGAGGACACATGGAGGAATCCATGGCTTTAAAATAATATTATTGGAATAAGCTTTGAAACTTATTAGAGGTTAGAAGCATGGATGCAAATGCTGAGCAGCTTTTACTGTACTGGGATGGGACACATGGCGAGTTCCACTACTTTGAAGTTGGTAGAGACTGTGTCTCAGCTTGTGACACTTGGTAGCTTATGCTTCCCTTTGAGGATCAACCCTTTCCTAAGGGAACCTGCCCTTCAAGGTCTTGAATAGGGTCCATTTCTGAGTGTTGAGTGTCCCCCACAAGGGTACCTACCCTTTTGGATTATCTAGGTGGCCTTCAGGCTTTGATTCTTTCAGAAGATTATTGTCTCTTTTATTTCCTTCAAACAAAATGTCTAAAGAAATTCCTTCAAATAATTTGTCTAAGGGAAACCTTTCCTTGGCTCTGTGTCCCTACATTTAAGGGTACTCCATCTTTGACATGTGGCACATTCCACTACTTCAAACAAATGACACATGGCATCTTCTGCTAGAATAGGTGAGGACATGTGGAAGCATCTACCTAATTCATAAGATCTCTTAGAAACCTTTGAGATTCTCATGGGAGAAGACATGTGGCAGCTTCCACCAAACTCTAGAAACACATTTAGAAATAGTTGGGACTCACTTTTAGCAATCTCACAGATGATGACACTTGTTGGCTTCCACCAATTCTCACCAAGGACACATGGCATCTTCTGTTGCATCATATTGAAACCCTCTACCATTGACACGTGGTGCTTTCCACTCTCAGGCTTTTGTAACATCATAGAAATTCTTGGGGCTCCTTTGGGTTCTCTCAGATGATGAAACTTGGTAGCTTCTGCTCATCCTTTTCTTTTATGCATTCCTTTCCTTGACTAAGGCTGCCTTTGAACCTTTGAACCCATGAACTCATTGAACCTAAGAAGTGGTTCAAGGTTCAATGGTTCGGTCGGTTCATTATTTTGATTTGGCTAAGTCTCTTTGATATCTTTGAACCAAGTGCATTAAACCATTTGAATGTGGAACCCATTGAACCGATGAACCAAAATGGTTCAAGGTTCAACAGTTCAACAATTCAAGCCTTTAAAACTCATTAAGTGCTCAGAGATGTGGAACTTTGAAATGGTTAAACTTTGAACCTCTGACCAATGCACTTAGCTCTTGCTGATGATGTTGAACCTTTGAACCTGTGAACATGTTGAACCTAAGATGGTTCAAGGTTTGATGATTCAATGGTTCAATGGTTTAATCCTTTCTTAGATGCTTGTTTATGAACTCTTTTAGTTGGGCCTTGTCATTGAACCAACTTTGAAATCATCTTAGTGTTGAGATCTTGCTTCTTTCTTGCAGAGTCTATAGAAATCAACCTATGAAGCCTGTAGAACTTGGCCTACAAAGTTCATAGATTTTCTTCCCATAGAGTCCATAGATTCAAGCCTACAGAGTCCATATATTTCTGAGAAGCTTGAAAAATGAGGAATTTGAATTCTCATAACAAATTTTAAACAGGGAAGAGATAATTTTGGTCTTGTAGGGCCCAAAATAGTTCATATGTTGTCCCAAAAATGAGTGATATTTTTGGGGGACAACAACTGGCTCCAATTGGGGAAATTCGCTTAGTTAAAATATTGAAACAATTGAGGGGAGTTGAAACTAGAATCTCTAATGTCTTAAAGTATGTCATTGGGATATAGAGTCATAGTACCCAAAAAGAAAGGTTCCAAAAAATAAAATGAACAACACAAAGTAGAAACAAAAACTATACAAATATACAAATGTATAGGTGAACTCATATGGTACTTCAAGAATTGAAGTACTTCAGATGCTACCCTTGAGAGGTAGTGAAAATGGCACTTTGTCCTAATAAACAAGCAAGAAGCTATTTTCTCCCCAAAATCGATGATGGGTGAATGGAACTCTCCACCAAGAAACTAATTTTCTGTGTCTTCCCTTTAGTTTTCTTCTCTTACCCCGCAGCAAGACTTGACTTTCAATCCGAAAACCATGAATATTTGCTCTCTTGCCAAAGAGTTCCTTTTCCTGATTTTTATCTATAGTAGCATGGTCCATTACCATAATTGGTTGCTCTTCTAGTTCAATCCAACACATGATTGGATTGTCCCCCTTAGACACTTGACAAACCATTGGTTCATCATCTCCTTTGGTGTGAAGAAGTTTGACATCCTGGTCTTGAGTAGTCTTCAATCTGAGCAACAAATAATCACATTTAACTATGTTGTTGGTGTTGCTCAACTGTAACTTGCACAAGGGGAAAATATCTATTTGAGGAGATATCAACACAATATTGACTCCATTGTTGGTAGAAGGATTGCTACCATCAGATTCCAAGATCCAAGCATCATCAGAAGTTCATCTCCTATCAGATTTCTCTTCATTAGAGATGGAAGATCCTTCCTTATTTGTACTATGCCCTACCAATTCTCCTGATGTCTTATTTGGATCAATTCCTAGATTTTTAGCTATAAGACTTTCATCTACAAAAACGTGAACATCCTCTATGGTTAAGAAATAATTACCCCTTCCTGAAGACTCAAACAAAATTTGTACTGTAGGGGCTGACGTTTGGGTGACCACATATTTTTGCCTCCTTTTTAGGGATCAATCTCTTCATTATGCTTTTTATAGGGAACCTTACCTCCAATAGGTCCATGCTTAGTTATCCTCCCACATCCTTGCAAAAAAAATTTCCAAGCAAAATGCCATAGGATGTTGGGACATCAGCCACCAAGATAGTCATCTTGATTCTCTTGTCTAGAAAGGCTGTAAATGTAAATTAGGCATCTTTGATTTGCCCCAATAGTGGTACTTGCTTGTTTTCCATGGAGAATCATCTACCAAAGGTTTTGGTCAGTGTGAGACCAAGATATTCTACCACTTTGACAAGCATGACATTGTCTAAAGCATTAGAATTAATGATGCAGTTGTTGAGTTGGTGACCATTTATCAACAGGGAAACATAAAAAGGTTATATTTTTCCAAAGGCAGTAGGAGTAATGACAAGATTTTTTGGGATAGACATGTTCCTTGGGGGATCATGAGTTACTTTTTTAACCTCTTGTCTTGCAGGGATGGTTTGGTCCTTCACACATTAAACCAACTTGTCTAATTGCCTAGGATTAGACTACAGGAACTCAAATTTAGACATTTGAATTTTGGTTTTCTTTATGTGGTCAATTATGTCAAATGTCTAAAATGAGCTAAGAACAAAGGATGGAAATTTATCCTTTTGAGTTTTGGAAGGGGAAGGACTGGACTGTGAAATTGAAGTAAAAGGCATAGGGGTATTTGAGGTAATTACCTTTCCTGCAATCACTAGGTCCTTTGGCTAGAAAGGAAGAGTAGACCCCTACGTAGCAATTAAAACTGCTAGTTAAGGTTGCTCCTCTACTTTCTCCTTATCAGCTTGTTGAGCTGGTTAATTCTTGGACCAGGTGAATGTAGCATATGACCCCTCAGTTGCATTACCTTTGCCTCTGGGTTCATCTTGATAATTCAAGAAACTAATGTGGGAGTCACCAGTTGACTCTTCTTGACCCTCTATGAAGAGATCAACATCATTTTATTGATCAAACTCAAGTTGGAAAGAGAAATCATGTTGAATTTCTAGATATCCAACTGCTCAATTGGTTAGAGGTGCTTCAAGGGCAAGGTTCCTTTCTGGGGGAGGGAGACAATTTGACTGCCCTTAATTCCTAGTAGCATTACCTTGGTATGCTTGATTGGGAAATGTCCTCCTTGGTACATCTCTTTATGAAAGAGTAGAAGACATACCTTGTGCCATTTGTCTTTTCAAGGCTAGAAATTCATTTGCCAACTTTTGCACCATTTGATCAGTGGTGTCTACAGGTGAGTATTTATAAGATGAAGAGGGTTTACCTCTCTTTGGATCCCTCCTTATCTTTCATACCAAGATAAGGTCATCTTTAAATTTAGTAGCTACATCTTGAGCAGCCTCAAGGTTTATGTTGCCAGCTCTTCTTAGCAAAAAACTCACTTCAGATAGTTGTGAGTTGATGAAGAAGCATTTGAGGTTTTCAAGGGTCAGCTAAGCAATAGCAAGAATTCAGTTCCTTAGCTTATCAAACTTTGCTATGAAATCCCTCATAGGCTCATGGGCCTCCTTCTTCATCTATGTGAGTTGGGCCAATAAGGCATGTGCATTTTTTTTAGGCTTGAATCTAGCTTCAAATTTGGTTTTGAGTGTGTCACAATCAGTTACTAATCTAGCTTGTAGATGGTAGAACCAGTCTATAGTATCACCTTACAACATTTCCATGAAGATCTTGACTACCACGTCCTTGAATTCCATGCCTATCACACCACAGGCTATGTTAAAGGCTGCAATGTGTTCATCAAGATGAACTTTTCCATCCCCAAAGAATTTGGGGAAATTTTTTCTTGAGCTGCATGGAAGTCATGAAGGGGTGGAGTCAAATTCAGTGGGCCAAAAGAGTTATCCCAGGGGCTTTTAACTGCCATGATGTGATTATTAAAAGTAGGGATAACAAATCTAGGTGGAATTTGGATAGGCAAAGCTCTACTAATAGCAAGAAAAGTAGCTATACCTTGTGTTGGTGTCCTAGTATGGGTAGGAGGGACACTCCTGGATCTTTGAACTTAAGGTTGGGGAGAAAGTAAGTCAAAATTTCCTTTCTGTGCCAACTCAAAGATAGGGTCAACAACACCTTGAGCATAGAGTTTCTAGATTATGAATCAAAAATGGAAAAGGACTGGTCTTACTGCAATTTCAAGCTTGAGGCTTTAAACTGATTGTCCTTCCCTAACAGAGTCACTAAAAACTATTGGGTGAATATTTTGTCGACCAGGTAATTGGTGAGTAAAATAGGTCTCTTCACCACATAATAGGAATATTGGTCATCTAATTTTGTACGTTTACCACATCCAAAGGGGAAAAATCTCTCCTCTCATCAAGGGGAGGTTCCCTATAGGTATAAAGGCGCTATATACTATATATAAGCTAAAAATAACACTCAGGGGTAGGATAAACCATTCATCTCTCTTTTTTCAGAGATGATGCTCATAAATTAAAGGAGAAATCCTGGGTGATTGGTGAAGGTACTTCTCTTATTTAAAAAGTAACATTCAACCAAGAGCCATATCACTTCTTAGATAGTAAAAATCTTGATGAAATGGTAGAAGGCACTTCTCTTCTTTTAGAAGTACTTGTTCTTACAAACAACAAGAATCTTTCTGGTAATAAGTGACTAGTAACATAGTACAAAACAACTAGCAATCTAAGATGTAGCTCAAAGTCTCCACCTTGGCTGCCCTAGAGTGAGATACAAAGATAATGAAGGCACAAAGTCATCCCAAGGTCTTTTACACAGAAATAGAAAAGAAAAACACACACTGAAGACTATGATAGCACAAAGTCTAAAAGTAGCTTACTTCAGGACACCTTCCTTATTATTTCCACTAGTTCTACTTATTAGATCAAAAAAACAAGAATGCTTCTAGGAAATAGACATAAGAACAATTTCCTAAAGTGGCACAAGCTATAATAGCACAAAGTCTACAAGTAACTTGCTTTCTCATTCAATCAAAATAATATGAACAACAATCTGAGCTCAAAGTCTCAGTAATGCCTTTTAATTTGGGCAGAGTTTGACTTCTAGTAAGGGGAAGATCATCCTCAAATGATACAAGAGATTACATTATATAGAGGCCTAAGGAAGCTTGGCACTTTATCCCATGGAGCAACCCATACTATGCAATTAATGCCTTGGATGTATTCTTGGTTCTATTAGGGAGGGCCATGCTGGAGCAGGGTGGCTACCTTAATTGTGGCTTGTTAATTCATCTCTAGTGCCTCCTCCCAAGACTGAATCACTCATTCCATCACCTGCTAGCCATGTAACTATCTACTCTACCTTTATTCCAATGGGGACAAATAGGCTATGCTTTCAATGTTGGCAGGCCCCAAATATCTACCTGGCAAACTACTTCACCTACTAGAAATAAATCATGTTGAGTTTCCCTCTTTGTCTCTTCCTTCTCTTGACCCTAGCCTTAGGGTCTTTGAATGTATTTGAGTCCATGTTTTAAGCCTACAAAGATCAATAGACACTTCATTGCAGCCAATTTGATGTTAGCTGGTCTTTCCTCTTTTGAAGGCTAATAGCTAGCTAATCACCCTAAATTTGATGTTTTCAAGCTTGTCATTCTATTGTGACACAAGTGAGGACATGTGGTAACATCTGTAGCTTTAAAATAAGCTTATTGGAATAAGCTTTGAAAATTGTTAGAGGCTAAAAGCGTGAATATAGACACGTGGTAGCTTCTACTACACTAGGATGGGACACGTGGTGAGTTCTACTGCTTTAAAGTTGGTAGAAATTATGTCTCAACTTGTGACACTTGGTAGCTTCCACTACCCTTTGAGGATCAATCCTTTCCAAAGGGAACCTACCCTTCAAGGTCTTGAACAGGGTTCATTTCTAAGTGTCGAGTGTCCTCTGTAAGGGTACCTACCCTTTTGGATCATCTAGGTGGCCTTCGAGTTTTGATTCTTTGGAAAGACTATTGTCTCTTTTATTTCCTTCAGACAAAATTTTTAAAGAAACTCCTTCAAATAATTTGTCTAAGGAAAACCTTTCCTTGGCTTTGTGTCTTTGTGTTTGAGGGTACTCCATCTTTGACATGTGGCATGTTCTACTGCATCAAACAAGTGACACATGGCATCTTCCATCAGAATAGGTGAGGACACGTGGAATCATCTACCTAATTCATAGGATCTCTTAGAAACCTTTGAGAGTATCATGGGAGAAGACACGTGGTGGCTTCTGTTGAACTCTAGAAACACATTCAAAAATAGTTGGGACTCACTTTTAGCAATCTCACGGATGATGACACTTGTCATCTTCTATCGATTCTCACCAAGGACACGTGGCATTTTTTGCTACATCATATTGAAACCCTCTACCATTGACACATGGCAATTTCCACTCTCAAGATTTTGTAACATCATAGAAATGCTTAGGGCTCCTTTGGGTTCTCTCAGATGATGACACTTGGTAGCTTCCACTCATCCTTTTCTTTTGTGCACTCCTTTCCTTGACTAAGGCTGCATTTAAACCTTTGAACTTGTGAACTCGTTGAACCTAAGAAGCAGTTCAAGATTCAACAATTTGGTCAGTTCATTCTTTTGATTTGGCTGAGTCTCTTTGATATCTTTGAACCAAGCGCATTGAACCATTTGAATGTGGAACCTATTGAACTGATGAACCAAAATGGTTCAAGGTTTAATGGTTCAATGGTTCAGGCCTTTAAAACTTGTTAAGTGCTCAGAGCTGTGGAAATTTCAAACAATTAAACTTTGAACCTCTGACCAATGTGCTTAGCTCTTGCTGATGACATTGAACCTTTGAACCCATGAACTCATTAAACCTAAAATGGTTCAAGGTTTGACGGTTCAATGGTTCAATCCTTGCTTAGATGCTTGTTGATGAACTCTTTTGGTTGAACCTTGTCATTGAACCAACTTTGAAATCACCTAAATGATGAGAGCTTGCTTCTTTCTTGTAGAGTCTATAGAAATCAACCTGTGAAGCCTATAGAACTTGGCCTACAGAGTCCATAGTTTTCTTCCCACAGAGTCTGTAGATTCAAGCCTGCATAGTCCATAGATTCAAGCCTGTAGAGTCCATAGATTTCTGAGAAGCTTGAAAAATGAGGAATTTGAATGCTCAAAATAAATTTTGAAAAGGGAAGAGATAATTTTGGTCTTGCAGGGCCCAAAATAGTTCATATGTTTTCCCAAAAATTAGTGATATTTTTGGGGGACAACATAATCCACTCACCCTATTAATTCTACTAATTCTGCTAATTTAAACCATAACTATATTTCCTAGCCAATTAACTAATATCATATTTCCCACATCAAATTCCCTATATCATATTTCCCACATCAAATTCCCTACATCCCATAAACCTTATTATACCCTTGCAACCAATTAATCACCTTCATTAGCCTACTAATTAAGTTTACTTACCTACTAACCTACCCATCAACCCACTTGCCAATTTAAAAATGCCTTTTATTCACCTAACCATCTACCACCCTACTAAAATAGTTAATCCTACATCCATACTCCCTAATGGAGATTATAGAATTGGATAATTATATAATATCTTCTAATTCAACCCTTTTCCTCTAAAATCTTATATTCTATAGGTTTCCAAAGAATTAAAAATTCCTTAGAAATTTCTTGGCCATTGATCTCAATGGCTCAAAATTAAATTTGAGCCATTATTTTCCCCTCCCATGGCTTATATAAACAAGTCAATCCCTCCATGAAAACTAACTTATAAAACTTGAATCCAACATTTAACTTGGAAGCCTTGAGAGAATACTTGCATCCATTCTTGCATCCTTGTAGCCTTGTTAAAACCATCATCAAGCCATTAAAAATCCATTAAATCCATTATCAAGAATAATCAAACAATCTAAAAATTCACTTGATTCTCATTAAAAATCAGTTTGAAAATCTTAGATAGGAGTTATAACAGGTGAAATGATGGTAATTGATTCCATTTTAAGTGTCTGATCATCTCTTTATCCTCTCTATTTGATGTTGTTTGCATTTTGGGTTTTATTTTTTAAAATAGTAATATATAAAGAATCCAAATTTCCTAATACAAATTCATCATTCAATAAATCATAATATAAAATTGAAAAATTAGGATCCAAATTCATATACTAGGTATGTTCATGATCCAATAGTGTAGTATCAAACTGGGTTGCCTTCTTCTTAGGTGTGGTGATCCCCTTCACTTGCCAAATCAATTCACATTTTTTCATATGTTCTACGACACTCTTAACTCTATGATACTCAGGTAAGCTCAAGTTCATCCTATAGTATATTTTAGGGATAGTCATGGGCACAACTAGTTTCTATGGGACTAACATCACTAGAATGTTACTGAAGGCATATGTGAAATTTGTCCTCCCTGAGCTAGTGGGACTACTCCACCAGTAAACTGCAAGTGGTTGTATAATAGATCCCATGGAACTATTTTTAGATTAAGTCCCTTTTTGTCATTCAGCTATGCTAGGTCAATTGCGTTAACCATATATAGTTACAGGTGATTTTCACATATGAACTAGTTGGCCTTTGGCTGACCTAGCTCAAAAGCCTAGTGAATAATTGTCCAAAATTATGCTAAGTTGACTGGGTCAACCCTATTGGTCAAGATTTTCAAAAGGGTTTAGGTTCAAATCCACTTATATATAATATCATTTCATCATTATTTCAATATTCAATCAAAATTTATTATTCACTCATGTTTCTTTACAATTTATTCTTCCACCATTCTACTTGAGGAGTTTTAGTTTAGGGTTTTTACTTAGAGAATCTAGTCTTTTGCATAAGTCTTAGTTGAGTTATCCTTTCTTAATGATCCTTAAAAACTAAAAAAAATTCTTGAAAAACCCCTTTGGCTAAGGTAGAGATTGATTCTCAATGGGTCCATCATTCACGTAAGTATTATCTAACTTTACTCCTCTCTTCAGTAAATAGAATTAGCATAAGTATTGGCTTTGAATAATATTACTCTTCATATTCCATGTATTAAGGTCTTACTCATACATAAATTAATTGGGATTCTCATATACATTTTTGTTTATTTACTAATGCCTCATATTGTGCTACAATATTTGGTGAGCACTTGTTTAAGTTTACTTTACATGTTATTATCTTAGTGTGATATTGAAACACATGACTCCCTTAGGGTTATTGCATGATTATGTTTGACTAGAGGCTTTAGAACTCTCCCTAGCATGGTGTATTGTGTTAAGAGATACCCTAATCAAGTCTAGTAAATCCCCATATTGGTCATGTTCCCACTTAACAAATGTGTCTCCAATTAGAATTGTGAAAGATCCCAAACTAGGATTGAAATCAAATAACATTGATTTCCACTAATTACAGCATTCAATCAATTGGACAAAGATATAAAACCGAATGTAACTGATACTATAGCCTATATGTTATAAAAGTATTACAGATTGGTCTCGAAACCCAATTATTATAACAACTACTAAACTGGAAATAAAAACCTGGGATTGCGTACTCTCGGCCTGCTGTGTCCAGAAAAACACAGGCGCCGACGTCGGTCGCTGAGGATGCCGACGTCGGTCGATACCCTGCCGCCGTCGGTCGTCTGAAGGTGACCTCTGCCTCTGTCTGACTGCCTGACTGCCGGCGTCGGTAGATAATCAGCCGATGTCGGTCTATATGCCGATGTCGGTCTCTGTATAACCCTATGTCTGAACTGAGCCCTTTCCTATCCCTGACCCTACTGGTACGGCCTGGTGCCGATCTGTCAATCCGTACGGATTCCATACCCGAACCTGATATGCAAATAGAATATATAAATCTGGAGGCTAAACAATGAATAAATACCTGGAACCCATTTGCATAAGCTGAACCCTGGTAGACTCCGTGAATGGCCTCTGAAGCTTCCGATCTGACCACTATGCACAATCTGGATTTCGTCTCGAATCCACCTCTGACAAAGCGCTGGGTTTTCATCCAACTCTTCGCCAATCTACTGAAGGGTTTCGTCCTCAGAGATTCCAGCTGAATCACCGATTCAAGCTTTTCAGAATAATTTTTGCAAAAGAAGATATTAGATGATGCTCCAAATGCTTTGCCTTCCCCTTCTTTTAAAGGCTTCCAGGAGACTTCTAAAAGAAGTCAAATTTATTCTATTAAGCTATTTTATTTATTTCCATATTAATTAATTAAACCACTTTATTATAAATTTGGGGACATTACAGTCCTCCCTTCCTGGAGATTGCTTGTCCTCAAGCAATTCACCCCTAATAACCAACACCACTTCCAGGATCCCATATCATTCTCAGAAATCTGCAAACTCTACTATCTGTAACACTATGCTGCAAAATATCTGTGAATACATTCTCCTTATTTCTCCTAGAAAGTAGTGTGATAATTCTCAATATGTAATTAGCAAACTTACCATCACATACCTTAGACTTCGCCAAAGGCCGCTGCGCTACTCTGATTATCAAACTCCCCAATTCCCCATAGGGATGATGACTCATAATTGGGAGTGAAAATGTGATAGAATCATTTACTTCATCACTCATAAAATGAGTCTCCATCCTGCAAGATGATACCTCCTTAGATCTGCCATCTAGCGCTGCCCTCAAGATAGTCTTCTTTCCCTCAGAAATGAATTCTAACTCCAACTGTGCCTGTACCTGCTCAACACTCTCCATGCTACCTTCAATATCAGTGTCGGGTACCTCCTCTGACTGAAACTGCAACCCCTATAGATCTCGTTGTAAACCGTCACAAGATGATCCTATTGTGACTCCTTTTTGTCTCTCCAGGTTCTGAAGATGTTTTCTCGCATTGGCAGCCACTAATCTAGCCTCTTTGGCTTTTTGTAACCATTCTTCATTAAGTTTTTTGGACTTATTTACCTCTTCAATGCCAAAATATACAAAATCAATCCTCTCATCCTGGATATCTACATGTCTACCAAATGGTGTAGGGCTGCCCTCAATGGGTGATATCATATCATTGGCTTTCTCATGATCACAAGCTCCTATGTCGCCAGAATGAGGGGATATAATGCTGCTGTCCTCAAAACAATTAGTGATGACATCATGCCACTGTAAGCTATCTTCTTCATCATGTGTATTCAAAATATTAGTGGCTGCTCCACTAATCACAGGATCAACTTTCACAACACATGATTCTTGCCCATCCAAAGAGGCTGCAATAGAAGACTGGTATCTATGCTGACTTCCCACCACAGATACTGATCTGCTCTGGCTGCCTCTGTGTCTATTCACCTCCAACCGCTCCAAGGAATACTGTAATCGGTCTAAGGCTTGAACAATCAGGGGCTGAGTAGTGATGAGAGTTTTCATCATTTCTATCTCTTCATTAGATTTATCTTTTGGAGGGATGTTGGGTGGTGTAAGCCCAAACATCTTGTAGAGTTTTCCCATTGTGAAACAATCTGATAACAAAATAGTTTCACTATGAATTCCACAACACAAAACCTCACAGGCTGGCAGGAACACGGCTCTGATACCACTAAAAGATCCCAAACTAGGATTGAAAGCAAATAACATTGATTTCCACTAATTACAGCATTCAATCAATTGGACAAAGATATAAAACTGAATGTAACTGATACTATAGCCCAGATGTTATAAAAGTATTACAGATTGGTCTCGAAACCCAATTATTATAACAACTACTAAACTAGAAATAAAAACCTGGGATTGCGTACTCTCGGCCTGCTGTGTCCAGAAAAACACAGGCGCCGACGTCGGTCGCTGAGGATGCCAACATCGGTCGATACCCTGCCGTCGTCAGTCGTCTGAAGGTGACCTCTGCCTCTGTCTGACTGCCTGACTGCCGGCGTCGGTAGATAATTGGCCGATGTCGGTCTATATGCCGATGTCGGTCTCTGTATAACCCTACGTCCGAACTGAGCCCTTTCCTATCCCTGACCCTACTGGTACGGCCTGGTGCCGATCTGTCAATCCGTATGGATTCCGTACCCAAACTTGATATGCAAATAGAATATATAAATCTGGAGGCTAAACAATGAATAAATACCTGGAACCCATTTGCATAAGCTGAACCCTGGTAGACTCCGTGAATGGCCTCTGAAGCTTCCGATTTGACCACTATGCACAATCTGGATTCCGTCTCGAATCCACCTCTGACAAAGCGCTGGGTTTTCGTCCAACTCTTCACCAATCTACTGAAGGGTTTCGTCCTCAGAGATTCCAGCTGAATCACCGATTCAAGCTTCTCAGAATAATTTTTGCAAAAGAAGATATTAGATGATGCTCCAAATGCTTTGCCTTCCCCTTCTTTTAAAGGCTTCCAGGAGACTTCTAGAAGAAGTCAAATTTATTCTATTAAGCTATTTTATTTATTTCCATATTAATTAATTAAACCACTTTATTATAAATTTGGGGACATTACAAATTGTATGGTATGATCTATGTTCTCTGAGTTAGGATTGATTTATAAACATGATGAATTTTTTATTACATACATTTTGGTGAATCTGACATGAATCTATATCTTATAGGTTTTTATTTACTTATTTCATCATTTTATCATTTTATTTTTCATATGTTTTTTATGATAGGTTGATTGTATCGACATAGTACTAAATTTTATGCATAGATTTAACACACAGTTGCATCAGAATGACTCTATTATGTTTATGTAGGTTTTCCATAATTCTAGTTTAGATTACTAGGTCTACCCAATTGACCCTATACACTTTTATAAATCATATTCAACATACTAGGTCAACCCTATATAGTTTTAGGTTATCAACAATAGGTTTTTGTAATGCTTAGTTGATCCATTCGACACAGTTAGCAGAAATTGCAAGTACAAATCAAGGTTATTCAATAATAATGTTATTTTTAGCTACATCTTCCAAGCCACCAAGGTTACTTTCTATCATTATTTATCATTTATATCATTTTTTACAATTCTATTTTTCATAGTTTATAGTCTTTAAAACTACCCATATATGGTCAACTAGGTTGACCATGCCAACATTATTTATTTATTTTGTGTGTAGTCTAGAAATCTAGGTCGACTATGTTGACATAGTTTACTTTCAGACTTTTTGCTTCCACATATGTTGACATAGTTTACTTTCTATATTCTCTTCATACACTGTCAACTAAATTGACATTGTATTATGTTTTAAAGTTGGAATTAACCGTTAGATGCTAGTAATTAGCTCATACTTTCATTTTTTATTTCTTGCATGCTTATAATAGATCACATAGTCTAATTAGGTTGTTTTTAATATACCATTTAGTTTCACTATTTTTTATTTTATGTACACACTACCAAATCACAAAATCTTAAAAAGAATCTTAATAATTATCTACCCTAGGCTAACCTACTTGGATTTCATCACCAAGGGGGAAGCCAACTTGGGTTTTTAACAACATACAGGTTGAGCACTTAGTTAGATTTTAATTTCCAAGTTTATTTCTTGTTCTTTTCTCAATTGTATGTTGTAGTTCAAAAACATGCATTAGCCAGTGTTGGTGTAAGGTTTTGTGTTGTGTGCCTCAATTGGATCAACCTCATTGATCCAATTGATTGTGTGTTTTATTTAATTTTTTGATTTTATAAGTAATTACAAATTATTCTTGTTTTAGTATATAGTCGATCCTATCAACATAGTATTCTTTTCTACCCCTCAGATATAGAACTAGGTCAACCTAGTATCTTTTCCTACATCATGTCCAAGTTACAAAACTAGATCGACCTAATCAACCTTGTATTATTAATTCATCAACTTTCAAACCATGTTCTCTATACTAGGTTGGCCCCATCAACTCTATACTATTATCTTCCTTCCTTGTTTTCCGATTCATCTCTCTATTTATCATTTTTATCTTTTTATTAATTTATCTCAAGTTATCATGAAGTCTCCTATCAAAATATTCTTGGATAGCTTGAATCCATTTAGATACTATATGTGATGCTCATTTTTTTCTCTCTTTTCCTCCCAAGAGCACCATCACTCTTGGGGCACCTCTTTACCTCCTTCATCCATCACTTGTAGCATGGTGTAAATCACACCTCAAGATGAATTTTATGGGTTTGATCCTTTCTATACTTACCAAGATGTTTCTCATCTTAAAAAATTTAAAACTAATGTGGGAGCAATTGACACAAGTTTAATCAATAATCCATCTTCTAATAACCCTTTCCCTAACACCAATTTAGGGAGTTCTCCTACCAACATGAACCCACCTCCTGATATAACTCAAATTCTTGTCCAAGTTATCCATGAAATAAACATAATGCAAAACTCTAACACTAACCAAATGATGCAACTTCAACATCATTTGATTAATATGGATATTCAACCTTTGGCTATTCATCTTCAAGTTAATCCTAATTACATTCTTCCACCTCTTAGAGATGCCTTAGATAATGTTATTACTCAACCCATAATGAATAACAAGATGCTTCAAACTATTCAAAATGAAACTTTATCTCCCTTCATTATGTCTATTTATATTGGTAACATATCTCCAACTATCAAGTATGATGAGACTAAAGACCCAGCCTCATTTCTTAAAGCCTTTGACAACCTTTGTAAAGAGTGGATACAAACTAATACCTTCACCACTACTAAACTCTTAGTCAAAACTTTCATTAGCAATGTATTTGAATGGTACAACCAATTACCCCAAAATTCTATTTGTCAACTTGAAGATTGTAATTTAGTTAAATATTTTCAACACAATGATCTTCTCAAAAATTATCTTAGCCACTTCATCAATGCTAAGCAATCTCCCACTGAATCATCTCATGAATTTATCAAAAGATGTAAATCATTAGCCCATAAATATGACCATAAAATGACTAATGATAGCTTGTTTAAAATCTTTATAACTAATTTAACTTCTCTTCAAAATAAGGTTCAAACCTTTGCTCCTAAAACACTTAATGAAGCTCTTGACCAAGCTAAACATAAATACTTTCTCCTAAAGCAATTCTAACCTAGTGCCAAACTTTTAAAAGGATCTTTTCAAAAATCTACCAATGTTATCACTTGTAATACTCCACAAACCAAACTAGGAGTTGCCAAAGCTGACATCCCTTCATCTTCTCACACACCACTCTTTGTGTAGTAAATGAAACAACTCGTACTACCCTCTAGACCTTTCACCTATCCTAACAATACTCCTAAATGGTATGACCCTAATCAATTTTATTGGTTCCATACAAACATTGGTTATTCCCATGATTCTTGTAGAGGGATCACTAATTTTTTTATCTCCTATATGCTTGGTGATTCATTTAATCATGAAGCCATGATCAACCTTCATCATCAAGAGTACACCACTACTTCTCAAAAATTACAAGTTTCTAAAGCTTCTACCTCTAATAACCAAAAATATTTTTATAATTCTCATAATAAAAAAATACCAAATATTTTTGTGCCATTGATGTTGATTATGACCAATATTATAACAATTCTCAATATCTTAACACTAATAAGGTCAATTATCATCATAAACCAGCTCAAAAAGATCCCATTACCAACCTAAGAAGCCATATTTAGAATAAAAATTTCTCAAAGACACTACAGTAACTAATCTAGATTTAGAAGCCCATGAGGATCCACTTCCTCATTTGAAACCTCCAACCACATCTATTCATTCAAAATATATTCTACCTCCTAAACTATGTGTTGGTTTTTTTAATTCTCATTGGAATTTTTTTTTAAGAACTCAACTTTATGCCTTGTAAGATTATACTTATGGAGTTGGTTCATACTTTACCCTATCATTGTATGTTTTTTATGCAGTAACTCCAAGAAATTGAAGATCCATCCTCTATAGATGAAGAACCACCTTCTATTAAATCTCAACCTACCAATGTAAATACCATTGAGACTATGTGTCCTTTCAAGCCCTCTATTAAATTTTTTAAAGAGGACATAATCAATGATGAAATTATTTTTCATGTTGATGATATACCACTCTTTATTAAAATATACATTAATACCACCCTCATTTATAAAGTTCTAGTTGATGAGAGTTTTGGTATTAATATGACATCTTTTTGTCTTATCTAACAACTTAGTTATAACAAAGATCATCTTAATAAATCCCATATTACCTACCATGGTTTTGATAAGATAAATCAAAAGCCACTTGGTTACATTTGTCTTCCATTAACCATTAGACCTAAGACCATTCAAACTAAGTTTATGGTCCTTGATTTAAACTTATCTTATAACATACTCCTTGGTCACCCATTGACTCATAAAATGAGGGCCATTGCTTCTTCTAGTAGTCAATGCATTAAATTATTACATAATAAAAAATGGTATAAACATGAGGCTAATCTCAAACCATGAAGTATTCAACTTCCTCATCCCAAATCTTAGTATTGTATTCCTACCATTACTAAGATCAATAGTGTTCCTTTACCTGAGTTTATCAACATCAATCCTAATTTACAAGTCACTCTTAGGGATTTTGATGATGATAAATCTAATGATTTGTAGCATACTTATAATTCTTCCAAGTTGCTTCCATACATTTCACAGTGGCTTCCTCTTTCCTTATTACCTAAGGATTGTATTATTCCTCTTATTAATGAGATTACTAACTTCCCACTCCATGTAATTCTTAGGAGCCTTCTTTACCTAAATATTCTTTCACTTGTAATGATTTTGGAGTGGCCAAATTATTTCAATATCCTCTTATCATCTATCCTCATACATTCAATAATATTGGGATTTCACCTTATGAAACTCCCCTTGACTCTCAAGCATGTATAATTTCACCAAAATATGATGATAATTACATAATGGCCTAGGTTCAATCTTCAGACTTGGATGTCTATCATTATCAAAAGACCTTATCTCAAATTCATGCTTTTAATATCGGAGGATTCACCAAGATCTAAATAATAAGGATGCATGAGTCATGGTTGCATGGGATGAAGCAAGTGAATACCACAAAATGCTAAAGTAAATTAAATCAAATAAGAGACAATTGCATAGACAATTTGGAGAGAAGCCAATATTCCATTAACATAAGATGGCCAAAGTGAAGAATACATATATGAGAGCACGTAAGTAACTCCTCCACAAAAGGTGGTCAAAGCACCCCAAGAATAGATTATAACTCCTCCATGAAAGATGGTTATAAGGTGCTACAAATAGAAAAGTAACTCCCATACCTGGAATAGCCAGCCAAAGGAGTTACTTATGACATTCTTATGACACTTATGACACATCTATGACACACATCTCTACATAAGCTAGCCTATCCCATGAATGTAAGAAAACTCCATGTATGCACAAATATATAATATTCCATAATTAAATAATAGGGAAAAATAAAAACCTACACTAACACCCCCCATAAGTGCAGCTTAGGTGGTTAGTGTGGAAATATAAATGGGTCTCAACAACTAGGCTTGATGAGGTACCCATGTACAAATTCAATCTCCCATAAGATAGAGAAAAGGAGAAAACCCATAGGAAATCCCTTCCCCCAAAAAGAGAGACATAAAAGAAATGAAGAGTCTAGAAGGCCCCCTTGAAGATGATGTTGCTGCAGATGTAGACCGCACCCCAAGAAGAGCTCGTAGATGAGTGAACTTACTCTCAATGAAAAGTTTGGTGAAGATGTCTACAACTTAATCTAAAGACTAAAAAAAGATTAAGTCAATGACCTAACTATGAATAAGCTCCTGAATGAAATGCATGTGAATCTCTATGTGCTTGGTCCACTAGTGTTGAACCAGATTCTTGCAAATCTGAATGGTACTCTAGTTGTCATAATAAATGATGTTGGGCTGCCTGATAGGAATACCGAACTCAGAAATAATCCCTTGAAGCCAAATAGCCTCAGTAGCTGCATTAATAGGTCCCTTTTACTCTACCTCTATGGATGATATAGCAATAGCATTCTACTTCTTGCTAGACCAGCTAATAGGACCAGAACCTAGAGAGAAACTGTAACTAGAAGTGGACTTGTGAGTATGTGAATTGCAAACCCAATCTGAATCTGTATATCCAACCAAGTCAACCTCTATGCCAAATTTGTAATGAATCTCATATCTATGTGAACCCTATATGTAATGCAAGATCCTCTTAGCTACTTTCCAATGTAGCTCATGAGGTTCTTGTATAAATTTGGAGACAAGTCCCACTATATATGATATATCAAGCCCAGTGTGAGTCAAGTAGATGAGACTACCAACAAGTTGTCAATACCGAGTGGCATCAACCAATGGTGAATAATAGTCAGCCTCAAGCTTGAATCCTAATAGAAAGGGAGTCAGAGATGGCTTGCAATCAACCATGTGTAACTGAGCCAATAAGTCAAGAGCATACTTAGGTTGTGTAAGAGAAATCCCTGAATCTGACTCTGAGATCTCGATGCCAAGGAAGTAGTGCAACAAACCCAAGTATGTCATGTCAAATCTATCCTAGAGAGATGCCTTCACTGCTACAATAGCCGATGAAGAACTCTTAATGATCAAAAGGTCATCAATATATAGAACCAAAATTAGGAGCGAATCATCTTGCTGCAAGAAGTTGACATTGGGGTTAGAATGGCACCTAGTGAAATCCTCTTTGAGAAGGAAGGAATCCATCTTGGCATACTAAGCTTGAAGGGCCTATTTGAGGCCATAGATAGATTTCCTAAGTCTGCATACTAAGGAAGAATCCTGAACAAATCTTAGCAGCTGCTCCATGTAGATCTCCTCCTCTAGGTCTTCGTGAAGAAAGGCACTCTTCACATCCATCTGGTGCACATCCCAACCATGTGTTGTGGTAATAACTAAGGTGATTCAAATAGAATTCATCTTTGCAATGGGTGTAAAGGTCTCTGAGTTGTCAATGCCTACCACCTGTGAGAAAACCTTGGCAAACAATCACGCCTTGTACTTATCAACCGACCCATCTACTACAAACTTGGTTCAATATATCCACCTACATCGAACCATCTTCCTTCCCTTAGGAAGTGAATTCAAATCCCAAGTGTGATTTTTGATTAAGAAATAATATTCTTCCTCCATAGCACTATCCCACTCAGGTACCCTCGATGCCTCTCAAAAGGTCTATGGATCTGAAACTAAAACAAAGAAGGCATGTGGATCTCTCTGAAAATCCCCCTAGTATGTATGTCATCTATGGGATCTCATGCCCAAGTGCCAACTCTCTCAAGTTTCTATCTGGCTCAAAGTGGCCCAAAAGTGGGTGAGTCAGGTGCTAACTCCTCATCCTCTGACTCACTAGAGGTGGATGACTCTACATCACTATCCTCATTGTCTAAACTCAAATAAGAAGAAGATGTCTCTAGCTCAAGAACCTATTGTGATTGATCTAAATCTGAGGAATCATCATGAAGAAGTAGATCTAATGAGACAGAAGAAGTTCTAAGTGTTGAGTCTCTAAGACTCTCTTGAAAGTGGACACTTTTCTCAATGAATGACTCATGAATGGTTGGATCTAGAAGGTGATACCCCTTAATACCATCTGGATATCCTAAAAAGATGCAAGGCTTGGACTAACATTCCATAGCTTTTTGTTTCTTCTTTGGTATGCAGGCCATGGCTGGGGATCCAAAAACCCTAAGGTGCTCAACATTAGGTTTCCTTTTATGCCAGGCTTCAAAGGATGTTATCCCTTTCAAAGCTTTGTGAAGAACCCTATTTTGAATGTAGCAAGCACAATTGATGGCTTTGGCCCATTACTGTGGTGCTAAGGATTTGGAGTGAATCATATAACTACCCATCTCTTTCAAGAACCTATTTTTGTGTTATGCAACCCCATTCTGTGAAGGACTGTAAGTGACTATGTGCTATAAATCAAACCCCTCTATGGTGAAAAACTAATCAAACCTATTGTTGACATACTCCCCTCCATTATCAGTTCAAATAAAATTTATGGATTTCTCACTCTATTTCTCAACAAAAGCCTCAAAGTCTAGAAAAATTTCAAACACTTCAGACTTTTGTTTGAGAAAATATATCCAAGTGTACCTAGAGAAATCATCAATGAAAGTGAGGATGTACTTGGCCCTTATGAAAGATGGTTTGGGAAAGGGTCCCAATACATAACTGTGGACTAACTCCAAAGGTTATGAAGCCCTCCAATCTTTGCCTTTGTCAAATTTTGCTTCAGGATGCTTCCCAAGGGAGCACCCCTCGCAAAGTCCTTTTGATAATTAGACACGAGGCAAGCCAATGACAATGTCATGTTTATAAAGTTGCTCAAGGTAGCAGTAGTTAAGGTGGCCAAACCACTCATTCCATAATTTGCTAACTCCATCTGAATGAGTCAGCAATGCTGTTAGAGAAGAATCAAGTGCAAAATGTGAGAAGGTGTATAACCTTGCTTGGTGATGTGCCCTACCCACTGCCACTGTAGTATCACTATGCAACTCCCTGATAGCCATTGAATTTGGTGAAAACTCAACTCTCATGCCCTGACCAATGTGAGTGATTTGGTACACTGATAGGAGATTGGTTGAAAGAGAAGGAACACTTAGAACATTATTGAATGTTCCTCCTTCCATTTCAATTGACCCTCTCCCTGCAATAGAAACTAATGTGTCATCACCCAAACTAATTGAAGTCATGCTACAAGGCTCTAAAAATGAAAAATCAATTGGGGAAGAGCCCATGTAGTGAGAGCACCTAAGTCAATGACCCATAAAGATGTAGAAGCTGTTGTAGCTACAAGGGCCTTTCCATTTTCTTTCTCCTTACCCTTGCCTTTTGCCTTAGTAAAATCTTGGGTAGATGAATTCTGCTTGATGGACTCAGGAACACCTATGTTGTGCTTTTCTAAAAGATGAATTAGGTGATCTATTTATTTCTTCATGCATTTATGTTCATCATGCCCTGTCTTTTTACAATGGGCACACTTAACCTTCTCCTTCTTAGGTTTAGCATTGGAGGAGGAAAACTTAATGTTATTTTTGGTAAGATTGTGGTTTTCTTTCTTCTTCTCCTGGTCTTTATTCTTTTTCTTCTTTTCCTTTGTTAAAGTCTTATCCTTACCATTTATATCTATCAAATTTTGAGGTTTAGTAGACTTCATTGTGCCCATTTGAATTAGCTTATCTTACTCCCTAGTCAAGTTGACAATGAATGAATCCAAAGAAGGCATTTTCCATGTAGTGCCAAGGGCACTTTTTATGGCATGGAAAGTGGAGACAAAGATTGAATATCTTGGACCTAACTTAACGAGAATAGAAAGGATGAGTTGATCATCTTTTTTCTCTATCCCAAATTCTTTCAATTTCAATTTAAGGGCCTTACACTTAGTGAAAAAGTCCTGTAGGGTGTCAAAGTTGCTAGGACTTAGACTTATGAGTTTGTTTTTGAGCTCATGACCTCTCATCTCATCAAGCTTCCCAAATAAGGTTTCCAGGGTGTCCCATATGTATTTAGTAGTCTTAGTAGTTTATAAATGGAAGATAAGTTCTAGAGATATGGACAAGCTTAGTAATTCATAGGCTTCATCACTATGGTTGTACCACTTGACCTTTTCAGCATCAGTGTTAGGTTTTACTTCAGTACCCATGGTGATCCTATACAACCATTTACTTTTAAGAATGATTGACATTTTAACCTTCCATTCATGATAGTTGAAGGCTATTAGGAGTTTAAGTTAAAAATAATCCATTTTAAGCTAAATTTAGGTGAAGTTGTGTTGATTGCAAGTTGTGAAATTATGTAGAAAGGAGAATGAAACCAAAGATTGCAAGTGCTAAAAAGCAATCACACCCCCCCAAAATGTTGAGCCCCCAAAATATATAAGTGCATGCTAAAACGATGTCAGGCTCAGTTGAGAATGCATTTTAAAGCAATCAGTGCAAGACTTTAAGCAAATAAGACGTCGGACTCAGCCAAAAATGCGTCTCAGGAGACCCAAATTTTAGGCACTTTATAAACTAGTGACTTTTTAACAAATAAAAGGCTTACAATATGGAGAATTAAAATACAAATGTTTTTTCAAAAAATGGCACCCAAATCTGAGCTACCGTTTGTAAGATATTAAAGATTTAATTTCCTGTAAACTAGTGTTTTTGCAAAAAAAATAACACTAAAATATTTTAAAAATACCTGTTTTGAGAGAGAAAGTGGCCTTCCAACCACTTTTTGGACTTGGCATAGAGCGAGGAATCCAAAGGAGGTCTTTTTGAGGGGGAATTAGCCTCTAGCCAACTTGGGCCTCACCCTTTGTCATCGACAATCGAATATACAAGCTTTAAAAAAACTCAAATATTGCTCAATCAAAGAACCCTCTCAAAAAAAATATGATTTGACACTTTATATTAGTGTGTTTACAACTGCCACTAGCAAGAAATACTACGTGGTCTTGATTTCAATGCATTACAAAACCCTCATGAAGGGTATATGCTAAAAATACAACTTTGGCATAATATCCAAAGAAATAAATAGCACCACTACAATCTACTCAAAAAATCATGCAATTTCAAAAAAAGAATCATCTTGATACGAGGTCTTATGTTAAATTTATGATCCTCTAAAGTTCCCAAAATAAGAATTATGCAATGTCACGACTGAGAATCTGTTATTTCTAAAAAATATTAGTATCAAAATCAAAAAACATCTACACTAGTGCATAAAGAATTAAAAAATAGCCAAAATAAAAAAAAAATCATGGGAAAAGGAGTCCGTATGAGCAAGAACAGAGCATTTGAAAACTGCCTTCAAAATTGCAACTGCCAATAGAGAGAGATCCTACTGTATCTTTCTGAGCACATTTCTACAAAGTATACAAAATTTATGCAAAAAATGAAAGATACCTAGATCATTTTCTAGGCTAAAAACAAAACCCAGAAGGCATTTTTCTTGCTAATGTACAGAAAATGTAGATCTATTGTAAAACATATGCCTTTAGCTGGAAAAATGACCCCAGTAACCAAAAATGGCATGCAAAGGCAGAATCAACTACAAAGAGATTGCAAAGGCATGTAACAATCTGTAATTCTGATTAAAACACAAAATATGCAAGCTGATTGATAGAAACAAGATTATTGAATCTTGAAAAATCCCACTTACATGTATATAGAGAGACCAAACAAGCCATGGAAGGAACAAGAACATGGAGATTTAGCAATATTTCCCAAAAAATTTCAAATTTCACAAAAAAAATGCCTTAACAAAACTCTAGATTTTAATGAAAGCAATAACAAAATAGACAACCAGTTACCAGGGTGGCTCTGATACCATATCATAAGATTCGCCAAGGTTTGAATAACGAGGATGCACGAGTCGTGGTTGCACAAGATGAAGTAAGTGAATACTAAAAAATGCTAAAGTAAATGGAATCAAACAAGAGATAATTGCATAAACAATTTGGAGAGAAGCTAATATTCCATTAACATAAGATGGCCAAAGTGACTAATACATATAAGAGAGCACGTAAGTAACTCCATAAAAGGTGGTCAAAGCACCCCAAGAATAGACTGTAACTCCTCTATGAAAGGTGGTGACAAGGTGTTGAGAATAGAGAAGTAACTCCCATACCTAGAATAGCCAGTCAAAAGAGTTACTTATGACACCTATGACACAAATCTTCACATAAGCTAGCCTATCCCACAAATGTAGGAAAACTCCATGTATGCACAAATATATAATATTACCCAATTAAATAATAGGGAAAAATAAAAACCTACACTAACATTTAACTGGTATGTTCATACCATTTATACAACTATTGACTTAGATCCTAAAGGTTATATACCTCCTACCAATTTTTCTCTTATTGATACCCCTTGGGTGGTAAATCAAATTATACCTTCCAAATCTCTAAAAATTCATGCATCTCCTTTACCACCTTTAGATGCAATCATTACCTCTAATCCTTCTCCTATCACTGAACCCACCAACACTCCAATCTTTTCTAATCCATCTACCTCTCCTACTCCAAAGATTACACTCGATGCCAAGGCAATAGATGTTCATTAGATACATTTTGAGTATGATTTCCATCATAATCAAATTCTAGATCTTAAAGTAGATGTTGAGTATTTTTGTCCTCTTCCCACCTTGCCTAGTGATTAATCTATTCTTTAAATACTTCACGCTCAAGAACCTCAACTTCCTTGACAACATCATAAACATGGGAATTTTTAAACTAAAACCCCTTGTTTCAACAACTTTATTTCTATAAATGATCCTAAAACTAATCCAATATATTCTTTACCTAATATACCATACAATTTCCAAGATGGAAATGTTATGCTTAACAAAGAAACCACTCAAATTGAGTATGGTACTCCATCTTGTCCTCGACCAATTACAAAATCTCTTGAAATTTCACTTACTAAACATGATAATTTTAGCTTATTATTTGATAATTATTATGAGGTTTCCAGTTGGTCTTATGAAGACATGCCTGGTATTGACCCTATCATTATGGTGTATAACATTATTACTATCTTAATGTTAAACCTATGTGTCAAAAGCAAAGGAAATTTCCACCTCAGGTTTCCACCTTAAGTCATAAGGAAATCATCAAATTACTCAATGCTAAATTTATTAAACTATTAGTTTATTCTAAAAGGGTTTCTAACATTGTTCCCATTTAGAAAAAGGTCACTATGGTCATTTGCATTTGTATTTATTTTCATAATCTTAACCTTGTTTATCCTAAGGACAACTTCCCTTTACCTTCAATAGATTCCATCATTGATTCCATGGATGGTTACAAAATGTTATCTCTTATGGATGGCTTTTTGGGTTACAATCAAATTCACATTACCCCTGAAGAACAACATAAGACTAGTTTCACCATAGAATGGGGCACTTATTTCTATGTCAAAATTCCTTTCAGCCTTAAAAATGTCAAATCCACTTACCAATGAGCAATGACTCACATTTTTCATGATCTTATCCATAAAATTATTGAAACCTATGTCAATGATCTCATTTCTAAATCCAAAAGTCATAAAACTCATCTCTTAGATCTTGCTATCATCTTTGACCATCTTCTCAAATACTGGGTTAGAATAAATCCATACAAATGTGTCTTTGGTGTCACATCTAAAAAAAATAAGATTCCTATTCTCTCTCCACATCATCAATGTTGACCCTAATAAGATAAGTTTTATCATCAACATGCCCATTCCTCATTCCCTTCCTGACATTCAAACTTACTTAGGCAAACTTGAGGAAATTTGATGATTCATCCTTGAAATGGCTTATTGCATCCACTCTATCAATTATCTTCTTAATAAAGGTAATGCCTTAGAGTGGATGAACCCATTTCAAAAAGCCTTTGATAACTATTCACCAATTTAGCCCACATACAAAGTTTCTACCTGAATAGATGATCTGAATAGAGTTGTGGATGGAATGAGTGGTCTAAAGATCACATGTAGCTTGCAAAGATTTTGAAACACTTTAAGTAAACTTTAAGTGTAGTTTTTCAAATTTTTAAGAAGTAGGTTCTCATGGTGATCAATGTAGTCAGGATCATGGAATGAGTTTGTACTGGCCTCAAAGACTCATCAGAGCTTTGAAATATAAAAAAATAGTTCTTAGCGTAAGTCTAAATGAACCAAACCATCTTACATGTCATGTAAAAATGAATAGCCAGTTCACTTGTGCATTTTTGTAAGTATGATCAAGAGGCCTCTCGGATCCAAAGTATTGCATGAACATGAAGTTCTTTATGCTTAGATCATGTTATGAAAATTTTGTATCTTGATGAGCTTGCTATCTTAATATATGGGTCTTTAAAGTTGAAATTGAAGAGTGGGATGTGCATAGGGATGTCAAGTTTAAGTTGTGGAAAATAGACATTTGAATTAAAATTTTACAAGGATGAACACATGGATGAAAAGTGTCAATATCATGGGAGCTCAAGTCAATATCTAATGTTGCACAACAACTGATAGTGTTAGTGAGTCTCAAAGATCTAATGGTGCATGATCCATTATATCAAGCATATCAATGACAAGTGGTAATAGGATAGAGTCAATGGGTCCTAAATATACAATAGCATGCATTTGATCATACATATAAAAATCAATAGTGAGCTCACAATCAAAAGGTTAGTGGATCTTAAGATCAAGAACATTGATGATAATTGTCATGATGATAGTGACCAAGCAGATCGATGGTGTGTTTGGTCAAGTAAAAAGAGATCAATGAATCATGTTCAATCAGACCAATAAGATCAATGGTGCTCATGAGGTCAAAATGTCAAGGATATCAGATCAAATGTGAGGCAACCACATGGAATAAGTGCATAAGTAGATGAAACTGATAGTGGATCTTGAGGATGAATACAAAGCTACTAGATGACACATCTTGAGAATCCCAGATCAAGATCAATGGTCAAAATTAAAAGTCAAAATGGACTTCAATATAGATTAAATGTGACCTAAGTTTATAACAAATAACATCATAGCATGAATAACATCAAGAATTATCGAGGAAGATAATGAGGCATTTAGTGTTTCAAATTTCTTATGGACTGGTTCATGTTTGATGAATTATGACTCAGCATCCTTGGATTGATGATAATTGATCAAAGGTGGTTTTATCATATTTATTAAGGGATATTTGTTCATTTACCCTCTCTCTCATCTCTTTTTACTATAAATTTAAGCTTTGAGATCTTTATTTTGATCCCTTCGCTTGATATAGCAAAGTTATGCAAAAATCACTTTGTAAAACTCTTTTGAAGCAATATAAGACATCTCAAATTTGATTTGAATGATAAGTGTGCTTTATTGAAGTTTTATTTATAGATTTCATGTTTCATATTCGTCATTTTTATGTCCATCATGTACCTTGCTTTGAGTCTATTGGTTTCTTATAGGTTGTGTGAATTGTTGACTAGTGAGGTTTCCCTTGAAGTGTCATAAGTACACAGTGTTTTTCTTAAACCTATCTCTTTCTACCTTTAAAGTTGCAGGTATATTTTCAACCTTAACACAAAATACTCATGTTTTCAACCATATCATATAATATAATCAATTCTTTTCCTAATTAGAATCATTAGTAGTCATAAAAGTATCTAAGCTAAGAGTGGATCATTGAACATTCGATGCATCATAATTTAGGCAAGGTTTTATTTATTTTCATTTTATTCCCTTTTCCTTGGTATAAGTATAGGTTTAGGAGAAGAACTATATTTTCATATCAGAGGATTTATCCTCATTAAAAATCCAAGAGGTCTGACCCAATATTAGGTAATCCATAACCTAAGGTCATTCTCATGTTGGACTAGGTTTGGGTATAGGATGTGAACAATCCTTTGCTCAAATAGGGTGTAGGCTAATATTTTAATAGTTTATAACATGCCTAGTGGAACCCAAATACATTCTCCTTGGCATAGTTGAATTTTGGATCAAAGAAGAGGTATTTATAGAAAAATACATCCACCATCATTAGAAGTTAAAGATTCTCTATCTAAGTTGAAAAGTTCATAGCATCATCCAGACAACACCTCTCATGCCAAAGGTTATTATAAGGTCAGATAGTAAAGTACTCTTTTTAAATTCATTGAGTTACAATCTATTTCATATAAAATATCAAGATTCAATAGGATTATTCCTTATCCCCAAAATAAATATTCGTCTCCTGATCATCTTATTATTTAAGTAGTGTAACCCCTACTATGTAAATGGTAAGGCCTAGAATGAAAGATTTTGTACTCTTTAATGGTGGAATCCCTCTTAACCTTTAGCAACATGATGATATCCCTACTACCTCTTTAAAGAGTCTACCATACTTTATATGATAAAACTCCAACACCCCTATAGAGAATATAGCTGATATTTCAAACCTTTATTTAGTACATAACATTATGCAATATAATATATCCATGAGACTACTAGCCACATCCTTGAAAGGCAAAAACCTATAATGGTATATGTTTCTAGATCTTACCTCAATCAATACTTTAGATTCATTTGGTGAGTGCCTTTGTAAAAAAATTTAAAATAGAAGTGACCATGTGTCACTTGTTGAATAACTCACCTCAATCAAGAGGGCACCCCAAGAATCTATGGTTGATTTCAACTATAGATTCCAAAAGACTTGGGATAGGATCCCTATCATCATTAAGCCCACACTAAATCATGATTTTATTTACCATTTAGAGCATTGAATTCAAACATTATAGTCATGATCCAATCTATGGGTAGGACAACTCTGCGTGGGGCTTATGAGACATCTATAAGGGTAGAAAACTATTTGATACAAATAGGGAAACTCATGCCAAGACCTCTCATGCCACATTTTCCTTAGATTAATCCAACTAAACCTATCATTACTCCATTACACACTCCAAACAATCAACCCCAACTTGATGATGGTCAAGTGGACAAATTTTCAAGGATTGAGAGCTTGTTAAAGGCACAAAACAACAAGTTAGTGACTCTAGAGAAATAGAGATATGATCCATATAGGCCATAACAAGGTTCCTTCCAAGCCCAATACCTTACTCAATCCTACAATATACCCCATTATCCATCAAATAAACAATCCCAAGGCTAAATTATTTAACGTAGATCTTATATTAGTTATAACCCCATAGCTATAAGTAGCTCAAGATCATTGGTCCCCACACAAAATAACCTTACACAAGAGGGTCAATGCAAATTAGGAGGGTAGTCCAATGAGATGGTAATAGTTACAAGTGTATAAATGTATTAATATCTTATTTTTTAGCATGTTCCTTCATTATAAGGCCATGACATGATGCCTCCTCCACCACAATGCCCTCTAATGATTCTAGATAGCATGCCTATCATGACATCATCAAAAGTTCAAATTCAACAAAAAAGGAGCCTAGATAAGGAGCTAGATGACACCATGTGCATAAAATTTTAAGAGGGGGATCATATGTTTGAGCATGTATCATTAAACATGGGGTAGACTACACAAAGGGTATATGAACCAGTTGCATCCAATACAAGGGATAAGAAGAGGATGATGGATGACAATTTAGGGTAGCCTAAGGCTTCTTCAACACCTCCATAAGTCAATAAATAGCCTACGACTTTAAATATATTTTTTAATGATCTTGAAACTCAACATATACCTCAACATCATAGACATAATCAAAATTCTCCTTTTGTTCCTCATGTCACTCAAGTTCTAAGTGATACTTCTACTTCCAAAGAGAAGTCCAAAGGTACTAGTCTTCCTTTCAATATTGTGGACCATATCAAAAATGATAATGTCACTATGTCTATGTATGATGCTTTGTCTATTATATTATAGAAATAAATCCTTTATCAAGATCTCTCCAAGATTTCTCATGTGAACAAGGTAGCTGACAAGGTGAACACTATTCTTACAAATAGTAATCAACCTAGTCAAATTCAAGTTCTTAGTCAAGCTCCTAGTCAAGGTCAAGTTCAAAATGTTGTTCATTTCCCTAAGGTTGTCAAACCCCTTCCATTATATTATTTAGTCATCATATGGGACTATTTAGTGTACAATTGTAGGATAGATTAAGGCTTAAACCTTAGTTGTGCCTAAAGCCATAGCAGATAAGTATGTGCCTAATAAAAAAGGTGTTCTCTAATTGGATGTTTCCCCCACTAAAATAGTAGGTATATTAAAAGATATTAAGATCACATTCACATCTTGCCTGAATTATGTCATCACTCAAGATTTAATGTTTCTATGCATACCTCCATATTTTGTCCTATGACTATCTAGGAACTTTCCTTCAAAAATTAGGGGCTATTTGTCCTCTAATTGGTCATACATGATTTTTAGGACAAGATATGGGACTAGGGTCACTATTAGGTAAAATCCTATCTCCAAGTTCCATATAGATCCATATATGCCTAACCTTGTAGATGTCATTTGTAACATATTATATGGGATGAAAATATAATGAGCAAGAGCCTCATGACCATCTTAAAGGCATTTTAGACTTGTACTTATGAATAGGCAACTGACAATCATAGATTTGATCCCTACACTAATATTGAAGAATAAGGCTTAGGGGTGTATTGTATGCATGAGGAGGGTGATGATATACCTTACCTAAATAACACCAGTCAAGGGTAAGATGGTCTCTAGACTTTATTTTTTAATGACTCAAGGTCAAATAATGGTAGTGGAGCTATAGCCATACTAGTTTCACCCTCATATTATAATTACTATTTAGCTACAAGATTTTAATTTAGTTTTACTCTAAACACAGCTAAATATGAAGCTCTTTTACATGGTTTACAAGAGGAAAGAAGAAGAGGTTTCAAACTTATTCAAATCAAGGGTGATAGTGATATTGTTGTGAAAAAAGTGAGAGGCATAAGTGTAGTAAATAATCATCATTTGAAAGCCTAAAAGCATCATGTATGGGATCTCATAGAGGACTTCTTGGCATTTAATAGACAATCCATACCAAGAGAGGCTAATCAACATGTAGATAGGATTACATCCATTGGAGTTTAGTATGATGGTTTATAAAGATTAAAATGCAACTAGAGTCAAGACAAGATCAAGGTCATATGTATTATATTTGTATCTAAAAATGAGGTGATTCAGAAGGTGTTTGATAATGATGACAAAATTATATGTTATTTGATGTAAGAGGTATAATTATGCCATAAGAATAAAAAATAATTCCAACATTACGATAATGATCACATAGTGTAGATGAGATATAACAAGATACCTAAGGGACTTGTGACATTGGAAATCATCTTCAATGAAGATGACCAAGTGAGAAGAGGCAAGGCATATATCTCAGCCAAGGAGTAACATTATGAAAGGATAGAGATCTTCAAAGATAAATTGTTGAAGTTAGGAAATATTAACACAAAAAAGAGAGATAAATTTATTTATTTATGCCAAGAGTTATCTAATGTATTTTTATGGGAATACAAGGATTTGAATGGTTTTTATCCTAAACTTGCACAGCATACCATTGAACTATAAAGCAATGCAAAACTAGTCAAGTAAAAACAAAGGCTTGTCAACCTAAAGGAGGAAGATTTGATGAGAAGGGAGTTATTTAAGTTGATTGAATCAAAATTAATATTCCTCATGGGTGGAAAATCTTGTGCCAGTAAGGAATAATAATGGGGAAATATGATTATGTGTTGATTTTAGGGATCTCAATAAAAGTGTCCCTAAAAGACCATTACTCATTGCACTCAATAGATAAAATTCTATAAAAGGTGGTAGGTTATTAGAGATTCTCATTATTAGATGGCTTCTCTGGTTATAATTAGATTATTTTCAAGGAAGAATATTGTCATAATACTACCTTTACCACAAAATCGGGTACTTATGCATATATGAAAATATCTTTTGGACTATCCAATGTTGGAATAACTTTTTAGAGGGAAATAGATTTTTCCTTTGAAGGTTTGATCAATGACATGGTGTTCATCTACCTAGATGAAATCAATTTTTTCTCAAAGGAACCAGTTGTTCACATTTCTCACTTAAGGATAGTATTTGAAAGATGTAGAGAATTTGGTGTGTCATTAAATCCTAAAAAATGTATATTTAGTGTTCATGAGGGAAGGTTATTAGACCATATAGTGTCTAACGATGGGATTTCCATATATCCTAAAATATTTGAGTCCATATTATCCTTGAATTTTACCAAGTGCAATAAGGGTCTACAAAGTTTCTTAAGAAAGATTAATTTTATAAGAAGGTTTATCCAAGGCTTTGCAGAGCTGGTCAAGTCTCTTACTCACATGTTAATAAAATGTAAGGAGTTTACATGGACCAAAGAAGGTAAGAGGATTTTTGGGGCAATATCTCATTATCTCAAGTTTATTAATCCTAATTCTAACAAATAATTATACCATTATGCCTTCTCTATGTTAGATTTAATCTCTGTCATGTTGATGCAGTATAATGAGCAAGGCTTGGAATAGCTTATTTCTTTCTTTAGTCAAGCCTTAGAGGGGTATGAGGAGAGGTATATGTAATGTCCCTTACTTAGGGGCTCTCTTATCTGCACAAAAACTTTGATACCAAAGACCAAAGCTCTGATACCACTGTAATGTCCCTTTCAAAGGGGCTCCTTTATCTGCACAAAAACTCTGATACCAAAGACCAAAGCTCTGATACCACTATGATATCCCCTTCTAATAGGGATATATGAAAGACACAAAACTCTGATACCAATATAAACTTTCAGAATGTATTCAAATAAGCATAAGCAAATCACAGTATAATCTGTCCATAACAAATCAACATCTTATTACTTATTCTTCTGGATGATTACAAAAGATGAGTCTCTGTTATACAAATAAGGAATATTAAAATCTGGTCTTAAAACCCTGTGTTTTGCAAATCTGGGAGTGAAATCTGAATCTGGAAGGGTCTCGGCCTTTCTGTGTCGACACACAGACGCCGTCGTCGGTCGATATCTCGCCGACGTCGGTCTCGGTCGGTCGGCTTTCTGCCGACGTCAGTCCTAAGTCGACCGATGTCGGTCGCTATAAGCCCTCTCTCTGCCGATGTCGGTGCCTGGTCGGATCTGTACGGACCTGTACGGACTTAGTACGGCCGCCCACTCAGCACAACCTGTCTGTTGATCCCTGATCTGGAAATCTATGGTATCTAATACAGCAGATCTCTCTCGGTATAATTTATTGAAACAAAAGCATGAACTAAATCAAGAAATACCTGGAAAGCTCTGTGATAACTTCTGTGTGAAGTTATCTCTCAAACCTGGAATTCTGTGATAACTTCTGAATGAAGCTATCTCTCAATTTGGCGATAAATCAGTTGATCTTTCACAGCCTCTAAATCACACACAATGAAGAGGGAACGTTCTCCACTGCAATGGAATCCTGGAACCCTTGGCTCAGTCTTCACAGAAGAATTTCTTCAATTTTCAATAATCAATAATCTATGCATAATCCATAATGGCCTCCATGTGAAACCCTTATACCCTCAAAGATATGCTTGCCCTAATTAGGGTTTTCTTAAATTAGCATTAGGGTTTCTAATTTAAAATTAGAGCAAATAATTAATAATTAATAATTAATAATTAATTATTAATGAGACCAAATAATTAATATTTGATTAAATCAATCAAATATTAATATCTCCCTCAATATACGTCGGATCCTCAAACCGATCGAAGCAGGTGAATCAGGGAGTGATTCCACATATGACCATACCAAAATAAAGGTGCTCCACTGCATATCAAATATCCCTAAAAAGAAGGAGCCCTGGCCAAATATGTCTGAAATAACCTGAATGAAAATCAAATGTAGAAACCCTGTGAATCAAAGTCAATCCAAGCTCCATTATGACCCTCTATCCATCCTATTAGCCTACGAAGGTCGCATGATAGGCCAATCATCAAATCTATCAATGTCCACAAAAAAGGGGACATGACAATCCACCCCTCCGAAAATTGCTTGTCCCCAAGCAATCTCGGAACAATGAACTACTCGATCCACCTGGATCCCAAATGTAGTTATGCTCTGCACTACTGTGAATCAATGTGAGTACCTGCAATATCATCAAAAGTAAAACAAAGAGGAACCCATAATCAAATTGGTGAACACAACTCAACCAATCTCTAAAATCACAACTGCCCTGGTTGTGTCGATACTGTAGATTTTGTACTGGGCAACTGCAAATCCCATCTACAAAAGATGGTGTTAATCCATCCCATAACTGATCCCTCTGTAATGGTGGCACAACCAACTGTACCATACTATCAAATGTGTGAGAAGAATCAATATGGAGACTCGACTCCACTGGTATCTCAAACCCCTCAGAATTAGGTACTCCCAAGTCCTGAACCGGTGTGTCAGCCTCAACAACATGTTCCTCAGCTACATCTATAGGAACGTACTCACCAACAACACTCAATGTACTAACCTTTGAGTCTGGGGCTGGTGAAGACCGTAAATGCTCTAACTCCATGGTCATCTCAGCCAAATGAAATTGTGACTCCTCATAAGCTAACTGCGTAGTCTCAAGAATCTCAGAAGTCGCCTCTAGCTGCTGAGTAAGCTCACTCACCTTATCTTCCTCGACCAATAATGCATCATATGCTGTGCTACCCCACTCCATAAGATAATCTCTGTCGGCGACCAACTGCATATAATCCTGTCTCAGAATCTGGATAGCCTCCCATAAAGAGTGGATCTCTGTCAAGGACAAATAACTACCTCCCTGCTCGATGCTAGTAGGAGAACCCCATCCATATACTGCTAACAACTGACGAGCATCATCGAAATGCTTGCAAGCGGTAGCAATGTCTCGCTCACTAACTCGCAGCTGACTAGACACATGGTGGCACTGGCTAGACTGTCTCCTACAATCCTCCTCTGATGCATGGTCCAAAAGAGTAGACTCAGAATCACTGATCTCTGGAGTACTACCATCCATACTCTGTGAATCAACTCCATAGCTCATATCAACATACGGAGTATCAACAACTATAGCATCACTGTCGAATTCTTCCATATGGAAAGAAACAACCGATGAAACTAAGTCCTCAAAACTGTCCACTGCATTCTCCTGAGTATCATCTGCAATAATAGGATCCTGGGACTCTGCTACAATCTCTGCCATAGTTGAGAGATCATCAACCCTCAGTGCACTAACATCTGAGCCCACCTGTACACTCTGAGTGCAAGCATCTAACTCATCATCATCTTCACTATCTCCTATCTCATAATCATAATAATCATGGGACATGCTACTCTTTCGTTGAAGTGATCTGTAGTGCTCTCTCCTATGCTTAACAAAGCGATAAAAAGGCAACAACTTTTGAATTCGAGGTGGTACTAACTCCCACTCCTCCTTCGCTGTCATATACCGTGCGGGTTTGTTTTTGGATGTAGGATATGAAAGAATTTCATTCATCCTCTTCTGGGTTTCATCCAACTGCTTCAAACTGTGTTCCAGCTTCTTCATATCATTGTCCCACTGTTTCTGAGTATATGAAGGCATCATGATCCTTTGCTGATTCGATCTACCCCAACTACCCAACAGGATGGCAAGACATTAGCTCTGATGTGCCCAACAGGATGGCAGGAATTTAGCTCTGATACCACTGTAATGTCCCTTACTTAGGGGCTCTCTTATCTGCACAAAAACTCTGATACCAAAGACCAAAGCTCTGATACCACTGTAATGTCCCTTTCAAAGGGGCTCCTTTATCTGCACAAAAACTCTGATACCAAAGACCAAAGCTCTGATACCACTGTGATATCCCCTTCTAATAGGGATATATGAAAGACACAAAACTCTGATACCAATATAAACTTGCAGAATGTATTCAAATAAGCATAAGCAAATCACAGTATAATCTGTCCATAACAAATCAACATCTTATTACTTATTCTTCTGGATGATTACAAAAGATGAGTCTCTGTTATACAAATAAGGAATATTAAAATCTGGTCTTAAAACCCTGTGTTTTGCAAATCTGGGAGTGAAATCTGAATCTGGAAGGGTCTCAGCCTTTCTGTGTCGACACACAGACACCGTCGTCGGTCGATATCTCGCCGACGTCGGTCTCGGTCGGTCGGCTTTCTGCCGACGTCGGTCCTAAGTCGACCGATGTCGGTCGCTATAAGCCCTCTCTCTGCCGATGTCGGTGCCTGGTCGGATCTGTACGGACTTAGTACGGCCGCCCACTCAGCACAACCTGTCTGTTGATCCCTGATCTGGAAATCTATGGTATCTAATACAGCAGATCTCTCTCGGTATAATTTATTGAAACAAAAGCATGAACTAAATCAAGAAATACCTGGAAAGCTCTGTGATAACTTCTGTGTGAAGTTATCTCTCAAACCTGGAATTCTGTGATAACTTCTGAATGAAGCTATCTCTCAATTTGGCGATAAATCAGCTGATCTTTCACAGCCTCTAAATCACACACAATGAAGAGGGAACGTTCTCCACTGCAATGGAATCCTGGAACCCTTGGCTCAGTCTTCACAGAAGAATTTCTTCAATTTTCAATAATCAATAATCTATGCATAATCCATAATGGCCTCCATGTGAAACCCTTATACCCTCAAAGATATGCTTGCCCTAATTAGGGTTTTCTTAAATTAGCATTAGGGTTTCTAATTTAAAATTAGAGCAAATAATTAATAATTAATAATTAATAATTAATTATTAATGAGACCAAATAATTAATATTTGATTAAATCAATCAAATATTAATATCTCCCTCAATATACGTCGGATCCTCAAACCGATCGAAGCAGGTGAATCAGGGAGTGATTCCGCATATGACCATACCAAAATAAAGGTGCTCCACTGCATATCAAATATCCCTAAAAAGAAGGAGCCCTGGCCAAATATGTCTGAAATAACCTGAATGAAAATCAAATGTAGAAACCCTGTGAATCAAAGTCAATCCAAGCTCCATTATGACCCTCTATCCATCCTATTAGCCTACGAAGGTCGCATAATAGGCCAATCATCAAATCTGTCAATGTCCACAAAAAAGGGGACATGACAGTATAACTCTGTATAGAAACATTTGATTGTATTATTAAAAGGTTTTAATACATTTAGGCACATTATTTATAATATTAATATCACATTCATGGTGGTACACCCAAGTATTAAAGAGTTTATACTCAATAGAGTCCTCAATGAGAAAAGAGATAAATGGGTGATAAAATGTATAGACTATAACATTAAATTTAGAGTTGAAAAAATTTTAAGGGGAAGATTTTTATGTTAACACCTTGTATCATAGGTGAAACAATATAAATATCAAGTGTTGGTAGTCCATGATAGCCAACAGGCAGTTGCATATAACACACCTTACAGCTACACACATGATAAAATCACATTTCCTAAGTCAGGCTAATGTCTTATGGGACTAGATAAATCCAAGATAAGTAAATTAAGGTCTAAAATTATACCTTATGTCATAATATATGGATTAATCTTCAAAAGACACATAAGAGGCATGCTTTTGAGGGAATCATGCCACATAGACAAGTTGTTTGAATAGTTCTATGATAGTCTGGATGGTGGGCACTTTGCTGCCAAGACCACAACCTCTAAAATCATTAGAGATAAGTAATTTTGGACTATAATGTTTATATATTCACACTCTTAGGTAAATAAATTCCCAAAATGTGCAATGTTTGTTGGTAAGCATAAACTAGTTTCCCTTCCCTTGCAACCCATACAAGTAAAATAACCTTTTATGCAATAGGGATTAGAATTCATGGGGATGATAAACCCAAATTAAATTAAAGGACATAAGTGGATCAATAAAAATATATAATAATTTATAATTTGGGTTGAAGTGACTACCCTCAAGGAAGCTCGTGGAGATTCTATTTTAGACTTTTATGATAGCCTTGTGACCAGATTTGGTGTGCTTTCTACAATAATTTTTGAAAATGAATTAGCCTTCATGAGAAACAAGGTATGTGAGTGGGTTATTTCACATGGAATTTATCTCAAGTAATCCTCTAACTATTACCCACAAATAAATGGACTATCAAAATCCACAAATAAGAACTTGTTAAGGATTATCAAGAGAACTATGGAAGATGGTCAGAGGGAGTGGCATACTAGACTAAGGATTTCCCTATGGGTAGATATAGTGACACATAATAAACATAATACACATTATCCATACCTTCTTGTCTATGGGAAATAATCCAAACTTCCCATATCTATTGAACTTCCTTCATTAGATCTTGCACATCAATTTGAGCTCCTAGAAGATGATGTTATGCAAATAAGGTTGAATGAGCTAAGATAAATAGAGGAGATAAGGGAAAATATTATGCACATTATTTGGTCCAATAAGAACCACTTAAATAGGTAATTTGATAAGATATCTTCCTTAAAGGCATTTCAATAAGGTGATCTAGTCCTCAAATAGGATGAGGACCATGCAAAACCAAGAAAGCACTCTAAGTTTGATAGTCTTTGGAGTGGGCCTTTTATTATCACAAATTACAATGAGAGAAATTTATTTGAGATTACTAGGTTGAATGGAGAGACCCTTCCCATCCCTATCAATGGGAGGTATCTTAAATTAGTCTACTAGCATTATCTCATGATCTTTATACATAGGTAGATAGGTCTATCTTTACCTCCAAGTGCTCTTGCACATTGTTCTGATTATTTTTTCCTACTATTTAGGTAGTTATTTGGTGTGTTTTTTTATATCTTATTATTTTTATGTGTCTCTTTTCTTCAAAGTTTTCTCAAAGGTCAGGTAAAATCTTTTTATACGTAATAATTCATTTGTCTAGTCATCATGAGCAAGCTTGATCAAATTCTATGTTCTATAAACAGTAGGCTAGTCAAGTTAGCTGAGTCACCAAAAATATTGGTCAATTTAGCCCACATACAAATATTATGATTGAATGGATGATATAAATAGAGTTTTAGTTGGAATGAGTGGTCCAAATATCACATATATCTTACAAAGCTTTTGAAACACTTTAAGTAAACTTAAAGTGTAGTTTGCCAAATTTTGAGGAAGTAGGTTCTCATAGTGATCAACAAAATCAAGATCATGAAATGAGTTTTCATAAACCTCAAATACTTATCATATCTTTGAAAAATGAAGCAATAGTTCCTAGTGCAATTCTTAATGAACTAGACCATCTTACATGTCACATAGAAATCAACAACTAGTTCACTTGTGTATTTTTGTAAGTATGCTTAGGAGGCCTCTCAAAGCTAAAATATTGCATGGACATGAATTTATTCATACCTATATCATGCTCTACAAGTTTTGTATCTTGATGATCTTGTTTTCTCAAGATATAAGTCTTTAAAGTTGAACTTGTTGAGTGGGATGTATGTGAGGATGTTAAGTTTGAGTTACAGTAAATATTTATTTGAATTAAAATGTTCCAAGGATGAATGCATGGTTGACAAGTGTTGAGCTCATGGGATTTTAAGTTGAGATATAATGATATGTGATCACTGATAGTGTCAATGGGTCCATAATATTTAATGATGCACAATCCATTATACCAAGTAGATCAATGGTGAGTAGTAATAGGATAGATTCAGTGGGTTCTAAAGATTAATGGTGTGCATTAGATCATACATCCAAAGATTAATGATGATATTTCATTCAAAATGTCAATTTATCTTGAGATAAATAACATTGATAATAAGTGTCATGATCATAGTGACTAAGTATATCGATGGTGCACATTTAATTAAGTAGAAGGAGATCCATGGCTCACATTCAATCAGACCAAGTATATTAATGATGTGCATGAGGTCAATAATTTAAGGAGATAAGATCCAATGTGAGGCCAACACATGGTAAAAGCATGGAAGTGGATGAAATTGATAGTGAATCCTGAGGATGAATATGGATCTAAAAGATGACACATATTAAGAAACCCATATCGAGATCGATGGCCAAAATTAAAATTTGAAAGGGACTTTAATGGAAATAAAATGAGACCTAAGGTCAAACCAAAGCAAATATTCCAAGGGGATACTATGGCGGCATACATATCATTTTCAAAGGGTTTGTCACCTAGGTAGATAAAAGGATTTTTCCACCCTAAGTAGGTACAATACATAAATGCAAGATTAAACATGATCGAAGTTACTAGGAGCAGACCCTACAAAGCCATCTAATGCCATTAAATCCTTGTAAAAATTTTCAATAGATTTTAGACATAGGTTTTACATCTTATTGATATTTAAGAAACCCTAGTCTATGGATCTTCATTTACAATCATGAATATATATAAACCAATAAGGTGATTGGTTTTCATCCATACTATATCTATATTCAAGATTTAGAATCAATGGAAAAATGGTGACTTCATAAGGAATGTCAAAAATAAAATCAATGAGAAAGCTCAAGTAATTGCCTAATAACATGAAGAACATCAAGCATGATTGAGGAAGACAGTGGGGCATTTCATGCTTCAAGGTCCATGGGGACTAGTTTGTGTTTGATTAATTATGACTCAGTATCCTTAGATCAATGTTAATTGATCAAAGGTGGTTGGATCACATTTATTAAGGGCTATCAATTTATTTTCCCTCCCTATCTCATCTCTTTATGATATAAATTCAAGATTTGATCTCTTGATTTTGATCCCTCAGCTTGATATAGTGAATCTCTACCAAAATCACTTTGTAAAACTCTTTTAAAGCAATATAAGACATCTCATATTCTCTTTGAATGGTAAGTGTGCTTTATTAAAGTTTAATTTATATAATCTATGTTTCATATTCATCATCTGTATGTCCTTCATGTACCTTGCTTCAATTCTATTAGTTTCTTGTAGGTTGTGTGAAGTGTTGACTACTGAGGTTTCCCTTGAAGTGTCATAAGTCCATGATGTTTTTCTTAAAACTATCTTTTTATACCCTTCAAGTTTTAGGTATCTTTTCAACCTTCACATAAAATACTCATGTTTGTAACCTTGTCATATAATATGATTAGCTATTATCCTAATTGGATTCATTATTATCTATAAACGTGTCTAAGATGAGAGTGGATCATTGAAAAATTGGTGCATCACCATTTAGATTAGGTTTTGTTATTTTTAGTTTTATTCCCTTTCCCTTTTCCTTGGTATAAGTATAGGTTTATGAGAAGAATTATATTATCATATCAGAGGAGATATCCTCATTAAAAATCCTATAGGTCTGACCCAACATTAGGTATCCCATAGCCTAGGGTCATTCCCATTTTGGACTAGGTTTGGGTAGAGGACCTAAATAATCCTTTACTCAGATGGGGTGTAGCCTAAGCCTCCAACAATAACATGAAAGAGTCATTGATTCACCCCCTACACTTCATCCTCCTTCCAATAATCAACCTTTGATTCTATATACTCCTTCCACACCTATATCAGTTGGAGTAATGCTTGCCCAACAAGATGATACTAGAAGAGAGTATGCCATTTATTACATTATCCAAAGCCTTATCAATTATGAAACACATTATACCAAAGTCAAACTTGATTGCCTTACCATCTATTTTGTAGATGAAAAGCTTCACCATTACATGCTTTACCAGACTACTTATGTCATCATTCATTCTAAACCCCTTCATCACTTTTTCTCCAAAGCCTTTCTTTCTAGAGATAGAATTGGAAAATGGATGGTCCTCCTTATGTAATTTGATCTCCACATTATGAATTAAAAATTTATTAAAATTCAAGTCATAGCTAATCAACTTGTTGCAGCTCCCATATCAGCTACCAATCACTTTCAAGATGGTCTTCTAGATGACAATATAATTTACATTGAAGGTATTAATCAAGTTATCTCTCTTAAAGATTACTTTCATAACTTTATCATTGATCTTGAAGCTAATAACCTTGATTAATCCATTGTTTCCCTTGATACTATTAAACCCAAAGTAGTTATTGAAGTGCTTCCTTAAATTAATGTCAACTTGTATGAGGATATTTAGACCCTTCACTTTGATGATGATAAATGATTTTAAGGAGGTAGGGTAGGTTGTATTCTTACAAGTCCTCCTAGTAAGATCATACCTTTAGTTTTTTATTTAACATTTGATGTCACTAATAATATGGCCAAATACGAAGCCCTCTTCTTAGGCATAAGAGCTGCCCTTGATATAGACATTCAATATTTGCATACCTTAGGTGATTCTTAGATTATTTGTTGCCACATAAATGGTGATTATCAATGCAAAAGCAAAAAATTTATTTCCCATCATAAAAATTCAACTACTCTTGCTAATGATTTTATCTCTTTCACCATTGATCCTATCCCTAGAGATTAGAATTCCATTATTGATTCCCTAACTTCTTCATCTTCTCTCTTTCATCCCCACCAAGTTCTTTCTAATCCTAGTTTTCTTATACAAATAATAAAATCTCCATCTTCTACTCAACCACTAGATTTGTTTATCTACCACATCAAGGATTTTACCATTCTATAAATCCCATGGTATAAAGACTTATTCAATTCTTGAAACATCAAACTTATCCTCCTAACTTAAGCTCTCATGAAAAGACACATATTCATAAATAAGCTTTCAATTATGTAATTTAATACAACATATTTTATTATCGTAATGCTAAAGTTACCTTTCTCCATTATATTATGTAAGATGAGGTCCTTCCTCTTCTTGAACAAGCAGATGGGGGAATTTCGAGTGATCATTGTAGTGGGCATGCTATATCCCACAAATACCTACGCATGGGATAATTTTATCCTATTCTTAAAAAGGATGTAATAAAATTTGCTAAAAAATGTACTCCTTGCCAAATTCATGATGATCTAATTCATTCACCTCTAGTTGATCTTCAAATTATCAAATCTCTTTGTCTATTTTCCATGTGGGGATTAGATCTCATTGTAAAATTACCTCACTCCCAACATGGACATGTTTTTATCATCATCTCTACTAAATATTTTACCAAATGGGCTAAAGCCATGCCCTTTGTTAATGTCACTAGTAATACCATTACCAAATTTATCCTTAATCAAATAATTTTCCACTTTGGTGTTCCCCATACTATCATTTTAGACGATGGTGATAATTTCAAAAAAAAGGACACCAAATAGCTTTGTGCTAAATTCAATATCAATCACAACTTTTATGCACCTTATCATCTACAATGTAATGGTCAAGTTAAGACCACTAATAAAATTCTTAAAAAAATTATCTAAAAGATAATTCATTAAACTCACATATATTGGCACATTTACCTATATATTGCTCTTTGGGCCTATCAGAATAGCATAAGTACTACTACTGGGGCAATGCCATTATCTTTAGTTTATGGTTCTAAATCAGTTATTTCATTAGAAGTTAAGATTCCATCTCTTTTTATATCTCTTCATGGTATCATTCTTGATAAATAATTATGTAATACTCACTTCCATGCTCTTGATCTCCTTAATATACACCATCTTTCTACCTTGCAACATAACTACTAATACAAGGCTCGTATTACTAAATTTTTAAGCATAGAATATACTAAGAGGGGGGATGAATCATTATATTATATATCTTATAAAAATTTCCCTTAATCAAACATTCAAGATATGCAATAAAACTCAAATAATAAACATCACACAAGAAAGAGAGAGACATCAGATATAACATGGAAACCCAATGTGGAAAAAACCACGGAGAACAATCTCAAGTATATGAATGAGCACAAACTCAAACAATATTCACAAGCCAAACTTACAGGAGCATCATACGCCTTTGCCGAGCACCACCCCAACTACTATTCATGAGCTCCAACCCACAGGAGCACCATACCCCTTTGACAAGCACCAACCCAACTATTATTCGTGAGCACCAACCACTTTGTGTATACCACACACCTATCTCTCAATGTTGCTATATCAAAAAATGATAGTTCAATACAAAATCTCTTTCCTCTCTCTCACCTTTGCTCTTCTAAGCTAGATATAACAAATACAAATCATATTCAACTCTCACAATTGATCTTCTAAGCTAGATAATACAATATCAAATCAACCTCTTTCATTCATATTACAAATGGCTTCTCAAGCCTTTTTTTATAGCTTTCCAAATGACCTTTGGCCTTCCCCCTTTGTGACCCTTCAATCCTCATGGAAAATGGTTCCAAACTTGTATGACCCTTCATATTCAAGCCTTTGAAAAGTCATGTGGTGACCCTTCATGACCAAAAATGTCCTTCCCACTTTTGTCCTTATCTTTGGTGACTTTTCATATTCCTCAAAGTGTCCCTTCATGAGAAATTGCACCCTTACTCTTTTGTCTTCACTTGGTGACTCTTGGTATTCCCCAAGATGACTCTTCATGGGAAAATGCATCCCATCCTTCTTTTGTCTTTATCCCATGGCTCTTTGACTTCTCCATGGGCCCTTCTTTTTTCTCATATGCAACCAAAAATATATTCGTTAATATTAAATAAATATTAACTCACATTAGCCAATATGAACAACATTAAATGAAATGGGGCCTTTATCACCAATAATGCTAAACCTTTGACATCAATGACAATATTTTCAACATAAACAACATAATAAACATGTCAAAGTTCACACATTTAATTTTGGTGATCTTGTCCTTAAATTATACTACACCTATGATAAATAAGGTGAATATGCACAAAAATGGTAGGGTCCCTATTTAGTCAAAGATATTTTTGGTCCAAGCACTTATCACCTTCAAACTAATGAAGGCCATGTTTTCATGATTTCTATCTACATCTATCTAACACTTTTTGTAGGTTACTTATGTATATCTCTCTCTTTTTAGTATTTTTCTCTTATTACAAACCTTTAGTCCTTCCTTTTTGGTCTTTTGGATTCCCCTTTCTCTCATGAGTTGCATTGTAAAACCATGGATATGACCTGGTCTTCCTCATGATGTACCATAGTCTTATTTATTTTCATATTTATTTTACACACTTTTTGGCATCCCTTGGATTTCTTTTTTTTTAGTTACAGTGTAAAACTACGGATAGGACCTGATCTTCCTTACAAAATACCATCTTTTTCTTCTTTATTTTGCACATGCTTTTTGTCACCCTCTTGGGTTTCTCTTTTATGATTTGCAATGTAAGACCATGGATAGGACCTAGACTTCCTCATAAAATTACCATCCTATCATTCCTTTTCTAGAATATTCTTCACAATAATTACCAATTTTTTATCCTTGTTCTCAACTTTAGCTTTTGTTTCTTTTGGTAGATGGAATTTGTCCAATAATCTATGTTATCATGTTTTCCTCCATTTCCATCATTATTATGATAAGGAATCACACTTTACTATCATTATATCCCTTATTCACCTTTTATCACATTTTTTTTATGATTTGAAGTAATTTAAATTGTTTCATGTGTCACTTCTCTTGATTTCCTTTCTTTTCATTCCATTGGATAAAACAAGGTTGAAGTCAAGATAACACTTTTATTTTACCTATATTTATGATAATCTTAGACCCCATGCTCTTTAAATTTCTCCCTCTTAGAAACCAAGTTCCAAGTATTCAAATGAAATTCATATTTAGCACCTATGTTTAGTTTTCCAAATCTATATGGAGGAGGAATAGAAAAAGCCATCAAGAAAGTTAAAAGACAAATCATTTGAAACAGAAGAAAATAATATAAAAAAAGAAACATACATATTTCAAAATTTAAAATCACACAAAAAAACATTATTCTAAGCACATCTCCTATCTCTAATCGAAGCTCAAACTCCACAGTTGGCCTCACATAGAGCTGAGGTCCATTGGGGTGTGGTAGGCTAGTAGATTAGAATAGGAGAATTCAAAAAACTCTATGGTACTACTTACTTTATCACACAAGTACCCAATCTTCATAGTAGACTGATAGCTCTATAAGGGGTCCTAAGGAATGGAAAACACATTGTGAGAAGGTAGGTCCATTTTATTTTTCATGAATATAGCCTTCATGAGATGATCTATATACTATATTTATTGACCTAAGACTTGTGTGGCTAAGATAAGTTCTTCAACGTCCTTAAAGTTAAAAGTCCTATTATTTTGACAAACCTAATTTGAGTGTCTTGACTTCGATAAAGGGTTCCTCTAGATTGATTTTTCTTTCATTCTCCCCTCCACCCATTTCTTTTCCCCCCTTAATAGACAAATTGTGATTCCAAATCTATTTCTCCTTCTTCTTCACCTCTTAAAAACATGCTAGCACTACTTTGTTTCAATTTTATCTATCTTTAGAGTGAAATAACATGTTTAAGAAGATTTAGATTACCTTATTTACACCATAGATTTACATGATGTAAATTAAAAGAACAATTACAAATAATTAATTCATGCAAAGCCAAATACACAGAGAATTATTTCAACATAATAATATTTTGCACTATTCTCACACTTTGATATTCTAAATAAATCATTCTAGGACATGTTACATATTTATAGGAAACATATTCCTATATTCTCTATACTAATTTTTCTCAACCAAAATCCTATAAATAAATAAATCTATTACAATATATTGTTATAAAAAATAATAATATATCATAACAATATAATTTTCTAACTTTCCATATTAACCATATGGTTATAACCACCCTATAACTATTATTTACCTCTCAGTAAATATTAACTTTTACTATTTACCTAATCAGTTATTATTTACCTCTTGGTAAATACTAAAACTAACATAATGTAAAATCTAAATTCCTAACATTCCCCCCATAGTTTTTACATAGTGCAAAAACATTCACACTCTTATCTATAGTATGCTCACCTTCTGTAGCATGCCCCATTTGGTTCATGACCTTGATATAAAGAGAGCCTCACTCCTCCCATGGTTTTATAGGTTTACCACAAACCTTAGCATGAATAGGAACCTTCTTGTATTCACCTCTTAGTGGTTTTCTAGATCTCTACCACAAACCCTTTAAAGATATATGAGCTCACTTACATTGGTGCTTTATGTCCTTTCATAATGTTTTCACCTCAAGGAATCATATTCAAAATTTGCACACAAAATTATAAATTTCTAACAGGAATATTATTTTGTTCTTATTTTTCACACACAATAAAAATAAAACACACACATACACAAGTCATCAAAACATTGATGCAGCCCCATCGTTGGTGACTAACAAGAGGTTGTTGAAAGACATCCAACCTCTATGTATAGTCCAACCTCCATTATGTCTTTATTGCTTACTCAGCTAGTAAATATTTATTATTTAGGTGCTAAATGTATTGTTTTGTTTTCAAACATTGATGTTTTGTTATTTAAGCATTTTTGGGTTTAGTATCGGCCACATATCCATCTTCAAGAATTTTATTAACTTGGAATTGCATAAATTTGACATCATATTCAAGCGATAATGCATCTTTATACTTTTGAACATTTTTTGACATTTTTAAAATATTATAAAATACTTTATAAAAAATGACTCAACATAATTCACCAAAATGAGACTCTAATATTTACCTAAATGACAAGATAAACATACCTTAGGAAAATATGACACATTTATATCTATATGAAAATAAATAATGATTAAAAAAACTAAATAAACATGACTCACATAGACTATAGTCTCAGACAACCTAATGTCAGTAAAATTACATGAGACTTTGAAATAATTTACCCACTTATATCTAATACCTATGACTTAATAAAAAATGAAGACCTTAAAGTTTGAAAAGACTTTTATAAAAAACTTCTTACCACTTAAACAAAATGACATGATTTGATCTTATCAAGAATCTAAAAAACTATAACATAAAACCTCAACATTAAAGACCTTTGAATATAGCTTACAGTTTGATTGATAGGCTATTGAAATGTAGCTCATGAAGAATCCAATGCAAGTCATAATGTTGGATGAAATATAGGATTTGTGAATGGAGTCAAAGATAAGTGAGGTGGATTTCGATATAGCTATAAACTAAGCTATGAAAGGTAGACTAGGAGACTACCAAAAGCAGAGGATGATGAGTGGCTGGGAATCAAAGCAGAGTTGGATTCTAGCTTAAATCATGATAAAATTGTGGGCTATGGAATACAGTTTTGAAAAATTCATGCAAGCTTGTCACAAACATGGTAGGTTGAATTGGTAGATTGACTTTAAATCAGAATGAGATCAATTCAGCTCCCATATAATTTCTTAAACCCTTTGAAAATGTGCTCACTATAACTAGTAGTGGTTGATAGATGACAACAAAAAACTAAATAAATATGATCTTTATGAATTTTACCTTTGTATAATAATTTATAGAAGCTAGATATTTAAATGAAGGCCATAAACACCTTATAACTATCATTGAATAGATCTAAGTCTAAAGTGGTGAAGCAGTTACATGGAGATGGCATTCTACAAGACTATGCATGAACAACATTTAGATTTTTGGTATATTCAATACTCAACATGGAATCTCATTGTTAGAATCAAGATACTAAACCTACTCTGATACCAATGATGTAAATTCAAAGACCAGATACAAAGAATTAATTCATGAAAATTTGAATACACAGAATTATTTCAACACAATAATATTCTACACTATTCTCATTATTCTCACACTCTAATATTCTAAATAAATCATTTTGGGACATGTTACATATTTTTAGGAATCATATTCCTATATTCTCTCTATTGATTTCTCTCACACCCAAAATCCTATAAATAAGCAAACCTATTATGATATAATTTTATAAAAAATAACAATATATCACAACAATATAATAGTCTAACTTACCATATTAACCATATGGTTATAACCACCTTATAACTATTATTTACCTCTCAGTAAATATCAATCTTTACTATTTACCTAACCAGTTACTATTTACCTCTCAGTAAATACTGAAACTAACACAATGTAAAATATAAATTCCTAACATTACATTCCTAGACTAGTTTTTCTTTTTTTTATCATTTGTCATTTTTTTACTATGTTTCTATTATGTGCACCTGAATCCATACCTTTTTACATTATTATGTGAGTTTGGCTTGTTACTTCTGACTTGATAATGTTTTTCCCCCCTTTTATGCCCCTTTTTCCATTGTTAAGTGAGATAAGGCTTGTTACTGCTCATTTATCAATGTCATTTTACCATTTTTTGTTTCTAATTTTATATCGATGTTTGATTACCATCCTTTTTGACATGTATCCTTGGTTTGATTTGGTGAGTTTGCCTTTTTTACTTAAGGTTTACTTATTTGATTTTTTTAGTCTTTATTAACCTTGGCTTTTTGGTTACCCAATTTGCTCTTATTTTTTACTTGGTCATTTGGTCTAACATAGCACTTGTCATCCTAGCTTACCAAATTTCCAAGTACATCCCATCCTCATAGCACCATTTATCATGGCTTTCCTATGTTTTTTTTTTCTCTTTAGTTTTGTATTCTTGGGTTTGTCGAAAGTAGTCTTTACACCGTATGCAATCAAAACTAACAACATAGCAAACAATCATCCAACAATAAAGCTAAGTTAAGGTATGCATTACATTTACTTTTTAGTTATTTCCCTTTCAGTCATTTACTTTTAGTTATTTTTCCTTTAAAATACTAAAACTTTTTTTAGCCTCAGTGTTATGTGTTCTTATGTTCTTTCTCAAAGCACCAGCCCCTATTGCACCTTAGTGACACATGTTAAGCTTTGAGTGGGGAATATATATACACATAATATTTTCAAATTTATAAATTATTGATGCTTTACATCTTGAAATAGCCTATCAAGACTCAATCTCTCTAAGTACATGCCCTAAGGGATATATCAAGAAAGGGGTGGTAGACCATTGGTACTTCATAGGATTGTTGTTCCTTAATGCCACATTATTACCAATCTAAAAAGCTCCTAAAAGCCATTCCCTAAGCTATTAATCCTCCTTTTCATACTCTTCCAGTATTTTCCACTTTCCATCCCTCTTTTCCTCACCTTAAGTCCCTTTTTGTTAGTTGATTGTGCTAGGTCGAATGGGTGACCCTGTATAGTTTTGAGTGATTTTCACTTAGGAATTAGTTTGGTCTTTGGTTGACCTAACTCATAGCTTAGTGAATAATTATCTAAAATTATGCTAGGTGGACCCTATATACCAATATTTTTGGAAGGGTTTAGGGTCAAATATGCCTATATATACAAGATCATTTCATCATTATTTCAATATGCAATCAAAAATTATTATTCACTCATGCTTCTTTACAATCTACTCTTCCACAATTCTACTTGAGGATTCTTATCTTAGTGTTTATACTTGGAGAATCTAGTATTATGGATAAGTATTGGATGTTTTAGCCTTTTTTAGTGATACTTATAAACCACAACAACCTCTTGTGAATCCTCTTTGGCCAAGGTAGAGATTGAGTCTTGATGGGTTCATCATTTAGGTAAGTATTCTCTAAGTTTTCTCCTCTCTTTAGTAGATAGAAGTATCATAAGTATTGGCTTTTAATAAAATTATTCTTCATATTCCATGTATTAGGGTCTTACTCATACATAGCTTAATTGAGATTCTCTTATACATGTTTGTTTATTTACTAACCCCTCATATTTTTCCATAAGCTTTGGTGAGCACTAGATTACATTTAATTATCTTAGTGTGATATCAAAACATAGTAATCCCTTATGGTTATTCCATGATTATTTTTGATTGAAGGCTTTGAAACCCTCCCTAACATGGTTTATTTTAGTAAGAGATCCCCTAATCAGGTCTAGTCAATCCCCATAATTGTCATGTTCCCACTTAACAAATGTATCCCCAGTTAGAATTGTATGGTATGATTTATATTATTTTAATTAGGATTTATTTATATACATGATGCATTTTTTATTACACATAAACACTGCATCAATTATATTCCAAGTTTAGATACTTGTCACCTAGTTAATTATATATATTTATTGAATAACTTTTTAGTATTACATAGATGGTTCATGTTTTTATAAGGTGCTTGTAGTGCATATAATGTAATTTATCTCTATCACAATATTTACCTTAAATATGAGCTAAAGACATAGCACTCTTTCTATATAGTTTGGTAGTCTGTAATATGTGGTTCTAACCAGACTTCTCTGAAGCACTTCCATAATAATTATTTATTACCCAACTCCTTAATGGTAGTTAGTTCTTCTATTTTTTGACTAATTTTTATAGGATCCTAAGATCCTTTCATACCAACTATTAAAATCATATATTTATTATGTTTAATTTCATACTAGTAGGTTTAAATGTGTTATGTTGTTAAATTCCATCTACTATCATTTGCTTCACAACTACCTCACATGGATCTATTTTCACACTTTACTTTGTCATATTCCCCCACACTTGTCACTATGGTTCTTGGGTAAATGTGTTCTAAATTTCCTTGAACCTCCCATTTTTTCATTTATCACATGTCATAATTATCTCTAATGGTTTGTTTATATCATACTAGTAGTTTATTTTAGGCATGCACACATGTTATTGGTTTGTATTACATGCACCACTCCTTAGCTATTGGCATTGATCTCTTTTGCCTATTATGTGCTTGTGTGCATTGGTACTTTAGTACTTAGGAAAAATTTAGGCCAATAGGTCATATAACACCTAACCTCTTCTATTCTAATGATGACAATCCCAATGAGATCATCCTTAAGATCAAAACATTAAACCTCCCTTTTACCATCATAGTTATATTGCCTCCTTTGTGAACTCATTATTGGAAGAAGCTGACTAAAGAGATTATATGTTCTATGGTTATTTAAAATAAGCATGCATCCCACTCCTCCTATAATAACATAGTGGTTGAATCCCTTCACATCAATCTTTATACACCTGATTATAATGATAACTATTACCTAGATGACCCATTCCTAACTAGCTATGATCAAGCCAAAGATGTGTAAATCCTCTATTATTGATCCTTTCTTTATCAATATTATTATTCCTATTATTATTTGTCTCATTTCATAAATTCGTTTAATATCATTTACTCTCTTTCCAATTTACTTAATGTTATTCCTCCTTTGGTTGATGTTCATAGGTTAGAGATGGAGCATTTTCTAGTTTATTTGCATCCTACTCTAGTTACTTTTGAGCCTCTTCATAGTATGCTCTTTGATCATTTAATGATGGTACCCTACAATTTTTTCAAAATTTATGATCCTTAAATTACACTTCCTCCCTAAATGCTATCTAAGTTGATATATCTTTCACTGAGGTGGGTCTCATAAAGAATTAGATATAACACTAGTTCCTAAACCTACCCTTAGATGATTTTATAATGATGAATTATTTGATGAGATTCTAGACAGACCCCATTATGATTCTCTACCTAGGTCAAAAAATCCATAATATGAGTTTTACAATGTATCTATTCATGGGAACAAGGATTGTTGAGCATACTAGAGATTCTCAACATTATAAAATATGTAAGGTTTAGTTCCTACCTTAGATAGTTGACCACATCCATCAGCTAATCCTAGGAATGTTTATTTATTTCATGGTATGAACACACACTCTTTGAATTATTTTTAATCACTTTGATAGTACTTATATTCACTTCATCTTAAATTAACCTAGGTTTCTAGTGTCTCGAGCATGCCCCCACCCCCTAGAATATATCTCTAGATTATATCCCTAAACATGGGTAAGTCTAATTTATTTGGAATTAGTGCATTACACATAATTTAGACACATTTATATCACTCTAATAACATTTTCATGAATTTTTGAGGCCTATACCTTAGCCTTATCAACAATGCTCATAAGTTCATTCTTGGATGAAGGAGCATCCTTTTCCTCGACTCGATCCTTCTAGTAAATTAAAGGATATTTAAAACCTAATAATGTAGGTTATTCACATCAATTATTCTAAATAGGAGTCATGATGTCCTCCTCCTTCTAGTGTTCCTAATTTATCATTAGAGCTCATTTGCTAGGCACTCCTTACACAAATCTCCAAGAAAGTAGAAGACACTATGGTCAAATCTAGATATCAGTTACAACAATATTTATCAAATGTTATTCATGATGTATATCAAGATCTATATCATCATTTTTATCACTTATTTGAGTAATATGATATTATTCATAACATTATATGAGTGATTTTCTTGTTTATTTTAAAGGTATATATTATGCCTTGTACATATATTGTATTTGTCATGGTTTTTATTTATTTTTCAACACTTTACTTTTCAACATTATCATTTATAATCACATTACTTTTGGCATTTATTTCTCTTGTATATCTTAGGTATCACCTTCATGTTTTTCATTGATTCACATTCATCGCATATATATATATATATATATATCTTTGTGATTCTTGGGCCCTTATTTACTTTCCCCCTCTTTTGGGATGACCATTTATTTCCCCCCTCTTTTTGGATGATTACTACTTTCATTATTATGTGTAGTAGATCCATTATAGGTTAATATGGCTTCCCTAGTAACATGAATTCATAGCATATCCTCATCTATTTTTGAAGCATTTATTTCCCTCCTTATGATTAGTTATGAGCATATTATTCATTGCATCATTTTATTACATGGGTAGATCTTTCATGATCCCCATTTTTTCCTTATTTCCTTTCACTTAGGCTCTTCCCTCTAGTATCCAAGCATAAGCTCTCTTGTGTTGGCTACTTATTTCATCCATGTTTGGTTTTTTGAATATGTATAAAGGAGGTATAAAAAAATATAAAAGATTTAAAATCCATATCATAATAAAAGGCAAACCATATCTTAAAATTCATATCACACTAAAATATGTGACATTTGTTTGGCACATCTCTTATATTAGTCAAAACTCAAATTCCAAATTTAACCTCATGATAAAGTTGAGATTTAAAGGGTGTGATACCCTAGTATACTAGGGTAGGATGTCTTATATCATTACATCATTATATTTCCTACATTTTAGTTCCAACTATCTTCTCACATAAGTAACCAATATTAATATTAGGTCAACATCTCTATAAGGAGTCTGGAGGAATGAGAAACATCATATTGGAAGGTAAGATCATTTTAATTTCATGTATATATATTTCATGGGATGATTTATGTATTCCAATTTTTATCCCAAGATTTGTGTTTACTAGTTGTAGTATCATAAGTCTTTGTTTTTGATAGTTATTATCCTTTCCTACATTATAGAGTGTCTCATTCTCACTAAGTATTTTTACATTACCTGTGTAGCACATCATATTCCCTATTTAAATCACATTCTTATTGATGTACCCTTAAAGGTATCACTTTTATCTGGTCACATCCTTGATGACACTTAATTGCTCCTATTTGATTTATTTTTAAGAGTTTCAATGTAAGACCTTCGAGCCTTCCTTAAAACTTCCCATGTTATCACATCATATTCCTACTTACACCTTTTGGCTTTGAGTTTATGATTTATGATGTAATACCTTTGGGCATTCTTCATAAATACCATCACCATTTCTTTCCACACCATATCATCATCATCATAGTCATGTCTTTAGGTGGTTGTGTTTTCCTACACTACATTTTAGAGTAAGCACTAAGTTTGAGTTTTTATTCTTTAGCACTTTTTTTCATGTATCCATCATGTTCTTGTTTGATTTTTTTGAAATTCACTTATGTTATATTGGATATTTTCATACATATTTGTATTTATGTTTCACTTGATATGTTTGTCTTAAATTTTGAACTACATTCAAATTTTTAATCCTTTGTGTTTATTTGACATAAGATGACATTTAATTTAATTGAATATCTTTGTTTGATTTTTCATTCATGGATATTTCATTTATTCACACATGTTTGTTTTATTTTTTATTCATTAATATTTTATTTACTTATAATTTTTTACATATCTCATATTTTATGGTGTGTTTTACATTTATTTCATTATTTTTCACATCCTTTATATGTTGATTTTATATCTACTTAAGATTTTTCATTGATCATTTTGTTTTTGTTCTTGTTAACGATGCATTTTCTCAAATTTTATATAAAATAATAAAACACACATCAAACATTATAGTTTTTCCCATAGCACGATATGAAAATATAATTAGTGATAGAAAGAAAATCAACCACTACATCAATACATCATAATACTAATGAGTCATATAAAAAAACATCTCTATACATATGAATGGATAAAAGTGCTATACATACTTATACATCATGATACATAGTTAAAAAAAGGCTCTAGGCTGGTGGTACACACTTCCCATAAGGAGGGGGATGTGCCACACTAGCCATTGGTGTTCCACATTTTCCTTTGTGTAGACTCTGATGTAGAGTCTATGTGCATGACTATAATCCATAGACATGTTCATGTAGGTGTTGACCAATTTTAACTTTTAGGTCAAAATAAAGCACCCCTAGTAAAAAAATTCATCTTTAATCATATAAGTGGGTATAATATATTTTTATAAGGTTTTTGATAGGTTAATTAATGGAAATTGATGTTATAATAACTTTGGTCATTAGTTCTCTAGGTCTATTTATCATTTTAAGTCATTTTAGGGGTTCAAATAGATGTATTTAATGATTTTTATAGGTTTTTTAGGAAATGTACAAGTGTAAATGGATGATGTCATGACCCATCTGTCCAAAAAGATCTTAAGTAATTAACAAAACTAAAAAGTTATAATTTAATTAGAAGCAAGTTTTCCTAAAGAAAAGGAAGAAAATGACACATATATGGCTCCTTGGGAAGCATGCCACATGTGAGGAGGTCATGGAACGTCTATATATTATTAAAGATCATATCCATGATCTTTTTGATCTATAAATTCAAATTTTAATCCAAAACTATTATATCTCTTTTTCATCCTTTTTGGTATAAAGAAGTAACTTGTAGGTTTCCACTTGGTACAGCCAGTAGAAAGTGTTTCATGTAAAATGATCTTAGATGGTTGTTTTAAACTTAGAGACCTTAAAATAAATATAATAGTTTTGATAAATGGTCAACTTTGCTTCATGAGCCATCCATTTGAAGTGGATTGTGCAAATTGGCTTGTCATTTTGTGCACCCTTTAGGTTTTGTTTTGGTCTAGGTGATTCCATACAAAAAAGCTGATCATATTTTCTCTATAGGATTTTGAAAATATATAATTATACCTAATATGATTGGTTTCAATTTTTAAGTTTTTTTAATCAGCTACTAACCTTCAAATTGTGGATTGGTGTCTTTTAGGTGAAATGGGTAAGTTGCTTCCAATTACTAGAGTTTCAAGATTGTTAATGGATCCAAGAGGTTATGTTATATTATTTTACATGTTTAAAATTATCCTTAACTTCCAATTTATCATCTTTAATCCTCTTTCTCCAAGAAATCTTCACAGTTTGTATGCATGGACACATTTCACCCAATCTGCCATTGGAGTATGCATTTGCAGGTGGTTGCAAGGATGATTTTCACATTGGAAAGGAAGTTTATGATCTTGTTTCAATATTTTATTAGTGAATTTTATACATTAAAGGAATTTTATAATTATTTTGACTATATATATAACATTTCACCCATCCTTGTTGCTTTATTTCACACACATTGTCCTCACATAGTCTATGTACACCTACATGAGATATAGTTGATGTCACAAGGATAAGTGGGAGACTTGACATATATTTAAACCTTAAAAGAATTTTAAGAGTCAATTTTAATGAATTTTGAAGGTTTGATATTACCATAAACCTTTTATCTTACACACTGTCCATATTTTCTCACTGATTGCAGACATGGAAATGGACAACTACAGGTGTCATCAGAGGGTTATGAGGTCAAAATAGAGTGTCAAAATGCGAGTTGAACACCATTATCAATATATGAACATGTTTAAAGGGTATAGGAATGCAAATTTGACATTTTAGGAGGAAAAATTGGAATGAGAAAACATGATCAAGAGATGATTATAGATTTAGGGTCCTTCTTCCCTAAAAGTGCTAAATAGAGGTTAGGGGGTTTTTGGTGACCTTCCACAAATTGTTTCCCAAAGGTTTCAAGGTTTATAAGAAGGTGAAACTTATATCCCTATCATTTGATAATAAAATTTCCAAATCTGAGGGGGAAAAATGTTAGTACAAGATGATGTTTGAAAGCTCAAAATATGTTTGAAAACACACTAAAACTAGGCAATTTGATCTATAGGTTTGAGACTAAAAGGAGTTCTTTCCCATCAAAAGTTGCACAAAGTCCTATATATCATGTCTAAAGTTTAAAATTTTAAAATTTGAATTTTTTTAATCTAAATATCATCATCAAGATGGCAAGTGATGTCATTGATCTTCATGTACATCTTTTAGACCATACATGTTGCCAAATGGGTACCTATAGTAGGGTCAAGATATTGACCTTAATTTGATGGCTAATTGATGCTTTAAATCTCTAAGATAGATGATTAAATGTATAAATACATAAAATTTTATCCTAGGGGACCCAAGGTAGGCCCTTTCATAACATGATTATCTCAGTTAAGGCCTTGAATTCCTAAAGCTAATGTTGACCAAACAATGGAGTCTATAGGACTATGACCCAGATAAAGTCTTTGCCATCTAAAGTGGAAGCTTCTTATTTATACCAATAATGTGAATATTTCATTAGGTGGAGGTAATATCTATTAATTATGAGGTCATATAAAAGAGTGGCATATAATGCTCTCCCTCCCCAATTAAACCTTTCAGTCTGTACACAAGATACACACCTACATCCAGCTCCCAAGGCTATACTTAGTTTTAGGTACCAAAAGGAAAAGTGGTAGTTTTAAGAAATTTTTAAAATTTTTTGAATAAAATTCATATCATAAGTAAATAATTATCCAAGGTGATATTTTATGCCATTTTTTAGGCTCTGTACTCATTTATAAGGTTTCATCTTATCCAATAAGTTAACTATGACAACTGTGAGCAGACAATGAGCATTAGGGAGTACACATAGGTAATGATTAAGAATTAATTATGGTTAAAGGTGACCTAAGGAGATTTTATATACCCTGATATCAATATTAATACATAAACACATACCTACATGAGCATATACAAGGGCCTTTCTAAAGGAAGCACAGTCATTATGCCAAAACTTAGTTTTGAGAATTCAAAAGTGAGAAAGACATGTAGAAGGTTTCATGTAGAAAAATTAATAAAGAAACAATAAAAATGAGTATGAAATCACATATATTTTATTAGAAAATGAAAATAATTATGGAAGTAGTCTGAGACAAGCAAAACATAGTCCATAAGAGGACCCTACAAACAGTTTACACCTCAAAAGTCTATTTTAGAAATTGATGAGGTTGAAAGCTCTAAACACATGACCATAAGCTCAATTTTTATGGAGAATATCCTTAATTAATTTAAAATACTATCCCAAATTTATCTTATTGATAAAAATAGGGTAGATACTCCCTATTCTATCTCATAATAGGTGTACTCCCTTCATATGTAAACCTTGGTAGTTTTGTGAAAAAGGGATGATTGGTTGAGTTGGGCATGTTTTAGACCTTGGATTAAGGTTTTAAAAAATGAAACACACCCATAAAAACATTTTAAAACAAGCAATAACATGTGAAACCAAATAGGTCACTCCATACTCCTAGGTTTGTAGTCAAACCTAATGGGCAAAACCAAGGCCTAAAGGGAAAATGAGGAGAAAGGTTCATCTCTAGTACATAATTAATGTCATGTTGAGATATAAAATTTCTACAGGGTCATGATAGAAGTTATTGACCTATTTATATGTAGAGTAACTATCAAAACCATGTTTGGACTTTAGGTTGTAGTCAGACCTAAAAGGCAAGGTTGAGGCCTAGTGATGGAATGAGTAGTAATTTCCACTTATAAGATAATATGATCACTCCAAAAATATGAAACATGTTTTTAGGGTCTATCCAAAAATTTTAAAGATGTAAAACTATAGAGGAAGCCATAAAAAATCCAATTTTAGTCCCAAAACCAATTTAACATGTAGGAAAAGAGATAAACATGCTCAATGGGCCATCTTTTGATGCTCACATCTTTCATAAAGCTATTCATGGGAGCCAAAGGATTTATTGGGTGTTATCAATGGTATCATAGGCCATATTTTTTAAAATTTTCTCAAGTTTTATGTCCCAACTTTATGAACAATCGTTAATACCAAAAACATGCCTAAAACCCTACTAAACCCTTATTAAGGATCCATCTTAGAAATTGGAGTTAGAGATGAAAAAATGAGATATTTTGATTAGGAAACCTATTTTATCTTTGAGAGGGCTCATCCAAGCTCCTTCCCATGCCAAATACCTATATGGACTTGTACGGATGGGGTAGAAACAAGCTTTTTCTCACTATTTTATGTGTTGTGTAGGCTAAAGGAGGAGTTAGGAGATGAAATAGATTTTTATGGAAATATTGAGACTTTTAATAACTCCCAATATTAATTTCATGTCTTGAAATATATCCTAAATGTCTCAACTAAGTCCTTCAACTCAACCATTCAAATCTAGCATATTGGGAAAGCTAGAGAGAAGGGAAGAAATCTTCAAGTAAATTGATTTTAAGGTTCCCATAATGATTAAAAGTCTATAGAGGGTCTTGACACATGTAAAAAATTTAATTTTAAATATTTTAATGGACAACCTATTCCAAATTTGAAGACAAGTGTGATAGGTGCATGGTAAGGATGTTTCCTAGAGTGCAAGTTATGATGGCTCTCTTCTAAGTGATTCTAGAATACTAGGCATGAAACCAATGTATGGAGAGGCATATCTGAGATCCTACCCTTAAATTATAATCATTTTACCTAACCTTAATAAGTTATAACTCACTTAAACTTGCCTAATCATGAAGGCAATTTTCTATACAAGAAAAGGGATTTTATGCCACTTTGCATAACTTTGATGACTTGGATTGACACTTATTTCTCCTGAAATTACATGGTTCAACCCATATCCTCTTACCATGCATGGATAAATATTATTATCAGCTTGAAAATTTTCCTTGTGACCCTTGGACTTCTCTTGCTCTCCACCTCTCTCAAACTCTATAAGAGTTGGCCATTTTGGCATTGTCTTCTATGCTCCACTTGAGTATGGTGAAGCCCTACTCAATTGTACACCTTTTGATTAATAAAATGAATAATTTTTACCTCTTCCATGACTATAATTAGTGTGTTTACTCAAATGTGTGATCTTGCATAAGTGAATGCTAAGGATTCCATAGCATGTTACTTATTATTTTCACCTATTTGCATTTTATTCTTGTAGGGCATGTGATGTGTTCTAGGATATGTCAAGGTTTAAGTGAGTTATTATTTTCATTAGTTACCTCATAGGCCTTTGTATAGTCCTCCTAGATTTTTAAATTCATATATAACCCCATAATGTAACATTGATGTAATAAGATATTGATTGGAGAGTGTATGTTTTAGTTTTCCTTTGATTTCAAGTGTGAGATACATATGGTTGGATTTCATCAACATATCTAGTGTATCACCTCCATTAGATTAGTTTTATTTCAATTATCCTTATTCCATTTTCACTCCCTAAAGTTAGTAGTAGTAGTATTCAAGTGATACATCAAGGGAGATAGCCCTATCTAGATACTCACCTCATTCCTTAGGCTACCCACAAGCCTAGAGGTGATTATACTATGCCACTTGGATGAGGAGAGCTTTACATCTCCTCAAAGGGTGTAAATCCTAGTGATAATAATTTTTGGCATGCTCAGTGGGACTTAGTGGGACTCTTGCTCCAAGAGTTAGAGGATTTTTGGTAATGTCCTTCAACACATTAGCCTTTAGAGGCATCTTTTCAAGCATAAATGGTGACTCCGAAGACATATCAGCTAGTCAAGCAGCTCAAGTTGTCCTTTGAAGATTAATGGTAACATATTTATTTGTGTTCTTGATTTCAATGAAGATTCATGGCTGACCTTGGATTTGAGTTTTGTCCTCTACAAGTTGGTGAAACATATCCATCTTGCCCCATTCCTTATCAATATGAATAATTCCTTGTTTAATCTTGTTATGATAACTATCAGTCCCAATATGATCATATTCAGCCCTATAATGAGTTGTATCAGTCCTATAACCAACCTTCTCAATGTCATGTTCCTAGTAAACCTAATCCTTTCTCCAATCAACCCATTTCCACCTTTAAACAATAACTTTTATGATATGAAAGGTACATGTTAGAGCTTGATACTCAAAGGGGATGTGGTCAAAGGATTCCTAATCATTCCATCAATCAAGTGAGAAATGTGTTAGAGTTAGTAAAGAAAGAGTGGGAACCTATTGAGAGGTCCAAATGGCAAAGGCTCACAAGTGAGATGTTTGATATGAGTAGTTTAGTCTTTTCCTTGGAGGATAGGCTAAAAGTTCATGAGAGTTCATCTTACCAAACCTATTAGCCTTTGTACCCACTTCCCCAAGTTCCATATTAGCCATAAATGACCCCTACCCATGAGCCAAACCCAGCCTATCAAGTTCATCTTCTTTTTAATCAATTTTAGGAGAGTATTGAAACAAAAAGTATTGTGATTGAGGCCAATCTTGATAGGAATATTAAATTAGCCAGCATGCATATGTAGTAGTCTATGTTGGCAGAAAAGGAAGTGTAATTAAATCCTACTTTTCCCTCTCACATACCATCCCCATCACCTAAAAAAGAGACTCATGATACCAATGTCTTAAGTTGGAATAAAATAGTGGAATCATGGGGAAAGAAGGAGAAAAGTCTTGACCAAGAGTGTAAAATTGAGAAGACATCTAATCCTAACATCCTAAGTTGGAGAAAAATAGTAGAGTTATGGGGTAAGAAAGAAGATGGGAGTATTGTCAAAGACTGTGAAATGGAAAATGGATTTGATCCATTGAAATTCCCTCTCACCCTTCCTCAACAAAATTATTTTATTCCATGACAACCTTCATGCAATCTTTATCACCATGATGATTCTTATCAAATTCAAGAGAAGCTTTTCCAAGAGAACCTAGCCAAGAAAATAGAGGAATTAGAAGCAACTATGAGATTTATAATTCAAGGTGAGATGGAAGGTTTAGACCCAAAAGAATATCCTATGCCTAAATACACCCAACTCCCCTTTCTCAAGAGCTTCCAAAAAAATCTCTTACCTTGCATTCTCAATATGACCTTAAGCTCTACTTTCCACATCCACAAACTAGTTCATCTTGTCCTCGTCCTATTACCCTTTTCCTTAATGGACCTATGGTGTGGGAACCAAAGGAGGATCAATTGGTTGATAAAGAAAGATAACTCTTTCTTTAAGAAAACCTACCTCATTTACAACCTCATTAGGCTAGATCACATAATTTCAAGATGCCTAGTCTTGTCATCACCATGAAAGAGGTTTAAATTATTGAAGATTTTGAAAATAAAAATTATATTGTAGTATCTAAGACATAAATTGAGATCCCTCAAGAAGTATTAAGTGTTGAAGAAGAAGTTAATCCTTGTGTTGAATCTCTTTCCTTGGTTGATGACGAAGAATCTTTTCTTTGTGTTGAAGAACCTATCTTGAGAGAAGAAAATGAAGAGGAACATGATCAATTAATGTCTGATAAAGAAGACCTCATGAGTTTTTATGAGGAATAAATCACCATATGGAATCCATTTTGTGAATAAAAGTATAATTCACAAGCTTTTGCCTCCATATTAGATGAGGAAGAAATGATGATTGATTCCTTTCTCACTTTGCAAGATACCATGGATGGACTAAGATAGGTTCTTAATCAGCCCTTGGATGACTTGTTTAAATTCATTAGATCAGGTTATAACCCTCTTCAAGGAGGCTATGAGCTGGTCAAAAATGGAGAAGGTAGCATTTTTACACAAGTATGCAAAGAGAAAGCATCCTTTAAAATCTACCTTTCCAAGAAGCATATACATTTGATGATGACATGTTTGAATTCATCAAGATGGGATATCATCTTATCAATAAATTAGGAGAAACACATCAGATCTTGAAATATGGAGCAAGATCTTATTGGCTTAAATCTTCCAAAGAACATGACATCAATCCTATTGAAGTCATGCCTACTTAAGAGAAACAAGTTGATCATGAGGTGAAGAGTGGAAATAAGTATGAAGTGTGTGAACATGTTCAAGAGTAATACATCTTAACTTTATGTCTCTTCAAGGATTATCTACTTGAGATCAAATCAAGTGAAGTGCCAAGGAAGAGGTCTGATCCACAAATCATTCAATTTAAAGAGAAGCATGCTTGGTACTTTGTTTCATATCACCATAAAGATGATTCAAGTGGTTTTCCTTTTGATCCTATAAAGGAGGTTTTTTTAGTTGTTAGTTTTGCATAATAGGTTATTCCCTTATTCCCATAAGTGATTATGCACATATGTGTGTCTTGTGTGTTTGTTTTCTTGGTTGTGTGTGTCATTTTCTTTTATGTGGTTGAGGCAGTCACTAGTTGTCTTGTGCTATTCAAATTTTAGTCAATGGTAAATGTTTATTTATTTTATTATTCCTTATATGTCTCCATAAACCCAATTAACTATTAATACTATTGTTCTAGTTAGTATATCAGACATACTACCCTTATGAGTCACCAATTTGTTAGCCAATTTTGACTTTTAGGTCAAAATAGGGCACCCCTAGTTAAAAAAACTTCATTTTTAGGCATATAATGGGGTATAATATCTTGTTATAAGGTTTTTCATAGGTCAATTAATGGAAATTGATGTTATAATAAATTTGGTCATTAGTTCTCTAGGTTTATTTATCATTTTGAGTCATTTTAGGGGGTCAAATAGGTGTATTTCATAATTTTTATGTGTTTTTGGGAAATTTGTAAGTGTAAATGGTTTATTTCATGACCCATGTGTCTAAAAATGTCTTAAGTAATTTTAAAAACTAAAATTTTGGAGGTTAATCAAAAGAAAGTCAATTTTCTTATAGAAAAGGAAGAAAATGACACATATATGGCTCCTTGGGAAGCATACCACATATGAGGAAGCCATGGAACATCTCTCCATCTTCCTAAATCTCATATTCACACTTTATTTTATCTATAAATTTAAATTTTAAGCCAGAACCATTCTATCTCTTTTTCATCCATCTTGGCATAAAGAAGTGACTTGTAGGTTTCCACTTGGTACGACCAACAAAAAGGGTTTCAAGAAAAATTATCATGGTAGGTTGTTGTAAAATTAGATAAATTAAAATATATATAATAATTTTGAGAAATGGTAAAATTTCCTTCATGAACCATCCATTTGAAGTGGACTACAAAAATTGGCTTGTCATTCTATGTACCCTTGAGGTTTTATTTTGGTATAAATGATTCCATACAAACCAATTGATCATATTTTCTATAAATTATGTTGTTCATGTCTCCTTACAATTCATATTATTTTTTTCAAGTTTGAAGTTTCTTTTATCAGATAATAACCTTGAAATTTTAGACTGGTCTCTTTTAGGTGAAATAGGCAAGTTTCTTCCAATTGTTGGGGTATCAAGATTGTTAATGGATCAAAGAGGTTGTGTTATATTATTCTAAATTTTTAAAATTATCCTTGACTTCCCATTTTTCACCTTTAATCCTCTTTCTCCAATCAATCTTCATGGTTTACATGCATGGACACATTTCACCCAGTCTGCCATTGGAGTATTTATATGCAAGTGGTTACAAAGATGATTTACACATTGGAAAGGATGTTTTTGATATTATTTAAATATGTTATTAGTGAATTTAATGCAATAAATTAATTTCACAATTATTTTTATTATCTATAAAACCTTTTACCCATCCTTATTGCTCTATTTCACACCCACTATCCTCACACAGTCTTTGTACACCTACAAGAGATATTGTTGATGTCACAAGGAGAAGTGGCAGACTTGACATATATTTCAACCTTCCAATAATTTAAGAGTCCACTTTAATGAATTGGAAATGTTTTAACTGATCATAAACCTTGTAGCTTACACATTGTCTAGATTTTATCACTGATTACAGACATGGAAATGGACACCTATAGGTGTCATCAGAGGGCTATGAGGTTAAAATAGAGTGTTAAAATGTGAGTTGAAACCCCTTATCAATATATAAACATGTTGAAATGGTATATGCATGCACATTTGACATGTTATGAGGACAAATTGGAATGAGAAAACATGATCATGAGATGATTATGGTCCTTCCCTAAAAGTGCTAAACAGAGGTCAGGGGGTTTTTTGGTAATCTTACACAACTTGTTTACCAAAGGTTTAAAGGTGTATAATAATTTGAACCTTATATAAATATCATGTGACAATAATAGTGCCAAATATAAGGGAAAAAAATGTTAGTACAAGATGATGTTTGAAAGCTCAAAACATGTCTAAAAACACACTAAAACTAGGTACTTTGATCTATAGGTTTGAGCCTAAAAGGAGATTTTTCCCATCCAAAGTTGCACAAAGGATTATATATCATGTATAAAGTTTAAAATGGTTAAATTTGACCTTTTTTTTACCTAAATATCATAAACAAGATGGCAAGTGATGTCATTGATCTTCATGTACATCTTTCAAACTGTACAAGCTGCCAAATGGGTATCTACAGTAGGGTCAAGATAGTGACCTTAATTTGATGGATACTTGATGATTTAAAGTTATAAGATATATTATTAAAGGTATACATACATACCTTGTGATCTTAGGGGACAAAATTGAGGTACTTTTATAGCATTATTATCTCAGTTAAGTCCTCTAATTCCTAAAGCTAATGTTGACCAAACAATGGAGTCTATAAGACTATGACCTAAATAAAGTCTTTGCCATCTAATGTGGAAGCTTGTTATTTATAAAAATAATGTGAATGTTTCATTAGGTGGAGTTATTATCCATAAATTATGTGTTAATATAAAGGAGTGTCATATAGTTCTCTACCTCCCTAATTAAACCTCTCAGTTTGTACACAGGATACACACTACAGCTAGCCCCCAAGGCTATACTCAATTTTAGGTACCAAAAGAAAAAGTGTTAGTTTTAAGACATGTTTTAACATTTTTGAATAAAATTCATATCATAAGTAAATATTTCTCCAAGCTGATAGGTTATGCCATGTTTTAGGCTCTATACTCATCTACAAGGTTTCATTTTATCTAATAAGTTGACTGTGACAACTGTGAATAGATAGTGAGTATGAGGTGAGTAGGAATAGGTAATGATTAAGCATTAAATATGGTTCAAGGTAACCCAAGGGGATTTTATAGACCCTAATATCAATATTAATACATAAACACATACCTATAGGAGCATATACAAAGGCCTTTCCAAATGAAGCATAATCATTATGCCAAAACTCAATTTTGAGAATTCAAAAGTGAGAAAGACATGTAGAAGGATTCATGTGGAAAAAATACTAGAGAGACACTAAAAATGAGTATGAAATCACATACATGTTCTTTTAAAATTAAAATAAGTATGGAAGGAGTCTAAGACAAGCAAAACACAATCCACAAGAGGACCCTAAAGATAATTTACACACAAAAAGTTTGTTTTAGAAATTGATGAGGTTGAAAGCTCTAAACATATGAGAAAATGATAATTTTTTTTGGATAATAAATTATTGTATAATCCTATACCAAATTTATATTTTTGATGTAAATAGGGTAGATACTCCCTATTATGTCTCAGAATAGGGGTACTCCCTTCATATGCAAACCTTTGTAGTTTTGTGAAAAAGGGATGATTGGGTGAGTTGGGGATGGTGTAGAGCTTGGAGGAAGGTTTTAAAAGATTAAAAACACCCATAAAAACATTTTATAACAATAAATAACATGATAAAAAAATAGGTCACTCCACACTCCTAGGTTTGCAGTCAAACCTAATGGGCAAAATTAAGGGCTAAAGGGAAAATGAGGAGAAGCTTTCATTTTTAGTATGGAATGAATTTCATGGTGAATTATAACATGTATATAAGGTCATGGTAGAATTAAATTACCTATTTATATGCATAGGAACTATCAAAACCATGTTTGGACTTCAGGTTGCAGTTAAACCTAAAAGGTAAGGTTGAGGCCTAGTGATGGAATGAGTAGTTATTTCCACTTCTAGCATAATATGATCACTCAAACAATATGAAACATGTTTTTAGGGTATAGAAAAATATTTTAAATCTCTAAAAATATAGAGGAAGCCATAAAAAATTCAATTTTGGTCCCAAAACCAATTTAGCATGCAAGAAAAGAGAGAAACAAGCTTGATAGGCCATCTTTTGATGCTCACATATTTCATGAAGATATGCATGGGAGAAAAATTAGTTGTGGGGTGTTATTATGGGTATCATATTTAATATTTTTTTTTTAAATTTCTCAATTTAGACCTCCCAAATTTATGAACAATCGTTAAGACCAAAAATAGGCCTAAAACCCTATTAAACCCTTACTAAGGACCAGTCTTGGAAAATGGAGTTGGAGATGCAACCAAATGAGATAGTTTGATCAGTAAACCTATTAGAACTTGTATAAGACTCACCTCATATACTTCCCATGATATATAGTTGTATGGAATTATATGGATGGGGAAACAATGGAATTTTTCTTACTATAGACACCAATATCATGTCAACCCCCCTTGGTCTCCTTCTAAACGTTAACACTCCTAACCCACACCTTATTAATCTAAAAACTACTTATTTTAAATTAATTACCTCACCTTGGACACCTCACCATGACACCTCACCTAGACACCTCGCCCTAAGACTGTTTCTTAGCCTATGAGTTAGCCTGAGACTAAGTCCTCCAAATCCTAACTACCCATGACTTATTCTCACTCCATCTTAACTCCCTAGCCAACTCCCATGCCTCATAAGACTTTGTTTTGACCATTATCCAATGGTAAAGGCACTTGGTAGGTGGAGAAATGGGTAAAGAGCTAAAAATATCCTCCTATTTTCTCTCTACCAACATCAGTCAACCCTCGGCCGATGTTGGTAGTTCTACGCCAATGCCAGCGGGATTGCCAACATCAGTTACATAAGCTAAGATCTAACATTAAGCTGCCCCCTAACTTTTTACACATTGATGTGCACACTTTGAGACCTCAAGCACCAAAACTTGACTATCATTCTCTTGGCTATCGAAGCTCTACACAAATCATTCCAGAGACTAGACTGAAACATTGTATGAGGACCTCAACATCAACCACAATGAGAATAAGCATTCTGACACCTCTGGTTCTTCACCTAATAGAGCTAAGTATTCTAGTTATCATTTTAGTGTTTTAGAATACATTATTAATTAGTTTCCATTTGATATTTCTAAATACTATCAAGAGGCTTGATTTCTTCTATGGAGGGGCTGAAAGGCCTTCTTCTTATTCTCACCCCCTTCTCACACCAATCCTCCACCTATACCCTTCCTCAAACCTCATTCACCTTCTCGCAACCCTGTACCAACCTCTAAACTTCTAAAAACCCCCTGTGTACCCCAAAAATACTCTAAAAGTCATCCAAGGCCAACAACCCCTATCGACATCGACAACCCAACCGATGTCGACACCATTTACAGACTGACCTCGGTAGACCTACCAATGTCGGTGACTATGACACACAGACTACAAGGAATAGGTACGCTCTATCTATTTTTCTCTTTCTTAGTCATTTAACATTTCTTCCTTTTACAATATTTTTTATCTTTAAACAGTGGACTGTCATCCCTTAGGGAGCTTTACACTTTCGAGACTGAGTGCATAGCTTGGCAGTCTACCATATCCTCTTCTAACATCTTCTTTATTCAAGTTTCATTCTTATTGCAAGTGTTTCCTCCATAGCCAAAGAGGAGCTCCCACATAGCTTGGATACATTGCACACTAAATTTGGGTAACATCAAACCCACAACCTCTTAACCTTTAGTTTCTTCCTCAGTTAAATGCAATTAGTGAAAATGTAGAAAAACATTCTGGCATGCCTGGTGGGACCCTTGGAGTTTTCCTTGGGTTCATTCTTATTCTTCTAAAAAATAAAGCTTTCATATAGATGCATTAGAAAAATATTTTCTTGTTGCATCCCCTCTTCTATCTTTTTGTTTTGAAAGGAAATCATTAACAGAAGTTAAAAAACCATCTCTTTTTTCTTCTTTTTACTTCTTACATGCATCATAGAGTAGTGAAAAAATCATACTCTTTACCTCTTCTCCATTTGTTTGCATTTGAATAACATATTTTGATTTGGGTTAAAAACTAATGCATTTCATTCTTGCTTGGATGCATACTTATCCCACTTAGTAATTAAAGCATTATGAATGAATCGTAGTGCACAAATGTTAAAAAACCAAACCATAATCACTTCAAATCAAACACATAAACTTATTTGAGACAAGGCTCATCTAGGATTTCATCATCTAGCGAATACCTTACCCCACCCAATGATCCTACTTGGATTTCACCACCAAGAGGAGGACCCACTCTATTCTCTGGCAGAGTATAAACTATAGGGAAGGTATATTTTGGCTAAGTAGCCTAGCTTAGCTCTGGGTTCATGAAGTGAAGGAAACAAGCCCCAGCACCAGGCCACGCACTGACCCTAATATAGATATTTTTGAGCACCATAACACAACCTAAAAACCAGCCATAAACTTCCTCTCTAGGACATGTTCTACAAGCCCAACTCCAAACACATTCTCTTAAGGCATAAGCCACCACGACTTTAAAACTCATTCCTAGGAATCTAATGTTTTATAGGTTTCTTGCCTAATCATCTGTTCTACTATTTTTATTTGAGTTTTTGAGCTGGTAAGGTTGTACCATTTTGAAGTCTAAAACAACTCAGAATATCTTCTTCTTCCAAAAACTATTAATTTTTTGTGTTTCTGGGAATACACAGAAACTAACATCAATTTCTCCACCGATGTTGGCAACCAAACCTTCACTGACATTGGTTAATTGACCGATGTCAAACATATTTTATAACTAATATCAATTAAATAATTGACATCAATCACTGTCAATAAATAAATTAAAAAATTCCAAACAACAAGATTAATACCCAAATTTCTTGCTATTTAACACAAATTTAGGTTTTCTAAAACTAAAACACATAGTTTTTGGAACCTGAACCCCTTTCACCTTGGATGGTCCTGACACACAGTCAAGCCAAATTCCTTGTTGACCACGTGAGTCAATATCCACTCCCACCTTCACCCTTCAAGCCAAGTCATCTAATGGAGTATACTTTAGACACCGAGCATACTCTTACCCAACTTACCCCAATCAACCTCCTGTTGTTCCCAAAGGGGATCAATATTTTGAGAGATTCCTTGAGCACAACGTCAAATCTCTCCAACATTATCTCGCTAGAAGCCAAACGTGAGATCCTTCAGGTAATCATATTTATGGAATGTTGACTTTTTTGGTTGAATCGGCAATGATATCAATAGCATCCACTACCCAACCTATGGTCACTCAGGCCACTACCCCAACCAGTAACCCAACCATGGCCAATGTTCAATATTTGGCCTCCTTCTATCCTTTTTGGCCCTACCTCCATCTGGGTTTCCATACCCCCTCAACCACAAACAATTCAACCAAGTTCGACACCTTTCCAGAACTTAATTGTCTCTATCCCATCCACTCTTGCACCCATAAACATCAGAGTGACTACTTATCCTTTAACTAGTGTTTCCACCATTCAACCACCCTTGGCGACATCTAGTCAAGTTGTTCCCTCCAACTTTGTGGTGTAAGCCCCCATGGCCTTGACATCAGCCCCTATGATGAACTATTAGTATGTTGCACCTACATAAATGCAACCAAGTATGTCATAAACCCCTCCCAATTCCTTCCAAGTGCTTTATAACTTAGGGGGTGCCCCTCATGCCAATCCATTTGCCGATCTAATTAAGATGCTAATAGCTAAGATGCCTAACCTTGAGACATCTATTTCAGGTTTGAGGAGTGTTCTTTCATATGAACAAATCTGTGATGAACCTATCCACCCTTCAGTTCCTATTTGACCATACCCTAGCCAGTGGGAACTCCCAAAATTTACTCACTTTCAGAGTAAAGAGGACCCACAACAACATCTATGAGTGTTTAGACATGCTTTCTACCTCATAACACATGATGATGCATTATTACTTCACACATTCCCTATGTCACTTTTTGGCACCACCCTTAACTAGTATAGCTCCACTACCAGTCATTCTCTCATCACCTTCACTCAACTTGCTCATCTATTCCTTGATCATTTCTCAATCAATATTACCAAGAAGGTCTCCATCACAAACCTTTATTCCATTACACAATTTGAGGATGAGGTAATAGTAGACTTCGTCGCCCATTAGAGAGGTTTGATCAGCCAACTCTCCTTCTCACTACCTCAACCTGAGCCCATTGAGCTCTTTTCAAGAGCATGTGTCAATCACATCTTGTCCACTCTATGGGTTAAAACTTTCCACACATTTGATGAAGCTTTCACTATGGCCTGAAAGCTTGTACTCTGTGCAATCGAAGAAGACAGGGTCAAATTGTGTAACAAAAATACCAATGCAAAACCTAATGACCCTTCTTCTTCCAAACCTTATTCTTCCCACAAAAATTCCAAGGGATTGGGTGAAGTGGGATGCGTAGGATAAGGAGCCCTAAGTTGCTCCCATAACACCTCATACTCTAGGTTCCTAGAATGCAAGAATCTTAAGTTTTCTACCAATCAAGAGAAGGGTTTAGATGACATCGTGAGAGGCCTTACAGTCAATCCTTAGAAGGATTTGGGTGATTGTGAGAGTGGAAATGTGTTGGATGCAGTGATGATGGGCCAAAGGTGAGAGAGAACCATCACCAGATCTTCCTTGGCCAAAGTGGGTGAGGTGGCAAGTTCTTCTCTCGATAGATAAGGGATTGGATAATTTGGCTCTTCAAGTGGATAGAGCATAGTGATGATCATGCCTTCCATGTGTGGTCTAGGAGTATGGAAAGTATGATCCTTCATTGGTAATAAGAAGGATAAGGTCAGGGCCACTAGTGTTGGTACCATCAAATCATCTTCCAATATGGGAGAGGTCAAAGTAGACTCTCCTACGTGTGAAAGGGGGTGGATGGAGGACTATCCTCCATCAATGGAGTAAAAATAGGAGAAGAAGGATCCTCTAAAGGATGAAGTAGAGGGATGATGGCCCCTTCTACATGAGGGTGTGGGGTATGAATGGTAAATTCTTCCAATGGTAGAAGAAGAGGGAAGGTGGGGGTAAGAGTAACAGGTAATGTAGCTTCCTCATGAGGTAGAAGAATGGGTAAAGGAGGTGCTTGATGTCATGGGGGTGATACAGGTGAAACAGGTTCATCCACATGAGGAAGAGGGTGAGGCAAAGGGAGCTCTTCATTGCGTAGGGTTGGTATGGGTAAAATAGGCTCTTCTACCTGTGGTGGAGAAATGGGTTAACCAACCTCTTTAGATTGTGAGAGAGGTTAGATAGGAATGAAAGGAGAGACTATGTTGACCATGCATATGTTGCATTCTTGAGGGTCATTGACCATGGTCTAAACATTATTCTAACTTGGGGGATGGTTAGGAAATGGTTGCCTAAAGACATCAATGGTTTGGTTGGCTGACACATTAAGGTTATCCAGAACAAGGTCCCCTTTGTCTAACATGTCTTGAACAATATTTTTTAGGGTTTTGTAATTATATGTGTCATGACCCTTGATACGATGATAGTTACAAAAGTCATTTTCCCTATACCATGTAGGGATGACTTGTGATAGGTCAATTTGGATAGGTGGTCAGATTTGAGGGAGCTTGAGGACTCCCTACTTCACTAATTTATCTAATATGAAAGCATACAATTCTCTTATTGGAGTTTATCATCATTGTTCATACCATTGTTGGAATTGTCTAGTGATGTTTTGCAAAGTGGAGGGCTCAGATTGGTTGGTTGTCTTAGAAGATGGTGACCTAAGGACCATAGTGTTCACTGATCCTTTGGACTATGAGTGGGAAGAAGGTTTGGAAGAAGAAAGGTCATTGGATTTTGTGTTGAAGGAGTTTGAGGACAAGTGGTCAGATTTGAGGGAGGTTGAGGACTCCCTACTTCACTAATTTATCCAATATGGAAGCATAAAATTCTCTTATTGGAGTGTATCATCACTATTCATATCATTGTTGGAATTGTCTAGTGATGTTTTATAAAGTGGAGGGCTCAGATTGGTTGATTGTGGTAGAAGATGGTGACCTAAGGACCACAACATTTGCTGATCCTACATGGTATAGGGAAAATGACTTTTGTAACTATCATCGTATCAAGGGTCATGACATGGATAATTGAAAAACCCTAAAAAACATTGTTCAAGACATGTTAGACAAAGGGGACCTTGTTTTAGATAACCCTAATGCATTGGCTAACCAAAACATCGATGTCTATAGGCAACCATTTCCTAACCATCCCCTAAGTCAGAATAATGTTCAGACCATGGTCGATGACCCTCAAGAATGCAACATATGCATGGTCAACATAGTCTCTCCTTTAACTCCTATCTAACCTCTCCCACAATCTGAAGAGGATGGTCAACCCATTTCTCCACCACGGGTAGAAGAGCCTATTTTACCCATACCACCCTTACATAATGAAGAGCTCCCTTTGCCTCACCCTCTTCCTCACATGGATGAACCCATTTCACTTGTATCACCCCCATGACATCAAGCAACTCCTTTACCCATTCTTCTACCTCATGAGGAACCCATATTACCTATTCCTCTTGCCCCCACCTTCCCTCTTCTTCTACCATTGGAATAATTTACCATTCATACCCCACGCCCTCATGTAGAAGGGGCCATCATCCCTCTACTTCATTCTCTAGAGGAGCCTTCCTCTCCTATTTTTCCTCCATCAATGGAGGATAATCCTCCATCCACCCCACTTTCACACATAGGAGATTCTACTTTGACCTCTCCCATATTGGAAGATGTTTTGATGGTACCAATGCCAATGGCCCTAACCTTATCCTTCTTATTACCAATGGAGGATCATAATTACCATGCTCTTAGACCACACATGGAAGGCATGATCATACCTGTGCTCTATCTACTTGAAGAGCCAAATTCTCTAATCCCTTCTCTGCTAAGAGAAAAACTCACCACCTCACCCACTTCAGTTGAGGAAGATCCAATGATGGTTCTCTCTCACCTTTGGCCCATCATCACTACGTCTAACATGTTTTTGCTCTCACAATCACCCAAATCCTCTGAAAGACTGACTATAAGGCCTCGCATGATGCCATTTAAACCCTTCTCTCAATTGGTAGAAAACTTAGGATTCCTCTATTTTAAGAACCTAGAGTATGAGGTATTGTGGGAGCGACTTAGGGCTCCTTATTTTACACATCCCACTTCACCTTATACTGCCAACCCTTCTATGATGATTTACCCCAAAGTATCTGATGAGGATTGGGTTTGCACTTCTAAATCATCAAAAACTCAGACTTCCACATCTGAATTGAAACCCTTACAGGCATCCACCAAGCTAAAACAAATCAAATCTCTCGGTGTTTGCCTTGTATCAAACCTAACTCACCCACAAATGAAGTTAGATTTGAACCTCACCCTACATAGTAGTGGTCCTCACACCATACTAAAAAAGGATGATAAACCACATTGGTCTACTCCTCCCTCACCTTCACCATTACCCTCTATCTTGGGTCCACATCCTTCCACTTTAATAGGAGTGCTCCCTATTCCAACACCTCATAAAGACAAACTACCTCCATTACTCCCTCTACCCATCAAAAACATATTTCCTCTAAGAAATTTGACACCTCTCATCAAGAAAGTGCCATCTATGTGTGTGGCCACACCACCAACCAAAAAGGTGGTACAAAAAACTCCCATTACAACTCCTAAATAAAAGTTGTCAACCCCTACTGCAAAAACAAGCACAAACCCATTAGTGGGTTCTTATGCTTCATTGTTATGCTGATTGTTATAGTCTTCTAGCATCATTATCCTACCCATTAAGCTATACCAACCTCTTGGATCAAAACCATCTTGGTTTGATGACACTCAAATCTGCTTATATCATCGCACACCTGGGCATGATACTAAGAGTTGCTATGTTCTTAAGGTTGTCATTTGCCTACACTTAGAAAAGGATACCCACCACCTTTTTGACAAACTACCAACACCATCCCATGCCTCCCAGACCTCCTCACTTGAATCAGGATCCCAACATGATATTATGGTCCTTCTACCACCTTCTCTCCCTTTATTCAAAATCAACACTATTAATGTGGCCATCAGGTGCCAAACCCTAAAGGATAAAGGAAAAGAGTAGGTTTCTACCCCTTTGACATATCCATTCACCAAGCCCTCTCCACCACCAAATCCTAAGATTTCTATATCTCAACTAACATCAACTGACATCAACTTTGTTGGAAGTATTGACTCTAATCCACATGATGTTTGGTATAAACAACTTGTTGACTACTTGACTTATTCTATCATTCCCCCTGACCTCTCTAGCAATGGACGGTAGGCTTTTATCAAGAGTACTACTTGATACACCATGCTAGGGGATCTTCTCTACAATTGAGGTTTCAACGGCCTCCTTCTCTAATACCTAACCACCACTGAGACATCTCATGCCATCAAACAAGTCCATGATGGGATTTGTGGAGGACATTTCAGTGGTAATGTGGTTGCAAAATGCATCCTCTGCTTGGGTTATTATTGGCCCACTCTTCACCAAGACTATAGTGAATATGTTTAGTGTTGTATCAAATGCTAGTAACATGCTAACCTACTTCATGTCCCTAACCAAGATCATCTTCATATCTACCAATATCGCATCAAGAATGCCTACAACAAAAATCTGAAAAAATGAGATTTCAAAATCAGAAATCTTGTCCTTAAAGAAAACCAACACGTGACCAATATGGAAAGAAGAAAATGAGGCAAGTTTGTTCCTAATTAGCTTAGACCTTATATAATAATGCACAAGTATGGATCAGGCACTTATCATCTGTCTTCTCTCGAAGGCCAGCTAGAACCTGAGCCCCTTAATGCCTTACATCTACAACCATTCTATTGTTAACCAAGGGATCATTCACTTGATGTTTAACTTGAGCTCATCCCTTGACCAACCCCAGTCACCCTCATTCATATTCCTTTCAACCCTTTTTCCTTACAAATAATTAGTTAACCCCTTTTTAAGCATTAATTTTTTATCCTAATAAAAGGGAAACCCCTAAACCTCTATAGTCTAGTCCATGACTAAAAGTTCAGTCAATAAAAAAAACATAAAACTGGGATGCTTGACAAAATATTAAAAGGTCATAAACTATAAATGTAGATTGCTCCCTCAAAGGATAGCTGCATTATTGCTATAATTAATAGACTACTCCCTTGAAGGACATCTATTCAAAGAAATCAAAACATACCAAGCAAAATATAGACCACTCCCTTGAAGGATGGCTATGCCCAAATTTTTATACAAAAATAGCACCCTCTTAGAAGCTTCCCACATCGATCAGCTTCACATGACCACAAAAAAAACAACATCCCAAAGTAGACTTCTCACATTGATCAGTCTACCAAAAAAAATGACTAACAAACTATTAAGTCATGGACTGGCCTATAGTCATTCTCAGGGTCACCTATAAAAGGGGCAAAGTTATCCCTACTAAAAAGGGTTATGCTATCTTGGCATATCACATAATCACACCTATTACCCCAAAATACCCAAGGGATTTTGAGCTCACTTAACGTCAAGTGACTAGGGTACTTCTTTAACAAAAAATAATGGTCAATGACGTAATGCATGAACGGGGATTTTTTTTGAAAAAACCCTATCTATGCTCTCATTATGGTCCTTGTCAATGAAAGATCAATGTGCATTTCACTTCTTCACATGCCAGTTTATCTTTTAGGACACAGTGTCTTAAAATTACATGCTCGCATATTGTCATCTCATAATTTTCACTATAAAGTTATGAACCTAACCTTCAACTCAATTTTATCATAAACATCACATGTTTTTGATAAAATACAACCAAACCATTTTATAACCACAAACATTTAACATCATGATTTTTTTAATGCAAATACCAATTTATGTTATATAAATTATCATAGCCCATTCACATTAGTTTCAATGGAAAACAATACACATGGAAACTATCAACCAAACACAATTTATGCCAAGCATATACCATCACCAATATGGAAACCTGTTAAAGCATAAATAAACTCATTTCATGTTTAGCATACACCATCACCAATATGGAAAATTGCTAAAGATGAAAAACCACATAACCTATGTTACAGCATACACCATCACACAATATGGAAAAGGCTATAACATCATCATACACTCATCATTTCAAGCATGTACCATTAAACACATGGGAAATGCTAAAAAAACTATCATAACCAAACCAACTAACAACCTCTTTGACTCTTCTTCCCTTTTTGGGAGAACTAAATTGGCCTAAGGCCCTTAAAATAGGGGCTATGTAGGTAGCACTCAGTTGACATGGGGTCTTTTGAGGTTAGCTTGGCCATTCATTCATTCATCTACCTATAGACCAAGTATTTAAACCCTAGGATCACTACCTACCCTAAACCCTAGGCTCACTGCCTACCTTGAACCCTAGGATCACCGCCTATCCTAAACTACCTCACTTTTAGTCTTTTTAACCATTTAACCTTTAACCATGACCTAACATAGTCAAACCCAATCCATAACCTATCCTTCACTTTCCCTTTTTGGGAGAACTACATTGGCTTGAGGCCCTTAAAATAGGGGATATGTAGGCAGCACTCAATTGACATGGGGTCTTCTAAGGTTAGCTTAGCCATTTGTTCATTTGTCTACCTAATGGAACAACTATCTAAACCTTAGGCTCATTGCCTACCCTGAACCCTCAGCTCACTACCTATCTTAAACCATCTCATTTTTAACCATCTAACCATTAACCATGACCTAACCTAGTCAAACCCCATCCATAACCTACTCTCTGATTTCCCTTTCTGGGAGAACTACATTGGCCTGAGGCCCTTAAAATAGGAGTTATGTAGGCAACACTCAGTTGACATGGGATCTTTTGAGGTTAACTCAGCCATTCATTTGTTCATCTCCTTAATTGCCCAAAATCATGACCAAACAACCCACCCTAACATTGTAGAAGTCACCTTAGACTTCTCATGGGGCATATTTGAGATCACATACATCTCCCTAACCACAACAAACAACACTCAAGATCACTTGTATCTCATCTCGACTTAACTAATGACCTCAGAGATCGTGACTATCTCCTCAGACCATGACCACTTTTGAGACAACTTTGCCTTGGTTATTTTGATTGCGTATGTTACCTCATGAATAGTTAGCATATTATATGCACCCCTCACACCTATTTTCAGATCGTGACCAAGTTGATCCCCAATATCTATGACATTTTCATATTTTATAGGAGCACTTCCTAGCCTGAATACTTGGAACATAATGCCCATTGGAGCTACAGCTTTGATCGATCTAACCCAATCAGTGACCACTAATAAGCTGGGGACTGGTTACTTTAATTTTATTCCTCCTCAACCATTGGAGCTATAACTTTGATCATTCTAACCCAATCAACTACCACTAATAAGTTGGGGACTAGTTACTTCAATTTTAGTCCTCCTCGACCTTGCCTGCGACAATTTGACTTACCTATTAAGTGAAGTGGTATACGCACAATCTCAACTATTACAACATTTACACTCCAACATCACCCTACCCATCCACTACCTATCAAGTTGGCACCTAATTTTGGATTCCCTTCTCTCGATTCCCGCTTTGAGGGGGAATATATCATCCCATACCTGGGGCAACCTACATTTATTTTTGTCTTGCAGTTCGTTAAGACAAAGCACAAGATAAAAAGGGGCAAATGTAGAAACCAATATCATGTCAATCCCCCTTGGTCCCCTTCTAAATGTTAACACTCCTAACCCACACCTTATTAATTTAAAAATTACTTATTTTAAATTAATTACCTCACCTTGGACACCTCACCATGACACACCACCTAGACACCTCACCCTAAGACTATTTCTTAGCCTATGAGTCAGCCTAAGACTAAGTCCTCCAAATCCTAACTACCCATGACATATTCTCACTCCATCTTAACTCCCTAACCAACTCTCATGCCTCATAATCCTTTGTTTTGACCATTCTCCAATGGCAAAGGCACTTGGTGAGTAGAGAAATAGGTAAAGAGCTAAAAATAGCCATTTTTACCTATTCTCTCTATGCCGACATCGGTCAACCCTTGACCGACATCGGCATTTCTATGCCAACACCGGTAGGATCATAGACGTCGATTACATAAGTCAAGCTCTAACATTGATCTACCCCCCTCCCCACTTTTTTTGCACATTGACGCACACACTCTGAGACCTCAAGCACCAGAACTCGACTATCATTCTCTTGGCTATTGAAGCTCTGCACAAATCATTCCAGATACTAGACTGAAACATTGGACGAGGACCTCAACATTAGCCACAATGGGAATAAGCATTCTGACACCTCTGGTTCTTCACCTAATAGAGCTAAGATTTCTAGTTCTCATTTTAGTGTTTTAGAATACATTATTAATTAGTTTCCATTTGATATTTCTAAATATTGTCAAGAGGCCTGACTTCTTTTATGGAGGGGCTAAAATGCCTTCCTCTTATTCTCACCCCCTTCTCACACCAATCCTCCACCTATACCCTTTCTCAAACCTCATTCACCTTCTTGAAACCTTGTACCATCCTCTAAACTTCTAGAAACCCCCTATGTACCCCAAAAATACTCTAAAAGTCATCCAAGGCCAACAACCCCTACCGACATTAGCAACCCAACCGATGTTGGCACCATCTACAGACTAACCTTGACAAACCTACCGACATTGATGAATGTGACACAGACTGTAGGAAATAGGTACGTGCTATCTATTCTTCTCTTTCTTAGTCATTTAACATTTCTTCCTTTTACAATATTTTTTATCTTTAAACAGTGGACCGTCATCCCTTAGGGAGCTTTATGCTTTTGAGACCGAGCATGTAGCTTGGCAGTCCACCATATCCTCTTCTAACATCTTCTTTTTTCAAGTTTCATTCTTATTGTAGGTGTTTCCTCCACAACCAAAGAGGATCTCCCATAAAGCTTGGATATGGTGTGCACTAAATATGGGTAACATCAAACCCACAACCTCTTAACCTTTAGTTTCTTCCTCATTTAAATGTAATTAGTGAAAATTTAGAGAAAAACTTACTATTTTGTGTGTTATGCAGGCTCAAGGAGGATTTAGGAGATGAAAAAAAGTTTTATGTAAATATTGAGACTTTTAATAACTCCCAATATTAATTTAATTTCTTAAAAAAATACTAATTATCTCAACTAGGTCATTCAACTTAGCCAGTCAAATCTATGATATTCAGCAAGTTAAAGAGAAGGGAAGAAATTTTTAAGTAAAGTGATTTTACAGTACCCCTAATGATTCCAAGGACATTTAGGGTCTTTAAACATGTAAAAAATTAGCTTTTATTTATTTTCATGGATAACTAATGCCAAATTTAAAGACAAGTGTGCTACATGCATGAGAAGGAGGTTTCCTAGAGTGCAAGTGATGATTGCTCTCTTCTAGTTGGTTCCTGTAGAGCAAAAGGTAATCTATGTTTCATTTTTATTTTTAGTCATGCGATCCAAATTTTTTTCCCTGAACACTTTGGTTTGAGATAGTGAAGTTTTTGATGTAGAGCGCGGGCTCAAATTTCTTTTTGCATCAATTCTATCTAAGTGTCAAAATCTAGCAAAAGCTGCCAAGTGTCATCAGCCGAGGCACTTTTCATAATTTTAGTAAGTACTGCAAAATGTGCCATGTGTCCCATAGTAACTTAGTTAAGTGCAACAAGTGTCGGCATCTACATCTCGAGTTTCTTATACTTTTCGAAGGCTTCTTCCAAATAAGCTTTTCTCAGGATCAAGCGGAAGGTGCCAGGTGGCAATCATGAAAGGTTTCAATATGCTTTTCTAAAAATCAATGTAAGATGCCACGTATCCCTAGTTGAAGAGAATAGAAGCCACCACGTGTCAATATCTGGATTATCTTCACTTTGTTTCATTAATAAGTAAAGACTGTGGTGGATCCCAAGTTCTATTTCTAAGGCAAGTAGAATCTGCCAAGTGTCATTGTCTGTGTAAATATGAAATAAGGCTTGAATTTTTCTATAGAATAGATAGAGAGATGCATATACTAACAAGTTTCACCTTCTACAAGATTCTCAAAGGGTAGCTAAGAGTAATGGAGATTGCCATGTGTCCCTTATCAAGAATGATAAAAAATTGCCACATGTCCCTTTTCCCTTCTTGAAGTTGCTCAGGTGAGAAGTGTTTTGGGTCCCATTCTCTATGAATTGTTAAAGTTCAAAGAAGTGGATGGTGACAGATGTCAAAGATGGAGCACCCTAATGTGAATACATAGTAAAGAGTATAAGTAATGTAGAAAGTGTCGTGTGTCTTCGGTAAGGCTACAGAACATGCCAAGTGTCATTTTCCAATGCCTCCTAAATAATAAGAAGGTTTTCAAGTAGAATAAAGAAATTGGCCAAGTGTCCTCTTCTATTTGATAGAAGAGAGCATCCTGTGTATTTATTTTAGCCAATGAATTGCAGGAAGATAGAATGTTTCAGAATCTAAGAAATATCTTTAGTTAGACACTTCTAATTCAATTAGAGTTCAGTTGGGCCATTAGATTGGGAATGTGCAGACAATCTAGAGGGAATCCAATGCTATAAAGAGGGGTGTAGAGATCACCAAGGTAGGAGTATTAGACTATTGAAGAGAATTTTCTATGAGAGATTATTGTCAAGAGTTTTTAGACTTTTAGAGCTGTGATCAGGAATATCATTTGCCTTTGTTCTATTTTCTTGAGTTAGAAAGTTTATGTAACTATGCATGTTTATGTGCCTTTTATGTGACTGGATAATTAATAAGAAGACTAAGTTTTGTACCTTTGTTGATATCTTTCTGTGTTATTAAAAAAGTAGTCTAAGCTGTGAGCCTCTGTTTCTATTATTTTCATCTTTTACATTGATCATGCCTTGTTCACTCTTTAATGTAGTTGAATCTTACATATAGTTTCGCTATGCTCAGAATTAAGGGTTGAAATACATTCAAGTGCATTGCCATAGTTAGATTTTCTTTCTTTACATTTGTCTATTTAAATTCCTATCCCTTTCCTCGTTATATACTTGAGATAAAGAAGAGACTAGCTTCTTAAAAATTTGGAGGTTGTTTCCAGTTGCAAGTCCCACATTATTGAAACTTCCCATTGTTGGTGTTAGAAACAAGTGCAATTTTAACCATTAACAATTTTTGGCACACCTGATGGGACACCATCTTGAAGTTTCTTTCAAGACCGTATGAACCAGATAGCTACAAGAGTCAAAGTTGTGGACCAGTAACCAGAACTCAATCTGCTATAAATCTAGGTATTCTTTTACCACCTTTGGTAACTAGTCTAAGAAGAAGAGTCAATCAATTTATACCGATACCAAGAGTAAATATGGGAGCTCCTATACCCCCAAGAAATTATGCAAGTTGGAACACTGGTAGTCCTTTGATTCTCCCAATACCACTAGGCACTTGGGATCCTATCCCAATAAATGCCTTGAAATCTCTACCCAAATTTAGTGGGCAAGAATTCAAAACACCTGAATAACATCTATAGGATGTATCAGATGTATGTGTTATACATGTTGTCACATAGTAGAATGTGGCTATAATATTATTAGCAGCTTATTTTAAAGGGAAGACTCTAGAATGGTAGCAATCCTTGACTCCAAATACAATATCTACATGGGATTAGCTTGGATATCTTTTCTTTAAAAGATTTGAAGAAAAGGGTGATAAATCTTCTCTATTGCAATAATTGATTACTATTCAAAGACCACCACAAGAAGCAATGATTGACTTCAATTCCAAATTTCAAAAGACTTGGGAAAGGATTCTTGCTACAGCTAGACCATTACCAGGTATGGCTATAGTATTTTATCTTAAAAATTTGAATTCAGATATATCTATTATGATTCAGTCACTTGGAGGTCAAACTCTGCCAGAGGCTTATGACTATGCAGTTAGGGTTGAAAATAATTTAATAGATGCTGAAATGTTTCCCCCAAGGCCTTCCATGCCCATGTTTCTAGAGATTACCTTACCATTGCCCCAAGAAGCCTCTAATTCCATAGCCCCACCTATGTCTATGTATAAATATCATCAACCACTTGCTAAAGAACTTGTCCCTAACCAGTCATCTGAGATGGATGATATCAAGAATATCTTAAGGACATTTTCTAATGAGTTGATTAACATAAAGAGACAACAAAATCCTTACCCTAGACCCCAATATCAAGGCTACCAAGGAAATATATTTTCATCATAGCCAAACCAATATCAGGGTCCTCAAAGGCAAAATAACCCTCAGCCAACAAACCAATTAGTTTCAGTCCCTACACCCTCATAGACTGTTCCCCAAATCCAAATAGGGAAATTGTTTAAGGGAAAAATAACTATGCAGATAGCACCAAAGCCTGGTATTTCCCTTGTAATAATGCTCATACATGTAGAGATTGTCCCATGGGTAATCTATAATAAAAGGTAGTAGAGCAAAGAAGAATGGATGGATAATTTGTAAGTACTAGTGACAATCAAACCTACCAATCTCTTAGAATGCAAAATTTAGTCCTAATGGCTCAGATGTAAGGGATGTCTTTACAAAAAGAAGAATAAATAGCCCTAGAACATGCTTTGTTTTCATGGGTTGAAGATGAAGAATCAGTATTCTTGAATGAAGCTTCTACTTTTAAGAAACTAGTGGTGCAATCAGACTACTATACCATATCAAAGAGAAGAATGATGGAACAGCCTAAAGTTGCAAATAATCAAGTTATGGAGAGTCCTCCATTTCAAGGTCAAAGAAACATAGCTGTTAGACAAGAAGTTCCTCAACTAGTGTTGAATCAAGTAGTTCTTGGACAAGTTCAAGAAAAAGCAAGGTATCCTTACTTTCCAAGAACCCAGACTCTGGGATCGATGAATGTGATAGATCAATTAAAGAGGACTCCAGCACAATTATCAATATAGGACATATTAGATATCCCTGAACAAAATACACTGTTACAAGAAGCTCTACAAGGCCAAGTAGTGCCCAAATATACTGAGATCAAAGAAGGATCTATTGAAAAAGAAAAGCTCAAAGACACAGTTCATCTGCAGACAACAGCCCTAGTGAACAATCCACCAGAGGTAAGCAAATTGAAACCAGGCCCCTTCTATTTGACTTTGATAGTTGGCAAGAAATTGATGCATAATGCAATGATAGATTTAGGGGCTAGTACTATAGTAATGCCTAAGCAAATAGTAGATGCTTTAAAAATAAAGTATGAGCCACTCACTAAAGGAGTTATGCAACTAGATGGCAAATCAGTGCAAACAATAGGGAGAATTAAACAACTCCCATTACAATTATATACTTGTCCTAATATAATTGTCAATCAAGATATAGTATTCATATATATACCTCCTATTTTTGGTTTATGTTTATCTGGAGACTTTATAGCCAAGATAGGAGGATATATGTTTTTTGATTGGTCTCACCTCATTCTAAGAACCAAATATGGTTCAAAGATGAAAATTCTATCTGAACCATTATCAAAGGATCACATTACCAATGAACCAACATCAAAATTAGAGGTAGATCATGCTATGTTAAATAAGGAAGAAAGGGTTTTTGTTGAAGAGTTAGGTGACTAGACTGAGCATGATCAAGAAGAAAAAAATAACCAGTTGTTAGCTATGATGCATAGTGACCCATATGGAAATTATGACTCTAATGGTTTGGGCACTTATGTCATTTTCAGGACCATAAAATCCCAAATGTTTTAAGGGAAGAGGCACTAACTAGTCAAGAATTAGAAAAAGATTCAGAAATTTAGACCTTAAATTTTGATGGGGCTAGAAGTAAAAATGGTGTTGGAGCAGGAATTTGTCTTATTGCTCCAAATGGAGAAAAAAATTTAAGGGCTATCTATTTCCAATTTGCTTGTACTAATAATGATGCTGAGTATGAATCTTTAATACATGGGCTCTTTTTAGCCAAGAAAAATGGAATAAAGAATTTAATAGTAAAAGGAGATTTAGAATTAGTAGTAAAGCAAATTAGAGAAAAGGCAATAGCCAAAAATGTAAGGATGAGGTCCTATAGACACAAAATTTGGGACTTAATAGAAGATTTTGAAGCCTTCAATATTGAAGTATTCCCTAGGATTCAAAATTTTGAAGCTGATAGGATGGCCCAGATTGGCTCACAGTTTGATCCAGCAACTAGCCTATTAATTAACAATTAATCAGTAAAAGTTATAGTAAGGCCAACTATTCCAGACAACGATGAGAATTGGCAAGTATTTGAAAATGATTCTTAGGTACTCTCATTTTTACAACAATCAGAGGAGTTTTTTGATCAATTGCAAACCAAAATTGAAGAAGCATATGGAGACCAAGTTATACAATTGAAGACTAATAAGCTTCCCAAAGGCTTGATCACTTTAGAAAACTTATTTGATCTAGAAGATGTAAGTATGGAGAGGAAGAGGCTCCAAGTAAACAAATCAGATTATTCTAAAATAGAGGTGAGTGAAGGAAAAAAATTAAAATTTGGCAATTATGCTACTCAAGACGAAAAGGAAAGACTAATTGAATTATGCAAAAAATATGATAGAGTCATTTCCTAGAGATATAAAGACCTTCATGGATATAATAGAGACATTATTCATCACACAATAGAACTAATTGAAGGATCTAAGCCCATCAGATAGAAATAGAGGCTAGTGAATCCAAGGATTGATCCTCTAATGGTGGCTAAGTTGCAAAAACTTTTAGATTCTAAAATAATTTTTTTAATCAAACACTCAACCTGGGTATCAAATCTAGTACCAGTTAGGAAAAAGAATGGTGATATAAGACTTTGTGCAGATTTTAGAGACCTAAATAGAGCATCTCTAAAAGATCACTATCCCTTGCCCTCCATGGAACAAATTTTACAAATTGTGGCTGGATTCGAGAGGTTTTCTTTGCTATATGGTTTCTCTGGATATAATCAAATTTGGTTGGGTGATGAAGACCAATACAAGACTATTTTTACTACCAAATGGGGAACATTTTCATATGCTAAGATGCCATTTGGCTTGTCAAATGCTGGGGCCACTTTCCAAAGAGCTATGGATGTAGTATTTGGGGAACTTATAAATTAAATCATCCTGATTTATTTTGATGATCTTATTATTGTTTCAAAAAATATTGTTGATCATTTTGATCATTTAGAATCTATTTTTAAGAAATGTCAAGAATTTGAAATATCCTCGAATCCCAAGAAATGCATCTTTGTTGTACCTCAAGGCAAATTATTGGGACATATAGTATCTAAATAAGGAGACTCCATAGATCTTGAGAGAGTTGTAGCTATAATGAACCTACCTCTTTCAGTAAATAAAAAAGTAGTTCAATCTTTTTTGGGGAAGATTAATTTTGTTAGTAGGTTCATATCCAATTTTATAGACTTAGTAAGACCAGTGACACTCTTGTTAAAGAAAGACCTAATTTTCAAATGGACTATAGAAGGAAGGTAGGTCTTTTAAGAGGTCAAGAAAGCTATTTCAATAGCCCTAGTATTTAGAAACCTAGAATTTTCTAAGCCTTTTGTAATGTATGTCTACAGAGGTGAGCTCAGTATTTTTGTTGTCTTAACACTAAAGGATGATAAACAGGAGGGAGAACACCCAATAGCCTTTTTCTCAAGGACTCTTAGGGAGTACAAAACTAGATACAACTTTGTAGAGAAACAAGCATATGATATGGTAAAAGTCCTCAAGAAATTTAGGCATATGGTATCAGGAAGTAAAATTTTGATACTTGTGGCTCACCCAAGTGTCAAAGAATACATCATGGAGGGTAAAACTACTAAAAAAAGAGAAAATTGGTTAACAAAGATCCTTGAATATGATGTAGAATTCAAACCCACTAAGCTAGTTAGAGGTAGGGGTTTATGCCAATATATGACTGAAGAGCTTGAAAAGATGATACCTGAAGAGACTGATTTAAAAATAGAAAAGGAAATTGTATTGAGGATATAAGAGGTTGATCAGGACTCCTGGGTCACAAACAAGATTCATTTTATGAAATATGGGATTTACCAAAGAGAACTCCCTCAAAATAAGAGGAGATATTATAGGATGTAAGGATTTCATTTTATTTTAATTGAACAAGTTCTTTTTAGAAGAAATTCTAATGACAAGTTGTTAAGATGTGTAGAAAAGGCTGAGGCTAAGAAAATACTACATGAAATGCATCATGGAGTATCAGGTGGAAATTTTTATACAATGACCACCACTATAAAGATAAGTGAGGTAGGTTGTTTTTGGCCTACTTTATTTACAGACTATTATCAGCTAGTTAAAAAATGTCGATCTTGTCAATATTATGTGGGGATGAGAAGGAATGCATCAATGCCCCTTAGTCCTATAATTATGGATGAACCTTTTGCTCAATAGGGTCTTGACTTCATTGGAATGATAAATTCAGTGTTTAGTATGGGTCATAAATAGATCTCAACTACCACATATAATTTCTCCAGATGGACCAAGGTAGTGCCACTCAAAGAAGCAATAGAAAATGTGATCCTAGATTTTCTAGGGAGTATCACTACTCGCTTTGGCGCTCCTCGCACCATAATTTCAAATAATGCTAAAGCATTTTTAGGATCTAAAGTATCTGAATTTGCATTAAAGCATGGAATATATCTAAAAACTTCCTCTAATTATTACCCTTAAGGTAATGGTTTGGCAGAATCAACTAACAAGAACCTAATTAGACTCATCAAAAGAATAGGGGCTGATCATCACAAAGAGTGGCATAAAGTGCTTAATTTAGCACTATGGACTGATAGAATCACACCTAAATAGGTGATCAAAATGTCCCCATATGAATTGATTTATGGAAAAACTACTGTAATACCCCTAAGCTTGGAGATTCCTGCTCTCCAACTGATCAAACAGATTGAAATTGAGGAAAATGGCCCCATTCAGGTCAGACTCACAGAACTTTTGGAAGTTCAAGAAAAGAGGGATGTAACACATGATTCATTATTAAAGCATCAAAAAATAATTATTTACTATTTTGATAAAAGTACTTCAAATCCCCATTTTGAAATAGGATCAATTATTTTGAAATGGAATGCAAGAGCTGCCAAGCTGGGTCAACACACTAAATTTGAAGCATTATGGATTGGCCTTTATAAAATTCATGCATGTAAATAGAATTTTTTTTGAGCTAGAAATAATGGAAGGTGAACCTAAAGAGATTCCTATGAATGGAATCTATTTGAAATATTTTAGTTATGTTGTGTCTCTAATGTATTATAGTTAGATAATTTCCCTTTCTTAGTTGCTTTGTTTTCCCATTTTGCTTTCCTAATCTTCTTTTAAATAAGTGTTTTTTTAACACTTAGCCACATCTCAGAGCCTTTTTCAAAATTTTAAAAATTCTTGACACATTAATTATCTCCCAAATCTTTAAAGTCCCCAAGGTACCTTACGCAGCCACTTGCACAACGTGTCTATCTCATTGTCCCATGAAGATTTAGTAAGATTTGCTAACGGTTGTCCGAGTTTAATGCCATTTTGAGACTTGATGGGTCAATAAATACTTCATAACAAGAGTTGAATATTACAATTTCTCAAACATTCCTATGTCTGCTAGAAAATCCTTGCTACTTGCATTTTTAGCTCATAGCAAACTTGCTTAAGTGAAAGTGCTTCCTTATTGCAAAAGTTTCATACCTATAGCTGTAGTTCACTATTTTCAAAGAATAGATATAATATGGAGGGAGCACAATATTCACAATAGGGGTCTAGGATTTATGAATCCATTGATAAGTTTCTTACAAGTAAATCATATGCTTCAGCCCCTGCATAACCATTAAAGACCTACCTATAGACCAGAGTCCCTAAAGTTGGTTAAACAAGTGACCCAACAAAGGTAAAAGATTATTTAGATGGAATCATGAACCCAATTCTTCAAAGAACTAGTAGCAAAACTCTCAGAGAAGGGGTACATCAAAGGTGTCTTCAGAGGGCCAAGGTGGGACAATATGAGACATTCGCAATGAAGATATGGACTTCCCAACTAGCACAATTCATTGTCCCAGGTGTACATCCATGTCTTGAATTGGTTGAAATATGCACTGAATTGTTCCATGCACCCTCAAATACTATACAATAGGGTCCATTCATGGTGTAGATTACACTAAAGGCTATCATAGAAATGTTGGCCCTATATCATGATAAGACAACTATGTTTCCCACCATTGCTAAAATGCAAAAAATGTGGGCAAAAATCAATACTCAATTGAGGTCCTTGAAATTAGAGCTACAATTAGGTGATGATGATACTACTATGTCAACACTACCTACAACAAGAGTATAATTTACACAAGCTAGTCAAGATGCACTTTCTATGATGGATTTCATTTTTGGAATGAAAGATGATATGATCATCTATGGAGAACAAATGGCTATCCTCTTTAGGTTGAAAACTGTCGACAAGACTCAAGAGTATCAGCTTGATTTCTCTGAGCAGATTGCATATTCAATGGTGGAACAACTTGCCTAGTTTAAATCAAAAGGGGTTTTTAGGTATTCTTCTTATTTGTTTTACCTTATGTTGTATCAAAACTTTGACATCTTTTCTCAACATATGCATCTTAATATGTATGACCCAAGTTTCGATCTGCAAAGGACCACTCCTGTGTCTGCATGGACACATATTTTGTCCAAAAATAGTGACCCATATAAATTTTGGGAAATTTTTGTTACCCCTACTTTTTGTCACCTGAGCCCAAAACTAGTTATAAATAGATTGTTCCCAAGTGTATCAAATCTTATGACCAATTTCCCTATCCCTTGTGATTTCTTTTTTGGATCCCACCATACAATTATTAGAGTCCATGGTTTTTGTGGGGAACCAGTGTTACTACCTAAGATTTTGACCCTTAGGTTAGAATTCTTAGAAGTCACTAGGTAGGTGTCTATGGTAGATAATGAATATGGCTTTGCGAAGAAGAAGAGGAAAATGTATGATGTCCCATGAATGGAAAACAAGATGGCACTAAAAGCCAGAGATGCTGAGACTGTGTTGCTTAGAAATCTATCCTTCCTTGGTTTCCTTCTAATTGAAGATAAATGGGTATATGAACTAAATGGTTTCATAGATTCATGGATCAGGACTAATAGGGTTTATGCCAGAATTGCACATGAGGGCCACCCCTTTTGGGAAAATAGGAAAAATCCTAGGGAAGATATTCCTGAGTTTTATGTTGAATTGATGGATTTGCCCCTTCAACAAAATAGACCATGGGAAACATTTTATGTTAATAAAATTTATTTTGATCCTAAAATCATAATGACTTCTGGTTTAGGAAGGGCACTAAAGAATAAAGACTGGGACGCTGAGAAAACAGAAGCCTATTAGAAATATAGGCAAGAAATTTGTCAAACAACTCATTCTTTTGGAAATGTGGACTCATATGAAAAATGGGAGGAACTCTATGATGAGTGACATCTATATCCTATATCTAGCCCTGATATAAGCATTTTGCTGACACAGGGTGGAGAGCTAGAAGCTAGATCAGGATCCAACCAAACATCACAGGTCCCAGGGCAAACCTCAACTTTAGTTACTGTAACTATTTGGCCCCAATCTCTTAGTGTCATTGAAAAACAAAAGACTGTGGTATCTTCACCACCAAAAGCTTCTCCATCAACATCAGTCCTTGAAGTTCCTAGTTTTGCAAAAGCACCACTAACAGCAGTGGGAGATGTTGAAGAAAAAGAAGCATAGCTAGAAGAAGAAACACCAAGGAAACATAAAAGGTTGAGGTTTCAACTTGATTTAGAGGAGAGGGCATAACCCTCACAACACCAACTATAGAATACCTCAGTGGCCCCTTAGGTAAGTATTGTTTCTCCTTCTTCTCAATCTCTCTCTTCTCCAATATGGGTGATGATTCCATCTGGACAAATGATATCCGCTACCACCTTCGCTGCACCCATTTCTCATTTTGCCCTGTCTATCTCTACTCAAGATATATCATTGCCTCACTTTTCTCCCTTTGTACCCAAGAAAATACCTCCTCAAATTACCCATAGACAATAATTGGTTATTCCATATGGCTTGCCACAAGGTCATCCTTTTGTGGGTGGACATATTGCCTCTCCTTCTACCTTCCAATCTCAAGCAGATGTTGCTAGGAAGGCAAGGGAAGCCTAAAGGGAGAAAAAGAGGATTATAGATAATAAGGCCTTGGCTACACCACATCTTAGGTCACAATTTGACCCAATTCAATAGCAACTGATAGTGACTCACTTGTCACCAAATATAATCAAGCCAAGTGAGTAGATGCAGCCAAAAGATTACACAATGAATGTAGTGGCTATAGACATGTCCCTGTTCAGACCATAAGAAAAAATTGAGCTACTAACTGAATCCACTTCTACAGTAGCTAAAGATTACTTGAAAATATCAAGGAAGCTATAGAAGATGGAGGATGATCTAGCCAAAGAGAAGGCAAATTACAGTAGTTTGACCACAGAAATCAATACAAAGGACAATGAAATAGAGAGTCTAAATAAATAGTTGTAAGATATTATTTCTGTTTAGAATCACCAGGCTATTCAGGCTCAAAATGATTCCTTAAAAGTAGGGCTAATGTAGGTAAAAGATGTAGTGATGACCCTAAGGTGAGAAAAAGTAGCATTACAAGAAAAATGTGAGGAAAGCCGGTTATAGGTTACTCAACTTCAACAGAAGTTGTTAAATGAATAGAATAATACCACTACTATACAATCCCAATTTCAAGTCAAGCAACAAAGGGAAAAAAAATTGACACTTGAGCTAGTCAATAGACCAAAGAATATAGGGGTGTTAAATTTGGTGAAGGATCTTTATGAATCAATGTGGAAAATAATCTCTTCAGAGGTTATTTAGCTTAGACCTTCTCTAACCTTTCTGCTAAATGCACAAAAATTGTGTGAAAAGGTGGAGACTTCAATTGAAGACACTCTGGCTACTATTTTTGGGAGAGTATTGGAATCTAAAACATTGCTACAAAAGCTATATGATGTAACTGATGGAATGTTGTCAGTAGTAGGGATTAATGATAGAATGGTCACTGCTAAATGAGTAAATGAGGTTCTCAATTACAATTCTATCGCAATAAATTGTAGAGAGCTTTTAGATGTGATGAAAGAAGGAATCAACAAAATGAAACAACACATTGAAGACTTAGTGCAATTAGGTCTTCCTTCTCCTTGCCTAATGGCAACACTATGCTGATGATTAATGAAATTAAACCTTTGTTGTTGGTAAAGCAGAGTGATCAGGGAGTTTTTCAAGATTTAAGGCATGATTCATCAGTACCTGAAGTAGAAGTTGTTTTGATTCCTGTTTCCCAGCTTGAATTTAAATTGAAGGCTATAGTTCATATTTTGCAAAAAAAATCACACAAAGATATTATCAACCTTGATTTATGCTTTAATGAGTTGCAAAATAAGTAGGGGTCATTTGATGATGAGTGGTCTACCTATCAGATAACTTTATTGAAGTTGTGGTTTTTTTGTCATTTTGATCATGTGGAAGTTGTAGTTTCTTTTTGAGTAGGCTCAAAAGTCCTTGGGGTCACCAATAACTGTATAGAAGAAAATACTCTATGTTTCATTTTGATTTTTAGTCATGCAATCCAAATTTTTGTCCCTAAACACTTTGGTTCGAGACGGTGAAGTTTCTGACTTAGAGCGTGGGCTCTAATTTCTTTTTGCCTCAATTTTATCTAAGTGTCAAAATCAAGTGGAAGCTACCAAGTGTCATCAACTGAGGCACTTTTCATAATTTCAATAAGTACTATAGAATGTGCCATGTGCCCCATAATAACTCAGTAGAGCACAACAAGTGTTGGCATCCACATCTCAAGTTTCTTATACTTTTTGAAGGCTTCTTCCCAATAAGCTTTTATCAAGATCAAGCAAAAGGTGCTAGGTGGAAATCATGAAAGGTTTCAATATGCTTTTCTAAAAAGCAACAAAAGATGCCACGTATGCATAGATAAATATAATGGAAGCCACCATGTGTCAACATCCTAATTATCTTCACTTTGTTTCATTGATAAGTAAAGACTATGGTGGGTCCCAGGTTCTATTTCTGAGGCAAACAGAAGCTGCCAAGTGTCATCATCCATGTAAATATGAAATAAGGCCCAAATGTTTCTATAGAATAGATAGATTGATGTAGAGACTAACAAGTGTCACCTTCCATAGGATTCTCAAAGGGTAGCTAAGAGCAGTGCAAATCACCACATGTCCTTTGTCAAGAATGAGCAAAAAGTGCCACATGTCCCTATTACCTTCTTAAAGTTGCTCAAGTGAGAAGTGATGTGGGACCCATTCTCTATGAATTGTTAAAGTTTGAAGAAGTGGATGGTGACAAATGTCAAAGATGGAGCACCTCAATGCGAAGACATAGTAAAGAGTACAAGTAATGCAAAAAGTGTTGTGTGTCTTCGGTAAGGCTGTAGAACATGCCAAGTGTCATTTTTTGGTGCCTCCTAAATAATAAGAAGGTTTTCAAGTAGAATAAATAAATTGGCCAAGTTTCCTCTTCCATTTTATAGAAGAGAGCATCATGTGTATCTATTTTAGCCAATGAACTACAGGAAGATGGAATGTTTCAGAATCTAAGAAATATCTTTTGTTAGACACTTCCAGTTCAGTTAGAGTTTAGTTGGGTCATTAGATTAGGAACATGTAGACAATATGGAGGGAATCCAATGCTATAAAGAGGGGTGTATAGATCACCAAGGGAGGAGGATCAGAATATTGAAGAGAATTTTCTATAAGAGATTATTGTCAAGAGTTTTTAGACTTTTAGAGCTGTGATCAGGAATATCATTTTCCTTTGTTCTATTTTCTTGAGTTGGAAAGTTTATGTAATTGTGCCTTTTATGTGACTAGAGAATTAATAAGAAGACTGAGTTTTGTGCCTTTGTTGATATCTTTATGTGTCATTGCAAAATTAGTCTAAGCTGTGAGCCTTTGTTTCTATTGTTTTCATCTTTTACATTGATCATGCCTTGTTCACTCTTTAATGTAATTGAATCTTACATATAGTTTCACTATGCTCAAAATTAAGGGTTGAATTATATTTAGGTGCATCACCATAGTTATATTTTCTTTCTTTGCATTTGTGTTTCTATTTAAATTCCTATCCCTTTCCTCGTTATACACTTGAGATAAAGAAGAGACTAGCTTCTTAAAAATCTAGGGGTCGTTTCAAGTCACAAGTCCCACATTCTTGAAACTTCCCATTGTTAGTGTTAGAAAAAAGTGAAATTTTAACCATCAATAGTTCCAAAAGACCAAGCATGAAAATAATACTTAAATAGGAATATTTGATATCATACCCTTCCATTCCAATCATTTTATCTACCCTTTATAAGTTACAATTCACTCTAATAGTCTTAATCATGAAGGTAGTTTTATGTGCAAGAAAAAGGATTTTAGGCCACTTTGTATAACTTTGATGACTTGGATTGACACTTATTACTCTTGAAATTTCATGGTTAAAACCATATCCTCTTCCAATTCATGTATAAATATTATTATCAACTTTACAAGTGTCTTTGTGACCCTTGGACTTCTCTTTCTCTCTCCCTCTCTCAAACTCTATAAGAGTTAGCCATTTTGGCATTGTATTCTATGCTCCACCTAAGTATGGTGAATCCCTAATAAATTTTACACCTTTTTATCAATAAAATGACTAATATTGACCTATTTCATGACTTTACTTAGTGTGTTTACTTGAATGTGTGATCTTGTATAAGTGAAGACTAAGGATTTATTAGCATGTTACTCATTCTTTTCACCAACTTGCATATTATTCTTGTAGGGCATGTGATGTTTTCTAAGATATGTAAAGGTTTAAGTGAGTTATTATTTTCATTAGTTCCCTCATAGGCCTCTTTTCTAATCCTCCTATCTTTGTAAATTCATATATAACCCCACAATGTAACATTGATGCAAGAAAACATTGATTGGAGAGTGTATGTTTTAGTTATCCTTTGATTTCAAGTATGATATACATATGGTTGGATGTCATAAAAATATATAGTTTATTACCTCCATTAGATTAATTTTATTTTAGTTATCCTTCTTCCCTTTTCACCCCCTAAAGTTAGTAGTATTAGTAGTAGTCAATTGGTACATCAAGGGAGCTAGCCCTACCTAGAGACATACCTCATTCCTTAGGATACCCAAAAGCCTAGAGGTGATTCCATTATGCCACTTGGATGAAGATGTATTTTCATCTCCTTAAATGGTGAAAAACCAAGTGATAATGATAGGTTTTCCACCTATGCCTATAATATCCCTAAATATATAATTATGCCATGTGCGTATCCCTCTCTTAAGCTAACTCCCACCATGTTTCCACCTCTCTTACTCCAACTTAAGTTGGTATTCTATCCTAAGTAATAGCCTTATCTCATATTTTCAATTCTCAATCATCCTCTCCAACCAATCTTAACCAAATATCATGAGCTTCTATTGTTGGTGTGATAAGATCTTACATCTTGATGGTGTTGTGTTGAGGAAGCACAAGGTCCAAAATCTCATAGTTGAAGTCTCCACCAAATTCCTCCACACCTTCTCCTCCTCAAAAATCACATTTAAAAAACAAAAACCAAAATCACATCAAATATCACATGTATATCATAATCAATTTATCTATCACTAATACCTAGCATGTATACCTCTAGCTCTAATAAATAAAAGTGATAAGAGAATAATTAACACATTTACTTACCAACATTAGTACCATTTCCATGGTCTCTTATCACATAAAGGTTTCTATGGCTTTGAGGTGATGAAAATACATTATACCTCCCTATTTGGGTTATTATAGCTCAACCAGATGATCTACATGTTTGTCACTCTATAGTTTAGATTTTAAATTGACTTGTATCAGGACCTCCCTAATGTTGTTGTGGCATTGTGTATGGTTACTTGTCTCTTTCCTTTGCCTATGTCATCTATTATTATCTTCTTCATTATCTCTCCACTATAAGTTGGAAAGGCCTCATTATGGGTACCTAAACTATCACTCCTCTTCCTCCTACACGTTGTCTCTCTTTAGCATTGTTATCCTAATGTGTATGTAATCAAAAATGCATCATGTCTATAAATCAATCCTAACTTAGAGAAAATAGATCATACCATACACTTTCAACTGAGGATACATTTCTTAAGTGGGAACATGACCAATATGGGGATCTATTAGACCTGATTAGGGGATATCTTACCATAATAAACCATGCTAAGGAGGGTTACAAAGCCTCCAGTCTAACATAATCATGAAATAACCCTAGAGGGGTCTTGAGTTTTAATATTTCACCTAAACTAATAACAAGTAAATCTAATCTAGTGTTCACTAAAGCTTATGGTACAAAGTGGGGGGTTAGAAATAATAAAATTAAAAATGCATAAAAGACATATAATCACATCAATGTATGCGTAATATTAATACATGAAAGAGAAGTACAAATGCATATCTATCTACTATTATAAAGGAGAAACAAAGTTAAGGATACTTACCTTTAAATAAAAACCATCGAGCCTCAATCTCTCCCTTGGCCAAGGTGTTTAAGAGGTTGTTATGGTATGTAATGATAACAAAGACAAATCAACTATAGGATACACAACCTATCAATGCATCTAAAATACTTATCCATAAGATAATATTCATATTTCCAAAGAAATTATGGAACTCTAAGCTTTTCTTCTTAATTATAATTGTTAATAAGCAGATGTTTATTCACTCTTACTTCTTCTTCTCATAATAAATGATGGAAATGAAATTTTATATATAGATAGATTTAACCTTTAAGCCTTCCAAAAATCCCATCTAATAGGGTCAACCCATTCAACCTAGAAAAATTTCAAATAATAATCCACTAGGTCATGAACTAGGTCGGCCAAAAGGCCAAACTAATTATTAAGTGAAAATAACCTAAAACTGTGTAGGGTCAACCTAGTCAACCTAGTATAGTCGATTGATAAAAGGGGATTAATATGAGGAATAACAGGACAAAATGTAGTAAATGATTGGAAATGCTAAAAAAAAATAAAAACATTATGGATAATTGTTTTAATAGAAAATTATATAGATAAGAAGTGCCAAAAGGGAGAACAATCCTATGAAGCACCAATAGTCTACCCAGCCCTTTCACGATGCACCACTTAAAGTGTAAACTTAGAGAGATTGACACTCGATGGGTTCCTATAAGATACAAATTGTCAGTAATCAATAAAATTTAAAAATATTATGTGTATCCATATGCCCCACTTAAAGCTCATCATGTGTTACGTGAGTGCAACACGAAATGGTGCTTCAGGAATAGAACATGATAACACATAACATTGATTATAAGTAAAGTGTAGTTTGCAAAAAATAAGATAAATGAAAGGACAAAATTGAAAAATACATATATTTACTTACCTTATTTTTGTAGATAAAGAAGTAAAATACAAGAGAAGTGAAGGTGTCAAATGTGAAGAACATTAGGCGAACCTGTAGAAGTTAGTGCAAAAAATAGTCAAAAATAAAGAAATTTGGAAAATAGGCATATAGTAGTGTAAAATATTCTCTATGTCATCATGATTCTAAAACATTTTAAGGTTCAAAAATGGATGAGTTAAAATAAAGATATAGGAAAAATAAGCAATCTGACGAAAAAGATTTGAAATATTAAGATTTCTAAAAAGTGATTTTAAATAGGTTGAAATGAAAGTCATTTGTTATTTTTGACTTATGGAGGAGATAAAAAGAGCTTTGAGAGACCAAATGAGCTAGTATGTCAAGGAGATGACAGGATAGATGAGAGGGACCTCTAGAGGTGGTAGTGAGTGCATTATAGGTAGGAAATTGAGAATCTCAAGGTAGTTTTTGAATATTTTGATGATTTAAATTGTATTGTATGAATTTATAATTTTAAATAATTTATAGACATTGGAATGAAATAAAATTAGATGATAAGGGTAAGAAAAACCATTTAGGTAATTGGGTTTCAAAGGTATATGGAAATAATTGTCATAAGGCACTTATTTCACAGAATGTAAGGGGTCGGTAGGGAAATACAATTAGGCTGACCCAGTTAATGTAGTAGGCTAAAAATTGTCAAAATCCACACTACCAACCTAGTAAGTATGTGCCAACATAGTATGTTTTCTAGACTACTGACCTAGTACATTATTGTTGACCTAGTATAAAAAGTCACTGTGATAACTTATCACTAAGAGGGGGAAAATAGAGAGGTTAAATTAGATTTTTAAGTCAGCTAGGTCAAAATAGGAAAATTTTGTTCAAACTAGTGTTTGACTAGGGAACCATAATAGTATGAAAATGTGTGTAAAAGGCCAAAAGAGTTTTAAAAGGGATAAAAATTATTGAGTGAGGTGTAAAATGGTTGAGTAGGCTAAAAATAGGTGAAAATGATTAAAAATAACTAGATGAAAGTAATTAAGCTTGTTTTTATTTAAAAATGTGAAAATAATGTATTTTGATTAGAAATGACATGGAAGATCTAATATGTCTTTTATTGTTTCTTAGTTGTAGGGGAATATAATATTTTATCATTTGGTGGATGAATCATGAATTCTTGAGTTATTAGAGTGATTATCTATTCAAGATAAAGCTAGATTGATTGTTTTATGTTTAGGAGGTATCGTAGAGATGTGTATGATTCCACTTAGTTTAGATTTTCTAGTCATGTTCTTGGAAGCCTGGAAATGATTGACTAACACCTTCAAATGGGAGGTGGATGGGGATATCATAGAGGTGTTTATCACTTTAGAGGATGTGCATTCCATCCTAGGACTAATCATAACAAGGATACCCATATTCACATGAGTACTTGATAGTGAGGAGGAGAGGAAATCCTTAGCCATATGGATGATAGGCTCAAAGATGATACACCCTAAATTGAGGTTGAATATGTTATATGTATATAAATTATTGACATATTTGGTAATTATTAATGTGATGGGTTCCATATTGGTGTCAAAGATCATATGCCTCTCCATACTTAGGCATATACTTAAGTAATACCTTTAAGGGAGGTATGGTCTTGTCTAAAGACTGAAGGGTAGAAGGATGTAGAGTATCAATATATTGTCATAGATTATGACAATACATGGATTAATGACTATCTATGTTTTGAAATACATAGATATGCCTATGAGTAGGTTTAGTATAATTAATCATAGGAGGAAGTATAACAAGAATGGAAGGAGATTGGAAAGGCTCATCAGCCCATTTGGTGGGTAACAAAGCCATCTGAGGTAAAGGAAGCAAACCATCACCAATGGAAGGTGGTGGTGGGTAAAGAATAGGATTGGGCTTAATGTAAGGATTAATGGGATCATAAGTAGGGAGATACTCAATAATGATAGGATTAGAAATAGGCTCAACTATAGTGGGAGCAAGAATGGGCTCAACTATAGTAGGAACAAAAATGGGTTGTAATACAAGCTCTAGTTAGGAAGGGGTAGGGTCTATAAAAGACTAAATATGGGTCCACACATCTTACGGATAAGCAAGTTATAAGGGTTATGGTACCTAGCAAAGTGGTAAGGCTTAGTCATAGCATGATCCATAATCATACTCCTACAAGGTTCTTTAGAAAATAGAGATGTCAACACCATCTCTACCCTACAATAAATAGGAAAATACTAAAATTAGGAACTATAAATTATGGAACATGAGAAGATACACAAAAATATTGAAGCAAATAAGAATGATAATGAATGATCTGAGCATCATGGGCCTAGATAATACTACCAAGGAATGGATCATCTAAGGTGTAACCATCATCATAGTCAGGTGTGTGAAGATCAATGATGTAGTTAGGGATGACTTTATCATCTAATGAAGTGTGATGAATATAATGTTGAGTCTTAGTCAAGATAAAGAGAATATAAACATAGGGATTTTTGTGATAATGAGGCTACAATAAAGCAGGAAGATAAGAGATGAGATGATGTTAGAGATCATAAGTTTTAATCTTGAGATTGATCTTATTAGGATCATCATCATTAGAATCTATGAGATTAGGTGGAATATTCCTAATGAGCTCGAGATTCCCATTGTAACCTTGAGTGGAATTGATGGGAAATTTAAAGTATTAAGACTCATAAAATGGAGCACTAGGCAATGGTTTAAGAGTAGGAATCTTGAAGACACCACGATATTAGAATCGTTCTAAATTATAAGGGTTAATATCACCCTAAATCCTATATATGGCTCCATTATGAGGGAATTAAATGCATTGGTAGGTATAATAAGTAACTGATCTCATATGATGACTTCATATCCTACCAAGGAAGATGTTATAAGATAAAATAAAGTTAAATATCATCACCTTCACATGAACAGTGAAAGGTAGGATGGTAATGGGAAGCCACACATTATCTAAAGTAATAATTTTCCTTTGATAATATCCTTAGAATATTATGCATGTGGATTTTAAATTTAATTTAAAATATCCAAGGATTTTGATAAAAATAAGAGAGGCAACATAGCTGTCAGAACCCTCACAATCAATGCATGCTTAACTTCCATATCACCTATTTGGACACTAACAAATAGAGGAAGATCATTTGCATGAAGTATAATCTCACCAAGAATTATATAAGTGATATGAAATTTTAATGAAAGAGAAGTGTCCATTATTTCATCAACATGAATGGACATCTCTTAACATTATTGTAATATGTTATCTTCAGATCTAGATAAGGTTGCTTCACATCCTAATAGGGGAGGATGAGGGATGTTCATTTGGAATAATAGTTGCATAAGATGATTTATATTATGTGGAGTTGTCCTCGTAAGTTCATTAAATGGATTTTGGGATGGGATATTTGTGATTTCTATGATGGGATCCCACTCATCATAACACATAAGGAGGTTGTTAGAAATAGTTTCATAGTGTTGAAGGAGGTCCTCAAAAGGAGGAGCTAAAGTGCATTAGAATTTGTGTTGATGAGAAGGAGAAAGTTTATAATAAGTTTGTAAATTATGTTGTGAAGATGTAGTTGGTTCAAGTTGGTTTTGAGAATTGATAAATGAAGTGTTAATAGAAGTTTGATTATCATGAGTTTTAGGTAAAGAAGATGAAGAGAGTAGAAATAAAATGAGAAGTGTTATCTAAAGGAGGAGTTGGAATTGGTTCATAAAATTTTATAAGGTCATCTTTCCCCAACTAATTTAAATGAGTTGTATAAGAATCCTATATAACATGAAATGTTTGATACAATGGGAGAGTGTAGATAGGTTGAGGATCAATAAAAGTAACTACCCTCCACATATTAGTCATATTAACCACATTATCTTTAGAAGTGGGGTCAACAATAATTTATATAATGTTGGTGGAAGGGGTGGGATTATCTTGGGTATCTTGATTAAGTTTATGATTGGGAAGAGAGTCTTTATAGATAGCCAAATGAGCATTAATTTGATTTAAGGTTTGATATTTAGTATGTGTTTTATGAGACTTAAAAGCAATGCTATAGGATATTTAACATTTTTGAATGATAGAATCATGATCAAAATTAGGACCAACAATAAAATCCATATCTAACTTATGAAGCTACTTATAGGTCTCATGAGAATGACCCCAACTCACATGAAACCAAAAAAACTTGTTGGCATCATACCAATATTTCATAAGATGAGTGGCATCAAGTTCTCATGGTAAAGGCCTAGGTATATGCTTAAGTAATTTAACTAAGGATAAAGGTTTGTGAATGTTAATGTTATTAGGTGAATATAAATGAGGATTGGTGTATTTTTTTATAAGGGGGAGCTGGTTTCAAATATTGGTTAGGAATAATAACTTGAATAGTGTGAATGGTATCATAAGAGTTTGTGACACCATCATTGGTAGCATTATGATTTTTTTTCTTGAGTAAGATACAAGGACCCACAGAAGGTTGGGGTGGCTTGAATTGATGCATAAGGAAATATTGATGTTTATCTTGGTCAATAGCCTCCTCTAAAGTCATTGGATAGAGAGTGCAGACCTAATATTGAAACTTGGGAAAAAGAGCATTGGTAAAGAGATGGAAAAGGTTTTCATTAGCCATGTTATGTTCACATTTGTTGGACAATGTTTTAAACCTTTTTAAAAAATCTTGGGCTATTTCATTTTCAATTTTTTTACAATTTATAAAGTGGGACAAAGTATTCTTGAGAAGATCACCAATTTGGAACTCTTGGACTAGAACATTTACTAAATCTTCCAAACTAGTAATAAAATGAGTTTTAAGTTGGTTGTACCAATCTAAATCATCACCATTAAGGGTTTTAGATAAGATCTAGGCATTAGAAATGATGTTCAATTTGACCCAATCCTTATAAATATTTTCAAATGTTTTTAGATGAAGGGTAGGATCAGTTGATCCATTATAATAAATGTTAGGGGTGATACCTCCATATCAATACTAGAAATTTAAGTGGTAAGAGGATCATTTTGAAGATGCTTAATGGTTTTATTGACCAAAGGAGATTATGGGATGAAATTTCCATGGGAATATCAAAGAGGATGTGGGGGAACATTTTGATTATGAATTCCCTAAGACATTGGTTGAGGATGAGTTTGAATATGGAGAAGGTGATTTTCCATTCTCATCATTTGATTTGTATTATGATCTTGAAAAGTATTCATTTAATTAAGTGTTTATAATAAGATTTAGTGGGTTTTATTGGTTTTGTTATAATTAATTGAAGAATTTTCATTGGAAGGAGTGGCTTGGGTACCACTATTGGTGTTGATAGGAGCTTGAGAGGAACTATTAGAATGTGAGACACTAGTGGCAAATTTTACTTGTGTAGAAAAATATGGACTAGTGAAGGGACGAGAAGAGGAATCACTAGAAGCATGATTACCTTGGGTAAAAAATGATTCATAAGTGGAATAATTAATGATAGTGGGTCTTAGGAGAGGCTCACTAGATGTATAACCTACCATGTTAGTAAATATACTAGGCATGGAGGTACAATAAGTTAAATAAGAAGAGGTCATGTTATGAGAAGGGGTCATAATAGAGGGAAGAGGCTGAGAATCAAAGAAGGTAGTACCTCTGAATCCATTTGAGAATGTTGTAGAAGGTGAATGAGGATCGTTAACTTGACCAATAATCATGAGATGGTACATGGTATAGGGATCATTTCCTTTATGTTGAGGAAATTTGGAGATAAAGAAGAGCATTTCAAGGGTATACTCTAATTTAGGTTGATCTTCAAGTGAGAAGAGAAGATTATGCTACAAAGAGGTATGAGGAGGGATCCCATAGTTAATTATGTGAGTGGCTATATGAACATTACTCTCATCTAAGAGAGGATCCCTAATATACTTATGGGATGCCCTATGAGGGTTGATACAACTCATCATGTATATTTAATTCAACTCATTATTGTCTTCAAATAGATATTTCATGATGAGGGAGAATGTCTAAACAAGGTGAGAAAGATGCAAAAATAGAGAAATAAAAAGTGATAAAAGATTATACAGAGTTAATTAGGTTGACCTAGTACAAAAAAAAGGGCCTAAAAACTATACAGAGTCAACTTGGTTGACCTAGTACAGTTAATAGAGGTTGAAAAAGTGTATAGGGTTGACTGGGTCAACGTAGTATAGTAAGGAAAAATAGATAGCCTATAAGAGACTGTGTTGATAGAAATGATTGTGCATAGAAATAATTTTTGAAAGTACTTAAGAAAGCAATAAATGAAAGGAAACACATAATCAATTAGATTAATGAGGTTGATCTAGTTGAGGTACATACACAAAACCTTGCATCAACACTAGCTAATGCAATATTTTACTATACAACATTCAACTAGGCAAAGAGTAAGCAATAAACTTGGAAATTAAAAGCTACCTAAGTCATCAAAATTAATTTTATTATATTATTAGATTATAATTTTAGATGTGATAGGAATTTGGATGTAAGGAACTAGAAAGCAATCTAAGGATGGTTTCAGGACATTTGGGCTAAAAGGGATCTATATTGGCAATGGTACTAGCTTGATATTGGGGCCTACCCCCTCACTTCACACACTATAGTGATAAAGGTGTTGGGTGATTATCCAATATATACCATTAACCATGTGTTTATACTTGGATATAAAACTAATTTGGCTTCCCTCTTAGTGATGAAATCTAAGTATGTAGGCCTTGGGTAAATAATTGTCAAAATGCTTTTTAAGATTTTGTGATTTGGTAGTGTGTTCATAATAGAGAAAATAGTGTGACTAAATGGTTTATTAAAAAACACCTAATTAGACTATGTGATCTATTCTAAGTATTTAAGAAATAAGAAATGAAAGTGTGAGATAATTACTAACATATAAGGGTTAATTCCAACTTTGAAACATAGTATAATATTATTTAGTTGGCATTATATGTAGAGAATATATAATAGGGTTGATAAGGTCACCTCTATATTATGGAATTAAAAATTATGAAAGTGAACTACATTGATAGAGTCGACCTAGATTTCTAGACTGTATACTAAATACAAAACTATGTTTCTAGGGTCAACCTAGTTGATTGTATAGGGGTAATTTTAAAGATTTTAAACTATGAAAAATAGAACTATAACAAATGATATAAATTATAAAGAAGGATAGAAATTAACCTTGGTGGGTTAGAGGATGTAGAGGAAAATAATATTGTTGTTGAAGTACCCTAATTTATACTTACAAATTTTATTAATTGTGTCAACTGGGTCAACTAAGCTTTGTATAAACTTGTTGTTGATAGATTAAAATGTACAAGGTCAACTGGGTTGACCTAGTATTTTGAACCTAATATTATTAAAAACCTACACAAATATAATAAATTCATTTTTATTTGACTATGTGTTAAAACTGCACATAAAAGTTAGTATTGTGTTGATACAGTTGATCCAACATTGCAAATATATGAAAAATAAAAAAATGAAATGATGAAATAAGTGAAGAAAATTTTGAAAAGGTTAGATTCATGTTAGGTTCACCAGAATGTATTTAATCATAAGTGTATCATGTCTATAAATCAATCCTAACTCAGAGAAGATAGATCATACCATACACTTATGATTGGGGATACATTTGTTAAGCGAGAACATGACCAATATGGGGATCTAATAGACCCTATTAGGAGATCTCTTAAAAAACACACCATGCTAAGAAGGGTTCAAAAACTTGTAGTTTAACATAATCATGCAATAACCCTAAGGGGGTTCTGAGTCTTAATATTTCACCTAAACTAATAACAAGTAAAGTAAATCTAATCTATTGCACACCAAAGATTTTGGCACAAAGTGGGGGGTTAGAAACAATAAAACTAAACATACATAAATGATATGTACCTAGGGATATGATATATTGATGTATATGGGTTGATGGAGATGCTAACATGTGGCACACATCCCCTTAGTTATTTATATGGGTACAATATATTAGGATAATGGAGTAACTTATGGAATTATTACAGTGGGTAATGTTCGACCTACATTGGGATTAGGAGGTTACCCATCGATGGGTTAGATAGATGTCTATATATAGGAGATGATTATCATGGTGAATATATCAAGGAAGCATTGAGGCTTCTATTATAAGAGGATATTGAAGGTTGTCCCCTCGAAGAGACATTGTGGAGTTATTACTTCCTAAAGGAGTATTATATGGTGTTTCCCTACCTTAAGGGTATTTTTGCATATATTGAATATTTGAATCATATCAAGATCATATCAAGTGGTATCAGAGCTTTGATTTGGGTAATTTATGTGGAGTGAAACCTAATTTCTCTATATCTTTCCAAATATAGGGAATTTTTATTTGAAATTTTTACTGGAGATGTAAGAATATATAAGAGAAGCAAATTAAAAATTTCAAAAATTTTGTAGTTGTTTTGAGTGATTTGTTGTGAATTTATGTTTTTTTTATATTCAATCTATAGGTCAAAATTTGTAACATTTTTTCACAAAATTTTGAATGTGATTCCAATATATTAAGAGGAAGATACAATAAAAATTTGGAAATTTTTGAATTATTTTTGTATGAGTTATTGACATTTTATGGTTTCATGAACCCTAATTTTTTTTTTGGATCATGGAGTTGCCAAAAATTTTAGGGGAAGATGATGTTGATGCTAGAGAATGGTGGCTCAATTTTAAGAAGAATAATACTAAAAAATTTTTATGGAAAATAGAATTATCTCTTTCTTTGTCTGGGGTTGCACAACATTGGTGGTGTAATCAATTGAGCTTTGTGCAACAGTTTTATTCATGGGAAGCAATGGAACAAACCTTCCTAGATTGATGGGATATAAAAGAAAAAGAGGATGTATAAGAGGAAAAAAATAATAATGATAAAGAAGAAGAAGAAGAAGAAGAAGAAGAAGAAGAAGAAGAAAAAGAAGTTAAGGGTTCAAATAATTTGGCTCTAAAGAAATCTGAGTCAATTTTTCAATTGTATGGATGCATTCAAAAGAATAAGGTGGTTGTATCCATAAACCCTACCAGAAAGTATAAATTTATTAACATGAATGTGTCCAAGCATCTACATGTTCAAGCAAATAATATCAATGAGGTTCAAGTAGATGGTAAGAATATTTTAATGTTTGAAGATTTGAAGATCATTATGGAAAAATATGTTCTCATTCATATTTTTATGCTTTGGATATGGATGATATGGATATAGCTCTTAGATATCCATGGTTAGAGACTTTGGGAATAATGAATATTAATGTTCATAAAAAGTTCATGAAGTTTTGGTATAAGAAAAATAAGATCACTTTACAAGATATCATAGTGAAAAAGGCACCAATAACAATCTAGGTAGATCATGAGGATGAGATTGAAATAGGTGATGAAGATTTAGATGATATAGATAAAGACACACTAAAAATTAACACTTCATCTAGTGGAAGAGGTAGAAGCAAAGGTGGATAAGGTCAAGGTATTGGAAAAGGTTGAGGTATATAGACACCCACATCATCATGAGAGGAAACAATCATGGAACCAGGTGAGGAAGTGTCATAACAACAATAATTTTGTCTATATAGGAAATAAAATTTCTAATAATTATGGATATGCATGGAATCCAAATAAAAAATACTATGGTAAATTTAATGGGGAAATCACTATGACTATGCATGGAAGAATACCTACTATGGTTATGGTTGGAATCAGAGAAGCGCAGTGGAATATGGTAAATAGAATAAAAAGAGGAATAATTATACTTGGACACAAAAGCATTATAATTATGATCATGAATGAAATTAGAGGAGTAAAATGGAATTTGGAAACAAGCTTGGAGATCTATCACTTGCCAAGATCACATATGGATGGATAGATAATTGAGATTGGAGACAAGTGTGCAATGATTTGAAGCACACTCATTATTTGGTTTCTTCCTATGTTTCAGAGATGAAACATGTCAAGGAGGGAAGTAATGTTATGTACCTAGGGACATTATATATTGATGTATATGGGTTGATGGAGAATCTGACATGTGGCACACATCCCCTTAGTTATATGGGTACAATATATTAGGATAATGGAGTAACTGATGGAATTAGTACATTAGGTAATGGTCAGCTTGCATTAGGATTAGGAGGTTCCATGGGTTAGATATATGTCTATATATAGGAGATGATTATCATGGTAAAGATATAAAGTAAGCATTGAGTCTTCTATTGTAAGAGGATATTGGAGGTTGTCCCATCGAAGAGACATTATGGAGTCATTCCTTCCTAAAGGAGTATTATATGGTGTTTCCCTACCTTAAGGGTATTTTTGCATATATTGAATATTTTAATTATAAAAAGATCATATCAATAATAGACATATACTCATGTTAATGTATATTAAATACTAATGCATTGAAGAGAAGTACAAATGCATAGCTATCTACTCTTGGAAAGGAGAAAATTTTAAGAATACTTACCTTTAAATACAAACCCACCAAGCCTTAATCTCTCCCTTGGCTAAGGTTATTCACAAGAGGTTGTTATGGTATGTAATGATAACAAATACAAATCATCTCTAGGCTACACAACCTATCAATGCATATAAAACACTTTTCCATAAGACAAGATATGTATCTCTAAATAAAATATGGAACCATAAGTTTTGCTTCTTAAGTAAAATGGTCAATAATTAGATGTCCATTCCATATTAATTATTATTATTCTCATAATAAATGATGGAAATGAACTTGTATATTTAGGTAGATTTGACCCTTAACCCTTCTACAAATCTTGGTTGATAAGGTTTACCCAATCAACCTAACATAATTTTAGACAATAATTCACTAGGTCATGAGCTAGGTCGACCAAAGGCCAAACTAATTCCTAAGTGAAAATAACATAGAACTATACAGGGTTGACCCAATCAATGTAGTACAATGACTGACAAAATGGGATTAATGTGAGGAATAGGAGGTTAAAATTTATCAAATAATTGGAAAGGGTACAATATAGAATAATAAGCTCAGGGATAATGGTTTCAGAATACAAATGTGTACATAACAAGTGGTAAAAGGGTAACAATCCTATGAATCACTAATGGTCTACCCACCCCTTTATCGGTGCACCCCTTAAAGTGTGTACTTAGAGGGATTAAGACTCAATGAGTTCTTATGAGATACAAACTATTAGTAATCAATAAAAGTTTGAAAATATTATGTGTATACATAATGTGTCTATGAATGTGATCACATGGATATAACTCTACCCACTAGATATAATACCTAGTGATATGTCTCCATCCATATGCATGTACTATAGTATACCATGACATCCAAGCATCCACAATACCTAGATAAGGTATCCATACAATTTTGTCTTGTCATAGGTCCCTAAAGTTAGTGTGTGTGGGACCACTTAAACCATATAGTCATGTGCCCACCTCCTCACTTTTGAGAGGGTATCATCTATATCATGAAGTAATTTCACATATCTATACATGGTAAATATATAACTACCAAAAAATGACCAGTCCCATGGTCTGTTGGCCCCTACTCAAGATGTCTTAGAAGTCATGCACTAGCTACACCTAGATGGTTGGTCCTAAATCATACAGTGTGCCCTACTTGTTATCACCTAGGTTTTACACTCATTATTTGATGTGGAATATCTCACTATACAACACCTAATGATATAATGGGAAAAACTCTAAGTCATGGTAATATGGAAAATAAAGGTTAACCTCTAAATAAGGTTGACTTCCTTTCACTAAATCTGATGCAACTGATAAGATACTAGTTTTATAAAAAAATTGCTCTTTTTAGTGTTCTTTTTCCTAAACTAAATATTGACTAGGAAAATCATAAAGAATGAAACTTTACAACTTAGGAACTTAATCATGCTCAGTCCATCTTAACATAACTCCATTTATATCATTTCTAAATAGTATTCCATTAACAAGTACATAAAGAATGGCCTGGAGTCTATAATACCTTTTCTTAGACTATTGAAGATCATATAGGTACTTGCTCATTTTTAAGAAGTTGGTCATGTCTTAGATCCAGTTGTTTGAAATAGGTGGATTAGTTGACAAAGGTGTATTTTGAGCATATACTACTTTAGGTGCTGATTCAAAAATTCTAATATCAGAAGCTAACTATTCACACAAACTTTTTCCTCTTACCAACTTCATGACTTTTATTTCAATGTCATACTCCATAACCTTGGTGATCCATCTTGCTCTCTTTTCATTTATCTCTCAGTTGAGTAGAAACTCTTTAACACTTGGGTGACTTACCATCATATGAATCTTATTATTAGAGAGAATATGCCTAAATTTATTTAGAGCCTTAATTACATCATATACCTATTTCTCCACAAAATTGTAATTTTCCTCGTATCCTTTCAAAGATTGGTTGAAGAAAGGTATTAGTTATTCTAATTGGTCCTGATTATGTTGAGTCAGAATGGCTAAGATACTTCCTTCCCCTTCGAATGCATAAAGAATAAATTATTTATCATAGTTTAGGTTGACCAAAGTAGGAGCTTGAGAAATATATTATTTTATGTCCTAAAAGTGATCTCTTCCATATTGGTTCTAGCTAAAAATTGTATCCTTCTTGAGAATTGTAGTGAGGAGTTTTACCAGAGAGGCAAAATTTGGGACAAATCTTCTCACAAAATTAATCTTCCCAAGGAAACTTTGAATTTATTTCTTATGACTTGATAGTGTCAATGAATAAATGGAACTAAATCTTTTTAGGTCAATTTTAAAACCTAATTTTGACACTATATTCCCCAATAGTTTCTCTTCGTGGACAATAAAAACACACTTATTCAGATTAAGGGAAACCCCAAATTATATACACCTTTTAAAAAAATTATAAGGTGGTACAAGTGTGCCTTAGCATGCTTTGATTATACCATGATATCATCTAGATATACTAATATCATTTCATTAATCAAACCTCTGAAGGCCATATCCATAGCTCTTTAAAATGTCACACTAGTATTCATCAAACCAAACATCTTTTTATATGTGTATATGCCCCATTTTATGGTGAAAGTAGTTTTATACTAGTCTGAATCTTGTACTAGGATTTGGTTATAGCCAAAATAACCATCTAGAAGGGAAAACCTTATAGACCCTACTATAGTATGTAAAATTTTCTCCATTGGTGGGAGAGGGTAATGGTCCTTTAGAGATGCCTTGTTTAGGTCTCAAAAATACATAGCCTAATTTTGCCATTTTTCTTTTTGACAAGGCCCAGATTAGCAACCCATGATGAGTGCCTAAAGGTAAAATTTATATTAGCTTCTATTAATTTAGAGAGATCACTTTTCATTAGAGGTTCTACATTTGGATTAATGGGCCTATGCTTTTGTCTAACAAGCTTAGTGTTTAGATCCAACTCTATTGTATGTTGGGCTAAACTAGGGTAGAAAAATATTAGATCATGATAACTCCAAGATAATTTATCATCAAATTCTTAGCACAATTTAATAAAATTTTGCTTCTCAAAGTCATTTCATACCTTTCCTAGATTCAGAGTTTTGCCTTGTGAAATGACCATTGGCTCATAGTATTCTTCATTAACTAAAATGTTCTTCTTCTTGTCTTTTAGTTGGTCATATGAATTAAAGATGTTCTCCAATGTAATAAGACCCATAGGTAGCATGTTTATCTTTAGATGGATGATTTGATCCCCATACTAATCTTAGAGGTTAGTTTAGTTCCTATCTGAGAATTCAACTTCTTCTCTCAATAAGTTTATAATTTTTTGATCATTATCAAAGACTTTCCAATTAGTGAAATTTTTAGGAATAGATAGTCTTACTACCAATTTTACATGGTTATTTTATTTGTTTATCTCCTTGGGTAAGTTATATTAGGAGCCCATTGAGGCCATATGATCAGCATCTTTATTTTATTCTCTTGGTACTATCTAAATACTCAAAGTAATAAAATATTTAAATAGGTCCCAAACCTTATGCTTATAATATATAAAGAAATTATTTTTAGTCATGTTTTTATATCTTACTCGATGAATAATCAACTAATTACCACCAAATATCTGCAGGGATTCTATCCCTCTTTCTTTGGCTAGTTGTAATCTTCAAATCTAGGATTCATACTTGGCTACATTATTAGTGCGACTAAAATAGATTCTAAAAGAATAAAAATAACTATCCTTTTGGGGAGAGACCAAGACAACACCTAAACCCACTCCTTTTATGCTTCTCAAACCATCGAAGAATAATTACCATATACCTTGAAGATCTTTAGTTGGTTTTAGGATATTAGGAGTGATTACATCATTCTCATGTATGCAATATATACCTAGCCTAATTTAGTTTACATGGTCATAAGGATAAAATTGGAAGGATAACCCCCGTTCATCTAAGAGATTATCTAGAATATATTATTTAGGTGTTGCATTCTCATCATCAGTTTCTTCCTCTTGATCTTGTAATATGCAATTCATTTTCACAAAGGGAGGGGTGTATGGTTTAATCTGATCCTTATATATTAGCTCAACTCTTATTATTACTCTTATCCCATAAATTATTCTAAGAAACATGTGAAATCAATTTGTAGACAAATATCATCCCATTTTCATGATAAAATCTTGTGAAAGGCAAATGGTGAAATAAGGGGGAAGGTCGATAACTGAGATATCTTGGGAAATTGACAAACTGGGATAATCATGGATAATAAGATTTAAATATTTTATTATTCTTACTATTTAAATATAAGTTCCATCTAAATAAACCACTCCCTTATTCATAGGTGTATATTTTATGCCAAGAGCATCAGCTATCTTTTTGAGCATAACGAAACTACTAGCCACTGAATCTACCATGAAATTATGAACTAGATGCTTCCCAACTATTAGTGAGAGATAGAAAGGGGAGGTTTACCAATTTTGTTGATATTAGCTTTAGTTTGTGGTTGACATAAATTAAGTGTAGTATTAGGCCCTTAACTGGAGCCTTGTCTATTATTTGAAAATTCTTCAAGGCCTCTTATAGTAGATCTCTTTGTGCCAGTATAGATAATGCATCCCACATAATGACATTCAAATTAGTCTTTTTCATTTTCTCAACAATGTTTAAAGGGATACTACTAACCTTTGTCTATGTCTTTACCAGATCTATGTCCTCTTTCACAAGATTTGGAGTAAGTACTTTCATTTTAGGTTTACTAGTGGGTACAAAGGGTGGCCTGTATACTGTGTTGTTCTTTACAGGTTTTGGTACAACTTTGGAGGTTGAAGCTTATTTCATCCTAGAGGGATGATCACTCTTAATTTATATTTTCTTTTATCATGTATTCACTACCACTATAAATCCACCATTTAAAAATTATTCCTCTTTATTTTCTCCATAAAAGTCTTCTTCTTGCCAGTTTAGAAGAGTAGCTTCTCCTTGAGTAGGTTCTTATGTATCTACTTGTTGAGAAGTGGATTTTTCTCATTATCCTAATGTACATGTCATGCCTTGTACCATCAAATCTTGACTGATGATTCCATTTGGGTAAGTATTCTGATTATATGTTTGTGAATAAGGATAACACCAGTCATATTCTTGAACCAAGTTATTTTGAATAGATAAAATGGCTTTGCAAGTACTCAATACAGGTAAGGCATGAATAGTTGGGGGCTTTGGTTATGTATTTTGACCTTACAATTTCTAATTTCCAAGGTATTATTTCTTATCTCCCTAATATGGCTACTTATTGGGTTCATATATTGGGTTAGCCTATTAATAAGAATTATAATTCTGATATTTCTACCTGCTCATAGCTACTAACTCATTACTGAAACTCTTAAGTAGTGATTTAACCTCATGTAATTCATCCATAAGAGTGGGGGTCAAAGCTAGTGCCTTTATTTTAGTGGGAATTAGAGAAATTATAGGTGGCATAGGAGCTATTTCTATAAATAAAAGCATTGGTAGTATTGGGGCAATTTTTTTAGCTTAGATTAAATAATTTTATGCCCTTATCATAATTTTGTAAGAATCAAGGAGTGTGGTACCACCCATAGACTGAATAATAACATCTACATCACTATTTAGGGCTCTCAAGTAATATAGGAAAGCATTATTCATAGTTGGATTGACAAGTGCCAAAATCTTATTCCATATCTTCTGGAAATGGAAATTGAAATTAGTCATGAGCTCATGAGGAGCCCATTGAATAGCAGTCAACTATTTAACCAAGGAAAGGTGATCACTCTTATATTAAAATTGGATGTATAATATGGTGCCTAAATCATCCCAAACTTGTATGGAGTTGGGAACAAGATCTATATACCACTGTAAATATTTACCCTTGAAGGAGGAGACTAAGAGCCTAATTACAACACTCTTGTATCACATTATGGATAGTGCATAGATTGGCAATATCTTGTATGTGTTCCATAGGAGTAGTGGAAGTTTTGCCAGTGAAATATGGTAGGATTTTTAAGTTTGAGGTTATTATATCATCATATTGGTCCAAATGGAGAGGCTTGATCCCATTAAAGTCTACAAAATGTATGTCCATTGTAGGAGGAATAAAATTGATAGGATTAGGATTACTTACAGGGGATGCAAATAAATTTTTTAGATATACTTTATAATGAGGTATAGCTGATTTCAATCTCTTTTTAAGTGAAAATTACAATTATAAAAAATAATCTTTATTACCTTTTAGAGTTGATCTCATTTTTTAGTTTGGCATGTGTAATCCTTGAAATCTTGAAATTGTAAACCAATGAAGTTACCAGGTGATTTTATAATGCATTTGAATTTGATGTAATGTTTTTTGAGAATAACACCAATTTATTTATATTTTCCATGTCCCATCAGGTGTTCCAAAAACTATTATCACATAGATTTTGTACTTGTTCTTTGATGTGGAATGGCTCGCTATGTAACACCTAATGATATAATGGGAAAACCTCTGAGACATGGGACTTTATAAAATTGAGGTTAACCTTAAAATAAGTCCAACTTAATTTTATTAGATTTTATGCAACTGATAAGATACCAGTTTTATAAAAATTTTGCTCTTTTTAGTGTTCTTTTTCCTAAACTAAATATTGACCAAGAAAAGGGTAAAGAATGAAAATTTATGAAATTAAAATGGTGATTGCATCAAATATTTTAGTGGGTCTTAATTCTTGATTGATAAAAACAATGAAAAAGATAATTATATTGAAATTGATTTAGCACAAACACATATAAAATGAGAAACTAGAGGCAACATTTAGTTATTTTCACAATAGGGAAAATAGTTCTTTATTTTAATCAAACAATATTTTTAGAAGGGTTAATATTACCACAAATCAATTTCTTGTGACTAAAATAAGAAACAAAACTTCCAAAAATACTCAAATAACTAGTATGCATAGAGATTTCTTAGAAAAGAAAGGAAAATATTTAATTGATTCCATTTCAAAGGTTAAAACTTGTATAAAATACATTCAAAATCCATAAATCATATCCTCTAATAGAAAAAAGATATATTAGTCCATGGGGTCTGCCCATCTTTATACAAAATATCTCATAGATGAGATGGAGTTGTCATAACTTGAATGCCTATTAAGAAGAATCATGCAGATCTAGAAACTTCATACAATAAGAGGTGATTCGCCCTATTTCTAGCATCTTGGACTTGTAGAACAGTTTGTAAAGTGGCATGAAAGAGATGGGTGTGATCCTTGGCATGTAATGGAATGGATAGAAATGGGATATCTCCATGTAATGATTCTTCATCTTCATGTAGCTAGAAATAATTTCTCATAAAAAATAGGTGCTACTCAAGATAGAATTTGACTTTCAAAAGATAACTAAATTTAACCTTACAAAACCCTAACTTACAAAATACAAGTGAGACTTTTAAAACCTTTTAAACTAATGAATTTTGTCAAAACATAACTTGCAATTTATAATTCATGTTTTTAAACTTTTAGTAATTATAACTTGTCAAAATAAAAAGTGTAATTTGCAATTGCTTTTTACAACTTTCACATTGTTAAAAAATACAAATTTCTCTTTCTCAAAAAGAGTTATAAAAAATAGTTTTTCCTTCATAATTAACTCTTAATTTTTTTTGAAAATATGAAACACAACATATGAAAATATTTCAAAAGGAAAGTTAATCAACATTTAGAATTTCTTCAACTTTCTTGTCTTTCTCAACTTGGATTTTTTCAACATAAACATCAAAGGCTTTGAAAACTTATTTTATTCTCTCTTCATGTATTTTGTAGGAGAAAATGTGAGAAGTTTCACAATCTAATTGAATATCAAAAAATTCTCTTCTAAAATTCTTTATTCCCTACATATTTTTTCTTATCCTATCCATTGCATTTTCTTACCTAACAAACCTATGGATAAAAATCAGGGTAAAGATTGTATCCTTTGTAGATTACTTTTCAACAACCTCCTTGACTTATTCTAGACCTCTTCAACCTATAAGAGTTTCTATAAGTCATTTTTTTGTTGACATGACATCATATTCATCTTTCATTTGATGTCATATAACATTTCAATAGATTTATCATGAGTAACCTTTGCTTGGTGAGCAGATTTTGTAAGTATCCTTATTCAAAATTAACTGCTCTATGTAATTCCTCATGCTTGACATCATTCTCTAGTATCTTCTTGACATTGATAATGTTCACATCAATTAAACCTAAAACTATCAATTTTAGATAATATAAATTCAAAGTTTGAATCTCTCCTTCATATTTATTAACTTGTTCTTTCAATATATTCTTCCTCTCTCTAAGTATTTCATATTGATCCATTATTGTTGTAATGATTCTTTCCCCTTGTAAATGAGTTCTTAGAACCACTCTTTTTTACCCCTTCCCATGTGATCAATCTCTCAAACCGAATCAAGTGTATCTTGATTTGGACTTTAATTGATTCACTATACCAAATGTGGTTGTTTTGATGGTTCACTAGGCTTTATAGACTAGTTTAATGTTATTGTAAGTTGATCCATTTTATTATTTAATTCATCCTTGGTACCCTTATCATAATCAATACTTTTAAACAAATAATTGATGCCAGATTTCACATCATTTTTTAGTCCCTCTCTTGTCGGTCATCTAAGGTGGATCTTAGAAATCTTATAATCCCCTACCACAAGGTCTCCCTTTGATTTATTTAATGGGGGCACTACAATTTCAACCTACCTCTCCTCTTTATCATCATTAAATATTATGGAAAGGGCCTTAGGAGTAGGTTTGGACTTATTTTTGACCTATGATAGACCCCAAAGTCTAGTATGCTAGGGTCAATAATCTATTTTCTCTTCTTTCCCATTAATTTTGCTAGCCAACTAGGTGTAGGTTCTAGTTGCTTAGAAACTATCACCAAAGAATTAGTAGCTGATGTTGTTGCACTAGAAAATACTATGACCATTATAAAATCCTAGGAGGATGATATTATTGATTTTTTAGGAGGTTCTTGTGACATTTTACTCCCATCATTAGGATGCAAACCTGCATTAACATCAAAGGCTTGGGTCTTTCCAATCTCAACTAAAGGTAATGTGGAAACAATAGAAGTGTCAGAGGTGGAGGTAGCTGGAACAACTATGTCTATTGGAGGTGTAGATGATGGAATAAACATAGGGATTGTGAATTTAGTAATAAGTGGTAGGGTGGAACCCAAAGCATTTAATGAATCAATCAAATGTGTGGGTCCACTCAGGGTTTATGATGTAAGGAAAGTGAGTGGAGATAAAAGTGAAGTATTAATTACTTTAAGAGTTGGGGTGGCCTATGAGACTAAAGACCAAGTCCACAACTTTGTATTAATTGGTGGTGGTGTAAATTAATGGGGATGAAATTTAAGGAATTATGAATGGAATGAAAAGAGGAAGTGGAATGAAAGGAAAAGGTGAAATTAGAGAAAGGGAAAGTGGAATGGAAACTTGAGATTCCACTGATGGGGAACCCTCAGTGTCCACTTGACTCAATTATGTTGGTTAAAATTTGATTATTATAGTAGGTGATGTGGTTGGAATGGAAGGTGAGTGGAGACAAGAGGTGGAATTAAAAATGGAGCTACTAAAACTTGAGATATTAGAGGAGTAGAAGTAGGAGATGGAGGTGTTGAAATTGAAACTTTGGGACAAATATAGGTAAGAGGAGGATGAACTAAAAGTATAAGGGTTTTAACTATGACAGTCATAAGAATTAAAGCTGTGTAATATTGTGCTATTGTTGTGTCTTCATATAGGAGGTCAATTGGGTTTTCTATAGCTTCCCCCATTTTGCTTGATTCCTCTTTCTTTGCCTTAGTCTTTTTCTTCTTCTTCTTCTTCTCTATATCCTTTGATGATTCTCATAGACCCTCTTCTAATGAAGTGACCCCCTCAACCTTAATCTTTAAAATCTTTTCTCATACCCCTATTGTTTCCCTTGTGACCTGAACTCCCTTACTCCTTAAACAATTGATTATTTGATTGATCATGTGAGCTGTTCTATCAAATAGAGAAAAGGATTCTAGATCAAACCATATTACTGGTGGAAGGGGTTTTATGATGACCTATGTATAATATATTAGGTCTACTATAGATTAATATTCTACCAAGTCATCTAGAACTAGTTTTATATTATAATCTTTGCTTTGTTGTAGGGGCATCCTAGAATAATTCCTCATCTTGACTCGTTCTCATCTTCACAATATTTCTAATAATCTTCATAATATGGCACATGAGCATATGTTACAAGTGCCAATATCCTAGTGATCTTGCCATATACATAAAAAAATGGCCTTGAATCCAAAGTCTTAATTGTTATTTGACACATTTAAGATTTGACACACTTAGCCTTAAGAAAGGATTGGCATGCATATCAGCTAATGGAAATTGGGAAATGTATCCCTACCTTATACCTATTATAAATGAGTTTATATGTCTCTATGAGCTGCCTGACCACATTTATTAGTGCACATTTATCACTAACATATGTAGGAAGTGTATAGGTATAACCACCAAAACCTACTTCCTTGATGTAGGAAAAGGTAGGGAACTATATAAATTAGGAACCCCATTTTCTGATCTCATTCACTACTTCTGGTGAGAACCTTATTCTCCCAAGTTCTTTTTCAAACATGATAATGATGAAATAGATGAAAATATCATTTACTCTTCTAAAATTCTATCTACTAGCCTCCAATGTGAGGTTAGGATATTAATTGTGTACTCTACTTCTTTATTCAAGGATTGTGTTAAGGCCTATTAATAATCTCCCTTTGGCTAGAATGTATACAATACAAGAGGTCATGTAGAACTTTCTAGTTGTTTGAATATCCATCAATTGATTATGGAGGGAATCACTTATTAAATAGGCCCAATGAATGTATTGTTTATTTTTCTAGATGACCCAGATATATTAGTACATCCATTCTTGAAAATACTTATCATCAAGTCTGTTAGTGATCCTCTATAATAATATAATAATATCCCCTACTTCATTTGGTAGCTTACTAGTAGAAGCCTTGGGGGACTTCAGCCACTAATTATTGACAATTTTTTGACACCCATATATTTTATCTTCAAATAATTATGTGGATTACTATGGAGTTATATCCATATAAATCTCAAATTCCAAGATTAAAAATACCGAGTTGATGAAATTAGGGTTTAGATTTAGAATATTTTCCCCTTTGTCATTATATAATCATTTTCTATCAAGACCATAATGTTTGGCCAATATGAGCACCATTTTTGGGATTTGAATTGACAATGGGAAGGCTATATATTATGGTAATTAGGTGTCATAAATACTCTATATCTAGTCATTCTTAAACTCTGCTACTATCCTATCCCAAAAGTATCTTAGGTCAATATCACCTAAATCCATATAAATAATCTATATTGTGTTAGAATCTAAACTATGAGTCATTTTCGGCACTTTGGATTTGAACTTCATTTCCTTTAGATAAATGAAAATTGGAGATATTGCTTGTAAGAAACAAACTATAAAAGGTGGCAGAGTCTGTAGGTGTTTCAAGCAGTTTAAATCTCCAATAGATATGGAAGGTGTTCTAAGCAGGTGCCAATTCTAATGGAATTCTGAGGTGCTCTACGTAGGTTGTATTCTGGTGAAATTTAAACATGTTTAAATAAATATGAAATCCCATGGGAATGGGAGGTGTTTAGATCAGGTCCACTTTCTACAAAGATTTGGAGTCTTATGAGGGTCAAAGGTGTTTAAGACAATAGCAAAACCTGTAGGGATCTAGGATGCTTGAGGCAAGTAAAACATCTGTGGGGACCCTGGAGGACTATTCAATGGTATAAATAGGAAGTATATTTTTAGGAATATTCTTTTGGATCGATAAAACCCTAAATTTTGACTATGAAATTAGGAGTAAAAAGTTTCAAGGATTTTATGATGATCACTTTAGGGGGAAAATCTTCATAATGAAACTTTTTAATATGAAACCCTGGACTCTATATGTATCCTTTGGAATACATGATCACACAAGCAACAATTTACCAATCCCTGATTCTTAGATAATTCTAAAATATGACACCAAACTAGCAATGGTAACCCTAAAAGATATTGAAAGTCTCTTCACAAGAATAAAAGATTGAAAAAATATAAATTTGTAGGATAAATTATGAAAAATCACAAAGGGAATACTATGCATAAATGCAAATGGCATGGAAATTGAGATGTGATCATGGCTTGAACTCACAAGTACTTGTTTACACATGGCTCAAGGTTTTATTATATGGTAAAGGTCATCAAATATTATGAATTTGATTATTAATTTAAACAAATGATAAAAATCCCATAATTCGTTTGGTTTAAATAGTGAAAACCCATATAATAAATGCAATAATGATGGTTGGTGGTGGAACTAGGAAATGCTTAAATTAGGTCTCATGTCCAGCATAGGTAAATGGCTTTGTTAGGTGAAATTCAAAATCCATTATATTTTTTTCAAGATTTAAAACTTAAAAATTACTTTTTGGGTTCTACATTCCATGGTTTAGTTACTTGGTGGAAGGGGAGGTACTTTGCTTCATAGGATCTGGATCCCACTATGCATTTTACAAGTTTGCAAACTTGCAAAGTGCATGTTGAGTGCTAGATTCCAATGGTTTGGATGCTTCATAGGATCCAAAACCTACCATAAATTTTAAAATTATGAAAATTTGCAATATGCATACCAAGTTTTTTATTTTTCTAGTTTGGAAGGTGGTTACTTTGCATGATTCAGAACCCCTGAAGCAATTTACAAACTTGAAAATTATGTCCAAAGCTATGGATTTCATAGTGAAAAAGGGAAGATGGGTTTTTTGGTGGTTAGAGGGGATTTTATAAAAAATAAAGGGGTCTCCCTTAGGGTATTAGATGTAATGATATTTTTGAGACAAAAATATCAACACTAATTTAACATCAAACAAAATAAATCAATAATATACAATGGAACAACTCCATCATAATTATGATAGACCATATGTGCTATCATAATCTTGATCAAGTCCTTCTTGATGTCTAGAATGCTATATATATTCAACTCAAAGATCCATATAATAGGTTTCCACTTATTGTATTAATCTAAACCAACAACCACTAAGTTAAGGCTTGCTCACATCTACTATGTTAGTGATGTTTCGCAACACTATTGTACCCATGATAGCTAACCATAGTATTTAATTGATGTCCTCTAAAGTAATTTCCACCTTTATGGTGTCCCTATCCACCACCCATTTGAATGTGTCTATGAGTTTATCCCATGCTCTAAGGAACATGAAATAAACTCCATGTTGAGGGTTACCTGTGTTGGGTGAATAGTTTGTCGTCAACTAATTGATGACAAAATGGGTATATCAACCACATCACAAGGAGATTTATGGCACAAAAAGTGTGGGTTTACCATATTTGGATGAGGTTAATCTCTCCTCTCATCAAGGGGAGGTTCTTTATGAATATTTATATGCTATATGTATATATATAAGAAAAAAATAATACTCGGGGTAGTATAACAGTATCCACCTCTCTTTTTTTAGAGACGATATCCAAGGAACAAGAGAGAGAAATCCTAGTCATTGGCTAAGAACATTCCTCTTCTTTTAGGAATGGTGTCCAGCCTAGAGTATAAAATCCCCTGAAATAGGTAACAAAGTTAACCAGGAAACCTACGTAAGCACAAAGTCTTCCATTGTCTCCTTCCCTGATCTGGAATACGCATAACCGTAGAGTGAAACGAAGCACAAAGTCTTTATCTAAAACTACAAAGGATAAAAGGATCACCAAGATAAAATTAGCTCAAAGTCTTTCTTATATCTTTTAGAAATGTCCTCAGATAATATCAACACACAAACTTTGCTTATTAAATCAAATAGATAAGAGATTATCATGAAAGAGGACATAAGAACCACTTCCTAAATAACACAAATTACTTCAACACAAAGTCTGAAATAAACCTGCTTCTCATTCATTTGATAAAATATGATTTACAAATTAAGCACAAAGTCTCAAGAAGTGTCTCAATTTCAGTAGAGTTTTTTTTTTCAATTATCAGAGATCTATTTACAAAAGAGGTACCCTCTATATATAGGGAGAAACCTTTCAAAATTAAAAAGATTAAAATATAAAAATATCTTAGTCAAAGATGAATCAGTGTTGACTTTGGGATATTTTATAAATCTTTCACATGTAATTACATATTACAAAAGTGCACGTGAAAATGTCCCAAGTCAATTACAAAGTGCATTTTGAATAAAGCATGGAAGAACAGCTTCAATCTTTATTTCTAGTCTTCTTCATGGTCTTCGACTTCTTCAGAGAAACTTTAGTGATCTAGAAGAAAATTTGTTGAAAAGACATTGATGAAGAGGGATCTTTTAGAGAAATTATAGTAATAATCATGGTTATGTAATTAGGAAAAAAATTAGCAATATGGGAAAACTACACATTTGAGTGATCATGACTAGGGAAATGCACTTGAAAATGCTGAGGCGAGAGTAGGTCAGAAAGTGGGAGAAAAGGGGAACAGGCATGAAAACTAGGAAAAATGAAAATTTCCTAGAGTTGGGAAAAATGGGGAGAAGGTATGTAGAGGCAATATAAAAAATTTCCCTTGCATATTGTAGAAGTTCTTGTGCATAGGCGGCAAAAATTTCCACCTGTACACGTCAAGGAGAAAGTACGTCAGTGGCAAAAATTGCCACCGATGCATGTTGAAGAAGAAGAACATGTAAGCACAGAAAAAATTTCTACCCTCGTACCTAGAGGTGAGGAGGAAATGGGGATGCATGGGTGATAAAATTTACCACTCTTGCATGGAAGATACCAAAAGATGAAAGGGTGGCAAAAATTGCCGCTCTTGCATGACAAGTGTAAACACTTGTCACATTCTGCTTCTCTACTTTATAATGGAAATGTGGTAGATTTTGGGCTCCTTTCTCTTAGTGGGATTTATCCTTTATGTCATTTAGACAGAATGTCTGAAGGAATTCCTTTAGACAATTTGTCTGAAGGAAATCTTCCTTGCCTTTGCATCTTTCTCGCTAGGCTTTTGCTTTGTCTTTCAGGTGAATTCCTTCAGACAATTTGTCTAAAGGATTTCACTTTGTCTTTTTCCTTGTTCACTTTTCCAAAGGAGTTCACGTTCTCTACTTTTGCTTGCTACCTTCTGCAAGGGCACTTGGCTTGGTTCACAGCCCTCCATAAGGGCACTTGTTCCTTTGGCTTTAGGGCAGCCCTTTGAATTGATCGATTGAACCAACTTTGGTTCAATGTTTTAATGGTTCAATCTTGTGTTTGAAGCCATCTTTTTGTCTAAGTCTTTTGATCTCTTTGAACAAAATGCATTGAACCAGCCACTCACTAAACCTATTGAACCATTAAACCAAAGAACCTGTTAGACCAAAACGGTTCAAGGTTCAATGGTTCATTCCTTGCTTAGAAGCTTGCCGATGAACATTTTTAGTTGAACCAAGGCATTGAGCCAATCTTGAAAATGACTAAGCATTGGAAACTTGTTATTTTGATTGAGCTCCCCTATAGAATTTTTTGAACCTGTTGAACCTACTAACTTCAAGCATGTTGAGTCCATAGAAACATATCTGCAGAGTTCATAGATTTATGAGAAAGCTTTGAAAAATGAATAACCTGAATGCTCTAAACAATTTTTGAAAGGGGAAGAGAGGATTTTGATTTGTCAGACCAAAATAGTTCAAATGTTGTCCCAAAAATAAGTGATATTTTTGGGCGACAACAGCTGGCTCCAGTTTGGGAACTTCCTTTAGTTGAAAACATGGAACAGCTAAGGGGAGTAGAAACCAGAATCTCCAGTGCCTTGAAGTGTGCCATTGGGTTACGGAGTCATGCTACCCAAAAAGAAAGGCTCTAAAAAATGAAAATGAAAATCACAAAATAGAACTAAAGACTATACAAATATACATATGTACAGATGATCTTATCTGATGCCTCAAGATTTGAAGTGCTTCAGATGCCAGCCACTGTGAGATAGTGAAAATGGTGTGCCATCTTGATAAACTAGCAAGAAGCCATTTTCTCTATAGAATCAGTGATGGGTGAATGGAACTCTCCACTAGGAAACCAATTTTTTGTGTCTTCCCTTTGGTTTTCTCTTTTTGTCTCACAGCAAGACTTGACTTTTAATCTAAAAACCATGAATCTTTGCTCTCTTGGAAAAATGTTCCTTTTCTTGATTTTGATGTGCAGCAGCATGGTCCATTACCATAATTGGTTGCTCTTCTGGTTCAGTCTAGCACATGATTTGATTATTCCCATTAAACACCTACTAATCATTGGCACTATCAGGCATACTTGGTGTTGTTCCATCTAAACCAATTCCTAGATCATCACCTACAAGATTTCCATCTGCTAAAACATGAATGTCTTTAGTAGATAGAAAATAATTACCCCTATCTGAAGACTCAAATAGAATTTGACCTTCAGGCCTTGATGTCTGAGTGACAATGTATTTTTCCTCCTTCTCAGGAAGCAACCTCTGCATTACACCTTTCACAGGGATTCTTGCCTAAGAAAAGTCCATGCTTAATTCCCCTCCAACATCCTTGTATACTTTCCACCCAAGAAGGATACCATATGATGCTAGGACATTGGCCACTAGGACAGTCATCTTGATTTGCTTGTCTGGAAAGGCAGCAAATGCAAATTGGGCATCTTTAATTTTCCCCAGTAGTGGCACTTGTTTGTTCTCCATGGAGAAACATCTCCCAAATGCCTTAGTCAGTGTGAGACCTAGATATTTTGCCACTTTAGTAGGCATGACATTGTCTGAAGCCCTGAAATCAATGATACAATTGTTAAACTGGTGACCATTTATCAACAGGGAAACATAGAAAGGCTCTATTTTCCTAGGGGTAGCAGGAGGGGTAATGAGAAGATTGTTTGGGATGGGCATGTTCCTTGGGGGACCATGAGTTACTTTCTTAACCTCTTGTCTTCTAGGGATGGTTTGGTTTTTAACACATTAAACTAACTTGTCCAATTGCTCAGGATGAGACTGTAGAAATTCAAATTCAGACATTTGAGTTTTGGTTTTATTTATATGGTCAATGATATCAAATGCCTGGGATGAGCTAAATGCAGAGGATGGGAGTTCATCTTTTTGATTTTTGAAAGGGGGAGGACTGGACTACAAAATTGAACTAGAAGGCATAGGGACATTTGAGGTACTTACCTTTCTTATAATCACTAGGTCCTTTAGCTGGAAAGAAAGAGTGGATCCCCACTTATCAATTGAAACTACTGGTTGAGGTCACTCCTCTACTTTCTCCTTATCAGTCGATTGGGCTAATTGGTTCTTGGATCAGGTGAATACAACGTATGATCCCTTAGATGTATTACCTTCACTTTTGAGTTTATCCTGGTAGTTCAAGAAACTGATGTGGGAGTCACCAGCTAGTTCTTCCTGATCAAACTCAAGTTGGAAAGAGAAATCATGTTCAGTTTCCAAATATCTAACCGCTGAGTTGGTTGGAGGTGCTTCAAGGGCAAGGTTCCTTTATGGGGGAGGAAGATGATTTTGTTGTCCATAATTCTTGGTAGCATTGCCTTGGTATGCTTGATTCTAAAATGTCCTTCTTGGCATATCCTAATTAGGAGAAGTAGACATAACTTGGTCCATTTGCTTTTTGAGAGCTAGCAATTCATTTGCTAGCTTCTACACCATTAGATCAGTGGTGGCTAAAGGGGAGTATTCAGAAGAAGGACAAGATTTACCTCTATTTGGATATCTTCTTATCTTTTTAGCCAAGATAAGGTCATATTCTACCTCAGTAGCCAAGTCCTGAGCAGTATCAAGGTCTATGTGCTTGGCCCGTCTCAGTAGGAAACTCACTTCAGGTAGTTGTGAGTTGATGAAGAAACACTTGAGATTTTGAGGTGTTGGTTAGGCAACCTGTTAAGGTGTGGAGCTAAAAGCTTCAACTGTTTGCAGACACAAGGAAGGATGCTAAAGAACCAAAGCCACCAGCATTGGCAGTATGACCGATGTCGGTTAGATGCAGTGGAGAAGGAGATCGGTGATGGTAGAGAGTCGGCTGACGTTGGTAGCACCAGACCAGCAGGGATCGGCGTTGGTCGCCTGTGTATTTCTAGAACTGCTATTGACAAACAGTTAGTTAAGTGAAGCGAGTGTTTGCATGTCAAAGGACTAATTATAGTCACGAGCTGCGTGTCTAGTTATTGTAACTACAGTTCTATTTTTGTAAGCATGGGATCCTATTTAAAGACCCATACGACATGTATTATAATAATTAAGAAGGTAAGTAATAGCATTGAAGCTAGCAAGGTTAAGGAGATCAGCTGAAGCATTCAAAGAGGGATATCAACTCAGGCTTTAGAGTTGTTGTGTTGAGCAAGAGAGAGAGGGAAGAAGGTCTTGAGGTGTGGCAAGCCTTTGAGGTGGAGGAAGAAGTGGCATCTTCCTTATTGTATTTTCTTCTAGTAATATTTAATACAAGAGTGTGTATTGTCTTTCAAATTCTTTGTTGTCTCAAGTTTCTAGCTACTTTATCATTCTGGTATAATTCCATGTTTAATTGCATATAAGAAAGTAATCAATTGTGCTCTAATTGGTAGAGCTAGATCCCCTGACAAGTGGTATCAAAGCTACGGTTTGTAGGAAGCAAGGTATTGTTTTTTGATTATAGGTCATTCACAGGGTTTTCTGATTGAGTGAGAGTTCAGCAATGGCTAAATAAAGTAGGCTACAAATGGAGAAGTTTAACGGCAAGAATTATCAACATTAGAGGATGCAAATTGAGGACTATTTATATCAGAAGGATTTGTACTTACCATTGGGTGGGGTTGCATGAAAGCCCACAGATATGAAGGATGAAGAATGCAACGTTCTTGATCAGAAGGCTCTCGGTTCCATAAGGTTGAGCCTTGCATCATCTGTGATTTCCAGCTTATCACAGTGCAAGGCAACAAAAGAGTTGATAAAGTCCTTGGTGAATTTATACGAAAAGCCCTCGACTTCTAATAAGGTATATCTTATGAAGTAGCTATTTAATTTGCAAATGCAAGAAGGTGGATTGGTACATACTCATCTCAGTGATTTCCATGGTTTGGTAAACCAATTGGCTTTAGTCAATATTATTTTTGATGATGAGGTAAAGGCTCTCTTGATTTTATGTTCTTTGCCTGAAAGTTGGGACGATTTGGTTATGGCAGTAAGTAATTTTGCATCTGCTTCTAAAATCTTAAAAGTTGATGATGTTGTGAGTGTGATCTTGAATGAAGAAATACGTAGGAGAAGCACAGGTGAATCATCAGGGAATGCTCTAAGTGCAGAAAGTAGGGGAAGGCAAAGGGAGAAGGTTGAGCAAGGGAAATCAAGGTCAGGAAGGAGATCTGAGTCCAAAGGTATTACCTGCTGGTTTTGTGGAAAGAAAGGACATACGAAGAAGGAGTGTTGGTTGAGAGATAAGGAGAATCAACATGCAGGTATTGAGGAAGCAAAGGATACAAATATTGTGATGCAGGATGCTCTCATACTTTCTTCAGATAGTCAGGTAGGATCATGGATTTTAGATTTTGGTTCATCTTTTCATGCATCCCCAAACAGAGATTTGTTCTATGAGTATGAACAGGGAGATTTTGGAGTGCTCTATTTAGGGGATGGTACGCCTTGTCAGATAGTTGGTAAAGGGAAAGTGTAGTTGAGATTGTAGATTGACAACACATGGGTGTTGAAAGAGGTCATGCATGTTCCAATTCTGAAGTAGAGTCTAATTTCTGTAGGAAGGTTGGGAGATGAGGGGTGCACAATAACCCTCACAGTAGATTCTTGGAAGGTTACCAAGGGAGCACTTGTTCTAGCAAGAGGTAAGAAAGTAGATACTCTTTATCTGTCTACTTGTATTACTGATTCTACTTCTGGTGTAGATTTAAAGATGTGGCCTAATAGGCTTGGTCACATGAATAAGAAGGGAATGGAAGTTCTTGATTCAAAAGGTATGTGTTCAAATTTGGAAAGCACAGATATAGTTCATTGCAGAAAAAGGAAATTTGATGCTTTTGACAGGAACAAAGAAGCCTTAGTGTTTATGGAGGAGATGAGGGATAGAGATCAGTCATAGGGGTTGAATAAATCTAAGCAGGGTAGTATGGACAGAGGTTTCATCCAAGAAGAGCTCGTAGATGAAAATTTCATCACTTACAGGAACACATAGACACTGATGTCAGTCGCTTGGCATTGACGTCAGTCATCCAAATACCGACATCAGTCATGTACAGACCAGTAGGGTCGATAGGTCAGGCAGGAGAAGTCTGACGTTGGTCATAAGGATCGACGTCGACAGGAGGGACACCAGCGTCAGCCAGGGAAATGATGTCGACATTCAGGGTCAGTGCAGGGAACTGACATCGGTCAGGAGCAGACTAGGAGATGGCCAAGATCGATCATTGGAATGGATGTTGGGTGGATCTATAAGTCTCAAACACCCATGTGGAGGTTAGGAAAGGTATGTGAACCTCATATTCGTTGTTCACCTTCTTTATATTACTTACTGACAGTCATGAACTAGGAAGATGGAAGAAGCAATGCAAGTAGAATATAGAAATAGTGGGAGCTTGGCATGGATGAGGAGTGTGAGTCCTTGGAGAACCAAACAGGAATTTGTTGGTAGTGTTGTCAGCTGGAAGGAAGCACTGGATAGAGGGATGGATTCCCATTTTAGAGAAGAGAGTGGATGGACACATGAGATAGAAGGCTATGGTATATGGTCTTGATTATGCTGTAGAATAATGGAGGTTTGACCATTGTATTTTATCTTTACCAGGTTGGATAATATTAGCTACATTATCTTGTTATTGTATTGTGTTACCTGTTGCAGGGTTTCATATACAGGGAGTTTTTTTGAGCTAAGGGTAGAGTTGGTTCAGAAGTATGTCAAGGAGAATTTGGGAGCAGCAAAATTCTTGTGGCATAAGAGACAGGTATTACATCACAGGTTTGCATGGTGGTTGGTCTTCAAGAGTGACGTTGAAGAGGGATACAGAGCCTAAGGAACAAAATAGATGGTGTACAGGTACAGTATAAGTTGCAACTATTTATCTCCAAGTGGGAGATTGTTAAGGTGTGGAGCTAAAAGCTTCAACTATTTGTAGACACAAGGAAGGATGCTGAAGAACCAAAGCCACCGGCATCGGCAGTGTGACCGACGTCAGTCAGATGCAGTGGAGAAGGAGACCGGTGATGGCAGAGAGTTGGCCAACGTTGGCAGCACCAAACTAGCAAGGACCGGCATCGATCGCCTGTGTATTTCCAGAACTACTGTTGATGAACAGTCAGTTAAGTGAAGCGAGTGTTTGCATGTCAAAGGACTAATTATAGTCATGAGCTGCGTGTCTAATTATTGTAACTAGAGTTCTATTTTTGTAAGCATGGGATCCTATTTAAAGACCCATAAGGCATGTATTGTAATAATTAAGAAGGCAAGTAATAGCATTGAAGCTAGCAAGGTCAAGGAGATCAGCTAAAGCATTCAAGGAGGGATATCAACTCAGGCTTTAGAGTTGTTGTGTTGAGCAAGAGAGAGAGGGAAGAAGGTCTTGAGGTGTGGTAAGCCTTTGAGGTGGAGGAAGAAGTGGCATCTTCCTTATTGTATTTTCTTCTAGTAATATTTAATACAAGAGTGTGTATTGTCTTTCATATTCTTTTTTGTCTCAAGTTTCTAGCTACTTTATCATTCTGGTATAATTTCATGTTTAATTGCATATAAGAAAGTAATCAATTGTGCTCTAATTGGTAGAGCTAGATCCCCTGACACAACCATGGGAATCCTGTGCCTCAGTTTGTCAAACCTGGCAATAAAATCCATCATAGGTTCATGAGGCTCTTTCTTCATCTGAGTGAGTTGGGCAAGCAAGGCATGTTTATCTTCTACAGGGTTGAACCTAGCTTCAAATTTGTCTTTCAGAGTGTCCCAGTCAGTCACTGATCTGACTTACAGGTGGTAGAACTAGTCTGCAGTATCACCTTGTAGTGTCTCCATGAATAGCCTAACCACTATGTCTTCAAATTCCACCCCTATTACACCATAGGCTATGATGAAAGCTATAATGTGTTCATCAAGATGAACTTTCCCATCACCAAAGAATTTGGGGAAAATTTTCGTTGAACTGCGTGGAAGCTCATGCAGGGGTGGAGTCAAATTAAGTAGACCAAAAGAATTACCCCAGGGGCCTTGAGCCATGATTTTATTATGCAAAAGTGGGATCACTAATCTAGGTGGAGCTTGGATAGGTAAAGCTTAGCCATTAGTAGAAAAAGAAGCTCTGCTTTGTGTTGGTGGCCTGGTAGGGCTAGGAGGAAGACTCCTAGTTTGTCTAAGGTGAGGTTGTGAAGGAAACAACTTGAAATTACTCTGTTGCACCAACTCAAAATTAGGGTCAACAAAACCTTGGGATTTTTAGCCTCTAGTATAATGTGGAGTTTCCAGATTGCAAAACAAAAAATGAGAAAGAGCAGGATCTACTTCAGCTTGAAGCTTGAGACTTCAAACTGCGTGCTCTTCCTAGTGGCTCTAGTTTTGTAGACCAGATAATATAATGGAGATGGAAGAATATGGTAAGGCTATAATGATAATGGGTAAGACATGGAATAGAGTCACCAGACTATGTAATGGATAAGGGTAGGGACTACTTTAATTTGAAACTTGAGGTTTCAGACTGCATGTTCATCCCCAGCAAAGTCACCAAAAAGTTGTTGGGTGAATATTTTGTCGTCAACTAACTGATGACAAAATGGGTATATCAACCATAGCACAAGGAGATTTACACCATAAAAAGTGTGGGTTTACCACATCTAGATGAGTTAAATCTCTACTCTCATCAAGGGGAGGTTCCTTCTCAATATTTATACGCTATATGTGTATATATAAGTAAGCAAAAAATAATACTCGGGGTAGTATAAATGCATCCACCTCTCTTTTTTTAGAGATGATGTCCAAGGAACAAGAGAGAGAAATCTTGGTCATTGGCTAAGAACATTCCTCTTCTTTTAGAAATGGTGTCTATCCTAGAGTAGAAAATCCCTTGAAATAGGTAACAAAGTTAACCAAGAAACCTACATAAGCAAAAAGTCTTCCGTTGTCTCCTTCACTGATCCAGAATATATGTAACCATAGATTGAAATGAAGCACAAAGTCTTTGCCTAAAACTACAAAGGATAAAAGGATCACTAAGATAAAATTAGCTCAAAGTCTTTCTTATATCTTTTAGAAATGTCCTTAGATAATATCAACACACACACTTTGCTTATTAAATCAAATAGATAAGAGATTATTAGGAAAAAGGACATAAGAACCACTTCCTAAATAACACAAATTACTTCAACACAAAGTCTGAAATAAACCTGCTTCTCATTCATTCCATAAAATATGATTTACAAGTTGAGCACAAAGTCTCAAGAAGTGTCTCAATTTCATCAGAGTTTTTTTCTCAATTATCAGAGATCTATTTACAAAAGAGGTCCCCTCTATATATAGGGAGAAACCTTTCAAAATTAAAAAGATTAAAATATAAAAATATCTTAGTCAAAGATGAGTCAATGTTGACTTTGGGATATTTTTAGGATCTTTCACATGTAATTACATATTAAAAAAGTGCATGTGAAAATGTCTTAAGTCAATTACAAAGTGAATTTTGAATAAAGCATGGAAGAATAGCTTCAATATTTATTTTCAGTCTTCTTCATGGTCTTCAACTTCTTCAGAGAAACTTCAGTGATCTAGAAGAAATTTTGTTAAAAAGACATCAATGAAGAGGGATCCTTTAGAGAAACTACAGTAATAATCATGATGTGCAATTAGGGGGAAAATTAGCAATCTAGGAAAACTACACATTTGAGTGATCATGACTAGGGAAAGACGCTTGAAAAGGCTGAGGTGAGAGTAGGTCAGAAAGTGGGAGAAAAGGGGAGCAGGCATGAAAAATAGGAAAAATGAAAATTTCCCAGAGTTGGGAAAAATGGGGAGAAGGTATGTAGGGGCAAAAAAAATTTCTACCCTTGCATATTGGAGAAGTTCTTGTGCATAGGCAGTAAAAATTGCCGCTTGTGTATGTCAGGGAGAAAGTATGTTGGTGACAAAAATTTCTGCCAACGCATGTTAAAGAAGAGGAATGTGTAAGGACAGCAAAAATCACTACCCTCACACCTAGAGGAGAGGAGGAAATGGGGATGCATGGGTGGAAAAATTTTCCGCTCTTGCATGGAAGAGACCAAAAGATGTAAGGGTGGCAAAAATTGTCGCTCTTGCATGACATGTGCAAACACTTGTCACGTTCTGCTAAGTCATGACATATTCCACTCTACTTTATAATAGACACATGGTAGCTTTTAGGCTCCTTTCTCTCAGTGGGCTTTATCCTTTATGTCATTTAGACAGAATGTTCAAAGGAATTCATTCAGACAATTTGTCTGAAGGAAATCTTCCTTGCCTTTGCATCTTTCCCACCGAGATTTTGCTTTGTCTTTCAAGTGAATTCCTTCAGACAATTTGTCTGAAGGATTTCACTTTGTCTTTTACCTTGTTCACTTTTTCGAAGGAGGTCACTTTGTCCACTTTTTCTCGCTGCCCTCCGCAAGGGCACTTGGCTTGGTTCACAGCCCTCTATAAGGGCACTTGTTCCTTTGGCTTTGGGCCAGTCCCTTGAGCCGACCGATTGAACCAACTTTGGTTCAATGGTTTAATGGTTCAATCTTGCATTTTAAGCCATATTTTTGTCTAAGTCTTTTGACATCTTTGAACAAAATGCATTGAACCAACCACTCATTGAACCTATTGAACCATTGAACCCATTGAACCCATTGGACCAAAACAGTTCAAGCTTCAACGGTTCATTCCTTGCTTAGAAGCTTGCCAATGAACATTTTTAGTTGAACCAAGGTGTTAAACCAATCTTAAAAATGACTAAGCATTGGAAACTTGTTCTTTTGATTGAACTCCCCTATAGAAGCCTTTGAACCTGTTGAACTTGCTAACTTCAAGCATGTTGAGTCCTTAAAAACATATCTGTAGAGTTCGTAGATTTCTGAGAAAGATTTGAAAATGAAGAACCTAAATGCGTAGAACAATTTTTGAAAGGGGAAGAGAGGATTTTGATCTATAGGACCAAAATAGTTTAAATGTTGTCCCAAAAATGAGTTATATTTTTGGGGGACAACAACCTGAAACATCTCCATAATGCCACCAAAACTAAGTATGGTCAATTGTGTTTGATTAACTATCGATAGTCTCTCTATAAAATTTTGAAGCCATATAGGATCCAAAAGCCTCAAAAATATTTGTCATCTCTAAAAATTATTGAAAAATAAATATCATATCAGGTTTTCATTTCAAAATCTAAAATAAATGCTTAATAATATTACACAAATTAACACTCTCAATTTTTATACTACATCATTAGGGAATCACATTCCATCATCCATGCCTAGGTTATTAATATATCAGCCCCTTACTATTTTATGTCCTCTATATTGGCCATACAATATTGTATTATCCATGCTTAACTTGCATTTAGACTAAATCAGCCATACTATAAATTACATCGATCAATATTATTTCCTAATGCCATCAATCATGTTATATTATGTTAGCCAACTTGGCTAATTTTATACTACATGATCCATGTCAAATGATATTGGCTAGCATCTATCATTACTACATTAACCACCCCTCTACAAGACTGCATTAGCCTAGTTGATATAGTAAAATGAGCATAATTATTTTCCCTCATCCCTAATAAATAGCCTTGGCCTATTTTTTTACTTTTCATGATCTACCTATTTCTCATCTTATTGTTAGCTTCATGTTTGCACTTGCTAAGGAACATTTTGTTACATATATTTGCCCTAGTGCTTATATTTCTTAATCTAGTTCATTTTACCCATAAATGATAAAATAAATAATTAATGCATTACATACTTGTATTACTCTATTCGTAGCATAAATTCATCCTTTCATAAATCTATTTCTTCATATGTGAGTTATAGTCTCTCATTTTGTTGAAATTAGATAATTAAATCTCTAGTTTTGTAAAAATATAAGTTTAAAAAATGAATAGTTTTCACGCTTTAATATTAAAAGTTTTCAAAAAAATAGCCTTTACTTATTTACCAACAAATATATTTTTCACCCATATCTTTTTTTCCATAGGTACTTTTCATGAACTAAAATAAACCTCAAATTCTTGGAGAGATAAAAAAAAGTGATAACAGAATGATTTTGCAAAAAATTAAAATTTTATATTATTTTTTAGGTTCACCTCTTGTTTTACACATTGGGAACATTCCATCATCTTCCACACATGACACATTTTATAGGATTTACTAATTAATTAAAGGTATGTATTTTCATTTTATTTACTTTCAGTTATTTCCACATTTAATTTTAGTTAGCTCAGTTATTGTTTTTTTTTTATGTTTTTCCCAAAGCACCATCTTATGTTACATTATTTTGACATGTGATGATCTTTTAATGAGGCATATGTATAAACATACTATTTTTAACTTTATCATTTACTAATAATTTCTCTTGCATTGACTTGTCGAGCATCAGTCTCCCTTAATGCATGTCTTAAAGGGTGCATTAGGAAAGGAGATGGTAGGTTCATGGTGTTTTATAGGATATTTTTATATCTACATCATCATCATATCATTCCCTACTAAAAATCTAGTTTATTTAGTTTGTCTTGTCATTTAACTCTTTCTAACCTATCCTCATTTAGTTTTGTCAATTTCCCTATATCATATGTCATCATCCATGTCTATACCATCTATTTAGTGCATTTTCCCATCCTATGTTATATCAGTTAGCTAGATGTAGATCTTACTCTATTTTATAACATTTATATTGTACCAACTAGTTAAATCCATTATGCATTAGCTAGCATATTTCAATTGTATCATCATGGATGATATTGTAGGCTTATTGTTTAGGGTTGGTTTTGGGTATTGGATCAATATATATGGATCATATTTCATTCCAAACATATCATATACACTCTATTTTTTCTCACACTTATAATCTAAGGCATATTTCAAAAACATATTAGTATAGAACCCTATCTTAAAAGAAGCTTATCTTTTGGTAGTCTTTGAAGCTCAATAAAAGGAGTTTAACCAGTGTAGACACTAAAAAAACACACCAATGGTTGTAGATGTTGCAAGCACACTTTTTTGACTGCCTTAGGCCCCTTAGGTTAGAAAATTTCTTAAACCTATTTAAAATACCCTTTTACCCCTTTACACATATTTATCTAAATTAATTAATAAATTAAGCTATTAAATCCTATATACATCTCACCCTAACCAAGCCCATGGATAACTTAGCAACACCTAGCCTTAATACCATTTCCTATTAGCATTTAAAGTCCTAACCTTTTAGACTATTTTTACTTACATGGCCATGCTTCCTTAAATGAGGTCAAAACATTTATAATTATCTTAACAACCAAAATTAAGTACAAAACACTATTTTTGGTAAGTTAGACCATTTCCACCTTGACTGATGTTGGTCATCCATCGACTGATGCCGGTTGACCAGGACCAACATTGGCTACTTAAGGATACCCTAGGACCCTTGCTCAAGAGTTTGAATCATTTTAAGTAATAATAAAAACTCTTGTGGGAATATTGAGATTTCTTGTGAACCAAATAACCAGTCTAGAGATTAGGAAGTGCTTCATCACCTCAAGATTGAGGATTCAAGCACCATTAATCTACCCATTTTATTTTAGGCTCCCAATTAGTGAACACTCAACTTAAATTCATCTCCAGGCTAGAAAATGCATAATAGCTAAGTATCCTATACTTTTTATAAATTCAATATTTAGTTTTGGTAGTTTATTACTTCCACCCCCTTCGAATCTTCCCTCCATACTCTCTTTTGTGTTAGATTTATACAAATCTAACACCCCTTTTTCCACCAAGACCCCACTAAGCCATTCTCATCCTTTGGAGCATTAAACCTCTTTTTTTGACATTCCTAAGTCTCTATTATTCCTTTACAACCAAAAACCAACCTTCAAATATCCCACTAACCCCTCTACATTTAACCCAAAGTCTATTTTTTCCTAAAATCAAAATCATGACAAACCCATAATGATCAACATCAATTACCCTTAATCAACATCGGTTAACATTGACTAACATTGGTTACCCAATGACTAGCATCAGTCTTTGTGTAATTTTATTTCCTAAAAATAACAACTTGAAATCACCTCTCAACCCCAACCCAAAATATTTTTTTATCCTTATCATAGTATAGAGTCAAAATAAATTTTTTGAATCACATTTTAGCACTTTAACATTTATTTTAAACAAGTTAATGTCATTTTGTTAAAATCAATCATTTCTTTCGAAAAGCATTTATTACATTGTGCTTGAGTACTTTTCATTCCTTTATGCAAGCATTTATTATCAGCATTTTTTAGAACTTGATTTTTTAAATAAGTGGATTGACATCCTTTTAGTGAAGTCTTATACTTATTGGATCTAGCACTTGCTAAGCAATCCACCCTCCAATCTTACTAATCAATCCTATTTATAATCTCATTCTTATTGCAAGTCATTCTTCCCAATCCAAATAGAAGTTCTTCACATCATCTGGATCATGGAGTGCACAACTACATCTAGGTTCATATACACCTCCCTTCCTTATAATTTTACTTATTTTTAAAAGAAAAATAAAATAATACAAAAACAAAAACATATCAAAACATTTTGGCATGCCCTTGTGGGACCCTAGAGTTTTCTTGGGTTCATAATTATTTTAGGACATTTATTTGCATTAGTGAAAGAATCATTTATTGCACTTTTTTATTTCTAAAACTGAAACATTATTTTCTTCATTTCTAATTTGAAAATCATAACTTTCAAATTCTTCTTTTCAAAAATCAAAAGCAAGTAATTTTTTTCTTTACTTTATTAGAAAAGGCAAAAACATTCATTTTCCTTTATTTCTAAAAAGTGAAAAGGCATTCATCCTAGGATAGGAATTGCATCCTTATTCTGTATTTAGGTGCATTCTAGTTGTTTTGTACTCATTCACATAAATTAAAATTTTCCTTTTGGATTTAAAATCAGCCTTCATCCATTGATTGCTTGCATGGTTAAATCACATAGCCTAACTAAACAATAAATCAATCATTGAAATCATTTCTTTCATACACATACCAAACTACTTATATAATTAATTCATCAAACATTGACATAAGGGAACTAACTAGGCTTTCATCACCTAGCATTAACCTTAATCCTATCAATATTACTTGGATTTCACCACCAAGGAAAGAACCAACTCAATACACTAGCTAAGTATAAACTCTAGTAATTTAGAATATGTTGGCAAAGCACCTAACACCCTTATCATTATGGTGTGTGAAGTGAGGGGGTAGGGCCCAATACCAATTCACATACCAATTCAAGTATAGATATTTTTTGAGCCTAAATAAACCCAAAAACATCCATATACTTCTTATTATATTACCCATTTCAATAACCAAATAGAGTCTCACAAACTTCTAAAGTTAAGGCATACACCTAAAAGTGAGATAAAAATAAATCTAGGATATAACATACTCTAAGCATGTGTGTGAATTCCTTGAATTTTTATTATCTACTCTCTTTTTGAGTGTGTGAGTTTAGCTCCACAAAACTTCTAAAATTTCCACCATTTATTGCATGGTCTTGACATGGCAACAAGCTAGAGACCAAGCAAACCAAAACCAACCTCATTGCCAACCTTCATCCTCTTATTCATCCATGGAGCACACTCTATCTGTGGAAATTTATCTTGATAATTTTAGGAGTACCAATATGCCTTGATTTTTTGCCTAAGGAGATATGTACTTCACCAACCTCCTTGATAATAATGTTGTGGCCCTCTAGCATTACCTTGACATAATTGCTAATTGTACCCCTACCTCAGTTCCTTGTATTGAACCACCTTATGGCATGCCCACTTACCTTATGGGTGAGACTTTAGTTGTCACCATATTTACCACCCAATCCATGGTGACCCAAGATTCTTCTCCCACAAACAAACCTTTAACCACTATTTCCAAAAACCAAGCTTCTCTTCCACTAACCAATGCCCAATCACCTTCTACTTTCACCAACCCCATCAGTAACCCTTCCAATATAGGGATATCCCAACCCATGGAAACTTAAGTACCACTTAGTATTGGGATTCCCTCCACTATTATAGCTTCCATACCTCTTACCACTCAAAATCCAACATCATCTACCCCCTTCCAAGACTTAGTTGTTTTTATACCATTTACTCTCCCACCCATAAGTACCAAGGTGACTACACATCTTCAACCAACCAACCCAACCATACCCATGTCCCAATAAATACCTACAATACCTAACTCAAGATATATCCCAAACCCACAAAGATATATGATTCCTCTATCTTCCCAACCTTTCATTGCCAATTACCAATATGTTGCCTCCACCCAACCTTCTAAGATGCAATATATTTCACCCTCATAACCCAAACAACACATACCCTATAATTATGGGGGTGTACCACAAATTAACCTCATTAAAATTTAGATGGACAAGATGACAACTCTAAAAACATTCACTTTAGGATCCCATAATCTTTTGTCTTATGATCAGATTTGCAATGAACCCATTCACCCTTCCATACCAATCCATCTTAACCCTAGTTAATGGAAACTTCCCAAAATTTCCAAATTCTATAGTAAAGAGGATCCCAAATATCACCTAAGATAATTTAGGCATGTATTTTATCTCATTTCTTATGATGATTCTCTTCTACTCTAGAAATTCCTTATGTCCTTAGTGAGACCCATGTTGGATTGGTATAGTGCCATCACTAGGCACTCCCTCTTTTCCTTCACCCAATTTCTAAAAATTTACTAGACCAATTCTCCATCAACATACCCAAAAATGTATCCATAACATATTTGTATTCTATTTGTAAATTTGAATATGAATCCATTTCCAATTTCATTACTCATTAGAGAGGGTTAATCAACCAACTCTCCTTATCCTTACCCCAAACTAAATTAAGTAAACATTTATCTTAGGCATGTGATAAACACATCTCATCCACCTTATAGGTTCAAAAAAATTATACCTTTGATGAGGAATTTACAATGGCTATAAAGTTATAAATTTGAGCAATTGATGAGGTAAAACTTAAGCTTAGGAATAATAATGCTAGTTTCAAATCTATCAAAGCTTATTCTAAACCTTCAAACCATACCAAATCCAAATGAATATCCAATGTCATTGTCCTTAAGTGGATCCTCCCCAAATGGTTAACCAATCCAACCCATCCACCTCTTTGAACTAAAATCCTAAATCCCAAAACCACTTTGTACAAAAGCAATATACTTTGCTAGGGGAGTCTTAAGCTTTTATTTTGGAGAAATTATTGAAAGAATTAATAATCCAACTTACTTCAATTAAAATCCATAAATAATTTTATTCATCTTATCCTATACCAAGTTGGTATAAGGAAAATGAGATATGAAACTACCACTACATCATTGGGCATAATGTTGATATATGCAAAACATTTAAAAACATAGTCCAAGACTTGATTGATAAAGGTGGGTTTGTAATGTATAACCCAAATGTGTCTCCAAATCAATCATTTGACATCTTTCATCAACCATTTCCAAAACACCTACCTCCTAAAAATAATGATCATTCAAATGTAGAAACATTCCATAAACATGAGGTTCATATGGTAAATGTTATTCATAATGAACTTATAGTTGATGAACCCATGATCCAAATCACCACTCCTCCACTCACTTCAATAGTGGAATTGGCCATCTCTCCTTCAAAAATCGTAAAAAATAAAAAAAAACACCATTCCTAGTCTACTTACTTCCATAGTGGAATCACCCATCTCTCCTTTAGAAATCACAACAAAGGAGGAAACCATCACTCCTATGCCATTTAATTTCATATTATAACTATTCATCCTTCCTTTGAAAATCATAACTAAATAAGAAATCATCCCACCTACTCTTTCCATAACGTAATCATCCACCATTTCCTTAGAAACCTTGCCAAAAGAAAAGGAAAACGTGACCATTCTAATTCCATAGCCACTCAATCTCTCCTTGGAAACTACCATTGGAAAATCCAAGCCTACCTATAAACCATTCTATCCAACTAAACCTTGATCAGACCACATTTTGGCACCATCTTAGGATTCCATACCCTATCAAGGAGTCAATGAAACCACCATCCACCCAACCTTAAACCTCTATAAACTTAACCACCACTACCTCAACCAAACCAAAAAACACATCCACATCTCAAACTTCAAACAAACCAAACAAACCAACTCCTTCAAAAATAAACAAAATAATCCCCACTACCCTATTAAAACCTATTAAAAACCTAGACGTATTTCCAACTCAAAATCACACCCATCCTCCCTTAAAATTAGAGTTGAACCCACCTAAAAATCCATAAACTAACCCAATAAGAAAGATTGAACCACCTAGGATTCAAAAACCTAAAACCATTTCAACTTTACCTTCCATCCTAGTGTTGAGGTATTATGTAAACATTATTAATCTATAAAATAATTATTATTTGATAAATAATAATAATACATTAATATCTTATGGTTATATTTATTATTTAGTAAAATATACTATTAATAATAATATATTCAAATATAGAGGTATGTTGTTTTAGTCATTTTAAATTCAAAAATTGGTAACTTGAGCGTGGCTAATGACACCTAACCCTTAGGTCCCTCGTGCTTTCTTTCATGACCCTCTTAGTCTTATTTTCACTAATTCCTAATCATCTATAGCCTTTAATACTTGGTCCCAACTCACCTAGATTAATCTTTCCAAGAGAAATCAATCCCCTGAGGTCCCATCTATGTAGGACAATAGTGCCACACTTAGATTATAATATCGATGCCACTCCTATCTACTTTTGGCACTATTGTCCAAGTCCATTTCTAGCCCCAATGGTCAGTTTATTCTAGTTCTCCATCCTTATCCTTATTGGCATAATGTGAGTACATTTAACCCATAATTAATAAGTCCTTAAAAAATCCCATTCAAAGATCATTTGGAAAGGGTTGGTAAATATCACTAAGCAAGCAAAAATACAAGCAAGAATATTCAATCAATCTTCCCTATTATTTGGATATAATCAACCAACACACTTACAAGCTCATTCAAATCCTCACATTAGTCCCTAACCACTTCAAGCACATTCAATATATAATTTTACATCTTCATATACACAATTGCATAAAGCACATCAAGTGGGAGAACTACGTATGGCTTGATCCCTTTTTAGAGTATTGGTATGTACACAGTGTGTTCACACATGGGGTGTGAAGCACATCCAATGCATATTACACACACTAACCCCACCCCCCCGTCTTACTCAAAATTAGTCAAATCACAATGGAATATAGGGTTTAAATAAATAATCTACTCTATAAGGAGCTATACAAACTTCCAGCTATTGAAACTTTGTAGACAAGGTCACATAAACATAACAAATAAAACAAAAAAAGCTTAGATCTTTGAGATAATAGTGACAGAGGTTGAATATATAATTAGCACCACTATTATCTAGTTTTAGTGCTCTATCCAATCACAAAATTAATTTTAGATCTCATTTTGTGATGGTGTCTCAATCTTACATAGTAAATTCTAGCCTCTGTCTCAGTCAGATCAATCAGTTTCCAGCTAAGTTGTTTTCTTCTCCTTATTACTATTTTGAGAAAAGTTTGAATTGTAATTAATTTACACAAATTAGTAGCTTAATTATTTTCTATTTATTTACTAATTTTAATACTCAAACCCTTTAACTAAATTAGGAATAATACACCAATATTCCCAAAACTATTAAATCATTTAGTGAACTTGACTTTGTTTGTGCATAAAAACCCTAGAAACCCTCGGGTAATTTTCCTATTTATTTTCATATATTTTTTTGATTTTTTACTTGCATAATCAAATCAGAAATTAGAAATAAATTTTAAAATTTTGTAGTAATTTTAAAATAATTTTCTTCAAACCCTAGTTGCCCATACTAGGTCCCAATATTTTTCCAGTAATTTTTCAAAAATTTTCTAAATTTTTACTTGCATATATAACTCAAAAATTCACTTTCAATTTCAAAATTTCATGGTAAATTTCTCAAATAATCATCTTTCAAAACCATAATTTCATGTACTATTTCTTATTTACTTATTGAGGTATCACCTTACACGTTTGTGAGCTTCATATCCTTTTTATGCAATTTCTAGTTAACTATTTTTAGGACTTTACATTTCTTATATTCAATATTTTATTTATATTTCACTTTGCCTATTACAATTTTTTGCAAAAAATTCAATTAAATTTCAACTTGTTTTCCTACTTTACCGATGGCCCAATATACTAATTTTAGTGAAACTAATAAAAGGGAACTTCAAGAACTTTTAACTAAACAACCTGACATGTAAGATGACATGCTTAAAATACTAAAAGAAGAAAAATAAAGAGTGAACAATGGTTAATATTCTTAAACCACAAAGAAACTAGTTACACATGATACTATAGGGGAAATTATGTCTCAATAACCCCTATAGCATCCCAACCTACCTCTATACCACCATCTATAGCTAGTACATCTTTGTATCTTGATGTGGTAGTCCTTATGCAAAAGATAAAATATCTTCAATCCAAGGTGTTACATCTAGATCAAGGTGCCTCTAGACCTACATAAGATTTGGATTCTTTTGATCTATTACATACACCATTAGCATGTCACCTAATTTATGTCAATGGTTTCAATGGTGTCATTGGATACATATTCCAAGCATGTTCAAAAGATTCTCTTCCTTCACTGAATTGTGTCACACACTAAAGGAAAGAGAAGTCAAGTTAATTTTAATGAGAAAACTCAAGTACACAAGTATCTCAAACACACAAAAAAAGAGTAACAACAAATTCCCATACAAATTAAAGGTCAATGATAACAAGAGTTAGAATCAACCTATAGTCAATAAAAATTTAGAGCCCCCTCAGTGAGTGCTTTTATCAACACTTCCTCGATGTACCTTTACCAATCTACCAATTTCTCTAGCTAGAGTTTTATAGTAGCTATTGGAATATAACATCATATCTATTCTTCCTATTTAGGAAGTGAACCTAATAAAGACTATTTCACAAGGATAAGATGAGCATGTATTTTTTAAGTTTCATAGGGCACTGGCCATACAACAAATAAATGCATCAGTTTGAGACACAAGATATAATATTTAATAGATGGCAATCATATTGATCTTGAAACTTTAGTTGAGCTTCCTCATGAAAAGCCAATATAGGATAAAGCATTGAAAATATTTTCAAATCTTTTTCCACAACATTAAAAATAAGAGATAGGGGACACATCAGGGGTTTACCATACATATCATGCACATCCCCCACTAGATACATACCAGGCACCTTTAGTTGAGACACATCCTTTGAGCAACATGATTGGTATATACAGTTCTAGAGTTCTAGCTAGACCTTCCATCTCCTCTCAGAGCAAGAGATTGTTGAGGATGATATAGATTATCATGCACTCTTTATCAAATCTTACATTCATAATCACCCTATTCATAGTGTTCTCATAGATAATAGATCTAGTGTAAACATGTCCACTATGACATTATTACATCATTTGGGATATTTAGAGTAAGATATTACACCTATAAACATATTTATTAGTGGATTTAGTGGGCACATATAGAGTTAATTAGGTGAGATCATAATTCCTTTATAGGTTGGCCCAACACATGTGGCCACATCATTCACTATGGTTCCCAGTATAAGAGTTTTTGATATGTTTCTTGGTTGACCATAGATCTAGAAACTTTGAGAAATACCTCCTACAATTCACATATGCATGAAACTCAGTCACACTAATCAGGTTGTTACAGTTGGTGGAGTTCCATATGAGTTACCACTCCCCACTTTATAGCCATCTTCTATAGTATAGTCATTAGTTTTAGTTTAACCTCTAGTTCTAGTTTCTCCACCAATTACACTTCTTCCTTCAGTTATAATTTAGACATAATTGAGGCATCCATTACTAGCACAAATATTTCATACACCTCCATAGCTTCAAGATTTTAGATAGCTTATATCTATAGTGTTCACATCTAGAGCAATATCATTGAGGTCTCATGTGTCCACTCAAAAAGCATGTGTTTAGAGAGCTTCTCTTACTACCAGATGGGTCCCTAAGAGCCCTATAGTTGTATCAAATTCTCAAATTTATAAGGGGACCCCATAATCAGTTTCTACTTTAGAGATTTTAGATAATTTATATCATTTACAACTTTTAGAGCCACATTCTCAGCATTTCTATCATGCTTCACAATCACACATGATTCTTTTTCTTGATATAGGATACCATGATGGGGAGTCTCCCATAAGACTCATCAATTAGTATCATTCTTTACCTAATTATTTGTACATAGTTTCTTATGCTTGATTGTACATATCTCAAATATATCAAAAATACCAAAAACATTCAAATAGTTCAAAATACAAAAACATGTAAATAACTCAAAAACACCAAAAATATTTTGATTTTATGCATTATCCATGCTTTACAATTATACTACAATACTAAACTTATATTTTTTGTTCTATGATATAGTTTGTTGATTTATCTACATTTCCATGCTTCACTTGATCTTCTTTTGAGTGTGTGTAGTGGCATTCAGCTCTCTAATTTCTTCACTCTACCTATTGGGGGGCATCCTACATCTACATCAAGACATATATCAATATACATACCCACTGGGGCATATTCTACATGACTACACCATCTAGGTTATGACATTCCTACACACCACACTATAGTTATTATATTGATGTATATTACTTACTAGTTCACATGGATTACTCCATCGACACTCACTAGTATATAGCACTTGTGTATTTCTTATAATATACCTAGTCTTTTACTAATATTTATTGTATGCTTTCCATCTTTATTTGATTAGTTAGATGTGATTGTAATTTTAGTTCCTTACATGTGATTTTACTTTTCTTTCTTAGCATAGATAGATTATTTACATTTCTCAGTTCTTATTTGTCTCTTGTATGTTCCTTAGGAAATTTTCCAATGTCCTTTGCTTGGATTCCTCTATATGATTATCAATTCCATGCCAATTTTATTTGTTTCAATTGTATGTGTATGTGGCATTTGAACATGCCTTGTATGCTTGCTTTCCAATTTGAGTGAGATGTGCCTTTGTCCCCTATTTGCTTAACCCCTTAACCACCCTTGTATTCTTCATTCTTGCCTTGTGTGCTTGTTATTTGTTTACTTCTCATTTTTTTCAATGCCATGATTCACATCATGAATTTACCTTGCTTTCTTGGATGTCATGATAGACATCATGCTCTATCCTTCCAACTAAAAACTAACAACTAACCAGACTTTCATTTCTATTTTAGTACATTTCATATATTCTTACATTATTATATCCATCTAGGCATACCCATATTGATCTAAAAATATCTCAATACAAATCATGTTATATCTTGAGATATCTTGTCAATTATCATTGTTATATCATATATCTTTACAACATAACACACTTTCATGGATATTTATTTTGAGGGCAATCACTGTAAGGTCTTCATTCCTTCCCTCAAAAGAGGGGGAAACAAATAGAGTTTTTATGTAAGATATCAGAGCAAATATTAGAGATCCTAACGGTCAAAATAGAATTTTTTAAAACACCTAGAACAACAACTAGACATCAAAATAGTTAGAATAAAATAGGTAGATAATCACGAATCTAGAACAATTACCATATTTGGCCTTAGACAATAGTACCCAAATTAGATAATAGCATAGATGCCACTAGTGTCCACTTTTAGTGCTCTTATCCAAATAGAAAAAAAACTACATTTTCCATAAATAGATAGAAAGGTAACTTCAATTATAGTTTTGTCATCTATAGTTCAGACCAGATTCAATAGTTTTAGTATAGCTTTTCTCAAAGAATCTAGATATAGGTGTATCATGCATGACATGATGGATCTAACTTCCAATTTTAGATATGGAATTTGATATAAATTCTAGATTATAATCCATGTTTCAGACACCAGTGATTGGGGGTAACGTGTGTGGCAATTTTATTTTCTTTTCTTTCCAAGTTTAATATTACCTAGGCATTCTCAATAGTTGTGTGCCTTATTCCATCTATAAATGGTTGGTATAATTTTGGAATGGATTTCATAAAAACCTAAATTCTTAAGTTACTAATTTCTCAATTGGATTTCATACAAGCCTAGTGCACTAATTTGAAGTGGCTTTCATTTAAACCTAATGTCTATCGTTTAGAGTGACCAAGAGTGGCCTAGTTTCCATCATACATTCATAATCTCTAATACCCATCACATATGACATATATTTCATACTAGTATCAATTCATAGATTCACATCATAGGGTAATGATGGAGCCAAAAGACTAGCTAGCCTTTGTATTCTTGAGCCACCTATTCAGAGGGATTGGATACATAGTCCAAACATTGATCAACACATGCAAGATTACCTAACTTCACTTAGTGGGTGATGATGGAGCTAAATACCCAAAATTTAAATTCTTGAGCCAATTGTGAGGAATTGAGAACTCATATCCATTCATGATATTACTCTTAGTATATCACCTTCTAGCATTACTCAGCATAATCTAGAATCACTCATCATCACAATAGGTTTTGCATTAGTTTTCATACCTGATGAAGTGTATTCATTCATTTTTCTTCCTCTCTCTCTTACCCAATTTTAGATGTTCTTATTTTATATAAAGTGTATCTAGAAATAATTGATCTACTCTTTATTTTTCTTGTAGATTCTTACTTCATAGTGTGTTCTCTCTATGCACACCTAGCATCACATAGCTTTGTGAGATTCACCCTTGTAGGTAAATTTTGGTACATTTTATATTTTTCCATTATCTTAGTATTTTTATTTGATACATAAGTATAATAAAGTGTGGGGGGGGGGGGGGGAAATTAATCATATAAAATGCAAAAATTGGTAACTTGAGCATGGCTAATGACACCCAACCCTTAAGTCCCTCATGCTTACTTTCATGACTCTCTTAGGATTATTTTCACTGATTCCCAGTCATCTGTAGCCTTTAAAACTTGGTCCCAACTCACCCAAACTTATCTTTCCAAGATAAATCAATCCCCCCAAGTCCCATCTACTTAGGATAGTAACACCATGCTTGGACTATAGTGTTGGTGACACTCCTATCTACTTTCGATGTTATTATCCAAGTCCATGTATATCCCCAATGGTCAATTTATTCTGGTTCCCCATCATTATCCTTGTCATAATAATATGATTAAATTTAACCCATGACCAATACATCCCTATAAAAACCCATTCAAATATCATTTGGAAAGGGTTGGCAAATATCACTAACCAAGCAAGACTACTTAAGCAATCTTCCCTATTCTCTGCATATAGTTAGCCAACACACTTACAAGCTCATTCAAATCCTTACACTAGTCCCTAATCACCTCAAGCACATCTAGTTTAGAATTTTTCATCTTCATATACACAATTTCACAAAGAACATCAAGTGGGAGAACTACATATGGCTTGATCCCTCTTTGGAGTATTGGTATATAGGCAATGTGCCCACATATGGGGTGTGAAGCATGTCTAGTGCATATTACACACATTGACCCCCCCTCTTGCTCAAAATTGGTAAAATCACAATGGAATATATGGTTTTAAGAAATTATCTACTATATAAGGATCTATATATACTTCTAGCTACCAAAACTTTACAGATAGGTTCACTTAGACAATGAATAAAACCTAGAAAACTCATATCTTTAGGACAATATCAAAAGAGGTAGACTATAGCACTAGTTACACTAATATATAGTTTGAATGATACTTTCCAATCATAAAACAAATTTAAAATCTTAGTTTGTGATAGTTTCATAGTCTTTCACAATAAATTCCAACCTTTGTCTCACTCAGATAAATCAATTTTCAGCTAAGTTTTGTTTTCTTCTCCTTATTATTATTTTTAGAAAAGTTTGAATTGCAATTAATTTACACAAATTATTATTTTAATTATTGTATATTTATTTATTTATTTTAATACTTAAACACTTTAACTAAATTAGGAATAATACACCAATATTCCCAAAACTATTAAATCAGATATTGAGTTTATTAGGTTGAGTTTTAATAGGGAGATTTGGAGATTTACATGGAGATTTTATCTCCTTTGATATAGGAATGATTTTAATATATATATTTTATATCTCATATGGTTTGTAATATATTAGAATAAATAATATAGTGAGCATAATTTTATTATGTTTTAAATTATGTTTGTGTTCAACTCTTTTTCCTTATGCAAATTTGAACCAGATCTATCATCTGGTATCAGAGGAGGGATTTGTGTGATGGAAAGACTATATTTTTAATAATTTCATGGGTCACATTAGTCTTTTATTTCCCTATTTATGAATTTTTTATATTAAATTTTCATATAGTTTCAAAGTAGCTTTATGAAAAGTATAGTGTTGTATGCCCCTACATGTACATTCTTTTAAATGTTGTCAAGATAAATTCTTTGTGTACATATTAGGTAATCTAATAGTCATTGGTTTGCTATCATCTATTCAATCTAATTTTAAAGGTAGTCATGAAGTAGGTAGAGATGTTTGACAGAGGTTAAAGGTGAATATATAAATACTTTCACTAAATATATTGAATATATCTATCCATAATCATATTGAGTTCTCTAGTATCTCCATCTTCACTATGAGATATCATATCTTTGAGAGTATCCCAGGCAGATTCAAATTCAAGATTTGAACTAGCATTGTGATCTTCATGAGACCTATGCTAGTTATTTTTTTAATCTTGATCCATATTCAAGTTTCACCATTCATGCTCAAACCATCGCTTGCCTTATAGCTAAGTCATGCATGCCAATCTACCAAGCCCAATGGCAAATAGTTTTTTATGGTCTCTTTTCTTAGCTTACTTGAAGTTAAGCCCATGTTTTTCTTTATGAGATTGATCAAAATTTGATTAGCATCTCAATTGGTCTTTAGTTTTAGTCTATTACTTAGCCGTGAAGTTGAGAGTCATTTCTCTATTTTTTTTGAGTCATAAGTTCATTATAAAATTTGATTTTGTTAAGTTTAGATTTGCTATATATGCCAAAGTATGTCCTTTTTCAATATTTAACTATCTATTTTTCAATCCATGTGGTTTGTGTCAAGTTTGTGAATTTATAGTAAAAAATAGTTATTATGTGGCATAAATATAAGTAGTCCATATTTATATTTTAGTATCTAAGTCCTCCATGTCTTGTAATTATAAAGTTATTTTATTGTCTTTCTTGATCCAATTATTAAGTTTGACAAAGTTTCAAGTCATTTTAATATTATGTATGTATTTAATTATAATAGTGACTCCATTTGTAGTTATAATCATATTATTTTGTCAAAATAAAATAATGTATGTTATATGTTATAAAATAGTGTCATAATTTTTTAAAAAAATTATGTCAGTGTTGTGTCTTTGTCAAGAGTCAAAAGTCAAAAGTCTCAAAAATAAAAAAAATTGTAAAAAAAAATAAAAAAAATCCTTGTGAACAAATTTTTTCTTGTATGCAATGTCAAAATTATGGAGGGGATTTCTCCTCAACAAAATCATACGTCTAAGGTACATCAACATATTAGCTAAGTGAGTAGCTTCATCAAATAGAGGATGAAGGCACAAGAGGTTGGAGGTCTTTCAGTAACCTCTCATCAATCACCAATGATGGGGTCACACCAATGATGTGGTGACTTTTGTGTGTGCATTTGAATAAGAACATAAGATAATTCCTATTTACCTATATGGTGTATTCTATGCCAAATTGGCTAATGTCAAGGATAGTTCTTCATGATAGTGGATATTGTCTATGCTATTTTATTTTGGGTTACAATAAACATAAACAGAGGCTGCATTAGATAATAATGAGGATTGGTTCCTCATGATATTTTTATTTTTTGAGTTGTGTGTGTGTTCATTCCTTTACTTGTTTGAAACACCTCTTCTATTTAGAAACAAGGGAGAGTGTGGATATAATATAATGTGGCTAACAGTTGTATAAGAGGGTAGCTAACTATAGAAATTCTTTTATTACAGAGATCCTCTGACTACCTTACTTCATTATGAATATGATCGACTAGTGACACATATTTTTTGGTCACCTAGAGTAAATATGGGATGCATTACTTCACATAGTAGTGGTCATGTGCAACAAGATTTAGATAGTAATATGCAAACCTAAAAGTATGCATTGGCATATGATTCTATTCAAGCTATTTTTTGAAGATGTATATTATTCTGATACTCACATTAAAGAGGTGTAGATATGATTAATAATGTTCACAAGGGGGTGAATGTTGAGGTAAACATTATTAATGTATAATGTAATTATTTTTTGGTAAAAAATAATACATTAATATCTTATGTTTAGAATTATTAGTTAGTTGAATATATTGTTAATAACGATATATTTTAATATAGAGGTTTGTTGTTGAGTTTGTTAGGTTGAGTTTTAATAGGGAGATTTGGAGATTTATATGGATATCTGATCTCCTTAAATATAGGAATGATTTTCATATATATATTTTATCTCTTGTATGGTTTTTAATATAACAAAAGAAATAATACACTGAGTATAATTTTATTGTGTTTTAAATTATCTCTATGTTCAACTCTTTTTCCTTATGTAGATCTGAACCAGCTCTATCACCTAGGGACACCCCCCTCATCTATTTTAGGTCCTCACCCTTCCACCTTGTTGAAAAATCCAAGCCCTCCAATAAATAAACCACAAATCCAACCTCCTCTTCTTTCCACAACTCCACCCATCCATACCAAACCTTCAACCCTAAAACCATCTAGTAAAATCATTACACAAACTAAAGTTCTACTCATTAAGCCCACCCCTAAAAATATACCAACTCCAACAATCAAAACCAAGACTTCAAACTCCTTACCACCATTACTACAATCCTATTTTACCATCTTACATAGCCTTACCTCCCACAAAACCATTCAACCCTCTTAGCCCAAAACTAACTTGGTTTAATGATAACCTAATATGTGCATACCATAGGACACCTGAACATGACATAGATAATTATAAAGCTCTTTAAGACATAATCTAAAAACTATGTGACACAAATTATTTTTTTGATAGAGGAGATTCCTCTTATCCCACCTTTAAGCCAAAAACCTACAACTATCACCCCACATAAAAACCTATCTCCAAGCTTTCATGTAAGAATACAGAAGAACTGAAGAAACCTACAAGCCCACATACATTCCAAATTGACACCACATATGTGGTCACTTGATCATAAATCCAAAAGGATAAATATAAATCCAAAGTATTCATCCCTTAGAATCACCCTTATTCTACAAAATCACCCCAATCACCTTCACGAAAGCCTAATATTTCTATCTTGGGTACACCCTAATTCAAACCATTTAGACTAATACATAGATTAGTTCTCAAACAACTTCACCAAACCCTAATGAAGATGACCTTATATGAGTTGATCCAAACCTTACCCCAGTACATCAATATATTATGGAAGATTTACAATAGATTAAGGTTCAACCTAAAGATATTTGACTGCTAGTATCCCTTATTGGAGCCTTTTAGCTATCAACCCTCATCACATTTTAGGATTTTGAGATACCTCCTACCCAACCAAATGATCTAAATCCCACCCTTTTCATCACCACCCACAACAATCAAACCTGGATCAAAAGGGTTATGATCGATGGGGGTGTTAGCATCAATATCATTTCATCTCATGCATACGATCAACTTAAGCTTCCTAAGAACATTATGTCTGAAACTAGTGTCATACTCTAATCTTTTAATGAAATAATGGAAACTACCTTAGGTATGGTTGTCCTTCATGTATGTTTAGGCCCTCTAAATCTCCCCAAGATTTTCTACATTATATAAGGGGAGTTTCAATACAACATATTTCTTAGACTCCCTTGGATCCGAACCATGGTTTATATACCATCAAATTTTCATAGGTGCCTTAAGTTTGAAAATGAGGATCAAGTTCATGTCATTTTAGTTAACCCTAGTCCATTCAAGGCATGCAAAATGACTTATTATACCAATGATGTTCTCATTCCATTAAAGGATGCATCCCTTTCATGCTCCATCAACCAAGATTCTACAAGTTTGACCATACCTTCTTCCCAAATCCCTATGAAAGACCCCTTAGAATCCATATACCAATGTCTTTCACTTGGAAAATATCACCTATTCACTCTAGATACCCTTCATACTCCTCAATAGTATGAAAATCTTGATCAACATCCTAGTTATGATTCTAACATTAAAACCATCATCCCTTTTGGTCTTCCTACCTACCAAACCAACTTTATCTATGGGGGACTTGATTAACCACCTTTGGTTTCTAATGCCTCATCTTCCATTAAACCATTCAACTACAATTTTTCTTTCTTAGATAAACTAGAGTTTGACCAAACATACCTTCATCAGTGTGCTTGGAAAATATTCATTTTAGGCTACTATGAACATAGACCATATGAGATTCTCCCATATAAAACTCAAAATCCTCGTAAATGACATGGTTTTGGATTTATCCAATTATAATAACCAACTAACCCACCTTCCATTGCCATTATTGAGGAAGAAACCCTATCCTCACCAACCTCTCCTTCTTCAAAATTTGATGATCTTGATTCCATCCCTTCTAACTTTTTAATCAATATGATTAGTTTAGGACCCCTAACCTATCAAAATGATGGGGAAACTAGAACCATTCCTTTTATTCATCTTGATATGGTGGAACAAGATTATCCTACCATTAATACCATCTAATGTCAAGATGATGATTCCCTTCTCACCTATCTTGGTGCTAAAGATTCATCTCTTCATAAATCCCTTCCTCTTAAGACATTGACCATGTTAAATGAATCTACTGTTGATATCAACTTAGGAACTCAGGATAACCCTTGCATAATCAAAATTATCTAATCTTTAGATTCCTTAGAGCATCATAGTTTCCTTCTTTTTGTGTGACTATAGCATATAATTTTCTTGGTATTTTAGTGATATGTCAGGAATATATCCTTCCATAGTCATCCATAACATCATCACCAACATTGATGCTAAGCCTATTAGGAAAAATGTTTGAAGGATGCACTCTCACATTGCCCTTCTTGTTAAATAAGAGCTTTAGTGTCTATTATCCATCAACTTCATTCAACCCATTAGCTATCCCCAATGGGTCTCTAATGTCATTATTGTCACTAAAACAATAGTGGTACTTTGTATCTACATGGATTTTCATGACCTCAACCTTGTTTATCCAAAAGATGACTTTACTTTGCCAAGCATTAACTAGATTATTGATTTAACTATCAGCCATGAGATGATTTCTCTTATGGATGGATTTTCAAGCTATAACTAAATATTAATTTCCTTAGAAGATCAACACAAACCCACCTTCATCACCCCATGGGGAACCTTTTGATATAGGGTCATGCATTTTGGTTTTAATAATTTTGGTGCAACCTATCAGCACGCCATGACCTACATCTTTCATGACCTTATCCATAAAACCATGGAAGACTATGTAGATGACCTCCTTGGTAAGTCCAAATGTCTTAAAGACCATTTGTTAATCCTAAAGATCATATTTTAATGCCTTATCCATTTCCATCTTCACATCAACCCAAAGAAATGTATCTTTGGGATCTTGTCAATTAAACTCCTTAAATTTATCATTTCTCTTAGTGGGATAGAGGTTGATCCCACTAAAGTTAAATCAATCCTAGATATGCTTCCTCCACCTAACCTTAAGGAAATCCATATTTTTTAGGGGAAGCTTTAGTTCATTCATCATTTCATCTCTCAATTATCTGATAGATGTCAACCCTTTCATCACCTTCTTAAGAAGGGTATCTCATTTACATGGAATAAAGATTGTCAATAGGCCTTGGAATCACTCAATGGATACCTTCTTTCCCCACCTATTCTTATTCTTCCAAAATATTTCTAGCCCTTCTATCTATACATCTCTACCATAGACCATTCCCTAGGAGCCATGGTCATACATCGTGACAATCAACATAAGGAGCAAGCAGTATACGATATAATTTGAACACGTGTAGAGTATGAGACTCATTACACCTATACTAATAAATTATGCCTTGCCTTGGTCTTCATGGCTTCCAAACTCTACCACTATCTCTTTAACCATAAAACCTTTATCATCATAGGATACCTTCTTTCCCAAACTATTCTTATTCTTCCAAAATAGGACTAGCCCTTCTATCTATACATCTCTACCATAGACCATTCCCTAGGAGCAATGGTCATACATCATGGCAATCAACATAAGGAGCAAGTAGTATGCTAAATAAGTTGAATACTTGTAGAGTAATAGACTCATTATATCCATACTGATAAATTATGCCTTGCCTTGGTCTTCATGGCTTCCAAACTCCACCACTATCTCCTTAACCACAAATCCTTTATCATCACCAATACTAACCCCATAAAGTACATGCATTCTAAGCCATTTCAAAATTAGTGTATAGATAGATGGATCATGATTTTAGCTGAGTTAGATCTTGAATTCTTTCAACAAGAATTATTAAAATGGAAAATCATTGTTGATCAATTGACCTAAGCCCCTTTAACTAATAACCAACCTTCTAACCTTGAATTTCTTGATGAATCCATCATGATTCTCTCTCAAGAAGACATTACTTATCAAATGACCATGTTATTTGATAGATCAAAATGTCAATATGGTGGGGGTGAAAAAATCATCATTATACTCCTTTACGGTGAGCCTTTTCCCTTATCTTTCAAACTTGACTTTGATTGCACCAACAACATGGCTTAGTATTAGGCCCTAATTTTAGGTCTCCAAATAGCTTTGTCCTTGGGAGTAAAATTGATTAGCATTTTTAGTGATTAACAACTTGTGTTCAACCAAATCAATGGTTCTTACCAATGTGAAAATGATGTTCTACATAAATATAAATAACAGGTAGATGTACTATTGATGTCATTTTATCATTACCTTATCCAAACTACTCTACATTTGACAAACCAGTTCACCAATACCATGGCTTTACTTACTTCACAAATTCCATCTATACCTTCAGATTCTAAAATATTTTTCACCATCCACCAACTTAACCAACCCTCTTACACCAAAATAGGCCTCCCTTCTATCTTTAATGTGGAAGAAACCCAACCTGATATTTGATATAAGAAAATTTTTGAGTACCTTACCTTATCCATCATCCCTTTCACCCTATCTAGAAATGTTAGATGATATTTTATATAGATTAATTATTTATATACCATTTTAAGGGGAATTCTTTACAAACGAGGATTTGATGGTCTCCTTTTTAGGTTCCTTCATAGCCAATAAATCCCTCGCACAATCAAAGAAACTCATGATGGGATTTGTGGAAGACACTTTAGTGGTTTATCTATCACTAAATGTATCCTTTGCCCTGGATACTACTAGCCTAACCTTAACCAAGATTATTATGATTATCTCAAAGAACTGTGTCAAGTTTAAAAAACATACCAACTTGCATCATGTTCCTAGTCATAGACTTCAAGTCTCTAAATATTTCTAGCCCTTCTCTTAGTGGGGATTAGATCTCATTGGTGAAATAAAGCCTCATTTTGCATAGAGACATCACTCTATCATCATTGTGATATAATATCTCACCAAATGGGTGGAGGATATTCCCCTCATCTCAACCAAAGCTGATAAAATTATTTATTTAATCAATCATCACATCATCTACCACTTTGGTGTTCCTTAAAAAATTAACACTTACAATGGTAAATCATTTTAAAATAATAAAGTATGCAATATTTATGACACCTTTGGCATTAATATAATCTTCTCATATCCATACCCCCCACAAGCTAATGGGCAAGTTGAATCCTCTAACAAAATACTTAATAAAATGCTAGCCAAAATGGTCAATGAGTCTAGTAGGTATTGTCACTTACACATATCGATCCATGGTTCAAACCCCTATATGTTTCACCCCTTTCTCACTTATCTATGATGTAAAGGTTTTATTGCCTCTCAAATTTTAAATTCCCTCCATTTGTATATCCTTAAAGGATATCATCTTAGAAGAAGACTATCATGAATAATGTCTAGCCCAACTTGAGATAATTAATGAGAATCATTTGGCCTCACTTAACCATATTCATGTCTATCAAGAGTACATAAAAAAAATTAAAAAAACACCTAATAGCATGATAATTCAATATTGGTGACCTTGTCTTAAAGTAAAATCAGCATGTAACTAACATGGAAAGAAGCAAGCAAGGCAAGTTTGCTTTCAATTAGCTTGGAACATTTATCATCATGCATAATTATGGTTTGGGAGCTTACCTTTTATCCTCCCTTAAATTAAATCCAGAACCTAATCCCCCCAATTCTTTGCATCTTAGTCCATTTTTTAGTTAAAACAACTTCTAAAGCATATTGTGTCTAACTTAAGCTCATCCCTTATTTTACAAATTATCACCTTCATCTTCTTACTTTAAGGACAACTAATTAAAGAAAATAATCATGTGATTATATATCATATTTTTAGCCTAAATCCTAAACATGGGTACCATGGCTCTACCCATGGCATGATTATCATGGATACTTTCCATCCCTTATAGGATGAATCCCCATGGTCATTGTCTCTTAAACACTCTATCATGCATCAATTCAATCTTTTTATTCTATGTTTTTTCCCTCATAAAGGAAAACTTTAGTCCTATATAATTAAATCCATGTCTGTGGAAAATAAAAAAACAAAAATATAATATATTATGGGTCATATCTAAACTTACAGACTACTTCCTTAAATTATAACTACCCAAACAATTTAGAATTTCTTATAGAAAAAAAATTATGTTCCTGTGAAGGATAGCTATCAAAATCAAACAAATCCAAAGCTTAGACCACTCCCTTAAACTATGGATAATTCAAAAATTTATCAATAAATCAATCACATGGAATCTTCCTGCATGATCAACTTCCCCAACCTATCAAACCACAAAATTATCAAAAGACCCATAGTCAAAATTCAAATATATATATATATATATATATATATATATATATATATATGTATCCCAAAGAAAGCTTCAAATAGCTTTCATAAAAGCAATAGTAGACTTCCCACATCAATCAGTCTACACCAAAATAAGACATGAACTTATTTATAATGGTTTTTAGGTTAACTAAATAAGGGGAAAGTCATCCCCATAAGAAGGTTACACTATCATCCATCTCCTTTTTACCCTCTAAAAATCAAGGGATTTTGAGCTTACTTGACACTACGTGATCAAGATACTTATTTAAAAAATGAACAAATGCTAATGAAAATCATGAAATGGGATTATGTTCACAAGCCAATCCTTATTTCTATTTTTGTTCCTTTCCAATAAAGGATCACCATGTATCGTTCTTCATCATCATGCTTACTTTTTGAAACATTAATTAAGTAGTTCGTCTTATGATTGATTATACATTATTCTCTCATTTCTTTTATCTTTTTACATATATTATTTTTACCAAATTAATCTATATGTTAAGGTGGTTTTAAAGATTTTAAACCATTCTCTTATTCAATCTATTACAAATAAAAGGCATCATAATTTATTTAGGAGTGTTAATTACATTTTATAACATTATGTGTTTTGTTATATGTTGTCACATTCTATTTTATCAATCATCCACATCATTTATTTAGGTGTTTTTATCATGAAAACATTATATTTCCCACATCATATTCATTATAATCCACATAATTAAATCATATCCATCATCACATAAACAATCTTAAGTCAACTAAATTATTCATCACATAAACATCATCATAAATTATTAATGGTGTGAAAATCAAACCAACATCTCATGTAAGTCTCTAACATCACATCTATATAAACAAGTAATCAACTTGTTTATCATTAATCATAAATCAAATTAATTTATCACATAAAAATAATAAACAATTTTTTATCATGTATGAATGAAGCAACATTTAATCATTTTTCTATATTAGATAAATGAATCAACCAACTATGATATCCAACTAACATACATATCTAAATATGTGATTATATGGATTTATTAACTCATATCATAAATATCAACATCTAATAAATTAAATCAAGCATACAACTACTAACAAGAAAAATTCTAAACCATAACCCAAACATGCCATCATATCCATGTGTCATCATAGCATCATAAACATGAATCATCACATAAACATCATATAACAAATCATAAATAAACCATAACATCACACATCATCATCAATAACATCATAGATTGAAAAAAGTGCTAAATATATATAAATGTCCATGCCACTCTAAAAATAATATATACATCTCATTGCATCAGCTCATGGGTTGGAATCAAAATAATAATATAAGTATAGAAGATATTAATCTGTGGTATAGGAGAACTACTATCCCGAGGACCCTACCCATCTTTGTGACTAGTTTATATTCCTATGAATGTTGTGTCACCACTGGGTGTAGTACTAATATGGCTCCTTAACATAATATTCTCTACTAGATAATTTATGTATCAAGGTACATCAGAAGCCTATTAAATACATGACCCTCATAGTATCTTAGCTCCTCCACTATCATAATATATCTAGTTAATGTAATATCATTTGGTGGTCCCATGATATCTCTATCCCCACTCGAAGATGGTCCACTCTATGGTCATCCTCCTACCTACCTAAAATCACCCTCTTAGTAGTTACTAAGGTCAATAACACCTATAGACTATCCCTCTCCTAAGTCATAGTGGTTAGTTGAGCATGTGTAGAGACTCTCTCTTGAGTAATGGTAGATAGTTGTACTCAAAAACTATCCCCCTCTTGGGTTCTCATCTCTAACTATCCCCATGTTGTGTGTCTCTCTCCTATGTTATGGAAGTAAATGATACATGTAGGGAAGCTTGTGATTCTCTTAAAGTATCCCTTTCTACAATGACTATCTATAAATTAGGTTTATCCTCCTCCATCTATGCATCCTCACCCTATTCCTCACCTAGCTTCTCATCTTATCCATCATCCATTCTAACATCAAGACCCCATCCTCCATCTCCACCAACAACTGCAGGGTGTCATATCTACCAACTAGCAATATAATATGGAGTCACCCTAGTATCATCCACTATTTTATGGGATGGTATCTCCTCATTTAGTAAATCTTCCTCTGATAGTTTTGGTAGAGGTAGTGGTGCCTCTACATCCTCTCATCATATCTCAGGAATACTCTCAAAACACCCTACACCAAACTATACTATCACTTTACATGATCAAATGGTATAAAATCCATCTCATGCTCTCTCCTACCATATATCCATCTGATACTTTGAATGGAAAAGGTTTAGGAATGTAACCCTCTCCATGATGGGAAACACATGTATGATCTCTAAATAACCTCATCATCTACCAAAGCATCTATTTTCTACCTAAACCATACTAAATATTGAACCAACCCATCTACCTATGTCAGCTCCATATCTGATCTCCACCTCATATAGTTAACTCTAAATCATGCCTAGCACCATGTCATCCATGATAGTTCAATTGGTCATAAAAGAATGACATTCTCATAATTTGAATAGTGAAGTACGAAGCATACACTCATCCCATAATTCTTATGCACTCGATAGCCCCAAAGCTCTCGATAAACCTATACCAACAGTGTTGGTGCCCATTCATACACTATCTAATCCTTTTGCATCCCTATTAGAATGTTAATTATATCTTAGAAATACTTCTTACCACTAAAATTAGGTAATGCATAGTAATTAATTACTATCATCAACATAGTCATCATTCTCCTCCTCTCATTGTCCAATCGATAAAGGTTATCAAATTAGAAACCCCCACCATGGTATCAGGCATCTATTACATCCTCACTATATAGCAATTCCATCTATGAGTTTATATCATCACCATGAATTAACTCCACCATTCAACCCTGTATAGGTATCTTCAAGATCCTATGGATGTCCTCCAAGGTGATGATCAACTCTCTTGTTGATAGTTAGAACATGTTATAGGTTAGATCCCATCTCTTGATAAGGGATACCAACATAGTTGTATCTTAGGGCACATACCTATAGTTTCACATGTTACCTAGACCTATATCCATCATATGGGCCCACTCATTATCAATCATATCTCCATATGGCTCCTTGATTAGTGGTGGAAATTGATCCCACATCATCGATAGTGACCTAAATTTCATAGTTATATCTTTAACTTAGTAACCAATGAACATTTAACATAATCTACCATAGTCTCTACACCTAAAAACTTACCTAAGTTCACTACTTCCCACACTTACCCACACCAACAACTCTATTTGACAAACCTTAGGCTTTTTTTTTATTACAAAAACACTTAGCTACTCTAACCTATAGCTACTCCTTTTTATCCAACCTAATATTTTTACCCTTACCCTAACCACTTAGTAAAGTCAAAACCAATCATACCCACACCTCTTACATATTTTTCTAGCCCTTAAACCTTCCCAAATCCTCACATATACATTCTAACATTTCCAAAACATTATAAATCATTTTAAAATTCAAAAGCATTTTATAACATTTTTTTACTCCCATAATACTCACCCTTCAACTAATGTTGATCATGGGTCAACCAACACTGACTCCCTATCAACCAACATCAGTAAACTATTGACTAATGTTGGTCAACATTGATTAGCCTCAGTCACTGTGTATTTGGGCTGAATTCTAAAACCCTAGTTTTCCCCCAAACTTAACTCACTAATTTCCCCTAATACTTTTTTACCTACCCAAACCCCTCTCCCTAACCTCCCCATTATCCTATGTTCTTGATTTACCCTCAACACATTAACGTAACCAAATCATTTCAAACAATGAAAAATAAACACACACACACACACACACACACACACACACACACACACACACACACACACACACACACACACACACACACACACACACACACACACACACACACACACACACACACACACACACACACACACACACACACACACACACACAACCCAACTTACCTCATCTTGCATTCACCTCTATGTTGGTACTTACCTTTTAGCTAAAGATTTCCATTCAATTGGTGTGTTTCCTCTTCTTACTTGCATGGTCATTCCTCTCCATCCACATTGGTCCCATAATGTACCCCACTCGTCACCCTATCTAGACCTCTCCCAATCCAACAAGTGATAAATTTTTCACTCACCCACTTGCATTATGAAAAATCACTTATTTTAATCACAAGTCATTAGTAAAATAATTCTTAGGAATAAATTTCTCAAATGTCAAATAAAAATTATTAAAAATAACTAAAAAATAATCAAATTAACCGTTTTGATTATTGACCCCCTTTTTAGGTTTGACCAATGATCGATCTTGGTCACACCTTCGATTATCATGATTGATGTTAATCATCTCAACCTTGGGATAATAAACATTAGTTGAGTACATTAGGTTTTATCCCATAACCCTTACCTATAACCTTGGCCCCATTTGACCATAAGGGATCCTTTTATACATACCAAAATGCACTTTGCATCTCACTCCTTACCCCAATAATTGGAGATTACATTATTCTCCTCTATCACCTATAACCACTTTATCTCACCTTAGTCTTTCTTGCTACTATTTGCATATTTTTTATGCCATCCTTTATTTTATCACTTTGAACACATGACCCACCTTTATATTATTAATACCCTTACATACATGTGTTACTTTGTGCATAGACTTTTAGGTAGATCGAATGATGCCCACTTACAGTCCTGACACCTGTAATCCATTTCATCTTCTTAGGATCACACCTTACTTTTGGATCCCTAAGAAAATGAATACCTTACTTAAGAGACTTGTGTTTATAAGTGCAACCCATATTAACTACACCTAATGTTATGTAATAGTTCACCTATCACTTGTTCTTTTACGTATAACCTTATTTCCTAATTTGTTCAACCATAATAGCCTCATCTCAATGTAGTTTATGACATTGTCACCAACTTATCCACTAGTCAAACCTAAACCCAATTTTATTTTCACCTTATTTGAAGGGGAACACCTCATTCCACACTTTGAGCATCCAAAATTCCACTACATCATTCATTTTTTTGTAACTTATTGATTCAACCTACATAACAAAAAGGGGCAAAATGTAGACATTAAAAAATTGCACCAATAGTTATAGATGTTGCAAGCACACTTTTTTGACCCCCTTGTCCCCCCTTAGGTTAGAACATTTCTTAAACCCCTTTAAAACACCCTTTTACCCCTTTACACACATTTATCTAAAATAATTAATTAATTAAGCTAGTAAATCCTATTTACACCTCACCCTAACCAAGCCCATGGCTAACTTAGCAACACCTAGCCTTAAGACCATTTCCTACCTTAGAATTTAAAGTCCTAACCTCTTAGACTATTTATACCCACATGACCATGCTTCATTAAATGATCTTGGGCCACTTATAATGGTTTTAATGACCAAAATTAAGCATAAAAACTATTTTTTCCAAGCTAGACCATTTCCACCTTGATCAACATGGCTCATCCCTCAACCGATGTTGGTTGACCAAGACTGATGTTGATTAATTAAGGATACCCTAGGACCCTTGCTCATTATGTTGAATCATTTTAATAAAGAATCAAAAATCTTGTGTGAATATGAGCTTTCTAATGAACCAGAGAACCAATCCATAGATTAGGAAGTGCTTCATCACCTCAAGATTGGGGATTCAAATTTTGTTAATTTTCCCATTTTATTCTAAGTTCTCAATTAGCTCACACTCAACTTCAAGTCATATTTAGGCTAAAAAATCCATAATATCTATATATCATATAATTTTTATATGTTTAGTATTTAGTTTTAGTAGTTTACTGCTTCCACCCCCTTTTAAACTTCCCTCCACACTCTCTTTTATGTTGGATTTCTACAATTCCAACACCCATTTTTCCATCAAGTCCCCACTAAGCCATTCTTAGCCTTTGGAGTATTAAAACCCTATGTTTGACATTATTGAGTCTCCATTATACCTTTATGACCATCAACCAAGCTTCAAATAGCCCACCAACCCCTTTGTAACCAACCCAAAGTCTATTTTTTTTCCAAAATCAAAACTATGACAAAATCACAATGACCAACATCATTTACCCTTGATCAACATCAATTAACCTTGATAAACATCAATTACCCAATGATTGGCATCAATCTCTATGTAATTTTATTTTCTAAAAATAACAAGTTGAAATCACTTATCAGTCCCAACCCAAAATCTTGTTTTTGATTCCTATCATGGCACAGAGTCAAAAGTAATTTTTTGAATCACATTTTAGAACTTTAACATTTATTTTGAATAATTTAATGTCATTTTGTTAAAATCAATCATTTATATTAAAAATCATTTATTACATTGTGATTGAGTACTTTTCATTCCTTTATGCAAGCATTTTTTATCAACATTTTTCAAAACTTGATTTATTAAATGAGTGGATTGACAGCCTTCCAATAAAGTCTTATACTTCTTGGATCTAGAATTTTCTAGACAATCAACCCTCTAATCTTACTAATAAATCTCATTTCTAGTATCATCCTTATTTTATGTCAATCCTCATAATTTAAAGAAGATTTATTCACATCATCTATAGATCATGGAGTGCACAACTACATCCAAGTTCATCTACACCTCCCTTTCTTGTAGTTTTACTTATTTTCAAAAGAAAAAGAAAATAATACAAAAACATAGTGAACCACAAGGAGGTGTATGTAACTAATTAGGATGGATCTACAACTTGTCCTACTTAGTGAATTCCAAGCTTTAAAAATGTAATCTTACCAAAATAACTCATTTCATAGTTATTTATATCAGGACATGACCAATTTGGATCTGTTAAACCTAAGCAAGGGATATCTTACTACATAATACCAAAATAGAGGGTTCCAAAGCCATTAGTAAAATTATACTATGTAATAATCCTAGCTAGGCCTACAATACATAAAATAAATATAATTAAGTACTCACTAAATCTTATGGAAAAAGAAGGATATTTAAATTTAAATATATATATATATATATATATATATATATATATATATATATATATATATGCAAAGAAAACTCTACTCAAGTCAATGTAGAGGTAAACTAATCAAAGAGAAAACATTCATCCAATTACTTTTTGTAATTTCTATCTACCAAATGAAAGAGTAAAAGTTAGGAATACTTACCTTTTAATGAACTTGTCATTCCTCAATCTCTCCCTTATCCAATGGTGATTTGCAAGAGATTATTATGGATTTGTAAGGATCATACTATAGAAATTAGTCCTAAGCTAGAAAACTCCTACTTTACATCCAAAACTTTCCCATATGACAAGTTTATTTACTTCCAAGGTAAAACCCTAAGTAATGACTCCTCAAGTATATAAATATCAAAATTTTGAGATGTAATAATGCAAAAATGAATGTTCCTCTATTGGATTGAAATGAAGGTGTTATTTATAGCCAATAATTGACCCTAAACCTCTCAATATTTTATCTGAAAAGATCAACCAAATCAATTGTGTTAGGAAAGAAAGATAATCATTAGGTCTTAGACTAGGTCAATTAGGATAATGTAGTTCCATAATGTGTGTTCAATCACTAATAAGATCAACCTATCTGACATAGTAGGAAAATGAAGAAGAATGGTGTTTGCTTAGTTAGGGGATATTTTAGAAGGTGAATTTATTAGAATATTGGATAAATGGATATTATTTTCCTAGGGAGTTTAATAAAATTAACTTGTAGTGGTTTTAGATAATGGTATAGGGACCAAAAAATCTTATGAAGCACCAAAGGTTTACCCACCCCTTTCCTAGTACACCCTTTAATGTGTGCACTCGAAGAGATTAAAACTCAACAGGTTCCTATAATAGATAAATCATTATTAAATGATAAAATTTAAAAACATTGTGTGTGTACATATGCCCCACTTGAATCTCATCATGTTCCATGTAGTTGTAACATGGGATGGTGTTTTGAGAAAGAAAATATCAAAAAATAATACTAAACTAATAAATTACATTAAAAATCAAAAAATAAAAGAAATTAAAGAAGAAGGAGAAGTAGGTGGAAGAGGCATATAATGTATAGAACAATAGGTGTACCTAAAAAATAAATTAAAATTCAAAGTTTTTACAAAAAATATGGGGTAAATATAGAAAATTTCTCTATATTATCAAGATTTTATAACTTTTTGTGATTTGTAAAATGTATTATAGAAACATAATTATGAGAAAAATATGGAATTGTTTGGTAAATATTTTCTAGGTAAATATTTTGTAAATTTTAAATATATAATATAATTTTAACTAATCATTTGAAATTTTACTATTTTGAGAAACCAAATCTCTGTACAACCTATAGGAGTGATGAGAGAGATGATGGCACAAATGTGAGAAGTATGAAGGGGGATGAATTGTTGTTTTTGTGAGCATGATCTAGGTATGGGATGTATTGAATTCAAATTTTTTATTATTTTTAATTATAAATGAGGTAAATTTTAGAATTTAAGTATGAGGGAAAATCTGTGTAGTAGAATTTGCCCTTAGAAATTTTGGGGTAGAGTAGAAATTAGATTAAACAATAGGTAGGGTTCCAAAGATGGTCATTAAGTCCTAGGGCATTAATGACTAGGATGTTAAAAGTCACCATAATAAAGGAATAAGATCTCCTAGGCTGATATATTTTTAAATTAATAGGTTGATGTTAGTGGTTGATTTCATGATATTAGGTTGATCTAGTTAGTTATTAAATAGTTGGCTACATGTATGGAGACCATTCTAGTATAATAGTGTATGGGTGGATGACTACATATATCTTAGTTGATTTAGTAAGTTGTTTTGGGTGTCTAAATACATATAATAAATGGTTGACTATGTTGGTGAAGTGTTCAACTTTGTATGAGTTCACTAATGTAGTTGATTTAGTGTCTGGCTTCGTATGAAGTGGTCGATGTAGTAGGGTTAGTTGGCCAACTTCATATGAGGTAGATGATGTATTTGGTTTAGTGGTTGACTTCATATGAGGTGGATGATGTAGTTTTAAGCTGATATTGGCCAACATAGTTAGATACATGATTAATGTAGTATAAAATATATTCTTGGTTGACATAGTATAAAGTGTTGAGAAATAAACAATATAGGTTGATGAAGTAGTTAAGTTAGATTTAAATGTATGTATTTTTTATTTTTTTAATATAATTTGATGATTATTTGATATAGAGAACTACTACATGATTTTTTTGATATTTTGTAGAAATGATGGAGATTTTGATGATTAGTGGACATAGTTTGGTTATTGGATTTGTTACACATATTGGTAGTAGATGATTGAACATAGATAATGACAATGGTATTTAGAGGAATTATATAAATGAAATGCATTTCCTTTAGTTTTTAATTAGTCACCATGTTCTTAGGGACATGAAATCTACTAACTAACACTTTTAAGTGGGTGGTGGGTGGGGATACCATTGAGGTGGCTATGACCCTAGAGCATGTCCACATGATATTAGGACTTCCTATTATAGGTACACCAATTATTTTTGATACTCTTTATATTTATGTTGAGAGATGAACCTTAGCCTTATGGGTGACTAGCCCATAGAGATATTTTAGTAGTTTACAAGTTTATTTTTTTGATGTCTAAGTGTTGACCATTTCAGTTATCCAAAAGGCCATTATTAGCCTTTGACAACTCATGTGCTCTATAAAAAATCAGATGGTAAATTTCCACTATATGTGTTTGTATTATTTTGTTCTATATTATATTAAGGTATAATGTATGATATGGGGTCAGTGATCTAGGTCTAGTTAGTATATGATATGTATAATATCTTGTCATGAGGGTAGATGGCTATGGGCCCTATGATATTATTGAGTAGTTGTATATATAAGAGGTTTTTTATGTATTGGCCTATGGGATTATCCCATGTGATATATGATACTTTGCCTCATATTCTACAATGGAGATAAAACCATGTATTACCTGTCATACAACATTCCCTAGTATTATAGACAATTACCTGAGGAGAGATTATTTAGTAGCCTTATGTGGGTATTACATCTACTTTCCCTTCTTGGCCGATTGTGTTTTATGGATTAGGTCATGTGTGGATTAAAGGTCATTAACATGATGGATGGATCCACATCTTGTTACTTATTTACCAATTCAGTTGGGGTTGTTTCATCTAGTATTACCTATAGTAGTGCTTGAATATTAGGAATAACATGCAAAGGAGTGTAGAGGTAGTAGAGGTGTAAGAGCACCTATGGATGTGCTTGTAATATGGTCATGTCAACTTAGACCTCAGGGTGATCATGTTGATAGTAGAAGGTAGAAGTGAGATTAGTTGAGGAGGTAGAGGTGGTGATGAATGAGGAGGTAGAGGTGTTTATTATTGTGCCACATTAGTATTTTCATTTTCCACCATAGCCACCACCACAATGACATAGATGGAGGTAGGTATATGTAAAACTATAGGCATTTTAGAGTTACTAGAGCATAGAGATCCTATAGCATAGTCTACAACGAACTGGCCTATAGAGTGATATATTTTTAGGGGAATATGACATGTTTATGTATTCTAGACTAGTTTTATGACATCATGGAGGCATGTTGCATTAGAGGTACTTGGTAGGCAAGTTGATGGAAATAATCTTGGTGAGTTATTTGTGTGTTAATATGTAGTTGATGTTTATTAAGTTATGAATAGGTAGATAATTTTTATATAGATGATTTTGATATATATATATATATATATATGAATTATAATATATATTTAGTTTGTGTTTTATAGATCTTGTTGTATAAGAGGATAGATGGTTAGCAATGGTGTAGGTAATACATCATAATATATTGGATGATGTTTTGTTAGATTATGATACTTCATATATGATTGATCCTTTTGTACCTTCTACCCCTGATCATGTAAGTTGGTTTAGCTTTGTTGGTGTGTTAGCATGATAGCTAAAAAGACAAGGAGATGTATTAGAGGTGGGGTTACCACTAGGAGTGGTTCATGGAGAGTTGTAGGCATGATAGAGATAGTTGAGGAGCAAGCCAATCCTTTGGATACATCTAGAGAGTTGGCATGTCTACATGGCCAAGTGGCTAATTTATAAGGATATTGAGTACCTAAGTACATAGATAGTCAATTTAGCTTATTATTTAGAAGAGGTAGTCTCAAGGATCTATACGTAGTGTAGCTCATCCACCAGATAGGTAGGGTAAACCACAGTTATAGAGATGAGATTGTATTATGTTTATAGCCTTTTGTTATATTGTATCAAACATATATCTATTTATATATAGATCTATATTTGTTGTTATGACTCATGGATGTTATGGATGTATGCATTTTATTTTTAGCATGTGTTTTAATATTTGATATATACTATAATAAAGTGTGTGATTTATTTTTTATTCTTTTCTTTTAATTGTGAAAAAATGCATGGTTAAAAATAATGATAGAAAATATAAAATGTAAAAATGTAATGTAAAATACACTAGATCATATGAAAACATGAAATAAAAATTAGAAAACACAAAATCATGTTGGGAAACATGTAAAACATAAATAAATGAATTTAAATAAAAAAATAAAATGTAAAACACACTAAATCATGTTGGGAAGTAGGTAAAATATATAATGAAATGAAATGTAAAACACAATAAATCAAGTTGGGAAGCATGTAAAACATAAATAAATGAATATAATGGAATGAAAAACACCCTGAATCATGTTGGGAAGTTTTTAAAACAAATGATTTGTAAATGTGATATATAAGCTAAATATATAGTAGTGATAATCATAAAATGTAGGATTTGATGTTAATCACTCATTTAGAAAATATATAGTTATATTATGACTAAAGATGGTATGAAGCTTGAGGATATTTTGTGAGGAAACCATTGTCCTATCCAAGGTCTTACACTTAAACTCACAAAGGGTAAACCAATGAGGTGAATGATAATGATGGGAAATTCCTATGGATGATAAGGGGATGTTTGTGAGGAAGGTCTAGTCCTATCTAAGATCCTACATTAGAACTCAAAAAATGAGAACCAAAGGGGTATGATCAACTAACAAACAATATTTATCTAGGAGGAATATTGGGAATGTTATAATTAAAAAGGGAGTTGAAAAATCATGACATAGGCATTTTTGATAATCCTTAGTAGGTATGAGACATACTAAGCAAATAGGTAAATGTTAAGAATTTATTAGATGATAAATTCATAAGATATTTGTTCATACTAGATGTAAAACATTTGGAAAATAAGTGTAGTAATTATATCAACTCATGAAGGTGATATATATCAAAAAAATAAAATAGACCCACATTACCACAACATGTTTCCCTTTACTTAGGACCCCTTATAGCGTCGTTTATCTATTTTTAATATTGAGTACTTGCATGAGAAATTAAGTAACACTATAAAGAAGTTTGAGACCTTTTTATCCAAGTATATTAGCCTACCACATCCTAATGGACATTAGCTCTATCATGAGGAAAATTGTAGATTTTTAGATTCAACTAAAATTTTGAGATATGCTAAGATATGAATCATGAATTTTGGTGTGATTTTAACTTTTGAATATATTCTTTTTCCTTTTTATCATTGCCTTTTATTTAAATGATTTTGGATTTTAATTTTTTTATGAATTTTTCTATTCCTCCTCCATATGAATTCGTAATAACCAAACATGAGTGATAAAAGTTACAAGCATCGATAATATTTAGGCTTTGGTACAAGATAAAAAATCCCTAGAGATTGTCACTTGCTAAGTAATTAGGCTTGCCCATAAACAAGGATGTGATCTCAAGACTAATAATATTTGTGCTTAGTATGAACGGAAAATAAAGGGAAAGTGAAGAGCATATAGATTTGTACATTTAATTATACAATTATAAATATGCTTATTAGTTGATCATAGGGTAAAGATAATATATTAAATGGTGTGGATGGAAAACCATATCACAATAATAACTATCTACTTCCAATAAATGATGTAACAAATGTAAAAAAGAAATCATTATAAAGAGAACTATGGGGAAAATAAATGAAAATGAAATTAATCGATGAAACATTTTCAAGTGATAAGTGAACTATAAAATCAGTATATTTTCATAAATAAAATCCAAATCATATGAAACTATAATAAATAATGTGATGAAACACTATGATGTGTTCATAAGTACTAATAAATTTCATAGAAAACATCTATAATAGTGATACATCTTTGTGTAACTATAATATTAATTTAATTAAATTCTCATCAATATTCACAGAGAGTGTTAAAAGAATTTTTGATGCACTATCTTTATGAAGAATGTGGGTATGCTATAAGAAGAATGATTCTCATGGGGTGTCTCTTGTAAGGGATACTCAATATAAGGAATTGATGTCGAGTTGTGATGAATATCTTTGGATTTGTGATAAAATGTGGGTTATAGATAAGGTTGAGCCTTTGTCCACAAATGTATTAGAGTATGTAGTTGAGATGATAAAGGCATAGGTCATAGAAAATCATGAAAGTGTTATGATAGTACTCAACATCTATCTATATGATATGTGGTTATTTGATGCCAAATACAATAAACTTCCCCATATTTAAAGATGTCTTATGGAAGTATTTTAAGAGGATGTAGGATTTTATCTATAGATTGTGCCTTTTTTGGATGAAATTTATAATGTATTATCAAATTTGTAGGAAATGAGTGGAAGAATTCATGCATGTACCATGAAAAGAATAAGTTTATCTAGGAGAAGACCATGAAGGTTGGCTATCTGTAGTAGTAGATCTTAAAACTTGTCATTGCTGATGTGCATGAAAATCCTTGGCCCAATGACCAAAAACTCTATGGAACTCTAAATATGGCTCATCTTCCCATCATGTTAGTAGAATATTTGTATGCAAAGGGAAACACAACTTATCTATAAATCAATACTAGCTCAGAGAAGATAAATCCTACTTACACTTATGATTGTTGATACATTAGATATTTAGGGTCATGACCAAGATGGATCTACTAAACCTATCCAATGGATCTCTTACCATAATAAAATCACTAGGGAGGGTTCTAAACCTTCCACTAAAGCAAAACTTTGCAATAAACCTAACTAGGTCCTATGTTTTCACAGTAACTAAGTATATGACAATTAAATCTAAGTCTAATCTAGTGCTCACCAAAGATTATGGCACAAAATGGTGGTTATTAAACATAAAATTAAACATGCATAAGAGAATCCTAATTAAGCTATGTATAGGTCAAACCCTAATGTATGGAGAAAGAAATATATTCAAAAGATATTAATTATGCTACTTCTATCTACTAAAATAGAGGAGTAAAGTTAGATCTATTTACCTTGAAGATGATCCCATCGAGACTCAATATCTCTTGACCAAAGGTGCTTCGTAAGAGGTTATTGTGGTTTGTAAGGATCACTAAGAAAGGCCAAAGCATCCAAGAATTTTTCACAAGACAAGATTCTTATCCAAGTATAAACCCTAAGTTATAACTCCTCAACTAGAATGGAGGAAGAGAAGATTGTAAAGAAGTACAAATTAATAATTAAATCTTGTTTTCTCTCTAAAAATGGCACAATAAATGTGTATAAATAGCTGAATCTAACCTTAAACCTTTCCTAAAGTTTAACCAAAGGGGTCCACCTAATTGATGTTATATATTTATTGATAAAAACAAATTAGGTCTTGGTTTAGGTTAGCTAGGGGTTGACTTAGACCCTAAATAATTTTTATCAATTAGAGTATAGGGTCGATGGGGTTGACAGTGTAACATAAACTATTAAAAGGGGTTTTAAGCTTGGAAAGGGCTAATTAAGGTGGAAAATTACTATAGGGTGTAAAATAGGAGTAAAATCTTAGCAGAGTGTTTTTAAGATATGGTTGTATTGATAAAAAGTGGTAGTATAGGGACAATAATCCTATAAATCACCAATGGCCTACCCACCCCTTTCTTGGTGCACCGCTTGGGGCATACACTCAGAGAGATTGAGACTCAATGGATTATTGCAAGAGAGAAAGCATTAGTAATTTATAAAAGTTGAAAATATTATGTGTATACATATTCCCTACTCTAATATCATCATGTGTTCAGTTGAAATAGGGGTTAGTGCTTTGATAAAAGAACATAACAACACTAAAGCTAAAAAATTATAGTATTTTAAATCATAAAATAATTGAAAATAAATGACTAAAAGGGAAATAACTAAAAATAAAAGCATTGTATGTGTACCTTGACTTACCTTTATCATTGGATGGTTGTCTGCTATGTTTCTAATTTTGATCATGGAGGGCATAGAGAATACATTAGACAAAATCAAGGATAAAAAATTAAAGAGAAAAAATAAATAAATGTGGGAAAGCCAAGATAACTAATGCAGTGTAGATGAGACATACTTGAAAATTTAGCAAGCTAGGGTAACAAATGTTAAGTTAGGACCAAATAAACACATCAAAATTTAAAGTAAATTAGGTAACTAAAAAGATAAGGCTAATAAAGACCAAAAAACTCAAAAAAGTAAACCTTAAGTAAAAAAGGCAATTGACCAAGTCAAACTAAGGATACATGTCAAAAATGGTAATCAAACATCAATGTGAAAGAAGTAATAATATTTAATTGAATAAAGATGTACAAGCAAATGGTGAAAAAAAATTGATGAGTGATTAGTAACAATCCTTATTTAATCATCAATGGAAAACGTGCATGAAAGGGAAAACAAAATTGGTGAGTGAGAAGTAACAGGCCAACCTCACTCAACAATGGAAAAATAACTTGAAAGTAGAAATAGACTCAAGTGTCTGAAAAAAAGGTAGTACAAAAATGTAAAATGGTAAAAGAAATCAAAGCAAGTATATAAATATAAAGCCATGGTGTAAGGAAAATAATCCATAGTCACTCAAGCATATTTTTTTGTTCTAAATATAGATAAAACTAAAACAAAGCAGTGATAGCATGATTTAAGATGTGAAGAAGATGAAATATAGAATAGGGAAAATATATTTAGAATCGCACTTATCTATCAAAGGGGGGAATGAAATGGGTAGAGGGGAAAATGAATAAAAAATCAACGTAGAGAAACTTTTATCAAATTTAAGAGATTCAAATTAGGTTTATCAAAATAAGAAGACTTTCAACATTAAGGACTCTGAAGAAATTATCCTATCCACACAAATCTTAAGTTAACAAATGAAGTATGATGATCATCCTATGAATTCTATATGTGTTATTAATGGTAAATAAACATTCCAACCCAAGATTCATAAGTGTTAACAACAAAACCATCACATAAGGAAGCTACAAACAATGATTGCAAATCAAAGTAAATCAAGTGTTATTCAAAAATGATATGTTGGTACAAAGGAAAAATCTTACATAAGTAGGCAATGTACAATAAATAACTAGCCTAACTAAACAATGTGGTATAAATCCTCACATGGGAAAAAATCACAAAAAGATCAAATAACTAGCTAATACACTAGCAAACATGAGAAATACATACTCTAACACCCCCCCCCCCCCCCCCAAGTGAAGTTAGGGGATAAAAATAATCAAAAATGAAATAGTGGTATATCAAAAATATGATTCCCAACAACTAAGCTTGATAAGGCACTCATGTACAATATGTATCCATGAAGTGAAGAAGGAATATATCCTCAAGAACACCCCTAAAGACAAATTTTGAAACCTTAATCATGCCATGTAACTCAAGAAAATGAGGTGACACAAAAGACTTCATAAAGATGTCTAAAACATGATATTAAGTCATAATGTACTCCAAGATAATAAATCCATCCTAAATTTTTTGATGAATGAATTGTATATGTATCTCAATGTGCTTGGTCCACTAATGTTCAACTAGGTTACAATAAATGTGAATTGCATTCTGGTTTTCACACCAAAGTATAGTGGGTGAATCTTATAGAATCCAAACATTGTCAATAACTAAAGAAGATAAATAACCTACTGACTCACTATAATTTCTACCCTATACTCAGCCTCAATAGATAAAAGTGTAATAGCCTACTGCTTCTTGCATAATTAATCATTATGTGAAGAACCAAGACAAAATATGTATCCATAAGTGGAACTCCTATCATCAAGAGAACTTGCCTAATCTAAATCACTATATCCAACTAATTAGAAACCATGCTATAGTGTAATCCAAAATGAGTAGTACCTCATAGATATCATAAAATCTTCTTGATAGCTTGCCAATGACTATCATGAGGCTCATGTACAAACCTAGATATAATACCAACTATAAATGAAATGTCAGGGTGATTATGGGCCAAATACATAATACTCCCAACCATCTACTAATATAATTTAGGATCACAAAGTGGAATAGTACAAGTGGCATTGAGATTCACTCCAGATTGAAAAGGAGAAGGACTTGGTTTGTAATCATTCATGCTAAAACACTAAATAAGATCAAGGGTATACTTATGTTAGCTTAAATAAATCCCTATATATAATTGTGAAATATATAAACCAAGGAATAAATGCAAAAGAAAAAAATCTTCCATGTCAAATTATGCTAAAAATATATACTAAATAGTTTGAATCTAAGATGAGGAGCTACCTGTGAGAATCATATCATCAACATACAAGACCAGTATAAAAATGTCCTCCTCAATACATATAATATACATTGTGGGTTTTGAAGTTTTAGTGAACAAAGCCAATGGAGAGAATAAATGAATCTATGTTATCATACCAAGCCTTAGGGGCTTATTTGAGACTATAAAGAGACATCTTAAGTTGAAAAACAAGATAATAATCATGACTAAACCCAATAGATTGATCCATATATACTTCCATGTACAAGTATTCATACAAGAAAACACTCTATATATCCATGTGATATACTAGCTAACCCTATGATGTAGTAATAAAAAGTACAAGGCAAATAGAATCCATCTTGCCGATGAGTACCAAAGTCTTAGGGTATTTAATACCTTTGAACTATGAAAACCAACAAGATGTGCCTTATACTTACTAATGGAGCCATCATCTACATACTTGGTATAGTAAATCCACTTACCCCTAAATAAATTTATTCCCTTAAAAAGAGTGACCAAATCCCAAGGGTAATTATTCATCAATGAAGAATACTCATCTATCATTGCATCATCCCACTCCTGTATCCCATGAGCCTATGAAAAAGATTGTGGATCCACAAAGAATGCCTAACATAAAAGTCTAATACCTTTATAATGTGTATGATTATGTCGAGTGGGTGGAAGATCTTGTATGAAAGGTATTTCTTCAAAAACTATATTAAGATCCCACCTAGGCATAATGGAAACATCAATGTAAATATGATCCTCAACCTCTTTAACCTCCTCAGGAATATCTTGAACTAGCTCTTTAAAGAATCAATCCTTAAGAGGAGTTGAATTATCTAAAGAAGAATAAGAAGGCATGGAAGAATATGAAGAGTCATGAGATGTGAAGTGCTCATCAAAATTTACCTGAGTTCAAAAATGAAAATCATGAGTATTAGGATCTAAAAGTTGATAAGCTCTCATGTCCTCACAATACCATATAAAAATCAAAGCTTTGATCTTCTTATCCAATGCTTTTCTTTTCTTCTTTGGTAAAAATGCCCAAGAAAGGCTCTTAAAGACTTAATAAAATAAGACACCAGGATTGGTTCTAGACCAATCCTCCTCTAAATTCATATGCTAAAGTGATCAATATGGTGTGCAGTTCTAAATTTAGTTCACACATTTAATTACCTCTACTCAATAGATGGGAGGTAAATCCTATGAATGCATCATGCAGATAGCCATCTCCTTTAAAGTTGAGTTTTTCCATTCTACTAAGCCATTATTTTGTGGAGTGTGTGAAATAGAATGCTCGTGAACAATACCATAAACTACCAAAAAAATAGATAACTCTCAACTAAAGTACTCCCTACCCATTATCTATATGAAGATTCTTGATTCAACTAAAATACTATTTCTTGACCAAATACTTAAATACTTTGAATTGAGCAAATAAATCACTCTTATACTTGAGGAAATAAACCCAAGTATGTCTCAATAAATTATCAATAAAGTTAATTACATACTTAACTCCATTTAAAGGAGTGGAAAAGATCATCAAATCACTATGCACAAGCTCCAGTGGTGAATAAGATCTCATGGACATACCCTTAGGAAATAGATCCTGGTTTTGTTTCCCTAATGCACAATTAGGAAAAACTCCATCAAGACATGAAACTATAAGAAGACCCTCTACCATACTATGAGTACTCAACTCATTTAAATATCTATAGTTTAGGTGTCTGAATCTCTCATTCCAAAGTCAACTCTCAAAATATAAATGGGAAACTAAACATTTCTATAAAGGAGAAGTGTCATCAAAAACCTCAAAATAATAGAGTTGAGAACTATGATCAACAACATCCTATGCAATTAGTGTGTGTGGCTCTAATAAATCAAAAACTTCAGCACCCTATGGTGTGAAAGTCACTATCTTGCCCTAGCCAAAATGGTAAATGTAATAAACTAAAATTATATCAGTGGTGATGTCTGAAACATATAATGCATCATTGATGTGACCACCATCTAGATGTGTTACCCTTCCCCTTAACAAAAATAAAGGAAGAATCTCCAACCTCAATGTTAGAAGTAGAACTCAAACCAAGAGATATAAAGGAATCCTTGGAAGAATTTATATGGTGTGAAGCATCAAAATCTAGAACCCAATTGTCTAAAATAGGTAACTATTATCTCTCAACAACATTAAGTACTTTTCCATATTCATGAGATGGAGAAAGAGTAAAGATATAAATCTTGTGTTTCTTAACAATATTCTCTATGGCTTGCATTCTCTTGAAACACCTAGACTCTTCATGATAGTCCCCCCATAGTAGGAACATAATATGTTAGACTTAGTCTTGGATTTGGAAGATTATTTGGGTTTATATGTGTTGGTGTTGGGATTAGGTGCATTTTGAGATGGAGGAGTGTTCTTCTTTGTATTCTTATTTTTTCCTTTGTTCTTAGGATGTGATGCGACTAATACATTTTGAGAAGTGGAAGACCCAAGGTGAGACAATTTGGATTCCTCCCTAGTAAGTCTCTCATAAAACAACTTTATATCTAACATTTGGAATGCATCACCTAAGGCATCCATACTAGAGAACAATGTAGAAGCAAAGATTTAGAAAAGGCCACTCAACTTAGACAAAATCAAGTACATACACTCTTCATCTTTTTTATCTCATCCATTCTCCTTCAACTATGTCAAAAAATGATTAAACCTAGTGAGGTAGTCTAAAATAGAGTCAAAGTCATCTGGATTGAGTGAAGTAATCTCCACTTCAAGCTACAATGCTATCAAGTGATCTACTTTCCCAAATAAACCTTTTATCTTAGACTATATTTTGAATGGAGTATCACACCCATCCAAATGAAATAATAAACTATCACTCACATAAGTAAATTACCCCAGTTATATTATATATTGAATGGAGTAAACTATCCCAATTAAGCCCATACACTCTTCAAACTTACATTGGTGCTAAAATTTTCAAACTCACATGTGAATTATGGTTGAGTTTGATTCATTAGTGACCATAATCCTTTATTTTTTATGATTGTTTCCATTTGAGGTCTACATGTATGGTAATTTTGGGTAGTCAAAGGCTCATAATGGTTAATACTAGAAGTTGAATCCATGCTAATGAATCACCAAAGAGTAGAAAGAATGCAAAATGGTGCACAAAATTAATACCGAGATAACCCTCTATAAGATTGTATTAAGGACCCTCCCCCACATTTTTCACTTTATAAAAGTATTGTGTTTTTTATAGATTAATGATAACAATAGATATATAATTGAAAACCATTCACTTTTGAAAAAAATATAACTCAAATCTGAGTTATAGTTCAAAAAATAGAGGCTTTATGAATTCTCGTAAAATGGGTCAAAACATTAAAAAAGACACTACAAATGGATTTTAGTGACCAAATCAGAAATGAATTTATGTGTCCAACCAATAATTATAATCTAAATTGAATAAAAAATTTAATTCCAGCCAAAGTAAAAAAAATATTCATCTAGTTATCTCGGTATACATGTAAGTGATTTTTGCTTCCTCTTGAAGCAAAAAATTACAATTGGGAAATAAAATAATAAATAAAAACCAACTATTTATGAGAGGAAAAGAAGGAATACTATTTTCTTGAGATATCAAGAGGTTTATCAAAAAAATAGCTAGGTATGCCTCTCTCCCATGCAGACCAACTCCTCCACTCCCACACTGGCTCGCCCACCTGCAATGCTTGGATAAAAAAATTTAATGCAAAGTTGGTGCAGTCCTTCCTCCTTGTAGGTAGATACTTCCTTCTTAACTAATGCCAATCTAATATATAATTATGTAGTCCTATCTAAAAACATAGTTTAAAGAGGCACATATCTAAAATAAGTGATGCTCCAGCTAGAAAAAAAACAATGTAGTAGATTTAGAAAATAGTAGAACATAGTAAATTAGATGGAATGTAGGCTTTGAAAAATGGAACAAAAGTTTTTAAAAATGGAATGAAATATTTGAAATTATTCTCATGAAACCTCAAACACTTTATAACATCATAAGGAAAGACCAATGCCACATAAAAGTATAAGTATTCTGATCTCCTTCTTGATATGATATAGGTGGGAAGATTAGTGTTGTAGAAAATTCAAGCACAAGAGATTGTTTAAGTTGGTTCTAGACTTATTACACTCATGTGTAAACATGGGATTATCTTCCTACACTCAAAATTTCACACTCAACTATACCATAATTAATCCATAGAAGGTATAGGCCTTATGCATTCACCTAAAGTGAAACTAAGAAAGAACCAAGGCCTGTATTGGGATGAATAGTGTAAAACATGTAAAAATATTCATTCTTCCACCCCTTATGTACCTTCTCTCTTATTTTCAACTCTATTCCATCTTTCTCAATAATGGACAACTCTATTTATTCTTCTTCCTCTTCACTAGCACCACTACTTTATTTAGAGAAATTATCTTCTTGTTCCTTAAAAGGTTATTCTTTGGAATTTTCCCCTTTATCCTCTTCTTCCTATTGGGGTTTCCCAATGTTTACCTATAGTTTTATTCCCTTAGTGCCAATTTTTCCTTGTTATTTTTGGGGTTATTTATCTATCTTCATTTACTATTTTGAGGCACCAGTATTGCCTTCATTTTGTTTAGGCACCCCTTCACTACTAGGGAGCACCTTTTATGTAACTTATTCTACATGACTATTGGGGGCATTGGGTGTTTGCTTGACTAGTTTAATGTATGGTCTTATACCTTTGGGAACATTTTTGGTCTTCTTTTCTTTATTGGCCACTTCCTTTTCCTTTACACGTCTACACTTATTTTCAAGCACCAATGCCATCTCAATTCCTTCCTCATTATGGCCCATTTTCTTCCATGCCCTTCTCTTCTCTACCTCTAATACTTCATGGGCTAGTCTATGCTTTTCTTCAAATAACAACACCTTCTCAATATCTACCTCACTTAACCCCATTTTATTCCATACCTTTCTTTTTTTCTCTTCTATCTGTGGAGGTGGTGTGGAGGGTTCCTCATTGGATGAGGATCTTGCCATCTCCTCTGCTTATTCAAGAATAATAGTTATGCCACTTTTGATGGCCTCATATACATCCTTGGTGTTTGTCTCTTCTTCTTCTTCTTTAAAGATATATGTTCTTATTCTTTATTCTTCCTTAATCTCTTCCTCCATCCCATGTCTAAGGGTATCTTCCTTCTCCATTTCTACTAGAGTTATATTTGGGAATGCAACTAGTCCCTTAGACTTCTTCTATTTAATCTTCTTACTAGAGGAAGTAGTCTCTGGTGTGAAGGTTACACGCTCCTTGGGAGATGAAGGTGTAGCTTGTTCACTGGAGGCAATCCTCAACCTAATGTGCTCCTCAATCTCCTCAAGTGTCTCTCCCTAATTTTTCTGTGGGGTCTTCTCTTATGTCTTTAATGTTGGCTTCCCTTCATCATTGATCAAGAGGGGGTTATCATCATCTTTTTTTATAATGGTACCCTTATTTCATGGCTTCATATCATAATATAGGTTAAAGATGTGTCAAGTGATTATTTCCCTCTAGAGGGGATGGAGGTCTATTCTATCAAAGTCATCTTCCTCATCCTTTATGGCCTTTGCTCTAGGGTACACATATTGGTGCCTTAACATGTTCATTTTTTTATCCACATTCTTCACCAAGATCTCTAATTTTTATGTGTTTAGAATCCTCTTGAGCACCACCATGAAATATTTGTCAAAAAATACATAAGGTATCTTAAGCCAGCCTTATAGGTTCTCATCTATGAGTGCTAAGTTCACTACATAAAAATGTTACATGATGGAAAAGGTCATCATCCATACCATGTGATAGGGAAGCTCCTATGGGATGCACCATTCAATCCCAAATGCCTTGATGTATCAATCACACCACCCTTGTACCATTTTCTTGTAATTTTAGGAAAAGCTAGGTGGGTAGATGAAATCTTGGTTCTTTAGTGTCAGGGAGTCATTATGGGGTGGGAACACACAAATTTTGTCCTCATTGTCATTGTGCATGTTGATCTTCTCCATCACAATCAATATCAGTATAGACCCCCACTTTAAGGTTTCACATTCATTATAGTACTCCAACACATAACATTCTCCTTTATAATAAACTTAGAGATGTTTAACTTGTCCCTTTGTGTCATGTGGTGGGCAATGTAAAAATAGGTCTTATTGATGTCGAACCACCATCCACTAGGGCATAGCTTAAAACTCACCAGTCACATCATGTCCCTCATTTTGGGATCTTATAATTATGAAAACCCTACCTTGTAATATCCTAGGAATTTCATAACCCTCACCACCTTTGTATCATCTTCAATCATTTGGTAGATGTCTATCCCTATGTCTAGGAGCCTCGTGATCTTATTGATGAGGCATGTCAAGATTTGCATGTGCCTTCCTCACCATGGATGCACAAGAGGATGAATTACAATAATTAATATAACTTGATAAAACTTTATAGCTCATGCAATTGGATCATGATTATTGTCACCAACTTGTCTCAAATGGAGACATCAAAGATTCTTGCACCCACCTTCATTTTCCTCCTTGTATCGACAAAACAATCCTAGTTGAGTTTTTGCATGTTGTTATACATTTTATGGTTTTACTCCTTTAATTTATAGTGTGTTACCATGTCTCCCCTAGTATGACCTTAGGGGGAACTACATTTCTCTATATGCAAGATTTATGCTTGCCTCAGGGGTAACCACCATGATGCTAACTCCTACCATATGCACCTCTTTCTTCATAATGACTTCTTAATTTAATAAATGCACCTTATTAGCATCATTATGTGCCTATAGTGGACTTTAACTTAATCTTATCTTTCTTATTATGAACTAGCTACTATTAAATCATAGTCTATTAACCTCTTCAAAACCCTTAATCTTACTTAGTACTTCTTCAAAGTCATGGGATCTTTGACTATGAATTCATCTATTGAGATTTTGATGCCATTAATGGTAGCCTCAATATCCTAAAAAGTTTCTACTATCTAGTTCTCTCATAATTATCTCTTCACATGCCTCTTTTTAAATACCAAATTGAATGCAATCTCTATCTTAATTCAACCATTCATGTTTGGGGATGTGGATACTCTAGTTTCATTATGGTAATGTTTTCTATTTTTTGGGTGGATTTAGCTTTGATTTAGCACTCTGTGTTTGGTTCAAATTTCTATAAGGTTTGTAACCTCTCAAATCTTGTCATTTTCCCCTTTATACAATAATTTTAGCTACCTTATTAATGGCTTGTGACTATTGGCATGGTGGCATGTGCACCTTTATACCTTAATCTTGAAATCTAATAAATTCATGAAATCCATGAAAATATAGCACCACATTTGCATTTATTACGGATCTTTATGCCTCCACCATCACTACACTAAATTTTCTTAATGGTGTATTCGATAAAGTGACCAATGATTCAATGATCACTTCCTTCTGATCATTGGGTGGGTGATAGCTATCTTAACAAAAAAATATATACTTCATTCACCTTGGCATGACCTTCACCTTTTTTATGGTAACCTAGGTGAATCACTTCACATGCATTCAATTCAGCCTCCTTGGTTCCATGTTGTCTTCATGTTGTGAATCCTTTCAAGTGTGCTTCCATTTCTTGGTCAAATTCTCTATGATTTCATCTCTTACTTTAGCCTTCCATACCCCATACAAATCATTTAATTGGTCCTATAATGATTAATTATCTAGATTTATTATTCACTAGCATCTTACATGCTTCCTTTTATTAGCTTGGTACTCAGCACTTTCTAAATCTAGTAAACTTCACATGCCCAAAATCTTAGGTGTTTGGCCTCAGGACATTAGAGAGTGTTTATGCTCAACTCACTTGACTAGATTTATGCATGTAAGTGGTATAAGAGGTATCTTATGGACCTCAAATCACCATGCGTATTCACTTAATACAAACAAATCAAACATAAGGAAAGATTTGGCTTGCACCAAATTTTTATTCTAGTCAATCTCAAAGTGATCAACTTGTGATGACAAAGTCAGTGTCTGATGGCACAAGCACCATCATATTAACTATAGTGATTCAATATGTTTCCATTGAAATTCATATGGATAATTTCGCCCATCAACATGCATAAGTCTCAAATATGTTATGGATGATATGGGTCTCATCCACCTAACCTGTAGTTTATCTAGGTGCTTGAGGTACTTTGAGTCATATATAAATACCAATGCTCCTTCAATAATTACCTTGCACTTGATATGTTTATCATGTTATAGTTTATGGTACACATTCTCTATTTTCTAACTCCATATTTCTTGGGCATTTTTCTCATCCAAGCACTCTAAGTTTTCTAGGCATGCACTCAAAGATTTTTGATGATTCAGTCAACCAATACACATAATGCAAAATTAGGGCACTAGAAACTCTATGGGTAGAATGGCCTCTATTCAAAACGCCAATTTAAATGGTATAGCCTTATTCAAGTGCTTATATGTAGTGCAATAGGCCCACAATACTGTTGACACATGGTCATCTTAATCTTTATGACCAACATCGCATATCTTTGTGAGGCACATTCCTAATATCTTATTGAATGCCTTAGTGGTGTCATTCACTTAGGGATGATAAGGCTTTGTCTTATGTTTAACTACCATGTCTTTAGTTAGCAATATTTAAATGGTTACATTGATGAAGTGCACACCTCGATAGCTAGTCAACCTAGTAGGCACCCATAGTGACTAATGATGTTTTCCTAGATAAACATTATTTCAATGGTGACTATGTAATATTTGGTCATCACTACCTCATCCCATTTGTTGAATTAATAAATGGCCATCAAAATGTATCGCACGTTTTTGTATCTCGTATCAAGAGTAATAGGCCCAACAAAATCAATATCTCATTTTTCAAATGGTACCTAAGAAAGGATGGGAATGACAGGAATCTCATCTTGGTGGTTGGGATTTCTCATACACTAATATATGTCACATGTTTTGGTGCATTCTTTCACATATTGGAATAGTCTTGGCCACCACAAGCCTATTTGCATCACCTTGCTCACTGTACTCTAACATAATGGCCTTCAGTAATCCCCTCATGTACCTCTACCAAGACTAAGCCTCACTCATGTTATAAGACACATCAGTGCAAGACCTCATCATAAATCAACTTATATAATTCCCCGCCAATAATTTGAAAAGGGGTAGCATGAATTGTAATTTTCTTTTTCTCTTTGGTTGTCATAATCTAGGGTGTAGATCTAGATATCATAAATATGGTGATCTTTACCAAGTCTTTTGGGATGTGTTAGACTCTATAAATTTGCACATTAAGCATATAATTTTCAATAGGAACTACTAGAGTTGATACAGGATAGATGGTCTAGGCTTGAGTTTTATTTTCCATGTTTTATGACCACATAGAATTGAAATTCTTAAAACAATACTATCCATCGACATATGTGCTCATGGAGAATGGGTTTGTTCACCAGGGAATTAATCACCTCATCATTAGTGAATAATATGAAGGGGGTCACCAATAGATACTACTAGAACTTCTAAAAGGCATAGACCATGGCAATTTCCTTTCTCTATGTTATGGTGTAGTTATGATCTACCTTGGTCAACTTTTTACTTGTGAATCAAATGGGATGGTCTATTTTTCCTTCACCTAGTTGTTTTAGAATGGCATCAATTGTAGTAACAAATACATCAACATGAATGTGTAAGGGAGTCATCTAGTTAATAAATTTTAATATTAGTACACTTTTTAGTTTGAGCTTCAAGGCCTTAAATTCATCTTCCTATGCTAAACCACAATAAAATGGGTCATCTTTTCACAAAAGCTATTCTAATAGCATTGCAATCTTAGCATAGTTCCTTATGAACTTATTATAGTACCCATAATGGACAAGAAAGGTGTAAACATTATTTTGTGTTGATGGGGTCTATAACTAAAAGATGATGGTGATCTTCTTTGAATCAATGAGTATACCAACCTTGTAAATGATGTGACTAAGCAAAGTTCCAAATGGTGTTGTGAAAATATACTTCTTAAGGTTCAAGGATATTTACAATTGCCTACACCTCTAAAACATTAGACATAAGTTGTCATAGTGATTCTTCACTAGACATACATAGTCTAGTCATCTAAGTACACTTAGAAGAACTTATGAATGAAGTATTTAAAAGTGGTGATCACCACTCACGAAAATATGGCTAGTGTATTCTTGATTCCAAATAGCATCACATTGTATGCAAAATAACCCCATTTTATCACAAAGGTAGTTTTGGGATTGTCCTCCTCTTTAACCTAGACTTGATGGTATATTAAAAACCCATTAGCGAAAGTGTATATTTCACAACCTATGACACCATCCAAACTTCATCGATGAACAAAGTTGGAAAGCAGCCAGTTACATAAGAAAAATTCAACAATATATGGTCGATACAAATCCAAATACACCCATCCTTCTTGATATTGATGACCATGGGGATAACACATTCAGATTATTGCATAGGTTATATGATGCATATGGATAGCCTACCATTAATATCTATTTTTACCTTAACACAAAGATTCGGGTTCATCTTTTAAGGTCACTTCTTAACAGGTCTTGCACCATTGACTAGCTTGATGCTCATCTTTTCAAGGGATGGGTGTGTGCCTTTCATGTCTCTATAGTTATAAGGGAATGAGTCCTAGAGCTCTTTAAATAAATGAACAATGCACATCAGCTATGTGTTAGACCAATAGGCTCCTAGAGTAGCAATATTTGGTTCCCCTTTTGAGCTTATGTTTACCTTGGTAGTTTTTAGAAATGAATGATAGGGATAATTCTTATCTTGATATGAATCCTTGACTTGTTTTATACCCTTAGTTGTTTATATATGAATATGGGTAGGATCTTCTTTATCTAGAGCACTATCCTCAACTTAGCACACTAACTTCCTCTTGCCTATCAAAATTGTCTAATTGTGTGCCTTCCATGTTTCATCATCCTCATCACTAGAGTCACTATTGAGGGTTTTATCTTCAAATAAATTTATGAGTGATAACCCATTTTCACCAAACATGTCTTTCAATACTCTTCCAATATTATAGTTTCCTCAAACATTGACCTCTAAACTATTTATAGTGGCTCAATCAGTTTAATATTTTGTAAAAAAAATGAGAAGGTGTGAACAAACCACTCTTTTAGTGCATCTCAATTGGCTATGTCATGGTGCATCTCATTTAAAATGTACCATGCCCACTCCCAAGTCTTTAATTTCCTATATAAGGTGTGCACCCATAGGTACCTTTAGGTATTTTCACTATAGATAGTCCAAGTTTATTCACAAAATCACACATGCACTATAGGGTTAAAGTCTCCAAAGTAGGTTGAGATGTCTAGGTCCTCATTACTCTTCCCAATTTTGGTGCAAATGGTTTCCTTCACATCTTTCCAAGTTGGCAAGCTAGGCCTTTACACTATCCACCAATGAGTCATAGTGATCTTCAATGTATACACTAGTGAACCCATCCTATCTACTTCTTTTGGGATGCATGATTCAATGTATCAAACATAGTCTTCTAATGGATGACTCCCTACATATCTTGGGAGTGCTATAATTTTACCCTTACTAAGGTAAAACACTCTCTTTACCTTATTCTTAGTGAAAGGGACCCACCTTTTAGAAGCAAAATCAATCTAGACCTAGTTTTTCCTTACTAGTTTTGGTGCCTTCACACATACCAAGTGGCACCTTTAACTAATTATCTCATATTCTTCCTTGACCCATTGGTCATAGGAAACATTAGTGGTATCTAAGGTTGATTATCCATCTTCCCAAGAAATCACTCCTTGATCATTAGGGTTTAGTGTCTTGGCACCTTATGTCATGATGTTATAAATGTGGTTGATCTCATCGTCAAGGTCCATACTCTTAGCATATATGGGTCCTTGGTCTTATGAGAGGGTTATAACTACCCTCTCCTTTCCATTCTCAAATGTCATGTATCACTTATTAAAATGAAAATATACATTTTTTGCATAATATCATGCCCTTACTATAAGCATTAGGTAGTTTTCTCATTCTATCAACTCAATCACTTTGAAGTTAGTAAAAAATTTGATGCCCATGATATCTATAACTATGATCTTCAAAATTTTGACTAGCTACACCCAAGTCTTGTTAGCTATGAAAAGTACATGAGGGAAGGCCTTAAGACTAGCCTACCCATTTTCTCCTAAGAATTCTTGGTCAAGATGTTGACTTCAACACCTGTGTCTACAAGGACCTCACAAATAGACCATCCATAAATTGTGGCATCCATGAGGAGTTCTTAGTCATACTCTCCATTCTATGTATGTTAAACCTCTCATGCCCTCTCTATGTGTGGTGAAATGACTTCAACTATTTTTTTATCTACATTCTCTAAGAGTAAGTTCTTCAAAAATGGTAGCATTCCCTCTATTTTTAATAGTCATAAGATCTCTATTAATTCTTGTATCTCCACTTCTTATTTATCTTACTTCTTCTAAGAGGAGATAACTTATGCTTCAAGGTCTCATGCTAACTGGGGTGCCCCTAATAGGTTTTGTATTACACTCATGACCTAATACAATACATTTTTTGGCATGTTGGGTTTGGGTAAGGTACATCTTTGGGTTTAGGCCATGTTACATGCTCAGTGAAAACTTTATCCCCATATTCCATGTGTAACTTAGGTATTGACAAAATTGGAAATTAAATGGTGAATCCACTATGAGCAGTCACCTACACTTTGATTATCTATATATGAGTTTGTTACACCTTTAAGGGCTGTTTCTCCATCTTTATCTTTCATTTGATCATCCCAATTCCTTTATTTTTACCAATCCTACCTTGGTTTAACTTCTTGTATAGGTTAGGGTATTCCTTGACCTTATAAGATGCTCGATAATACTCACATGTGAGTTATGTAGGGTAGTCATGATAATAATGCTCTATTGAGTAACACTTGTAACATTAGTAGGGGGCCTTCCACCACCATTTACTCCACCTCACCTTTTAGCACCTCATTGCATTCCAAATCCTATATTTTATAAACTATAGCCTTCATTTCCTTGGTTATTTTTCCCTTTGACTATTGAGTGTCTTACCTTGCATCTCTTTTCATGTTCTTGTGCATCTCATCAATCACCCTATAATTAGTTTTGGTATGGATGTAGACATCACATGACTAATAATAGATAGTTGTGTTGACTTGGTTGCCATATTTCAACAAAAGATAGTTGTAAACATCATGCACCTCTTGACAAACTTTGTAGTTTAGGAGTAGGGTGTGTACATTTTTTATGGGTAGTTATTCCAATTATGGCATTCTATTTTATAGTTAGTGCACCATAATCCACTTTGAGCATCTTATGATGAGCTATCAGTAATTTTTTTGAGGTGGGAGGCCATAGATGCAATATGTGCCTCCATAAATGGGTTTATCCTAGTGTTGGTACTTTTGACTGCCTGAACTCTAAGCATGAGTCCAAGCACTTTGTGAGGGTTTGTAAAATTCTTCATGGAAAGTTATCTTAAAAATGACACTAGAAATCCTGTAATGAACTACTGTACATATGGGAGCTTCAAAATGAGAGTTTTGAACCTTACATCGTATAGGTGCATATTTTTAAGAGTCCTTGGGTAATCTCTTTAAGCATGGTAATGATCTATTATTCAAACTCTAATATGTCAGATTCCTTCAATAATGCCTCATTTAGGGTATCATAATTAACCATGGCCTAGTTAGGGTCAAATTTCCTATATCATTTATGGGTGTGATCAAGTAGAGTGGTCACAAACTAGGTTACCTTGCATTTTGATTAGGTTATGCCCTGAGTATACCACTATAGTTCATACTTTAGCACATGCTCTATGGAATTTTCCATGCCATGATACTCTGGAAAGTACATGGACATTTCATAATAAATTTATTGTAGAGGGTAGGTAGGATCTAAGGTGCTTGTCCTCCTAATGTCTATTTTTGTGGTGGTCCTCCAATGCCTCCATCTATTGGGTTAGGCATTGGTCCTATCATTATTAATGGTGTCATAGATGATGATGGTATTATACTATTGACTTATGATATCAGACCACTTCTTATACATTATTTCCCACTTTTTGATGTTGATACTAGCTAATTTGGTATGCTTGCACTCAAATTATGTTATGGCGAGCTAGTGCCTATTAGTCAAAAGGTATTTATGCTCACCTCCTTGAAATGAATATTTTTTTCAATCACAAAATTACACACCAATTTTATAAAAAATATAAAATCTATGTCAAAAATAGGGTCAATTATCACTTTTGTACTTTCTTCAAGTGGGGGATTTAGTGTCTGAGCAAGAACTATAGGTTTAAAGGGGGTAGGCATATCAATCATATCTTTAATCACCAAGTCTTTTAAGAACCAACATATTCCACACCTATCAAATACTAAGCTTGATCCATCACTTCATTATTTGCCTCATCTTCATGCTGCTATATTTCAAGAGATATTTCTCCATGCCCTTCCCACTCACTACAAGTTCTCTCAGCACTTCTAGGTTCTAAATATTCCATCATTCTACACCTTCTCATATTATAGGTATATCTTATAAATTATCAATTTTCAATCTACTCATCCCCTTCCATTATTCCTCACCTACACATCCTATTTCTCCCCCTCCACATTACTCATACACAATAGGAAATTACCTCCTTCCATCCCCAAAGTCTCAAAGCCATAATCCACCATTAGCTTTTTGATCTCTACACTAAATTATTTAACAAACATGCCTCTAGGTTCATGCAAAAATTTATACTCTACTTCCTCAAGGCATGAATATGTTGAAACTATGAGCTCAACCATGTAACTATTTAGTGATCCTTTCCACCATTTATCTACTGCTCTAGTCCAAGTGGCATCTAGGATCTCAAGCCTTTTTAGGGGCTCCTTCATCCAGTCATAGTGTTTTCCATAGATTCTTATATGGTGGGTTGAATATGTAACCAATCACTAGTACACATGCTCAAAAAATTATAGAAAAATACCTTGTACATAGCATCATGCAAGTTGTGTTAAACCCACTTTATTATATTTTACCCTTTGTAAGTTGCATGCTTCAATGCAAAGCTATCTTATACATATTTCAACTAGCACTTGATGTTTTCAAGGGAGATTTGGTACATTATTATTTCACACCATTTCAAAAACAAAATTCAACATGGGTCTTGGTAATGGAACAAAATGTTGTAGAAAATTTAGGCACAAGAAGTTGTTTAAGTTGGTTCTAGACTTATTACACTCGTGCACAAACATGGGTTTATATTTCTACACTCAACATTTCACACTCACCCATGTCAACATGAATTCACATAAGGCATAGGCCTTATTCACTCACCCAAATAATAACTAAGAATGAATTGGGGCCCACATTGGGCTAGTTGTGTCATGGCTCAAGTCATTAATTATGGGACTTGGTAATTTGATAGGAAGCCTTAGATAGATTCATAGGTGTAAGATTTTTAGGGGTGAAGCTTGGTGGTCTAAAGCCACAAGCCTTTAGGTGGATTATTCCTAATCATAAGGGTGCACGCCTTCACTAATATTAGCAAGGATAGGAACGCTCGGCACATGACCCTCTTTACACTTAGACTTTTCTATAAGTATGTCTGACATTATCAATATTTATAAGGATTCCATTAACAATGCAACTAAAATTTTGTATAAACATCTCTTAACATAACTAAATGGAAATTATAACATTAAAATTAATATCACATTCAAATATCAATACAAAGGATGCATAGACTAGAAACACCATGTTTACTTTAAATATTCATCACCTAATCCAAGATTTAAATAATATAGAGTTCATAATAGGAAACATGTTCAAATTTATATTACTTAATGGCCTAAAATATTATAGGCAAGCTTTGGCATATACAATTGGATCATTCATAGAATCTGAGCTAATTATAATTCTATTGATAGCCATTATAATGTATATAGAGAATTCCCAAATTGTCAGATCTTTATTGCATTTTTTTACCATCATCTACTTCACTAGTTTGAGTTCCTTTTATAGCTCTATAAGAACGTCTCTGCTAGGGTGGAGTGTACACATTGGGTGGTGAGATGGATCCTTTGTAATCATTCCCACTGGATTCATCACCTTATTCCCTTCATGATATAGTCACCGTATATCATCCAACCTAAAAAATGCCCCAAAAATATTAGAATTGGTTAGCCACTTGCCAGTTGGTGCAAGATCTACATTGATTCCTCTAGCTGGTGTCAAGATGCCAAAAGGTCATCATCACTCAAAATTATGCCTTGCATTGATGTGTCTATCATGTTGGCATGAATCCTTACATATTAAAATAAGGATCCCAACAGTCAGATCTATAGACACACAAAAAATAAGGATGCCTTACAAACTTTTATGCTTCTTTTAATAAGGATGCCTCTCTTTCCCTTCAACACCTCAGATCATAGAAAACAATGATCTCTTATAATTCCTCAATTATATTTTATTCCTTCAGATTTTAATTCCTACCTTAGGTAACACTATGCATTAAAAATATAAAGGCATAGTCCAAATCTCAAGAAAGATAATTTAGAAGAAAAAATAGTGTTGTAATTTCTAATGCCTTTGTAATATCCTCTATGCCCTCTAACACCTCCTTTCCTCTAGATATCAATGCCAATATAAAATATTCACCAAGGGAAATAAATTATTTAATTATTCTCTCCAATGTTTCCACTCCACCTTCCCTCTATAAATAAAAACCATACACTTTCTTCCAAACTTCAATAAAAGTGGCAAATCTGTAAGAGGGAAAAAAAGGCTAAGGATATATGACAAGAGAAGAAGTATAAATAGCAAGGAAAATTTTTGAAACAAAATTTAATAGTGCATATGGATTAAACACTTAAATCTATGGTACCATGTTAAGAGTGGTGAATAAACATTCCAACCCAAGATTTAGAAGTGTTAACAACAAAAACATCACACAAGGAAGCTACAGATAAATGATTGTAAAGAAAATAAAATCAAGTGTTATTAATAAATGAGATGATAGTACAAAGTAAATCCCTTGTATAAGTAGGTAAGGAAAAAAAATAACTAGCTTAACAACCAATGTGGGATAAATCCTCACACAAGATAAACTCACAAAAAGATTAAATAACTAGCTAATACACTAGCAAACATGAAGGATACATACTCTAACAATATGCACTAAATTTTAAAATGGACCTACCTTCCCATAACATGTTCCTCATTATTCAAGACCCCTTATAAAGTCACTGCTCTAGTATGAATATTAGGTACTTTTGTGAGAAATTACTTAGCACCATAGAGTTTTTTGAATTCTCTTATTCTAATCTATTGGCCTACCACACCCCAATAGACCTTGGCTCTATCATGAGATTAACTATGGAGGTGAGCTTTGATTGAAGATATAATTTTTGTTATTAATCACATATTTTGGTGTGCTTTTGAATTTTGAGCTTGTATGTTGTCTTTTATATCATTGCCTTTTGTTTAAAATGATTTGGCTTTTAACTTTTTTGATGGATTTTTCTATTCTTCTTCCATATGGATTTAGAGAACCAAACATGGGTACTAAAGATGACTATCATTTGAAGACTTTGGATTTAATTTCTAAGAAAGATAAACTTAGAGAGCATAGTGTCTAATATTCTTGATCATTTAGGTAAAATAAAAGTGTTATCTTCACTTTAATTGTGCTTGATCTAAAGTGGAATGAAAGGAGAGGAAATCAAAAAGAATGAAACATGAAGTACTTTAAATTACTTCAAATCATAAAAAAATGTGACAAAGGGGAAAATGGGATATAATGATAGTGAAGTGTGATTTCTTATCATAGGAATGTGGGAACTATAGGAAAACATGCTGACACCTTATTGTTGTGCAAATTTTATCTATAAAATAAGAAAAAGCTATAGTTGAGAACAAGGGATCATGAACTTGTAACCATTGTCAACACATTCTAAAAAAAAGGAACACTCAATTAAACATGGTTATTTTTATGAGGAAGGCTTGGTCCCATCTATGGTCTTACACTAAAACTCATAAAAGATAAACTCTAAGGGTTTACAAAGCATGTGAAAAATAAATGAGAAAGGAAGGCCTAGTCCTATCCATGGTCTTACATTGTAACTCACAAAATAAAAACCCTAGGGGTTAAAAATCATTGGAAAGAAACAATTTAGATAAAATCAAAATGAAGTCATGAGGAAGATTAGGTCCTATCCATGATTTTACAATGAAACTCATGAGTAAAAGAAACCAAAGGACCAAAATAAGGGACTAAGGTTTATGGAAAGATAAACTATTGGGGAGGGTGAGACTCATGTATATGTCCTACAAGAAGTGTTATAAGGATATCATATAGAAGACATGATAAGAAGGGAAACATTTAGTCAAAGTACTTCTTTAAAAATTATGCATTGTTGGGTTCTTTGAAGATATGGCCTTCATTAATTTGAAGGTGATAGGTGTTCAGACTAAGCATTTATTTTACCAAGGGCCCCACTATTTTTGGGTGTATTTTCCTTATTTTTCATAAGTTTATTATAATTTATGGACAAGATCACCAATAATAAAATCATATATTTTAACCCTTTTGTTATGTTGTTTGGCAATGCAAGCCGTATATTGGTGATTCTATTGTAGAGCATAAATATGGTGTTCATCAATAAGATCAAGAGAATGAAGGTGAGATGTACATAATTTTTCATTAGGTATGATATCATGAAGAGATATATGAATATAAGAAATCTCAAATTCTAATGGGATGACTAATTCAGAACCATAGACTAACAAAAATGGGATTGCCTCAGTGGTAGTGTGTATGATAGTGCAATAAGACCAAAGAATGGGATATAGATGAATATTCCAATATGTGTAGGTTTTTTGGATTATCTTTTGGATGATTTTATTGAGGATTTGTTGGTGACCTCAGTTTTTCCATTACATTGTGGATGGCAGGGCATGATTAATTTGTGATGGATTTTAAATTTAACGTAGAGTTGTTTAACATGTTTTTAAAATTGCCACCATTATCGTAAATGATAGTATAAAGAATGCCAAAGTGAAAAATGATTTTATTGGGGATTAATTTAGAAATGGTGGTTACTATGACATTAACAAGAGGCATGGCTTTAACCCATTTGGTAAAATATGTAGAATCTATGATAATAAAGACATGTCCACCATATGATCTAGGTAGTTTACCTATGATATCTAACCCTACATTTAGAATTTCTATGGAGACTCCATAGTTTGAATCTCATTAGGAGGAAAATGGATTATATCATCATGAAGTTAGCAGGGACTACAATTTTTAGTGAATTTAATGGCATAATTTTCAAGAGTGGGCCAAAAGTAACCCATACATAAGCATGTGTGTGTTATAAAATGTCTACTAAATTGACCACCATAAATACCCCCATGTGCTTTTCAAGAAGATGAGGAACTTTTTATTTCATAACACAATGGAGAAGGGTACCTCATCATTATGATAATAAAGTATGTTATATTGAAATTCATATTTGAAGTTTTATTTTTGAATTCAAGTCTTTTCATAGGAATCTATGTTTGGAAGATAGGTTTGATGCTCAAGGAATTAAATGAAGTCTTCGTATTATTAGATCTATCAATGATGATAGCTTAAAAATCTAAAATAAGTGATTTTGGTGGTTGAATGGAAGATGGGGAATTTTTTATTTGAATAAGAAAGGTAGAATTCATAAGAACTTGGTGTGGATGAAAAAGAGATGATGAAGAATCAAGTGAATCGATAATAGAATTTTGATCTCAAGGGATGGATTCAATGGTAAAATAAGCAAATTATTTATCAAGGGTAGTGGCTATTTGATAATAAGAAATGAGATTTTCACTTTTTTATTGATAATCACCATTAACCTTTGATAAATGAGTTAGGAATTGCCTAAAGTGCATACATATGTAATGTTCTAATCTTGTACCACTCTCATGCCTAGGATTATTGCTTAATATTTTACCATGTTATTAACATCAAATATAAGGTGAAATACCAAAGGGATGATTTTACCAAGATGAATAGTGAGAATGAAACCTTCTCCAACTCTTTGAAAGCATTTGACACCATCAAAATGAAGGATCTATGTATCTTCATGTAAATAAGCATTGATGTCAGGTAGTTTTTTATGACTATTTTAGATTTAGTAGTATCAGGAAGGATAGAGGACTCTTCTAGATTAATTATTTAAAGATAAGTAGTGAAATTATAAAATAAATATTTAATAGATATATCTTGATTGAGACCTTTAATATAGAGGATACTGTCATCTAGGAGACTATCTTGAAGTTGGTCAGTTGGAGGTATGGTAGCCATGATTTGTCCTTTGACAACTCTTTGTGTAATAATTTAGAGATAAAATTCCATTAGAAGGACCATCCACTTGCCAATTATATCTCTAGGAAAAAAGGATTTAGACAAGAAGTGATAGAGTGGATTAGAATGAATGATAACATAATTTGTTTGATAAATCATATAATGATGGATCTTTTTAGCTATAAAATATATTACGATGAAATCACGTTCTACTTTTGTAAAAAAAAAAATTAGTCAATGAGGCCTCGACTAATATAATAGATGACATATTTATTCTAGTATCATCTTTTTAGGTAAGCATTTCCACAACTAATATAGGTGTGGAAGAAGTATGTAATATTAAAGGATAGTCGTTATAAGGTAGGAGAAGGGTGGGTGGATGAACCAAAGATTCTTTCATATTTTGAAATGATTTATGACAAGGATCTATCCATTTGATAGAATTACCTTTCTTTAGAAGAGAATTAATACAATATATTTAGAAATCCATTTCAGAGATAAATCAACTTATTTCCCCAAGTTTGCCAAGGTAAGTGTGAATATCTGGAATGAAACAATGGATATGAATATTGAAAATAGATTTAATCTTAGTGGGATATAAATTAATACCATGAATAGATACTAATAACCCTAAAATTTTTATAGATGTGATGTTAAAGACACATTTTTAGGATTTTGGTCCAAATTTATATTTGATGAGGCAATTTAAGATGATAGCAAGATTAGAAAGATGATTTTTTTGAGGATTTTAGACTTGGTGATAAGGTCATCCATGTAGTTTTATAAAATCTTATGGATGAGGTCATGTAAAATGTGGGTCATATCCCACTAATAGGTAGCTCCATCATTTTTGAGGCCGAAGGGCATTTTAATGTAATAATAGGTGCCCCATTCCATTATGAAAGTTGTCTTATGTTGATATTTAGGGGCAATGTGAATTTGATTATAACCCAAAAAACCATCCATAAGGTACAACATTTCATAGCCATCATGGGAATCAATGATGGCATTTATGGAAGGTAAAGGGAAGTTGTCTTTGAAATAATCAAGATTGAGGTTACAAATATTGGTGTAAATACAAATGACCATGGTGACTTTTTTTTAATAGGGATAATGTTTGAGACCCATTCTAAAAGTATATAGGCTTTATAAATTTAGCATCGATAAGTCTAATGATTTATTTATGACATAAATTGGAAAATTTTGGTAGAAATTTCCATTATTTTTGTTGTATGGGTTTGGCATTAAGATAGGTGATGATGTTGTGTACCATGATGCTAGGATCAATGTCAAGCATATCTTCATAGGACCAAGTGAAAATATCATGATATTTATCAAATATAAACTAAAGTTATCATGTTTAATTGGTGTAATTTATCTAAAGATTGTGATTGGTCAAGGACATGATGGGGTGCCATATTCAATTAATATAATTTCCTCAATAAGGATAGCATTTCCATCTTAGAAATGATATGGTACATTAGGTAAAGAGGAAATGGAATTTATTTTAGGATCAATGATATCTGTGAATTTTTTAAAATGAGGGGATTTTTGCTTAAAATTCCAAAGTTTATGATGTTTCCAAGGGAGTTGAGGTTCTCAGGCATGAAGCAATTCAAGAATGGATTTATCACTAGGTAAAGTGGGAAGAGGACCATAATCTTCACATCTACTTTGAGATCAATAATTTTATTACCATGGTATTAATATTCATAATGTAGTTGGCATACATTTGTAGCCTTGGCATCAAGTGTAATCTTAGGAGTAGGTGAAATAGGAGAAGAAGGTTGATCTGATTTGATTGATTTATTATTAGTATTATGGATGGGGAGAGGATTGGAAAGAATGATTGGTTTAGTAGGAGGTATAGAAGATGCTATAAATTTTGGAGGTTCATAGCGTAATTTTTTTTATACCACCCAAGTTTTAGTAACCCAAGTCGTATCCTCTTGAATAAGAATATTAAAATCCACCTCCAACTTGGACTAACATGGGATTAACCTAAAGGTTATGGGATACCTATAATCTAGGTAGAACCTATAGCTTATGAGGCTAACTCCCTTGATTTATCAACTAAATTATCCTTTTAAGACATAATTCTATTGGGATGAAAATGGGTAAGATAAAACTTAGATAGAAAACCTATGTTAGGAGTGGTGATGCACCAATACTTGACTATCCTCTCTTGATTGATCCTTAGACACACTTATGAATCCAATGAAATCAAGAAATTGATCAAAACTCTTAACACAATCCTAGGCATGAATATTTCATATGAAGGTCAAGTATAAAGTCTCTGATTTGAAGGTTAAGCATATAGGTCTGTATAAGATACTACTAATTCCTCAACACTTCAATGCCATTACTACATATCAACACTTCATACAACCTGTATAGAATAATAGTATGACATTAGATGAAAGACATGACTTTAAAAAGAATATGAATCTCATACATTCTACAAATCAACCATCATAATATCCACTAACACTCATAGAGAAGGTCTACAAATGTTCTTCTCTTTTGATTCAAGGCACAAGGTACAATTTTAGTAGAGATTTGATACACCGAGTAGAGGGATGAAAATAAATATCATAATGCCTTAATATATATAATTGTTCATGATAGAGAGAGAGAGAGAATAATATAATAATAGGAGAGGTCATGAAGAGACCAAGGTGGGCCTAAAGTAGTTACAACAATCTTCATTCCTCTTCCCATGCATTTCTTGAGTGGATAGGTGTCTTAAATGGACTATTTAAGGCATTGATGTCTAAATTTGGAAATTTTTTAACTATGGAAATCACATGTACACCACCTTGATCTAACTCCCTCTCTATCCATCAGTTATAAACATTAAAAGTGGCCTAATGGAGCCCTTTTCTATGAGCATGAAGTGGCTTCCCATACCTATTGGTTGAGCTTGATGAAAAAACTATCCAAAAACTTCATTATGCTCTTAAAAATGGGGTTTTATTGCCTCAAATTACTATTAAATATGTTTAAGGGTGGTTCATTAATCCCATAATGACTCCTTACATCCACTAGCACCTTCTTTTTGTTGATTAACTAGGCCTCACCCGCTAGTCATTCATTCTTATGTTCATCCACTATTTGGATTATTGAGATAACTAAATTATACCCTTAAACCATTTGAGAAGAATTGAATCACTCTTTAATTAACCATCTACATGAGTAATTATTCCCTTCAAACATCTCTCACCTGTAAGTCCATCTTCTTTCCATGACTAGGCCATCTAAACTAGCCTCATAAACTGGTTGATTAGAATAAGTTAGCAGAGTCACTTACAGGTAGATGAGTGAACACTTCCAACTTTGGAGAGTTTTAATAAGTCTCAAGATAACACTTCCCATGATTTAGAATTCTTGTCCAAGCCTTTTACCTTATTGTTTTTGAAAACCCTAAAAACTTATATTTTTTAGAGGTGTAAGTACAACATCCATACAACCAATTATCATGAAAATGGATTCCTCTAATTTGACAACATGATTTAGGTGTTTTCCTTATGGTTCTTACTTTTTTGGATGCACTTTTCATCAAATCTCTCTAGTCGAGTACTTATTAGGGGTTTACAGGGGTTTAAGAGTGTTTAGGACTCTTAACAATGGTTCATAGAGGTTAGGGCCTAACCTATAAACAAATTCCACTTAGTGTATGCTAAAAAACCCATTTAACTCTTTTTAAGTGCTTATCTTTCCATGTATATGTTACATATATTTATGAGCATGTTGAAATGCCCCTCGAGTGAGAATCATGCATCCTAAATAGCCTTTAAGTGTCTATAAGCCAAAAATATCTAACTGTAGTAAAAATCTATAATCTAAAGTGATCAAATGGATCCTAGACAACATGATAGCCTCCCTTATGAAGTCTTTAAGTGTCCCCCTAACCTTATTCTTCTATTTTTTCTATCTCCAAGTAGTATTGCCTTAATAGGGCTGTTAGATCAGCATGTCTAAGCATATTGTCCCTGAGTCTTGGCCCTAACCTTGGTGTTTTAAGGCACCTTTCCATTGTTTTTAACTTGAATATCACCTCTAAGGCTTCCTATAGTAGTAGTGTTAGCTTGATTAATCCATTTAGCCTTTTTTGAATGCATGCATCCTTTTATCCCAACACTAAGGTCTATTTTCTTTCAAAACTAGTCATGGAGATTCTTGTAGATGACTATTAAAGGTATATTTAGAAGATTTGGGACCCATTCTATCTCCTTTTCCATTTATTTGATTTTACACCCAAATTAGCTTTATCATTCCTGGTATGTATAATTTTATCCTTACACATGCTAACTAGTAGGTCATAATGATGCTTAGAAGGCTTAAGCGGACCTCAAAGACCATTTCATAATCAAACAATGCCATCTAGATGCATTTTAGGGAAAAAATCCACCATCAAGTACTATCTAGGGTTTAGGAAGGGTTTAGGATATCCACCATCTTAATGATGGTTCATATAGTATGAGCATACAAACTAGAACTAATTTCCATGAAGTTGAAGTACATTGACCCCTTCATCTTACCTCAAGATTTTGGGATCCCATGTAATAGGTGTGTTGAGATGGGAGTGTTGAAAGATGACTCTCAAGATCTTTATTGACCAGTTTTAATAGGTTAAGTTCTTAGGGATCATTCAAAAAAATTAACCCCTTAATTACTTTCAATATTTTATGTATTTTTATTACATAAGGGCATTTTAATTTCCACAATATCCCTGAGCTTGGACCTCTTTGTGGTGAAGGGTATGAACATTTGAAGGTGCACCTCGAGTTGGCTACCTAGAGCTTTATGATTCAATTAGGGTTTTAAGACCATTCTAACCCATTTATTATTTCCCTTCACTTTAAACTACTATATCAAGACTTGAAACACTCTTCCATACTTCTCATGTCCATCAATATTGTTATAAACACTTGGATATGTCCTAAATGGTAACAAGGTTTAAGACTAGGCTTGAGGTATGTCTCTTTTGGCTTACCCTCAAGGGTATTTGAATAATATCCTAAATTTTTCTTACCCTATAGGGTGTATTAATACATTAACCATAATTTTATAATTCCTTATAAACACCTCATGAATTTTATCCTACCTATGAGCTCTTCAAGACCTCAAATCACTTACCTAGCCTCAAAACTGACTGTAAACAGACAAGACTAGGTCTAAGATAAAATAGTGTGTATACCCACTAATTTTATGACCTAAAGGAGAGAATTGGTACCTTAATTCACTAATATTGACCATTTTTACCAAATTTTAAGGTTTTTTCTCACCTACATAGGCTTCAAACAATAATTTTCCCGTGATTGGTTGTAGGCCTACCTGCAAGTTTGGATGTTTAGTAGTATGAAGGTTTCTGATCAAGACTTTATCCCTTCCTATTGAAATTATTATGGGATTAATATTTTTAAAATGTGCATTAAATTCTAATTATACCCTTATACATTATTCTATCAACATCCTTTTCCTTTATATACCTTATCCTCATTATGCTAGATTGTATGCCCAGCTAGGCCTATGTAACCCTCAAGTTTATGTTTAATGTCCTTTTCCTTTGGGTGGGGTGGAAATTATGTCTTATCCCTTTATTAAGTTTGAATATTTTTCATTCATGTATAAATATTGTCTCTTACCTAGGTAGGATGTAGATCTCAATACACACAAATAGTGTTATAGGAACTCATTCTCACATGTTGGTTGTCTATAGGGATCCATAAAATATGTTTCTAAGGGAGGATGGTGTTTGTATCCAGTTGAAACATCTTGTTATTCTCTCTTTTTATAAACCACCTCATTTATATATCCACTTTCTATTCCCATGGGTAGTCCATACATAATAATCCTATAGGTTTTTCCTCAATAGGCCCAAATGGTTTCTTGTAGGTGACTATTTGTTTCTTTAGTAGGGTATATGGCCATATAGGTCTATCATTTTATGATAAATGGTTCTTAAGAGTCCCAAGGTGTATCTAGGCCTTTTTATTATGATTTATACTTTTAAATAGGGGTGTATGAACATGGGGTGCAAGGGCTAAACCATAGTGAAATGGTAGGGGTTCTCTCATGATTTGAAATAAAGTATGGGGACCTACCTAATACATATCATAAAGACCTTGGAGACCCTAATATGTATAAATATCAATACATATCAATTTATAGGCTAAGAAGAGGTATATATATTCAGAATATGAAACCTAAGATTCTCTAAAGAACCTTAAGATTAGCTAAGAAACCTTAACTTCTACTAAAGTGATTGTGAAAAAGATTTGGAGGTAGGAAGGTGATTTCAAGTATTTTTATTTTTCATGTATTTTGTTAACAAACACAGAAGGATATAATGTTTACTTAGCATGATTACAACACTCCACTTTACCATCCAACTCTATTTGATAGCTTTGAGGGCACTATTGAATAGCACACAGTCTTTCCCTATAATGATCCCAAATGTGTATGTACTCCTTTATTTGGACACACCCTGAGAAGATAAGAGATTTATGTGAACATAAACATGGGTTAAATGGTCATAGGAAATTTTATAACACCCTATTGATCCTTTGATATTGTCAACCTTCAAGTGAAAGCACTCAACATTCCACTTTACCATCTAACTCTACCTGTAGAATGTAAAATCTGCTAGTTTAGGTGTTTCTCAATTATATAAGCACACCATGTGGCCCAAACACTAAAGAATTCATTAAAATTTCCTTCAAGACCTAAGTAATTAGTAACAACCATCATTTTTATCAAATAAACCATAAATTCATCAAAATCATTCTACTTCATTTGCATTGTGCAGATGTGAATGGTGTTTATACCACTTAAGTTCTTAATTAATTTTCATAGAGCTCAGGAACCCAATCTTGAAACCAATTCCCATAAATTAAAGGTGACCAAGTCTACTTTATCTATCTAATATCTTAGATCTTATTGTAAGTTTTCATCGATGTCATGTGTATGAGCTTGTTATTGATGTCAAGGTGAGAATGACTTGTAAAGGCATGGTAATGATATTATAGATGTATATAATCATAAAGGTGTATAATGAAGTTTTATATCATGTGATAAATGTGTTCATTTAGTCTCATGACTCTTAGAGTGAATCAAAGGGGTATGTTCTTCATTGGTGGTCTTCTCATAGACCTTGTCCTAAAACCCAAGATGGCATGATGAGGCATCATGATCAAGTTTGGAAGCTTTTAAACCTATGTAAACATGTTATAATGGTTTATTACATGATAATTAGGTGTTTATATTAGTACAAAATGATTTCAATGTCTATTCAAGGTCTAATCATGACTAGTAGTTCTAGTTTTGGTGTACAAAGAGACCTAGTGAAGCCTAATAAGGTGTCAAGTTAAGTTCCCAAGGTGCCTATATCTCATGTGATATTTCATAGAGTTGTAATAGGTTTTTTGAAGGTTTTTTACCAAGTTTTATGTCTTGAGTTGAAGTAAAAATCAAGAAAATTAGTTTGAATCTCTCTTGTGTATGGAAATTGAAGTGTTACAAACTTGAGAAGGAATTTTTCATGATCATTGGCACATGTAAAATTTTCATGGTGTCTTGAGTTTTTGAGGGGAGATGGGTAAGGGTCCTGGCCAATATATCCAAGCATTATTTTGGGATTTAATGGGTAATATTCTATGAATAATTGTTAACACCAGGACTAGTCTAAAACCCTCATTAAAACCCATAATGACTTGATAAGGAAGATTTTGTTTTTGAGTGCCTATAATGGATTTGTAAAGAAATTTTTATGTTTTCATCATGTATAGGAATCCTACAGGCATCTCTAGGTGGTAGGGGTTTGTCAAGTTAGTGAATGGAAGCTATAAAAAAACCCTTATTTCTTAGAAATTAGATATAATAGGAAGGATTGACAAGGTTAAATAATGAGAATAAATAGAGGTTGAAGCTTGGGAACTATTTTTGTTGAAAATTAAGGTATTTATATAATTTATGGATTTTATGTCAACTATTTTGGTCACTCATGTTGACCTATGACTAAAATGGGCTAATGATGAAACCAATGAGAAAAACTAATGAAAGTGAGAATGTGTTTAGGGATGAGTTTAAGTAGATTAGGAATGGGTCCAATTACTTTAGGTTACTTTTAAATACCTATAAATCATGTTCCCTTTTTTTATAAGTCTTTTTGATGCACAAATAAAAGCAAAATGGTGTGCACAAGATGACATGTCTGAGTGAATTAAAATAGTAAAGGAGTAAGGTTCAGAGTTTAATATATAGGTTTTATATTTATCATTATAAATATATAAATTTATGATTTAATATGTTATAAATATTTCTAAGGATCATTTAAATACATTTAAAATTCATTAAATTGATTCTAAAGGTATTGGAAGTCATGTTCACCAAGGCTAGTTCTTAGGATAGATTGACAGTTCCAGGTATGCAAGATGAAGTGAAGAGTTTGAGACTCTATGATACATATTAGTCAATAAAATTATAATTATGTTTTTTTTATATTACATATTTACCTATAAATTATTTATTGAAATTTTTGAGTCACTTTAACGATTTTTACTTTGGAAGCCAAAATGGCTTATCTAATTGTGTAAGTGTTGTGTAAGAGAGGCTTAACAAATTGGTCTATAAGACTAATGATTAACACTATATCTTGAGATATATATATTTTATGATGATATATATTTCATATATCAAATATTAATTTGAATTATATGTTTTTAATTATCATTACAATAGATAAAGATAACACTTATCATGATTGTGTTAACAGGTTTATTAGTTATTTTGTGTTGTCATCTTGTTGAGATGTGCTTGGAGTGTTTTACATATATTTGAAGAATAAATTACTTGTAAATATGTTATATAGGTCTCAAAGGTTCATTATAATATATTATTATTCATTATAATTCCCTATGCAAGTGTGGGGAGATAATTGTTTATGACTATATTTTGTAGCAGTTAGACAGTTCTGAGTGAGCATATGAAAGTTGTTTGTTTGAGGTTTTATGCACTATTTGGTGATTTACAATGGAAATGGTGATGAAAAATAGGTCATTAATACTTTATTAATGTAATTTTTTTAATGTTTTATATAGTAAAATTTACTATATGATTCATTTAGGTGAGACACACTTTTTTTGTGTGTGAAGGCCTAATAGCAAGTAGGACTAATGGTGTGGTTCAAGGAGTGATTTATACTAACAAGTGGTATGGACCTATATATTTTTTATAAAGGGTATATTTTAGGAATTTTTGAATTGTTTTATGATTTTTTTTAGGCTCAATATCTTTCAAGGGGTCATAACGGTAATGTGTGGCTGTGAAGACCTAATGCATTAGGTCTCTAAGTAGGCCTAAGAAGAGATTAAGGTCTAAATGAGATTGGCAAACCTATATAGTGAATGTTTCACTTATGAAAATTTTGTATTGTTCTATTCCAATGGTGATCCATGTATGTAAATATACTTTTTTGACCAAGGTGGGCGAGATCAAGAGGTAAGTATAAATACAAGGCATAATAGGCCTATTTGGGGTAGTTAAGAAGATGAGAATATAAGAGAGGAAAAGAGCTTTTTGAGGAGTATAAGTAGGTCATTTATGTTGTCCCCAAAAAATTTCACTCATTTTTTGGGACAACATATGAACTATTTTGGTTCAAAAGACCAAAATTTCTCTCTTCCCTTCTCAAAATTTGTTCTGAGCTTTCAAATTCCTCATTTTTCAAGCTTTTTCAGTAAAGAGATTAGTAGGTTTATCAAGTTCAAAGGATTTTGCAGGTGATTTCAATCAAAATAACTAGTTTCCAATACTTTATCCTTTTTAGGATTGGTTCAACACCTTAGTTCAACCAAAATGTCCATCGACAAGCTTCTAAGTAAGGATTGAACCATTGAACCATTGAACCTTGAACCATTTTTGGTTTAATGGATTCAATGGGTTCAAGGTTCAACATCATCAACAAGAGTTAAGTGCATTTGTCAAAGGTTCAATGTTCAACCACTTCTAGGTTTAATGGCTTCAAAACACTTATCAAAGAGAAGAAGGCTTGAACCATTGAACCACTTTGGTTCAAAGGTTTAATAGGTTCAATGGTTCAACAGGTTCAACAACCAAATGGTTCAATGTGTTTAGTTTAAAAAGGATCAAAAGGACTTAACCAAATTAAAATAATGAACTAATTGAACCATTGAAACTTGAACTACTTCAAGGTTCAATGAGTTCACAGGTTCAAAGGTTTAAAGGCAGCCTTAGTCAAGGAAAGAAGTAGCAAATAGATGGTTCAACCAAGGAGCATGCAAAAGAAAAGGATGAGCAGAAGCTACCAAGTGTCATCTGTCGAGACACATTATACTTTGTTTCTAAGAGTGGTCGATACTGCCACGTGTCCATTTTAAATCTTGTTAAAAGCCTCTAATTGTCAATATCTATAAGCCCTTACTTTCATTTCACTATATTGAGCAAGAGCCATGGTAGGTCCCAAGTGAATGACTAAAATAAATGGAATGCAACAAGTGTCATCATCTGTGAGAACCCAAATGAGCCCCAAACATTTTTATGGTGTTACAAAATCTTGAGAGTAGAAAGTGCCAAGTGTCAATGGTGGAAAGTTTCAATATGATGAAGTGGAAGATGCCACATGTCCCTGGTAAGAATTGGTGGAAACTAACAAGTGTCATCATCCACGTGCATCAAAAATGAGTCCCAAATGTTTCTGTAAGTGTTTTTAGAGTTTCAAAAAAAATTGCCATGTGTCATCTATCATGGGACTCCAAAAGGCTTCTAAGAGATCTTATAAATTAGGCAGATGCTTCCATGTGTCATCACCTATTCTGATGGAAGATGCCACGTGTCACTTGTTAAAAATAGTGAAAGATGCCACGTGTTAAAGATAGAGCACTCCCAAATGCATAGACACAGAGCCAAGGAAAGGTTTCCTTTGAAAAATTTGTCTAAAGGAATTTCTTTAGACATGTTGTCTAAAAGAAATAAAGAGACAATAGTCCTCTAAAAGAATTAAAGTTTGAAGGCCACCCAGATGATCCCAAAGGGTAGGTACCCTTGCGGGGGGACACTTGACACTCAAAAATGGACCTGTTTCAAGACCCCAAAGGGCAAGTTCCCTTTAGGAAGGGTCAAGCCTCAAAGTGCAGTGGAAGATACTAAGTGTCTGCATCCACACTTCTAGTCTCTAACCAATTTTAAAGCTGTGAAACTCGCCACGTGTCCTACCCCAACTCAACAGAGCATGACAATTGTCTGCATCTAGACTTCCTGTCTCTAACAAGTTTTAAAGCTTATTCCAATAAGCTTATTTCAAAGCTATAGATGTTGCCATGTGTCCTCACCTATTTCATAGTGGAAATTATCCATAGCAAGTGAGAAAGACACAAAGGAGTTGCTAAGAAGAATGGCAAGCCTACAAACATCAAAATTAATACGACTAACTAGTCATTAACCTTCAAAAAATGAAAGACCTATGGACATCAAATTTGATGCAATGAAGTGTTTATTGATATTTTTAGGCTTAAAACATAGACCTGGTGCATTCAAAGACCTTAAGGCCAGGACCAAAAGGAAGAAGAGACAAAGAGGGAAATTTAGCAAGAGTCATTTCCAGTAGGTGGAACAGTCCACCAGGTAGGTATTCAGGGCTTACAAGCATTGAAGCATAGCCTATTTGTCTCCTTTGGCATAAAGGAAACATGGATAGTTACATGGGTAGTATATGATGGAATGAGTGATTCAGGCTTAGGAGAGGACACTAGAGATGAATCAAAATGCCATAGTTAAGGCAGTCACCCTGCTCTAGCATGGCCCTCCCTAATAGAACCAATAATGCATCTAAGGCATTAATGCACAACATGGGTCACTCCAAGGGACAAAGTTCCAAGCTTCCCTTAGGCCTATATATAATGTAATATCTTGTATCTTTAAAAATGAGACCTTCCTTTTACTAGAAGCAAAACTCTACCCAAATTGAAAGGCATTACTAAGACTTTGACCTTAGATTGTTGTTCATATTTCTTTCATTAAATGAGAAAGCAAGTTACTTGTAGACTTTATGTTGTTATAGCTTGTGCTACTTTAGGAAATTATTTTTATGTCTATTTCCTATAATAATTATTGTTTATTTGATCTAACAAGTAGAACTAGTGGATGTATAAAAGAAAGGTGTCATGAACTCAGTTATTTTTAGACTTTGTGTTGTCATAGTTGTCTTCAATGTGTTTACTTTTTTATTTCTATGTAAAAGACCTTGGGATGAATTTGTGCCCTCATTTTATTTTGTATCTCACTCCTGGGTAGTCAAGGTGGAGACTTTGTGCTACATTTTAGATTGCTGGTTACTCTGTACTCTGTTATCAGTCACTTGTTACCAAAAAGATTCTTGTTGTTTGTAAGAACAAGCACTTATAAAAGAAGAGAAGTGAATTTTATCATTTCACCAAGATTTCTACTATCTAGGAAGGGATATAGCTCTTGGTTGAATGTTACTTTTAAAAGAAGAGAAGTACCTTCACCAATCACCTAAGATTTCTCTTTTGATTTGTGAGCATCATCTCTAAAAAAAGAGAGATGGATGGTTTATTCTACCCCTGAGTGTTATTTTTTGCGTATATATATAGTATATAGTTCTTGTGTATTTATAGGGAACCTCCCCTTGATGACAAGAGAGATTTATCCCCTTTGGATGACTAATCTCCCTATATTGTGGTTGAAGAGACTTATTTTTCTCAATAGTTAGTTGGTTGACAAAATATTCACCCAATAGTTTTTAGTGACTCTATTAGGGAAGGACAAGTAGTTTGAAGCCTCAAGCTTCAAATTAAAGTAAGACCAGTCCTTTTTCATTTTTGTTTCACAATTTGGAAACTCTACGCTATACTAGAAGCCAGATAGCTCAATGTGTTGTTGAGCCTATCTTTGAGTTGGCACAACAAGGAAATTTTGACTTACTTTCTCCCTGACCTCAAGTTTAATGATCTAGGAGTGTCCTTCCTACCCATACCAGGACACCAACACAAGGCAGAGCTACTTTTTCTACTATTAGTAGAGCTTTGCCTATCCAAATTCCACCTAGATTTGTTATCCTTACTTTCAATAATCCAATCATGGAAGTTTGAGGCCCCTAGAGTAACTCTTTTGGCCCACTAAATTTGGCTCCACCCCTGCATGAACTTCCACATAACTCAAAAAAGAATTTCTCCAAATTCTTTAGGGATGGAAAAGATCATCCTGATGAACATGTTGCAGCCTTTAGCATAGCCTGTGGTGTGATAGGCATGGAATTTGAAGATGTGGTAGTTAGGATTTTCATGGAAATGCTACAAGGTGCTATTGTAGATTGGTTATATCATCTAAAAGCTAGATCAATAATTGATTGGGACACACTCAAAGCCAAATTTGAAGCTAGATTTAAGCCTACAGAAGATGCACACACCTTGTTGGCCCAGCTCACACAAATGAAGAAGGAACCTCATGAGCCTATGAGGGATTTCATAGCAAAGTTTGATAAGATAAGGAACCAAATTCTTTCTATTACTTAGCTGACCCCTAAAAACCTCAAATGCTTCTTCATCAACTTAAAATTGCCTGAAGTGATTTTTCTGCTAAGAAGAGTTGGCCACATAAACCTTGAAGCTGCTCAAGATTTGTCTATTAAAGTTGAAGATGACCTTATCTTGGTAGGAAAGATAAGGAGAGATCCAAATAGAGGTAAACATTCTTCTTCTTCTGAATACTCCCCTTCAGCCACCACTGATCCTATGGTGCAGAAGCTAGCAAATGAATTGCTAGCCCTCAAAAAACAAATGGCATAAGGGATGTCATCTACTCCCTCATACATAGATATACCAATGAGGACATTCCCTAATCATTCCTACCAAGGCCATGCTACCAAGAACCAAGTGAAAACCAACCATCTTCCTCCCCCTCAAAGGAATAACCTTGCCATTGAAGCACCTCCAACTAACTCAGTAGTTAGATATCTTGAAGTCAAATCAGATTTCTCATTCTAGCTTGAGTTGAGTCATGAAGATGATGTTAATATCTTCACAAAGGAAGAAGAAGAATTAGCTAGCGACTCTAATATCAGTTTCCTAAATTATTAGGATGAACCTAGAAGTGAATAAAATGTAGCTGAGGGATCATATGTTGTATTCACCTAGTCTAAGATTCAATCAGCTCAACAAGTTGATAAAGAGAAGATAGAGGGGAAACCTCAGCTAGCAGTTTCAATTGCTAAATGTGGGACCACTTTGCCCTTCCAACCAAAGGACCTAGTGACTGTTAGAAAGGTAAGTACCCCAAACATTTTTGCACCTTCAACTTCAAATTCACAGTCCATTTCTCCCCTCCCAAAACTCAAAAGGATGAACTCCCATCCTCTATTCCTAGTTCATTTCCAACATTTGATATCATTGACCATATAAAGAAAACCAAAATTCAAATGTCTGAATTTGAATTTTTGTAGTCTCTTTTTGAGCAATTAGGCAAACTGGTTTAATGTGTTAAAAACTAGGCCATCCCTATTGAACAAGCAATTCCCAAAGTGACACATGATCCACCCAAGAATGCACCCACTAGGAACAATATTGTCATTACCCCTCTTGTTTCTCCTGGTATGACTGAACCTTTCTATGTCTCATTGCTAATAAATGGATGTCAGCTAAACAATTACATCATTGATTCTAGAGCTTTAGACAATGTCATGCCTACTAAAGTGGCTGAAACCCTTGACCTCACACTGACAAGATGTTTGGTAGATGCTTCTCCATGGAGAACAAGAAAGTACCTCTATTGGGACAAATTAAAGACACCAAATTTGCATTTGTAGCATTCTTAGACAAAAGAATCAAGATGACTGTCTTGGTAGCCAACATCCCAGCATCATATGGCATCCTTCTTGGGTGGAATTTATGTAAGGATTTTGGTGGTGAATTGATCATGAATTTATCAAAGGTGAGGATTCTAGTCAAAGGTGTTATGAAGAGGTTGCTCCCTAAGAAGGAAGAGAAATATGTGGTTACTCAGACCTCAACACCTAAAGCTCAAATTCTATTTGAGTCTTCAAGTATGGGTAACTACTTTCTATCCATGGATGAAGTTCATGAGGCATCTGATGAAGCTCCTACAGGTGACAACCTAGAAATCTATTCAGCTAGAATAATAGGAGAATTGGTGGAGTACAATACTGATGTGGAAGTATCTCCACCTCTGAATGAAGAAGATTTCAAAGAAAAAGTAGTGTCTAATGAGGTATGGATTCTAGATATTGATGGTAGCTACTTCTCTACCAGTTTGAGACCTGGGGTTGTGTTAATATCTCCTTAAGGAGATATTTTTCCTTCATCCTACAAGTTGTAGTTTAGCAACACTAATAACATAGCTAAATATGAATCTCTATTTCTTAGATTGAATGCTGCTAGGAACAAAGGCATCAAACTCCTTCATGCTAAAGGAGATGTTGAATTGGTGATTTTTCAGGTGAAGAACCTATACCAAACCAAGAATGAGAGATTGTGCCACTACTATAATCTAGTCTGGGACCAAATTGAAAACTTTGATGCTTTCAGCATCTCTACAGTTTTTAGAGAATTTAATGACTAGGCTGATGCACTGGCTATTTTAGTTACTCTCTTGGTCCCCCACCCAGACTTCAAAGGAGATAGGTACACCATTAAGCTGTTCTTTCAACCAAGTGTGCCTGATAATGCCAGTCATTGGTAAGTGTTCAATAATGACAATCAAATCATTGTCTTCTTGGACCAAAAGGATAGCTTTGAATGGCTGAATTTTGAAGGCAGTGAACCTTAAAAGCCTAAAATGACCCTTGAATCAAGTTCAAGCATAGGTGAGGAGTTCTTGAAACTTAAAGTGAATAATATTCCCAAAGGCTTGGTTTCCATTGAGAAGCTATTTGATAAGCATGATAGATTTATCAAATAGTAGCAACTAGATTCAAGCTCCTCTCAGGAGTTTGATCAAGTAAATCTAAGAACCAAAGAAGACCCCAAGATGGTGAACATTGGGAAACATTGTACTCCTGAGGAGAAGTTCAAGTTCATCACTTTGCTTAATAAATATAGGGACATCTTAGCTTACTCCTATGATGACCTGAAGTCACTCTGGCCTGATGAAATTTGACATGACATTCCTCTCAAGGTTGATTTGACACCTTATAGGCAAAAGTCCAAGAATTATAATCTAAAAATATTAGGTACTATTCTATTTTAAACACAAAAAATGTTAAATTTTAGGATCATTTTCTCAATCCATCATTCCACATGGATTGCAAACATAGTGCCTATAAGGAAGAAGAATGGTGAAATTTGCCTTTATGTGGATTTTAGAAATTTGAATCAATCATCCTTGAAGGATAACTATCCTTTGCCAATCATGGATTAAGTGCTTCAAATAGTGATAGGTTTAGAGATGTTATCAATGCTAGATGGCTTCTTAAGATATAATCAGGTTGAAGTTGGTGAGGCAGACTAGCATAAGACTGCTTTCACCACACCCTAGGGCACATTTGTATATAAAAGGATGCCTTTTAGCTTGATAAATTTTGGTGCCACCTTCCAAAGAGCAATGGACCTTGCCTTTAAGGATGAGATGGATAATTTCATCATAGTTTATCTTGATGACTTGACTATCTTTTCTAAGCATTGCCCAGATCATGTGTGCCATTTGTAACAAGTGTTGAAATGCTACCACTAGAATGGCATTTCTTTAAACCCCAAGAAGTCAATTTTTAGAGTAATAGAGGGGAAACTTCTTGGACACATTATGTCCAAAAGAGGCATAAATATTGACTTAGATAGAGTCAATTCTATCTAAGAGCTTACCTTGCCCATAAGTAAGACTGATATTCACTCTTTCTTTAGAGAGGTGAATTTCTTATGGAGGTTCATCCTTGAGTTTACTAAGAAGTCTAGGCACATTGTAAACATGATGAAGGGAAAGACCACCTTCAGCTAGACTAAAGAAGGAAATTCAATGTTTGAGGATATCAAGACTACCATTACCCACACCCCAATTTTGGTTTGTCCAGACTATAACAAAGAGTTCACCATATATAGTTATGCTTCAGAACATATGCTTTCAAAAAATTTGGTTCAACAAAATAAATAAGGTATGGAATCTCCTATTTCCTTCATGAGCTATCCTCTCAAAGCTTATGATCTCAAGTACTCAAACTTGGAGAATAACGCTTATGTATTGGTGAAGGCAATAAATCATTTCCACTTCTACATTTTGAATTCACACACTACTACCTTGGTTCCTGACACCACGGTCAAATCCATACTGACTAAGCAGGTGTTTAGGACAAAAAGAGGAAATTGAGTTGCTAAGATCTAGGATTTTGATCTAGTCATCAAGCCAATAAAGTTGGTGCATGGGAAGGGACTATGCCAACTAATCACTGATAACAAGTCAAGAGGAATATAGTGTGAAGAATTAGAGGTGGGAGACACACTAATAGTCCTCTTTGTCTCCACCACAAATGAGTGGTATTCAGGTATTGCTCATTTCCTTACTTATGGTGAGTGTCCTGCTCACCTATATTATAAATAAAGGATAACCATCAAGTTGAAAGCTGCTACTTTTATCCTCTAAGACAACAGATTATACAAGAGGAGCCTTGATGGAATGTTCCTTCATTTTGTGGACAAGAAGCAACAAAGTCAACTTTTGAAGTCTTTCCATAATTCAACATATGGAAGACATTTTTCTACTCATGTGACTACCCATAAGATCCTATGAGCTAGGTACTACTAGCCAACTCTCTTTCAGGATGCATACAAGTGGGTTAGGGATGTGAACTATGCCAGTAGTTTGTCGGAAGACCCAATTTAGTTGCCCTACCTCTCAAGCCAGTGGTCATAGAGGATCCATTCAAGCAATGGGGAATTGACATTATTAGTGATGTAAACCAATCTTCAATTTTTGGACATGATTATGTCCTTACAGTAACAAACTACTTCACCAAATGGGTGGAAGCTATTCCAACCAAACATGTTAATTTAGAAGTAGTATGCAATTTCCTCAAAAATAATATCATTTCCAAGTTTGGGGTCCTAACCAAGATTGTCACTAACACTGTAGCATGTTTCACTTCCCAGGAGATTACTCAATTCTATTTCTACTATGGAATTACACTCTCCCACTCTTCTGATTACTTTCCACAAGGGAATGGACAGGCTGAATCAAGCAATAAGAACCTAGTGACTATTATTAAGAAGCTAGTGGATGACAACCAAAGAACATGGCATAAAGCATTGGTTGATGCCCTATGGGTAGATAGAGTTACACCAAAGAGAGTAATTGGTATGTCTCCTTTCCAACTTATTTATGGTGTCAATGCTGAGATACCAATCACCTTGGAATTGATAGCATTGAAACTAGCTAAGGTAATTGAAGATCAAATGTATGAAAGCTCTCTTGATAAGAGGATCATGTGCCTTACTAAGCTAGAAGAGTAGAGAACTATAATAGTGGACCAAATTGCTGCCCATCAAGGTCTGGTGAAGAAGCTCTTCAACTAGAAAGCAAAGAATCATGATTTTTAGATTAGAGATCAAGTCCTGCTATCAGACAAGAGAAGAGAACTAAAGGGGATGCATGGAAAGTTTGATTCCCTATGGAGGGGCCCTTTTACTATTCATCAGCTCAATGGTGAAAATAGTTTCCTATTGAAGTATCAAGATGGCACTCTCTTTTCTCTACCTCACAATGGGCAACATCTGAAGCACTTCAACTCTTAAAGTATTGGATGAGTTCCCCTGTACATATGTATATTTTTATAGTCTTTTGTTTCTATTTTGTTCTTTTCATTTTCATTTTTTGGAACCTTTATTTTTGGGTGGCATGACTCCATATCCCAATGGCATACTTCAAGGCACTAGAGATTTTGGTTTCTACTCCCCTTAGTTGTGTTCCAAGTTTTCATCTGAAGGAAGTTCCCCAATTGGAGCCATCTATTCTCCCCAAAAAATGTCACTCATTTTTCAGGACAACATATGAACTATTTTGGTTCAAAAGACTAAAATTTATCTCTTCCCTTCTCAAAATTTGTTTTGAGCTTTCAAATTCCTCATTTTTCAAGATTTTTCAGTAAAAGGATTAGTAAGTTTAGCAAGTTCAAAGGCTTCTACAAGTGAGTTCAATCAAAAGAACTAGTTTCTAATACTTTGTCCTTTTTAGGATTAGTTCAATGCCTTGGTTCGACCAAAATGTCCATCAGCAAGCTTCTAAGCAAGGATTGAACCATTGAACCGTTGAACCTTGAACCATTTTTGGTTTAACAAGTTTAATGGGTTTAAGGTTCAACATCATCAACAAGAGTTAACTGCATTTGTCAAAGGTTTAAAGTTCAACTACTTCCAGGTTCAGCAGCTTGAAAACACTTATCAAAGAGAAGAAGGCTTGAACCATTGAACCACTTTGGTTCAAAGGTTCAATGGGTTTAATGGTTCAATAGGTTCAACAACCAAATGGTTCAATGTGTTTGGTTTAAAAAGGATCAAAAGGACTTAGCCAAATAAAAAGAATGAACCAATTGAACCATTGAACCTTGAACCGCTTCAAGGTTCAACAAGTTCACAGGTTCAAAAGTTTAAGGGCAGCCTCAGTAAAGGAAAGAAGTAGCAAATAGATGATTCAATGGATGGTTCAACCAAGGAGCACACAAAAGAAAAGGATGAGCAGAAGCTACCAAGTGTCGTCTACCAAGACACATTATACTTTGTTTCTAAAAGTGGTAGATACTACCACATGTCCCTTTTAAAGCTTGTCAAAAGCCTCCAAGTGTCAATATCCATAGGCCCTTTCTTTTGTTTCGTTGTATTGACAAGGGTCATGGTGGGTCCTAGGTGAATGACTAAAACAAATAGAACGCAACAAGTGTCATCGTCTGTGAGAACCCAAATGAGCCCCAAACATTTTTATGGTGTTATGAAAGCCCAAGAGTGGAAAGTGCCAAGTGTCAATAGTGGAAAGTTTCAATATGATGCAAGGGAAGATGCCACATGTCCCTGGTAAGAATCAACAAAAATTGACAAGTGTCATCATCTGTGTGCATCAAAAATGAGTCTTGAATGTTTCTGTAAGTGTTTTTAGAGTTTCAATGGAAGCTGCCATGTGTCATCTACTGTAGGACTCTGAAAGGTTTCTAAGAGATCTTATAAATTAGGTGGATGCTTCCATGTGTCCTTGCCTATTTCAATGGAAGATTCTAGGTGTCACTTATTAAAAGTAGTGGAAGGCATCATGTGTCAAAGATAGAGCACTCTCAAATGCAGAGATACAGAGCCAAGGAAAGGTTTCCTTTAGAAAAATTGTCCAAAGGAATTTATTCAGACATTTTGTTTGAAGGAAATAAAGAGACAATAGTCCTCTGAAAGAATTAAAGCCTGAAGGCCACCTGGATGATCTTGAAGGGTAGGTACCCTTGCTGGGGGAAACTCGACACTCAAAAATGGACCTTGTTCAAGACCCCAAAGGGTAAGTTCCCTTCAAGAAGGGTCAAGCCTCAAAGTGCAGTGGAAGCTACCAAGTGTCTACATCTACACTTCTAGTCTCTAACTAGTTTCAAAGTTGTATAACTTGCCACGTGTCCTACCTCAACTCAATAGAGTGTGACAAGTGTCTGCATCCATGCTTCTAGTCTCTAACAAGTTTCAAAGCTTATTCTAATAAGATTATTTCAAATTTGCAGACATCACCACATGTCCTCACCTATGTCATAGTGGAAAGTGGCCATAGCAAGTGAGAAAGACACAAAGGAGTTGCTAAGAAGAATGATAGGCCCACAAATGTCAAAATTAGGATAACTGACTAGCCATTAACCTTTAAAATATGAAATACCCATAGACATCAAATTCACTGCAATGAAGTGTCTGTTGATATTTGTAGGCTTAAAACAAAGACTCGATGCATTCAAAGACCATAAATCCAGGACCAAAAGGAAGAAGAGACAAAGAGAGAAACTTAGCAAGAGTTATTTCTAGTAAGTGGAACAGTCCACCAAGTAGGTATTTGGGTACTGCAAGCATTAAAGCACAACCTATTTATCCCCTTTGGCATAAAGGCAACATGGAAAATTTCATGGGTAGTAGATGATGGAATGAGTGATTCAGGCTTAGGAGAGGACACTAGAGATGAATCAACACACCACAGTTAAGGTAGCCACCCTGCTCTAGCATGGCCCTCCCTGACAGAACCAAGAATGCATCCAAGGCATTAATGCATAGCATGGGTCACTCGATGGGACAAAGTGCCAATCTTCCTTTAGGCCTATATATAATGTAATCCCTTATATCATTAAAAATCAGATCTTCCCTTTACCATAATCAAAACTCTACCCAAATTGAAAGGCATTATTGAGACTTTGAGCTCAGATTATTGTTTATATTTATTTGATTAAATGAGAAAGTAAGTTACTTGTAGACCTTGTGCTGTTATAGCTTGTGCTACTTTAGGAAATTGTTCTTATGTCTATTTCCTAGAATCATTCTTGTTTATTTAATCTAACAAGTATAACTAGTGGAATTACTAAGGAAGGTGTCCTAAAGTCAATTACTTTCAGACATTGTGTTGTCATAGTTGTCTTCAATGTATTTTTACTTTTCTATTTTTGTGTAAAAGACCTTGGGACAACTTTGTGCCCTCATTGTCTTTTGTATCTCACTCTTGGGTAGTCAAGGTGGAGACTTTGTGCTACATCTGAGATTTTTGGTTACTCTATACTCTGTTACTAGTCACTTGTTACTAGAAAGATTCTTGTTGTTTGCAAGAACAAGCACTTTTGAAAGAAGAGAAGTGCCTTCTATCATTTCACCAAGATTTCTACTATCTAGGAAGGGATCTGGCTCTTGGTTGAATGTTACTTCTAAAAGAAGAAAAGCACCTTCACCAATCACCCAAGATTTTTCCTTTGATCTATGAGCATCATCTCTAAAAAAGAGATGGATGGTTTATTATACCCATAAGTGTTAGTTTCTACTTATATATATATATATATATATATATATATATATATATATATATATATATATATATATATATATATATATATATATATATATAGTATATAGTATATAGCTCCTGTGTATTTATAGGGAACCTCCCCTTGATGAGAGGAGAGATTTATCCCCTTTAGATGTGGTAAACCTACAACTTTGGATGACCAATCTCCCTATGCTGTGGTTAAAGAGACCTATTTTGCTCACCAGTTATCTAGTTGACAAAATATTCACCCAACAATTTAGACAATCAAAGGGAAGAATAGGATCAAACATAAACATCTAATATCAATTTTGAGTGTGATTGATAAGTTCAATTGACCTAATGAGCCTAGTAAGAGGCATAATAAATGAGTCAGCCTAGAAGGTTGTTTAAGAGGGGTAAAGAGTTGAATGAGTTGATTGGTTATTAAGAGACCATCAGATATAAATTTCAAGCATGGGATATACTAAGAGGGGGGGATGAATTCATATATCATATATCTTATAAATATTTTACTTAATCAAACTCCACTTAACCATACATTCAAGATATGCAATAGAATTAAAATAATATGCACAGAGAGAGAGAGAGAGAGAGAGAGAGAGAGAGAGAGAGAGAGAGAGAGAGAGAGAGAGAGAGAGAGAGAGAGAGAGAGAGAGAGAGAGAGAGAGAGCATATTTTTACATGGAAACCCAAAGTGGGAAAAACCATAAATAAAAATCTCAAGTATATGAAAGAGCACCAACTCAAATTAAAAATTTCACAAGCACCAACTTGTAGGATCACCAACCCATTTGTCAAGCACCAACACAGTAACTATTTATGAGCACCAACCCATAGGAGCACCAACCCCTTGAAAATATTTGTGAGAACCAAACCACAAGAGCACCAACCCCTCTTATGTATAAAACATAACTTTCTCTCAATGTTTCTTTCTCAAAAAATGATAGAACTCTACAAAATCTCTTTCTATTCTCTCTTCTTTTCTTATATAAAATAATTACAAACCATGCACTCTATTGCATATTAAAAATGGCTTCTTAATCCTTTATTTATATCTTTCCAAATGATCTTTTGAATTCACCCTTCGTGACTCTTCACTCCTCATAGAAAATGGCATCAAACTTGCATGACCCTTTAAATCCTTGTATTTGAAAATTCATATGGTGGCCCTTCATAAATAAATGCATCATTTCCTCTTTTATCTTTATCTTGGTGACCTTTCAAATTACTTAAGGTGACTCTTCATGGAAAAATGTACCATACCCTATTTTATCTTCAATTGGTGACTCTTGGAATTCCTCAAGATGACTCTTCATAGAAAAATGCATTCCATTCCTCTTTTTATTTACCTTATGACTCTTTGACTTCTAAATGGGCCCTCTTTTGACTTTTATGCAACCAAAAATATATTTGTTAATATTAAATAAATATCAACACATTTTAGCCAAAATATGAACATTAAAAACACCTTTAGACAATAAATGTTATGGGGCCTTTATCACCAATGCTAGAACTTTGACATCAATGACAATATTTATAACAATCTCCCCCTTTGTCATTGATGGAAACCTCAAACTAAAACTACCACATCTTGAAACCTATACTACACATGCCAACCTACACATATAGCCATCTAAAAAACATATAGTAACTCCCCCTTATTGTAGAATATTGTACCTATTCCCTGTACTTATTTTTTCACCTATTATTGTACCTATTTTCTATACCTATTTCTATTCTTCTCCCCCTTTGACATCAATGGCAAAGGGCCTATCCTAAATCTAACACTTAGCTCTCCCTCAACTGGTTATGATCCTCAATGGTAGAAAGTAAAAGAAATTACTCCCAAATTCCCCATAGATAATTGAATGTGTCTTTTGGTAGTGCCTTTATGAAAATATCTACAATATGTTCTATATTACTAATAAATTCCATCTTAATCTACTGATCTACAACTTATTATCCTAATAAGTGTTATATGATATAAATATGTTTTATTCTTGAATGCATCACTATATTCATATAAATATTAATGGTACTTATGTTGTCACAAAAAATAAAAATAGGTTCATCATATTTTACCTTGATATCTTTCAAAGTATGCTTCATCCAAAGCACTTGAGTACAACACAATACCATTGCACTATATTCTACTTTAGCTATAGAAAGTGATACTGAATTCTAATTTTTGATTAGCCATGATACTAGGCTATCAATGAGGAAGAAAGCTCCTCTACTTGTACTCTTTCTATCATCTAAGCAATCTACCCAATCTAAATCTGTATAAGCAACCAAAGTGAAATATTTGCCTATGGGATACCATAATCCATAATCTAATGTCCCCTTGACATATATAAATATTGTCTTCACCAACTAAACATGAATCTCCTTTTGGGCTACCTAATATCTTGTAACCATTCCTGCTACATGCATGATGTTTGGCTTTAATGTTGTCAAATATAAAAGACTACCAATCATAGATCTATACAAAGATTGAACTACAATACGTGAATCTTCATCCTTACTCACCTTTTTTCCTGTACTCATTGGTGTGCCAACTGGTGCATAATCCTCAAAACTATTTTTTTTCAATATTTCCTTGGCATAATTATTTTGAGATATGTAAATTCCCTTATCTAACTAAAATATTTGCAGCCCTAAAAAAATGAAAATTCTCCAAGTATAGACATCTCAATTTTTTTTGCATGTTATCAAAAAATTATTTTGTCATTTTTTTAATGTTTCCTCTAAAAATTATGTCATCAACATATGCCACAATAATAAATTGATTCTCACCTTCTACTTTGAGGTAGAGATTATTGTCAACAAAACCTCTCTTGAAACCTTGATCTTGGAGGTACTTATCATGTCTTACATACCAAGCTCTGAGAGCTTGTTTCAATCCATACAGTGCTTTCTTCAATCTACATACATGGCTACTATCATTTGAGAGAATAAATTCTTTAGGTTGCTCAATATAGACATCCTCTTCTAGATTCTCATTAAGAAAGATAGACTTGACATCCATCTGAAACACTTTGAAAATTTTAAACACTGCATATGCAAAAAACATTATAATAGCATCTAGCCTTACCACTAGTGCAAAAGTTTCTTCAAAATCTATTCCCTCAATCTGACCATATCCTTTACATACTAACCTTTCTTTATTCCTGGTAACTTCACCATTTTCATTCAACTTATTTTTGTATACCCATTTTTTTCCTATCACATTATGATCTTTTGGTCTAGCCACTAATTCCCAAGTATCATTATTTTCTATTTGATATAATTCTTTATCCATTTCCTTAACCCAATGCTCATCATGTCTAGCTTTTAAAAAAATTCTAGGCTGAATTTTGGATTAAAAAGAGAAATTAACGTACCTATATTCACTTACCATCATTATTCTAGTGTGAACTCCTTCATTTATGTTCTCAATGATGTCACTTTCATTATGATTTATCTAGACATATTTGGATGGAGTTTAGGTGTCTTTTTTCTCCTTTATCTTATCTTCATTTGATTCTTCAAAATCTTCTTCTTCAATAATTTTTGGAGTGTCTACTAGATCATTATCTCTTTGTGTTACATCTTCATCTATCCTAACACTTACACTTTCAACAATCTTCTTGGTTATTTTGTTATAACATTTATAAGCTTTACTTTTACAAAAATATCCAAGAAATATATCTTCATCTTCTCTAAATTCAAATTTACCAAGTTTTTCATCGATTCTCTTTATGAAGTATTTGCTACCAATTTTTTTGAAATAATCAACCATAGCTAGTTTGTCTTTCTATTGCTCATAGAGAGTCTTGTCACTATTGACTCTCAATAATTCTCTATTTTAGATATGCACTATTTTACCTATTATCTCTCTCTAATATTTATCTGGTATCTTGGATTCATTTAGCATTGTCCTTGTCATTTCCTAAAATGTTCTATTTTTTATCTCAACTACTCCATTTTACTGTAGAGTTTTAGCTGATAACTAATGTCTCTTTATTTCATGGTCTTAAAAATACTCAATAAATTGATCTAACATGAATTCTCCTCCTTGGTTTGATCTTAGGAACTTAATTTTTAAGATAGTTTCATTCTCAAGTAAAGCTTTAAATGCTATAAAATCTTTGAAATCTTTTATTTTTTTCTTCAAAAACATCACCCAAATCATACATGTAAAATCAGCAATAATCAACATGAAATATTTATCACCTTGAGTACTTTTAGTTCTCATAGGTCCACATAAATCAATGTGAACAAGTTATAACATCTGAGTAGTCAAGTATTCTTTTGTCTTGAACCATCTTCTGGCCTACTTCCCATGTTGACAAGGTTCACAAAGCATGTTAAAGGGCTTTGTAATCTTTGAAATATCTCTAATTGCTTGATTTTTATTGATGTTGACAGTATTGTCAAAATTTATGTGTCCCATTCTCTTATGCCATAACCAAATTTCCTCAACTTGACTCAAACAACTTTTTTGACCTTTAATATCTAATAACATATAGAAATTATTGCATGTCCTCTGAGCATATACAATCAACACATCTGAATCTTTTCTCCTAATTTCACAACCTTATACATAAAACTTAGTGGGTGTCCTTGATCACACATTTCACTTATAATCAAAAATTATTCTTAAGACCCTCTATTTACAGAACATTTTTAGTCTTAATTCTACCATTATCCAAACTTAGTGTACCTTTTCTAGCAATTCTAGTAGTAGTATTGTCTCCAAATTTTATTATGCCACCATTGATCTTCTTCAAGGTTATGAAATTGATCTTGTCTCCTATCATGTGCCTCAAACATCTACTATCAATGAACCATGGCTTTTCTTTATTTCTTGCATGTAAAGTTATTTGGACCAACATAGACTTTTTGGGTTGTTTCTTTTACCATGGACCTATCTAAACTTTTTTCTTGATGAATGGAGCCTTAAAACTCTGGTCTTTCTTGACTGACTCAAATACGCTTCTATAGTATTAGGCTATGTGTCCAAAGTTATTACACTTGTATCATATTATGGTTTCTTCATTAAAACCTAATAGAAGAGCAAAATAGTTGTGGCTTCTACTTGAATTCGCATGAGTTTCCTTTTCCTTTTTTCTAAATTGTTAGCCCTTTTCCATCATTCTATTTTCTTATGACCATATCCATTATAATAAAAATAGTAACCACAAAAATAGAACCTATTTGTGTATCTAGAACTTGATTGTCTTTTATATCTTTGCTCCTTCTAGCCTTCTTTGTTTTAGATTTCCTTGTTTGAGTAGTTTTTATACTTTTTCAATGTGATCTAATTAACTACTTAAAACAAAGTAAATACAGGGTTTTTAAGATTACCTAGAGATATGGATGGTTGGTTGTGCATCGTTGATCAAGATTTATTATGAGAACTCCTCTTTATCTAGAGAGGAATGACCTATAATACACCACACTTAAATAAAAATTGGATTAAAAGAGATATGAGTGGGTTGCCTGGTTACAAACCAGTTTCGAGAAGTAGCATGCTTTCTTATATGGATGTTAACCCACTATTTTAAATTAAGAAATATAATAAAGATAAAAGATAAAGAGATATAGATGGATAATATGAATAGATAAACAATGATTAGATGCAACTATAAATGAATTAAGATTATGATACAAAAGTTAACACAAACAAAGGTTTGGTTACATAAGCATCACAAAGCGCTACTAATAAGTTTAGGCTACGAACTAGACCTAATACACATAAGGTCAGCTAAGATGATGGGATAAGGATTGAATGGATGAGGGATAAGGATCCTAAAATAAGTATTAATAATATATTAGGGAAGTTTAAGGATTATTAGGATATATCAAAGAGGTTTAGGGATAGATAAGAAATAGACAATAACCTATAGAATCAAATAGAAAGATCTAAAGGGCTAAAATTGAAGGTTTTTTGAAAAAAGATAAAATTGATAATGATCCTATAGAATTTACCACGATCCTCTTGGATTGTGGTAGATCCTATAATAGTGTATAGAATATGAAAAATGAGTTCCAAGAAGTATATAGTGGTTTTAGGAAATTATAGAGGTGTTTGTAAGCTAAGAAATGGGTTAGAAAAGGGCTTAAAACACAAATTTTAACAAATGTATTGATATAATAACATATAATGAAGGATTTAAATCATATTTTAAAATAAATAATGAAATGACAAACAAAACAAATAACTTACCTAGACATGATTTTGTTCCTTCAATGTGCTTGCCTTTTAGATAGTATTTTGGACTCCAAATGTTATGAATTGTGACCTCCAAGTGCTAGAAATAATCCTTCAAAGTTTGGGTCCTCCAGCCTACATATTTTTTGAACTATTTTAAGGATGGTTTGACATGCTTATATGGATCGATTTTGATCCAATAGAATCAATGTCGATCTAGGGAAGTTGTGATTTACATGCTTATTTTGGGCTGCACCATTACCAAATGGTTGGGGATTCTGCATATGACATGGGGGAGTTGGTTTTTGAGTTGTTGGGCATGAGAATAGGTTAGGTAAAAAGGGTAATAAGGACAAAAGGGAGGTTTTAAGAATTAAATGATTTTTTTTAATTCATTAAATAGATTTGATTTATTAGATTTTGGATGGTAAATAGTAATTAATAGAATTAATTACCATGGGTAAAAAGGGGGTATATACATAAAATAATCATTTAAATAGAAGAAACTAAATGTCCATAATTAAATTTCAACTTAACTTATACTTTAAGTTATATTTTATGTATATAATTTTAGGATGTTTGAGAGTGGTTTCGGACCTCTAGGAGTTAAGATGCAAAATATATATTTTTGGAGGTTTCTACCACATTTCAAACTTAGCTTATTTCAATATTTAAGGCTATGGTGTAGGTTTCTAACATCTACATTTAATTATTAAAATAGTAGTATAAAATATGGTAGAATAAGGAAAGGGTGCTAAATTTTGGCATCTATAGTCTATTGTATTATTAACTTCTTCCATTTTCATTTCCTCTTATGTAAGAGCTTCAACATAGCTCTTTCTTTTTTTATGTTAATCTTGTCTATGAAAGTAGTGGCCTCCCCTTTCTCTTTTTCAAATATGATACATTTATTATCTAAAATTGATATTTTAGTTTCTAATATCTTATTCAACATATTAGTGTTATTCTCAAATTTTGAATCATTGGTTGCTTTATCATTGACTACTTTATTTATTTTCTCAAGATCTACTTTTAAAGAGATAATTTCAAAAACATACCTTTCACATTCTTCACTTAATTTTTGTAACTGAGTTGTTAGATATTCTTCAGTCTTTTTGGCTTCTTCAATGTGTGCTTGTAAATATTCAATTATTTATTTTGACTCTTTTTCATTTTTCTCGATCTGGAGATTCAATTATCAATTCTTATATTCAAGAGCTTTTAATTCTTATAAGGAATAAAAGAGTTCTCCTTCCAGATTCACTTTGGCTTCATCCTATTCTTCTTCTTGATCATCTATACTTTTGCTTTTATAGGCATCTTCATGTATGGCCATGAATAGAATCTCTTCTTCTAAATCACTGACCCCATTATCTTCAACTAAGCTAGGATCTTTAGTATATAAACTCTTCTTCTCGAATCCCTTCTTGAATTTTCCTTTGAAATTATTATTGTATGTAGACTTTCCTTATTCATTATCACCATTACCCTTATCTAGGTACTTAGCTACAAAATGTCCAATCTTTCTATAATTAAAACATTTGAAAGGCAATTTTTCTTGATATTTACCTGTGTCCTTTTTTGGCTTATGAATGAAAAGAGCTCCATCATCATCTTCATCATCACTAGAGCTATCACTTGATTTTTGAATCTTATCCTTGCCTTTATTTGGTGTCTTGAAAGTAGCTTCCATTTTTTAGGGTTTCTCTTGTTTGGTCTGCATCTCATATTCCATAATAATACCATGTAGTTCATCCATCTTTACCTTGGCTAGATCCTTCATCTCCTAGATTTTTGAAACTCTTGCATCATATCTCATTGATAGAGATCTCAAGACCTTTTTCACCACCACTAATTCTTCTAACTTTTCTCCAAGGCCTTGAATATTATTAACTATTTGATCAACCTATAAAAGACAACTCACTATATTTTCTTCCTCTTCCATTTTCAAACTCTCAAACTATATTTTGAAAGTCTAGAGCTTAGCTTGTTGAACCTTTCCCTCACCTTTGTAAATATTTTCAAGCTTTACACAAATCTCATGAGCAGATTTGTATTGCATAAGTTTAACAAATTATAATTCACATAAACCACATAAAATATCATTTAAAGCTTCAGCATTATTTTCACTTACCTTTTTTTCTATCAAAGTAATCACAAGTGTCTGTGGTTCTTTGTATTTTTCCACAACTACTTGTCAAATGTCAAATCTAAGAGACATCAAATAAGTTCTCATCCTTATGCTCCAAAAAACATAATTTGTCCCATCAAACAAAATAACCTTATTTGTAGAAAAACCTTCATGTGATCTAGCCATCATGCTTTTCACGATCTACCTTCAAGCTATAAAACTCTTTCCAAAGGAACCTGCTCTGATAACAATTATTAAGCATAGGATAACTGAGAGGTGGGGTGAATCAATATATCATATATCTTATAAATATTTTACTTAATAAACTCCACTTAACCATACATATAAGATATGTAATAAAACTAAAATAATATGTACCACATAAGAGAGAGAGAGAGAGAGAGAGAGAGAGAGAGAGAGAGAGAGAGAGAGAGAGAGAGAGAGAGAGAGAGAGAGAGAGAGAGAGAGAGAGAGAGAGCATATTTTTATGTAGAGAACCAAAGTGGGAAAAACCATGGAGAATAATCTTAAGTATATGAAAGATCACCAACTCAAATTACAAAGTTTACAATCACCAACTTATAGGAGCACCACCCCTTTGTTGAGCACCAACACAAAAACTATTTGTGAGCACCAAACCAAAAGAGCATCAACCCCTTGCAAAGATTTGTGAGCACTAACCCATAGGAGCACCAACCCCTCTTGTGTATAAAACACAACTATCTCTCAATGTTGATTTCTCAACAAATGATAGAACTCTAAAAAATCTCTTTCTATTCTCTCCTCTTTTCTTATATAAAATAATTATAAACCATGCACTCTCTTGTATATTATAAATGGATTCTCAAGCCTTTATTTATAACTTTCTATATGACCTTTGGAATTCACCCTTTGTGACTCTTCACTCCTCATGGAAAATGGCACCAAACTTGCATAATCCTTCAAATCCTTGTATTTGAAAATTCATAAGGTGACAATTCATAAGCAAATGCATCCTTTCCTCTTTTGTCTTTATCTTAGTGACCTTTCAAATTCCTTAAGGTGACTCTTCATGGGAAAATATGCCATACCCTCTTTTGTCTTCACTTGGTGACTCTTGGAATTCCTCAAGATGACTTTTCATGGGAAAATGCATCCCGTTCCTCTTTTATCTTTACCCCATGACTCTTTGACTTCTCCATGGGCCCTTTTTTGACTTTTATAAAACCAAAAATATATTCATTAATATTAAATAAATATCAACACATTTTAGCCAAAATATGAACATTAAAAACACCTTTAGACAATAAATTTTATGGGGCCTTTATCACCAATGGTAGACCTTTGACATCAATGAAAATATTTACAACAATACATTAGAGGTTTGTTCTGTATTTATGATAGATATTAGAATTTAGATAGATAAGATAGAAGAGCTAAAGAAGAAGTCACCATCTATTAGTTGAACAACAAGGTGTCTTGAGGTAATCAAGCTTGTCTTGGTTGATTTGATGCTTATTCAAGAGGGGGTTTGATCTGCCTTTCAAGTTAGAGCTTGAAAAAGTGTCTTTGAAGTAGTTGGGTTAGTTATAAGTCATAGAGGGGGTTAGAGCCTCCTTGCAATTTGGAGCATTCTAAAGGACTAGTTGAGTTCATGTTTGACTAGTGAAGGGTTGGTGCTCCTTGTGGGATTGGTGCCTCACTAAATATCGATCCATTTCTTATAATATAATAGTCCAAAGAGTATTTTAGTGGGTTTTATCCCCGATGAATGTTTTCCACATATATTTTGTGTTCATTTTTTGATATCTTGATCCATGCTTATGTAGTTTCTTCTCTATGCATTGCTTGTTTACTAGGTTGGTTTGAAAGGTTAATGAATGATATATGGATTTGAAATAAAAATTTTTACACTGATTCACCCCCCTCTCAGTGGTTGTGCTTCCAAAAATTGGTATCAAAGTAGTTCCTTCAGAGGTGGATTGATAGCTTGAAGGTGATCTTAGAAGCACAATATGGCTAAGTTTTTGAAGGCCATGATTGAGGTTTGCATAGAAGACTACATAATGGCACTAACAATATTGATGAATAAGAAGGACTATATTGAATCAAAGTGAAAAATAAATCCCAATAACTTTGAATACATGTTGAAATAAAGGTCAGTGAGGAAAAATAAGAGGTTTTTAGGCATATATATATATATATATATATATATATATATATATATATATATATATATATATATATATATATATATATATATATATATATATATATATATGTATGTATGTATATGTCTTGGTGAAGTTCTAGTGTGTCATTTGACCATTTATAGAGAGAATAATGCATCATTATAGCCTAGAAGGATGAGATCATCACAAACCATCACACAAAAATGAATGTACTAATATTTTTTTATTTATTTTAGGTACTCAAAAAGTCAAATATGGTCAAATTAAAACATGGAGATGATGTACTTAGTGCCCTAAAGGTGCCCTACAATTTTGGTGTCATGAGGAGTTGTCCTCTTCAAGTTATAAGTTTGAAAAGATCATCTAGAAATATGTGAAGTGCAAAAGTATGTCAAGTTTAGGCTACAGGAAATATCCATTGAAGTTCAAAAATATGAACATTGGATTTCAAATGATTATGTATGAAATGAAGACTTGAGAGGAGAGGAGATGTTTTAGAAGGTAGGATATTAGTCAAATCAAGTTGGAGTAAAAATCAAAGTTGAATTAGATTCTATGAAGATCATCCTCTAGTGGTAGTTTGTCTCAAAAGTCTATATAAGTGCATTTATTTGTAATCAAAGTTGATTATTCCTTGAGAATGGTAGACAAGGGTATCTTGGTGATTTGTGTAGTGTTTTTTATGACTAACAGAGGTTATTCAAAGTAATTTGGAATGTTCTTTAGGTCATTTATCTCTCATAGGTGTGTTTCATATGCTTTGTATGTACCCTATGAAGAAAGACAATCTCAAGACAAGATTAGCAAATTTGATGAGGATTTTAAGGAAACAAACCCTAAGAAGGATCCTTTATGAAGTGGATGGACTTGTGAGAGGTTAAAAAGTCTAGTAAGATTTAGTTTGTCTATTTACATAGTACTACTCAGTATTTATCATTTTTTGAAGGTATAGAATGCTTGTTTAAGCACAAGATTCGGTCTAAAAGTTTGAGATAAAATAGGAACAACATAAGAGTAATAAAATTGGTCTATAAGACTAATATGGTCATAAAGGTTGTATGGCATAATTTTCGGATGAGGTACATGGCATGAAGATGGAGTGTTCTTCATGAGTGAAGACAATAGAGATATGAAGATGTTCATTGAACAAAGAATACTATATGTTGGAAACAGTGAACAAGGGAAACTAGTGAAGGTGATCTCAAAGTTCTTTGGTGAATCTAGGTATGAATTGGAATGTCTCATGTGCATAGATATAATATCATGTTAATCATGATCAAGCCATGTTAATTTTTCCAAGAAGAATATCACATTATTCCTTCATAGTGATTTGTTGACTCAGTAGGCATAGTGTACCAAGAAGGGTGTTATGAGTTTGTCCAAGCTATGATAGCTTGTGATGCTTGAAGGGAAGTTGTTTGATGCCATGAAGAGTATATAGAGTTTTTCATGCCTATCTCAGATGGTCTCTTTGTCCCAAAAAGTTAGTGTTGAGAAATAAATAGTGAATATATTGGAATTAGGTCTCCATAGGACCTATTATTGGTATAAGGCCTAATGAATCTTTCATAAGGTAAGTAAATGAGTTATGTATTCATTGTAAACATTTAGTTTGTGGTTTCAAATGACTTGATCTAAGTAGATAATGGATTTAGGGGGAACTAACTCGGGTCTCTTGAGAAGATTGAATAGAAATATGCATGAACAAAAGGGGAGCTTATTGTTATATGAATTAGTTAGGTCCAAGGATCAGTGGACTATGTGTAGATGACCTTATGGTAGTTGTAGAGACCTTTTATCATTAATTTAAAATTGGGGAGAGAGATTATATTGATGGATAAGTTTTCTATTGAAAGGATATTCATCTTGAAGTGTTTTTTCCATCAATGAAAAAGGGGGAGATTGTTGCAAGTTGTCATTGATGTCATGTGTTTGAGCATATCATTAATGTCAAGGTGAAAATGGATTGTAGAGACATGGTAATGATATCATAGATGTATATGATATTTAAGGTATATAATTAAGTGTTAGATCGTGTGAGTAAGGTTTTTAGTCAGTCTCATGACTCTCAGAGTGAATCACAAGGGTATGTTCTTCATTGGTGGTCTTATTATAGACCTTATCCTAAGAAAGTTTAAATTATTTTGAACTTATGTAATTATGGTATATTGACATATTAAATTTTAATGAGGTTTTATGAGTAGTACAAGAGGATTTCAAGGTGTATTCAAGGTCTAAGCATTACTGGTAGTTCTAGGTCTAGTGTACAAAGAGATCTAGTGAGGCATAATAAGGTGTCAAGTTGAGTTCCCAAGGTGCCTATAGATAATGTGAGATTTTATAGAGGTTTAATAGGTTTTTTCAAGGGTTTTTAATAATTTTTAGGTCTTGAGTTGAAGGATAAAGCTATAAAATGAGTTTGAAGGTCTCTTGTGTATGTATATTGAAGAGTTACAACCTAAGGACTTTCTCATGCTCATTGGCATGTGTAAAATTTGAATAATTTATTAAGTCTTTGAGGAGAGATTAGGAATGGTCATAGATAATATATTTGAGCATTATTTTGGCATTTAAGGTTCAATACTGTATGAATAATCGCTAATACTAGAACTGGTATAAAACCCTTATTAAACCACCATAATGACCCAATAAGGAAGATTTTTATTTTGAGCACCTATAATAGATTTTTAAGGCCATTTTTATGTTTTTATCATGTATATTAATCCTCCAAGAATGTACAAGTGGTAGTGGTTTGTCAAGATAGTGAATGGAAGCTACATAAAAACCCTCATTTCTCATAAATTTGATATAACAGGAAGGGGTGATAAGGTCAAATAATAAAAATAGATAGAGGTTAAATATTGATACCAATTTTTGTTTAAAATTAATTTATTTGGAAAATTTATAGTCTTTGTGTTGGTTATTTTGGTCACTCTGTTGACCTATCACTAAAATGGGTTAATGGTGAAACTAGTGAGAAAAACTAATTAAAGTGAGAATGTGTTTAGGGATGAGTTACAGTGGCTTATTAATGGGTAAAATTGATTTATTTTTATTTTAAATACATATAAATAGTCTCCCCTTTGTTTATAAGTCTTTTTTATGCACACACACAAGCAAAATGGTGTTCACAAGATGACTTGTTTGAATAAATTAAGACAGTAAAGGAGTAAGGTTTAGAGTTTGATTTATGTGTTATATATTTTCCATTATACCTCTATAAATTTGTGATTTAATATGTTATAAATGTTTATAATGATAATATAAATTCATCATAATTTCATGAAATTGACTCTAAAGGTGTTGGAATTCATGTTCACCATGACTAGTTCTTAAGATAGATTAACAATTCTAGGTATGCAAGATGAAGTGAAGAGTTTGAGACTTTGTGATAGAGGTTGGTGTATCCATTTATAATTTTTTTTTTTTAGAACCTATTTTACCTATAAAATATTTATGTAAGGATTTTAATAATTTTAAGTAGTTGTATTATGGAATCCAAAATGACTTACCTAACTGTATAAGGGTTGTGTAAGAGAGGCTTAACAAATTGGTCTATAAGATCAATTATTGACACTAGAGATTGAGATATATATATTATATGATTATATATAGGTAATATATAAAATATTAATGTGAATTATAAGTTTTTTAATTATCATTATAATATATAAAGACAAATTTTAACATGACTATGTTGACAGGGTTATTGGCAATTCTATGTTGTCATCTTATTGAGATGTGTTTGGAGTGTTTTGCCTAGATTTTAAGAATGAATTAATTTTAAATATGTTATGGAGGTATAAAATTTAAATTATAATATTTTATTATTCATGATAATTCCATATTAAAGTGTGGAGAGATAATTATTTATGACTATATTTTGTAGCAGTCAGACAGTTTTGAGTGATCATATGAAAGTTATTTATTTGAGGTCTTATGCACTTTTTGGTGATGTCAAATGGAAATTTTTATGACCATGAGGTAATTAATACTATATTAATGTAATTTTTAAATATTTTATATAGTAAAATTTATTTTAATCTTTATTTAGGTGAGATAGACTTTTTTTGTGTGTGAAGGCCTAATAGCAAGTAAGCCTAATGGCATGGTTCAAGGAGTGATTTGGACTAAAAAGTCATATGGACCTATATTGATGTTATAAATGGTATATTTTAGGCATTTTTTTATTATTTCATTAATTTTCAGAGATTAAATATGCTCCAATGAGTTATAATGGTAATGTTTGGATGTGAAGACTTAATGTATTAGGTCTCTAAGTAGGTCTAAGAAGAGATTAACGTCTAAATGATCTTGGACAACATCTATAGCGAGTTTTTAAATTATTAAAAATGTGTAATAAAATATTAAAATGGTTATACATTAATTTAAATATTATTTTTTTACCAAGGTGGGTGAGAGCAAGAGTCAAGTATAAATACAAAGCATAATAGGCCTATTTGGGCTAGTTAAGAAGATGAGAATATAAGTGAGGAAAAGAGATATTTGAGGAATAACAGTAGGTTATTTATACCATAAAATGTAATTATATGATCATACATGAACATGTAATGGTATTTTTTATTTTTATTGACAAGGTCAATTAACCTAACAAGCCTAGTAAGAGGCATAGTGAGCAAGTGAGCCTAGAAGGCTATTTGAGAGGGGTAAAGAGTTGAATGGGTTGATTGGTTATTGAGAGACAATCATATATACATTTAAGTGGGTAGTTTTTTTCTAAGTCACTTATGGTGTTGTATCCTCCTTACAAGTTGGATCTTTCTAAAGGAATAGTTGAATTGGTGTTTAACTAGTGAGGGGTTAGTGTTCCTTCTGGGGTTGGTACCTCACTAAATGTTGATCCATTGTTTATAATATATTAGTATAAGTGGTGTTTAAATGGGTTTTATCCCCCATGAGGTTTCCCACATATATTTTGTGTTCATGTTTTGATATCTTGTTACATGCTTATGTAGTTACTTCTCTATGCGTTGTTTGTTTACTAGATTGGTTTGAAAGGTTAATGAATGATATATGGATTTGAAATAAAAATTTGTACAATAATTCACCCCCAAATGGTTATGCTTCCAATATGTATTCTTTATCTCACCTTTGTATGATCTGAGCACAAACCTAAAGTGCTCATCAAGCCTACCAATGAGCTTGATGGGAAGGTAGATTGATTTTGAGCTCCTTAAGCATTGAAACACCTTAATTTCTTCCACACATGTCATTATTGACTTCCCCTTGTAGATCCCTGACTCCACCTAAGTCAGTCCATACTATACATATTCATACCATTTTAAAAACCTCTAAAACTTATAACTTCGCTCCATTTTCTCATGTTTAAAACCAAAATCCATTGTTAATGGGTAGGATGGAGGAAAAAATGCCAGGTGATGTATTAAAGTCCAAGGTAAAAATTAGAGAAGCTAAAAATGCATAATTTGGCACATGTGGGGCCCATTATTAGAAATTAAGCATTGACCTTTATGGGAATAGGGTTCAATAGTGCATGAAATGCCTTAGTTATGGCCTAATGATGTCTATGAAAGCTATTGAAGGCATGGATGGTGGTATAGTGGCCCATCAAGGTCAAATAAAGTCTCATTATTGTCAAAAATCTTTATTTTAGGACAAATACACAACCTTAAAGAGACACATCAAATGGATATCATGCCAACACATATGAGGAGACATTTTAGGCCCCAATACACTTTCATAATATTCTCAAAATATTAAAAATTAACCATACCTTATATGATGAACAAATCAGAGATGCTCATGATTCCTCACTAGATACCTTATCAACTCATCTCCACCACGGCACCTTTGAATGTTGAGGCCTCATCAAAACTGCCCAAGTACCTTCATACATGTTTACAAATTCTAAAAACACCTAATATAATTTTAAACATGAGGTGAGGGGAATCATTGAGTATATTATAACATGAAAAGACATTGAACTTATTTGAACAACCTTATTTCACTAAAATGCATGACAATCATGAGAGCTAAGGATGGATTAGAATTATAAGGATTTAGGTTGAACCCTTTCTAGGTCTAAGACTATAAAATGGTAAAAAAATTTGGTGACTCATTTGCTTGACCATCCTACTGGTTAAGGGAACTCAAAACATCTTAATTTACTCTTCATGACTAGCAGGTGAATCTTTGATTGTCTATAGACTCTGCCTAATACCTTGTAGACCTTAAGACTCAATGAAACACAACAAGATACCAAAAAAGAGATAAAAATACAAAAAAAATAACAAAAAATAAATAAGATAAAATAATAACTACCAAGAGTGTGTAGAATCACTTAAAGGAAAGGGACAAATACTTATTACTATGTATAAAAGACTTAGATTTCCTAATAATAGTACTTGAGGAACATCCCATTGATAGGGATGCAAATTTCTTCACTATTCAACCTATATAGTTGGAAATCATTATTTTCCTTATAGATGCTGATGATGTATGGTCTACTTCAAAGACTATCAAACTTTGAGTGTTTACCTAGCTTAGCACGGTCTTCATCCTTTAACCATTATGTCTCTTTGTTGAAAGGTCTTGGATGAAGCTCTCTTGTCAAATGATCTCTTGAGTTGGTGTTGATTGGACCCTATAACATGCATAGAACTATCCCTTGTTTATTATAATTATCTTATCTCATTCATTCTTACTTCTATTGCATCATCATCCATGAGCTCAAGTTAGTATGTAAGCTCTAATGCTGACAGCTCAAGTGAGATGGGCAAGTTTGCCTCTCTACCATAAATAAAGAGATAATGAGAGTAACTATTATACCTCTTAGGAGTTATTATATCTACCCATAAGGTAGTATTCAACATTGTGTGCTATTCTCTTTGATTTTCCTTCATTGTCCTCTTAATGATCATAATCAAGTTTTTATCGATGGAATCTACTAACCCATTGCCCTATGGGTAGTAGTTGGAGGAAGATCTGAGATAGATGTCATGGTTAAGGGCCTAGTCACATAATTTATCATTGTTGAAGGCCAAGGAATTATATAATATAATGGTATAAGTGACCCTAAAATATTCATAAGACCATCATAGAACTCTAAAATTGAGTTCTCATTTGCTTCATTGAGTGCATATGTCTCCACCCACCTAGTAAAGTAATTAATGGTTGTCAGAACCCACTAATGCCCAAAACTAGAGTAAGTATGGATCATTCGTATGAAATATTAGTTCCATTACATAAATTATTTCTCAACTTGGGTGGGTCTTAGGGGTAAGGTAGTTTATCTCTATTTTTTAGTGAACATAACACACTTAGAACATATCTTGACCCAAGCATGTGAGTCCTTGAATAAGGTGGGCCAAAATTATCCTTCTCTAATCATCTTGGTAGTTATGGTCTTGGCTACAAAGTGTCTACCTGTAGGCCCATCATAAAACTTCTCTAATAATTTATCATTCTAACTAGTCTCAACACACCTTAAGAGTATGCCACTTATGTCCTTCTTAAAGAGTACTCCATCCACCAAGATGTAAGGGATGGATTGCAGCCTAAAGTGTCTCATTTTTTTATTATCTAATCCCATAAGACATTGTCTCATTTGAAGAAAATTCACCACATCTTGGATCCAGTTAAAAGGAGTCATGCTTATAGGTAATTTTTTACTACTATGGACTACCAATACCATATTTTTATCTTATTTAACCTCTACTAAAAGATGTTCATAGAGTCTCATACCTATGATAAGTTTATCACCTTAACTTAAATATCATATTTCATATACTTAGTCACCCAACCATCCCTCTTATCACTTAATTACCTATTAAGTATGAAATCTTTTATACTAGGGTGAACTACCATCACAAAGACCTTATTGTTAGACACCATGTGTCTAAATTTTTTTATCCATTTCATGATGGCAAGGACATGTTTTTCAACAAATTTATATAATTATTCATACCGTTATAATTATTGACTAAAGAAAGTAATAGGTTACTCAACTCCCTCATCTTTTTATTACATGAGCATAACAGAAATGGCATCAGTTGTGGAGAAGGCATACATGAACAAAATGTTTGTTAAATTTAGGGTTGAGGAGGGTGGGAGCTTGGGAGATAGCTTACTTGATGACCTCAAAACTTCTCATACCTTTTTTACTCCATGATAATTCCTTGTGCTTCTTGAGCATATGAGTGAGTGGTCTCACCAGTTTTACAAATCTTAGAATGAATCTCCTTATGAATTTAATCTTTCCCAAAAAACCTTGTAATCCTTTCTTGTACTTGGGAAAAGGTAAGGATTTCTTCTACCCTCTTAGGGTCAATGGAGAGGCTATCCTTTGACATAATATGTCTTAGAAGTCTACCTTCATGGACTACAAATATGCATTTTTAGGGGTTCAAGGAGACTACCTGCACCTATCAAACACTATCCTCAAATGTGTCATGTGATCCTTAGGCTCTTTTCAAAATACAGTGATATCATCAAGGTAGATGAGAACCATCTCATTAATGAGCCATTTTAAAGCTAAATCTATTGCCCTTTAGAAGGTTTCCCCCACATTGGAAATTCCAAAGGTCATATTCATGTATGCATATGTGCCCCCACCTAGTTGTGAAGTTAGTTTTGTGTCTATCCTCTTCTCTCATCAATATCTAATTATACCCAAAGTATCCATCAAGTAAAGAAAACCTATAAGAACCTACAAATTTTTGAAGAATATGATCCATGGATGATAGGGGATAATGATCTCTTAAAGACACCTTATTGAGATAATTAAATTCCACACACAAATTTATCTCCCAATTCTTATTCCTTACAATAAAAATATTTTCCACCCATAAGGAATGTTTAATAGGGAAGATGATCTTGGATTTAATGAGTTTTTTCAACTCTTTTCTCATGAATACCTCAATTTTGGGGTTGACTGGTATTTGTTTTTATCTCACCAATTTTGCATTCTCCTCCAACTCTATGGTATGTTGGGCCAACCTAAGGTAAAACCTCTTCAATTCATGGTACTCCCATGTAAATACATCTTCAAAATCTTGACACAATATTATGAAGGTAGCTCCCTCATCCTTGGTATTCACTTTCCCTAACATGAGAAACATATCTTTGAATATATCAACCTTCTCATAATGTTCTTCTTTGGTGGAGATACTTACCTTATATTTCCTCAATTGGTCATTATCATATAAGATACTCTCCAATGTCACTAAGCCCTTAGGTAACTTATTTTTCCTCAGCTAGACAATTTGATCTCTAAGCTAATGTTACAGCTTACTTTGGTTCTTTAAGTAGAATTTTGCTTCATGTTGAAGGAAGAAAGAAATATAACTATCACTCTCAAAAACATACCAACTTACTTCATTATCAAGTACTAAGGGCCTACAAACCACTTTGATTTGTGACTTCCCTTTGGTGTCTTTGACTCCATCAACTATGTCATATTGTGATCCAATGGTAGCTAACCGATCTGCATGATGATTTGACACCCTAATTATGGAATGAATGTCAAAATCTTGGAATTATTCCATGAGGTCCTAAAACTAGTGCTTATAGGATTTCAAAATTGGATTCTTGACTACACTTATGCCCATTACCTACTACATGACTAGTTTATTATCTCTTATTTCACTAAATTTTGAATCTATTTGATGTTTAAGGAGAAATAGAGATGAAGGGTAGGGATTAGAGATTAGAGAGAACCCATATTGGTTTCATACTATATCCAGATGATGTTGAGCACTCCTTTATATCTAGGGAAGACTACCTAGGAATAAGAAAGCACTAACACCAAAAATATTTGTTAGTAGATATATGAGTGGGATGCCACATTATGTGCTTGTTCTTGGAAGTGTCAAACTTCCTTAAGGATGACAGTCCACTTTTTGAAACAAAATGGTAATAAATAAAAAAATGAAAGAGAGAGTAGGAGAGATATACCCATACCGTTCTTTCAATCTAAGTGCAGTAGAGAGTGACATAGTGTAGGTAATGTGAGTTATTTGTATTTTTTGAGGTTATTTAGATAGGCTCAGGGAGGTTAGTGGAAATACATAATCACTAATGTCTATTAGGCTAATAATGTTGGTAAGGAAATATGATCAATGTTGATTATCTAACTGATGTTGATAGGGGTATTAGGTTCTCAAGAAGTTGTAGGAGACTTTTTTGAGCTGGGAGGTAGATGTTGATCAGGTTTTTGAGGTTGGGAAGAGTCGTAAGAGAGTGGGTAAGACTCAAGTGGTTCTAGAAAAAGGGTTGGTATGTTTAAAGTAGATATAAATAGGCAAAGGTGTTTTATAAGTCCTTCATAGGGAGAGTCAAGACATTTATAAAATGATAAATAGTATAACATAAAGTAATTTTAAAATGATTGTTTAAAAGAATTACAAAACATAGAGATATACTTAGCTGGTGAAATGGATGAACCATGAGTGTCAGATAGATGGTTCTAATGAGACATGTTGAGGAAATACATGAACAAAAAAGACAAACATGTGATGCTAGTTTAGAAGAATCCAAGATCTATGTAGTATATCAATTCCTAATCTAGACTAATTTGTGCAGAGTAATGGTAAGCTTAGATGTAGAAATTTGAATGTCAAATCTTGTATGTGAATGATTGATTTTTTATTTCTAATGACCTAAATATTAGCTTAGAATTTGGCTTAAGTAACCAATGTCAGTGATCCCACTATAGTCAGCCAAGGGTTGATCGATATTGGTGGTATGAGAATAGATAAAAGGGCTATTTTTAGCCTATTTTCTATTCTTTCTCTTGCCAAGTGTGTTTTATGTTATAAAATGGTAGAAATATGAGGTCAAGAATAATGTAGTTAGTTAGGAATTTATTTTAGGGGTGATAACAAGTCAAGGGTAGTTAGGATTAGAGGACTAAGTTTTAAGGTGACTCGGAGGGTAAGAATTAGTCTTAAGATGAGGTGGCTAGGTAAGGTGGCATAAGTGGTTTTTAATTAACTTAATTAAATATTTTTAAATTAATTAAATGTGTGAGGGGTGAAAACATGGGTTAGAAGGCTACTTATTAAAAGGGGATTGAGGGGGGTTTTGACACAGGGAGTTATGCATGTGTGTGATGTAATTTTGGTGTCTACATTTGCCCCTTTTTTTGTAATTTATACTGACAAGTTATAAGACAAAAATAGGAGTTGGATGATCTAAGTATGGAATGGGGTATCCCCCCTCAAAATGGTAATTGATGGAGAAGAATTTGAAATTAGGTACCAGTTTGATAAGGAGTTAATTGGGTGGGTGGATGTTGAGTGACAATGTGGTAGCATCACTACTTGCACATATACTACTATGAGTTATAGTCGACATAATCAATAATAGGTAAAGGTGAGGAGGATTCAAATAGAAATAACCAAATCATATCTTGTAATTGATAGATGATAAGGTTACAATGATCAAATTTGTAGCTCTAATGGTCTATATGTTCTAGGTATCCAAGGTAGCAAGTGCTCCTGGTAAACACAAAAGGTTACAAGTGATAAGACTGGCTTGGTCATGATCAAAAACACTTGATATACATGTGTGTAAAATATCCAACTATAGAAAGGTAGCATAAATATTCAAGATAATCAATGCAAGGTTGGTTTAAAAGGGTCAATGGTTTAAGGAGATATTTGTGATCCCTAGTTAGAGTCATTATGGGTAGAGATTTAAGTGATCTCCAAGGTTGGTTGTCATGATTGGGGAGATATATGTGATCTCTAAGGTTTGGTATCATGGTCAAGGAGATATACATGATCTCCAAGTTGCCTCAAACTTAGGGTGTAGTCTAAAGGGTGGTGGTTTCAGTTGAAAACTCTAATTTTAAGGTTGCCAATGTTAGTTATGTCACTAATGTTAATAATAAGTAATATTGACATCATAATCTTAGGTCAAGACTACCAATATCGATGGGTGACCAAATCTAACAAAAAGGGGTTTGGAAGTCCACCAAAATTCATTTGAAATAGTTGATTTGAGAAAAAGAGTTTTGAGTGTCATGGAGCATAGGATATCCCTAGCCTATCTATTTTTGGTGAGTTGGTGAGAGATAAGTGTTTCAAAAGAGTGTGTGAGAGTGAGGGTGTGATTAAGTGCTTGGTGGGCCATGGTGTGACTAAGAGAGTTTTAGTGTGGACAGAGATGGTAGAGGTAGGAGGGGACCCAACTAGAGGTGCCCCACCACAAGTGTCAACCATTCTAGCCTGGAGGAGATGGAGAGATGAGGTAGGATGTTCTCTAAGTTGAATTTTAATTATAGTTAGTTAATTTTTTATTTAGGCTAAATTTGAATGTTTAGGGGGAGAGATGGAATTAGAGGGGTACTAAATGGGGTAAGGGTAGGTTTGGGTGAATTCGGGAGGGGTTAGGGGTAGTTTTTAGGAAAAACCCTAAATTTTGGAGGTGGGTTGTTTGGCCCTAGGGCTGAACTATTCATCGATGTTGATAGGGCTCATCAATGTTGGCTAATAACCAAAGTTGATATTGGTTGACACCTGGTGTTGATATCAGCATATAAGATTGATGTCAATCATAGGAAAAACCCCAAATAGGAAGAAATGATCAATTTTAGATCCCCAATTGAGTTAGTTAATGAGCCTAATGATCGAGCTAGCCTCAACAGACCTTATGTCAACTGAGTATTGCCTACATAGCCCAGGTGAGGGCCTTAGGCCAATATAGTTCTCCCAATACATAGGCAAAAAGGGTGAGGTATGTTTAAAATTTTATTAACGAAAGTGGTTAGGAAAAGTTAGGTTGAAATAGATCATGGGACCTAGGGCTTAAAATATAGGTCATGGGGTTGAGGGTGTGAGATATAGGCCATGGGCCCTAACATTGAAAGATAGGTAGTTGGGCCTAGGATTTAGAGATAGGTAGTTGGGCCTAGAGTTTATAAATAGGTAGTTAGGCATAAGGTTTAGGTGGGTTAACAAGTTAGATAGTTAGGTGGGTATATGGCTGAGCTAACCTTAGAAGACCCCATGTCAATTGAGTGCTACCTACATAGCCTATATGAGGGCCTCATGACTATGTAGTTCTCCCAAAGAGAAGGGAAAAAGGGCGGAGGTTTATATTGGAAAGTATGTGACTTGAGGTTTGTGTGTGTTGATGTAGGCTAGGTAGGAGTTGACATTATGAGATTAACTACTGATATTACTAATGAAGATGAGGATGGATGTCACCATGGATGAGTGGGATCACATGGTAGCTGTAGTGTTAGGAGGAGTATGATTATATTTCTAAGTTGCACATGATGTTAGCTTGATGATATCTTTGATAGAGGGGTGGGATCACACCACCAACACTATCCACTTGTCTACTAGGGAGTTGATTGTGATATTAGAGGATTTTTATAGGATTTTATGGTTTCCACTTTAGGGTGAGGAGTTCTTCTTATGTTTGAGAGAGGATCATGATATTCACATGGCTACATTATTCAAGAGCATGTTAGTGAGGTGACTTATCACTCAGTGAGATTTACTTATGAGACACTATACACTGTTGATGAGGAGTAGCACTAGTTGAGTATCTTGATGATGATAGGGATTATAATATATGTACTTTTAAACATGGATGGGGGGATATTTTTGATTGCATTGATAGGTGTGTTAGCATAGATGGTTGAGCATTGGATAGTGTATGCATGGGGTCTATCTTTTCTTACATAGTTATACAAAGAGTTGTGGGGTTTGAGGTTGTGATGATAGTATAGTTTATGCATCAGTCATTTACTCCATTTTTGGTCATATGATCACATCATGGTGACATGGTCATTGGGGCTACACATTATGATTGTAATCAATTTTAGGGTCAGGTTTAGATTGTGGAGAGAGGGTATGGCCTAGACATGCATAGATGGCATAGTGCAAGACATTGATTCCCACATATATTATTTAGATTCCCTACTTGATATACCCTACATTTAGAGGATAGGTAATGTAGCTTGTGGGTTTATAGAGCATGTTATAGGTCAGAGGGAGATGAGCTGGAGAGTTAGATATGATACCCATGGCATGGGTTAGGAGATAGTTTGGCTTATTATAGGATGTGCCTCATACCTTTCCTCTATATAGGAGGGATGATATAGAGGCACCCCTAACTTTACCCAAGGAGATAGATGGGATACATTCTAAAGAGCTACTAGTACACCTGAGTGTGGTAGATTTTGCATTCATAATAGCTTATCTTTTATGGTGGATAGGTCTACATTTCATGGTTCAGGTCAGGAGGCCACCACCATATTTATAGGGAATGATGAGAGAGAGAGATGTAGATGTACAAGCTTGAGATGTAGTTGTACAAGCCTAAGATATAGCATAAACATAGGTTTTGGTCTTATAGGGGTAGGTTATGACATTACAAGGATAGGTGATTACACTAATGGGATAGGTCAAGGAATTATAGGTCTAGGTTACTACACTAATAAAAGAGAGAGATAGTTTGAAAGTAGTAGGACAAGCTACTCCTCCTCTTTCACCACAAGGATTAGTACAGGGTCCCATAGTAGGTTTGATAGGTCCACCATAGACTATATCTCTAGTGATGTACAACACTAATTTAGATGAGATTGCATACTATGAAAGAGCCATCAAGAATTTTGTGCAAATTTAGAGGTATTTTGAGGATAGATAATAAGAGAGATCAGTGACACATGCCACAAATTTTAGCTCACATAGATGTAGACATAGATAGGTAGAGGGTGGTGATGATACTACTACTTCATGACCATGACAATAGCCTTGAGTATTTTGAGGGCCAGATGATATTTTTGATGTTATATATGTTGTATACACACCAACCTATGATCCAAATATGAGAGATGTACTTTTTGAGAGAGAGATGATATTAATATGATTCATGGATGTATATTCATATTCAGTGTAGATATATATGAGAGTTTATTATTTTGAGATGTGTTTATGTGATGGTGATGCTGATGCTGATGGTGATGATGTTGAAGTTATTATAATTATGTGGATGTTTATGTTATGTTAATGTTGAGCATTTTAGTTGAGTTAGACTAGCATTTCTTATATTATGTGGTGGTATATGCATAGTTGATTAGTTAGCTTCATCTTATCATTTTTCCATATTTGTGATGGTGTCTGCTTAAAATGAATGGGTTGGGTATGTTTTTTTTTTAATTTCAGCATTTTTCTATATTTATGATGGTGTATGCTTGAAATAAATGGCATAGGCTTGATAGTTTTCCTTTTTATTATTGTTTATAAAAACTATGGTTGCATGTTAGGTGTATTTCACATGGGATTATATGAATAGATTAATGGGTAATGGTTTTTTAGTTTTAGTATGGTTTTGGGTAGTTATTTTAGTAGCTTTTCTTGAGATCAATATGTGAGTGATAAAATTTGTTAAACACATAACTCTTAGAATTAAGAAATATTGGCAGAAAGGTGAGAAGGTGATTGAATCTTTTTATGAGATGAAATCTCAAAAGAGAAAATGACATGTGATTGGGATGGGAAAGAAAGAGGCACGATACTCTCGTATTGACAAAGACCATAATCACAACATAAATAGGCTCAGGAGTGTGATCCTATTTCATGCTTTGCATCATTTGACCATTTATTTGTTAGAGAAGCATCGTACTCACCTTGTGTCAAGTGAGTTCAAAGTCCCTTGAAAGAGTATGAGGCAAAAAAGGTAAAAGAAATGAGAGTGTTTATGTAGCTTAACCTTCTTAGTGGGGATGGTATGCCCCTTTTGTGGGTGACCAAAGAGCTACTATGGGAGATTCCATGAAATAAATTTTTTTTAAAAAGTTGATCAATGCGAAAATCCTACAATGGGATTTCGTTTGTGTTGAGGTCATATAAAACTAATCGATATGAGAAGCTTCTAAGTCATTATTTCCCTTGATAAAAAAGCTTGGCTTATCCATCCTTCAAGGGAGTGGTCTAAGCTTTTGTTTTTGATTTTAATAGTTATCCTTCAAGGGAGTAGTATATTTATAGTATCAAGGAGAAGTTACATAGTTGTCCTTCAAGGGAGCAATCTACATTGAGAATCATGACCTAAGAGATTATAACTTATCTATGTATCCCATTTTTTTATTTTTTTTTAACTTTAGTCATGGACAAGACTATAGAGGATTAGAGGTTTTCCACTTTGATGGAAAAACCATAGCATTTCATAGGTTAACTAAGTGTGTAGGAATAAGGGTTAAGAGGAAGGGAGATGAATGTAATAGGGTTGCTCAAGGGACAAGCTCAAGTTAAACACAAGGTGAAGTATCACTTGATTAACAAAAGAACGGTCATAGGTGTAAAGAATTTAAAGGCTTGAGTTCTAGTCTTCCTTTGAGAGAAGATAAGTGATAAGTTATTGAGCCATACTTGTGAGTTATGATGTAGGGTCTAAGCCAATTAGGAGCAAAATTACCCCATTTTATTTTCTCCATATTCATCACATGTTGAATTTCCTTTAAGATGAGATCTTTGATATTGAAATCTCACTCTTTGAGGTTTTTGTTGTAAGCACATTTGATATGCTCTTGATAGATTTGGAGGTGGTTGAGGGCTATGGGATGGTGTTCATCAAACAACTCAAGTTGATCCAAATTTTCTTGGTGAAATTCATCATTAGTAAGTATGTCTTGTAGAGAGATGCAAAGAGAAAGAATTTGGACCTCAAGAGGCAAAACAACTTCCATCTCATAGACCAAATAAAAGGCATAGCACCTGTAGGGGTTTGAATGTGTTAAGCACAAAATATACAAGAGAGGGGGTGAATTAGTATATTATATATCTTACAAAACTTTCCGTTTATCAAATTCCACTTAATCAAACATTCAAGATATGCAATAAAACTCAAACAATAAACACCACACAAGATAGAGAGAGACACCAGATATAACATGGAAACCCAATGTGGGAAAAACCATAGAGAATCAATCTCAAATATATTCATGAGAACAAACCTACAAGAGCACCATACCCCTTTTCCAAGTACAAACCTTAGCTACAATTCATGAGCACCAACCCACAGGAGCTTCAAACCTCTTTGCCAAGCACCAACCTAGCACCTATACATGAGCACCAACCCATAGGAGCACCAACCCATTTGCCAAGCACCAACCCATCAACAATTCGTGAGCACTAACCCATAGAAGCACTAACCCCTTTGCCGAGCACCAACCCAGCAACAATTCATGAGCACCAACCCACAGGGGCACCAACCCCTTTGTGTATACCACACACCTATCTCTTAATGTTGCTATCTCAACAAATGATAGATCAATACAACATCTCCTTCCTCTTTCTCACCTTTGCTCTTCTAAGCTAGATATAACAAATACAAATCATATTCATCTCTCACAATTGCTCTTCTAAGCTAGATATTACAATATCAAATCAACTTCTCACTTCCATATTACAAATGGCTACTCAAGCATTTATTTATAGATTTTCAAATGACCTTTGGCCTTCCCCCTTTTTGACCTTTCAATCCTCATGGAAAATGGTGCCAATTTTGGATGACCCTTCATATCCAAGCATTTGAAAATTCATGTGGTGACCTATCATGACCAAAAACGTCCTTCCCACTTTTGTCCTTATCTTTGGTGACTCTTTGTATTCCTCAAAGTGTCCCTTCATGAGAAATTGTGCCTTTACTCTTTTGTCTTCACTTGGTGACTCTTGGTATTCCCCAAGATGACTCTTCATGGGAAAATGCATCCCATCCTTCTTTTGTCTTTATCCCATGACTCTTCAACTTCTCCATGGGCCCTTCTTTTATCTCATGTGCAACCAAAAATATATTCATTAATATTAAATAAATATTAACTTTTATTAGCCAAGATAAACAATATTAAATGCAATGGGGCCTTTATCACCAATAATGCTAAACCTTTGACATCAATGACAATATTTCCAACAATATCCCCTTTTGTCATTGATGGCAACCTCAATCTTGAAACTGCCACATCCTATCACCTACACATACTATCATCTAAAAACATATAGTAACTCCCCCTTAATATACTAACCTGTACCTATTCCCTGTACCTATTTTCTATACCTATACCTGTACCTATTATTCTCCCCCTTTGACATCAATGTCAAAGGGCCTACCTAGATCTAACACTTAGCTCCCCCTCACTTGATGCTAAACATCAATGGAAAGAAGTAGTAGAAATTACTCCCAACTCCTCTCACCAATCTTTGAATGTATCCTTTGATCGTGCCTTTGAGAAGATATCTGACAAAACATATACATTTTTCCCTATCCTTTGAGCATCTGTAAACAACTCATTTGAATCTTTTCTTCTAATCTCACAACCTTCAGCATGAAACCTTAATGTGTATCCTTGATCAAAAATTTGACAAACACTCAACATATTATGCTTAAGACCTTTTACATACAAAACATTTTTAGTCTTAGTTCTACCATAATCCAAACTCAAAGTACCTTTTTCGGATATCTTGGCAGTGGTTTTATCTTTGAACCTCACTGTACCACCATTGATCTTCTTTAGAGATATGAATTTACTTTTATCTCCTATCATATGCCTGAAACATCTGCTATCAATTAACCATGGCTGATCTTTACCTCCCACATGCAGAGCTATCTACACCATCATATAATCTTTATGTTTTTTATTCTACCATGTACATGTCTGAACCTTCTCCCTGATGAATGGAGCTTTGACACTCTAATTCTTCTTCTTGATGAATGGAGCTTTAAAACTCTAATCCTTCTTGACTGACTCAAACATGCTTCTACAATATCGAGTTATGTGTCTGAAGTTATTGCACTTGTAGCATACTATGGTCTCTTCATCAAAGCTTGATAGAGGAGCAAAAGAGTTATGGCTTCTACTTGACTCTACTTGACTTTCCTTCTTATTTCTGAAATTGTTAGCTCTTTTTTTACATTCTATTTTCTTGTGACCATATCCATTACAATAAAAACAATAGCCATAAAAATAAGACCTGTCTGTATATCTCTGACCTGATTGCCTTTTGTAGCTTTGTTTTTTCCAGCCTTTTTTGTTTGGAATGTTCTCTATATTCTTCACTTCTCCCCTTTTTGTTTCCTCTTGTGTAAGAGCTTCAGCATAGCTCTTTTTCTTTTCAAAATTGATCCTCGTCTTATCTAAATATGCTTTTTGACTTTCCAATATCTTATTCATCATGTTAGTGATATCCTCAAATTTTGAATCACTAACTACTTTATCATTCACTGCTTTCTAAATATATTCTTTTAAAGAGGCAATTTCAATAACATACCTTTCACAGTCTTTTATTACTATTTCCAACTGTGCTTTGAGATCTTCTTCATTCTTCTTGGCTTCTTCAAAGTGTGCTTGTAGATCTTCAATCATTTCCTTTGACTCTTGTTCATTTTTCTTGATCTGGTGCTTTAATCTTCAATTCTTCTTCTAAACAACTTCTAACTCTTCTAGGGCACAATTGAGTTCTCCTTCCATATCTACTTCAGCTTCCTCCTCTTCTTCTTCTTGATTATCATGTATGGCCATGAATAAAATCTCTTCTTCTTCTAAATCACTGATTCCACTATCTTCAACTGAGTTAGGATCCTTAGAATATAGGCTCTTCTTCTCGAATCCCTTCTTGGATTTGCCTTTGAAATTATTCTTGTATGTAGGCTTTTCTTCTTCTTCATCATTAACCTTATCTAAGCATCTAGCTAAAAAATGTCCAATCTTTCCACAATTAGCACATTTAAAAGGTAATTTTCCTTGATATTTACTTGTTCCTCTTTTTGACCTACAAATGAAAAGTGCTTCGTTGTCATCTTCATCATCACTAGAACTATCACTTGATTCTTGAATCTTAGCTTTCTCCTTCTTTAATGTCTTGAAATCCGCTTCTCTTTTTGAGGCTTTATCTTGTTCTATCCGCATCTTATATGCCATGAGAATACCATGAAGCTCATCCATCTTTAGCTTGGCTAAATTCTTCATCTCCTTGATTGCTAAAACCTTTGCATCATATTTCATTGGTAGAGATCTCAAAACCTTTTTCACCATTGTTGACTCTTCCAATGTTTCTCCAAGACCTTGAATCTAATTTACTATCTGATCAACTCACAAGAGATAACTTGATATATCTTCTTCTTCTTCCATCTTCAAACTTTCAAACTGCCTTCTAAAAGTCTACAACTTAGCTTGCTGAACCTTTCCATCACCTTTTTAAATATTCTCAAGTTTAACCCAAGTTTCATGAGCAGATTTACATTGCATAACTTCAACAAATTTAGATTCACATAAACCACATAAAATAGCATTTAGAACTTTAGCATTACATTCACTTGCCTTCTTTTCTATTGAATTAATTGTAGATGTTTGTGGCTCTTCATATTCCTCCACCACTAATTTCCATATGTCAAATCTAAGGGCCATCAAATAAACCTTCATTCTCATGCTCTAAAAATCATAATTCATCCCATCAAACAAAGGTTCCTTATTTGTATAAAATCCTTCATGTGACCCAGCCATCGTGCTTTCCCAATCTACCTTCAAGCTATAAAACTTTTCAAAAAGGAACCTGCTCTAATACCAATTGTTAAGCATATAATATATTGAGAGGGGGGGTGAATCACTATATTATATATCTTATAAAACTTTCCCTTTATCAAATTCCACTTAATCAAACATTCAAGATATGCAATAAAAATCAAACAATAAACATCACACAAGATAGAGAGAGAGACACCAGATATAACATGGAAACCCAATGTGGGAAAAACCACAGAGAATAAATCTCAAATATATTCATGAGAACAAACCCAAAAGAGCACCATACCCCTTTACAAAGTAAAAACCTTAGCTATAATTCATGAGCACCAACCCATAGGAGCTTCAAACCCCTTTGCCAAGCACCAACCCATCACCTATTCATGAGCACCAACCCATAGGAGCACCAAACCCTTTGCCGAGCACTAACCCAACAACAATTCATGAGCACCAACCCATAGGAGCACTAACCCCTTTGTGTATACCACACACCTATCTCTCAATGTTGCTATCTCAACAAATGATAGATCTATACAACATCTCCTTCCTCTCTCTCACCTTTACTCTTCTAAGCTAGATATAACAAATACAAATCATATTCATCTCTCATAATTGCTCTTCTAAGCTAGATATTACAATATCAAATCAACCTCTCACTTCCATATTACAAATGGCTACTCAAGCCTTTATTTATAGCTTTCCAAATGACCTTTGGCCTTCCCCCTTTGTGACCTTTCAATCCTCATGGAAAATGGTGCCAATCTTGGATGACCCTTCATATCCAAACATTTGAAAAGTCATGTGGTGACCCTTCATGACCAAAAATTTCCTTCCCACTTTTGTCCTTATCTTTGGTGGCTCTTCATATTCCTCAAAGTGTCCCTTCATGAGAAATTGTGCCTTTACTCTTTTGTCTTCACTTGGTGACTCTTGGTATTTCCAAAGATGACTCTTCATGGGAAAATGCATCCCATCCTTCTTTTGTCTTTATCTCATGACTCTTCGACTTCTCCATGGGCCCTTATTTTGTCTCATATGCAACAAAAAATATATTTATTAATATTAAATAAATATTAACTCATATTAGCCAAGATAAATAATATTAAATGCAATGGGGCCTTTATCACCAATAATGCTAAACCTTTGACATCAATGACAATATTTCCAACAGAATGCTAGTGTGATAAGCCCATAAAGAAAAGGGAATGTGCATGTGACAATCCTTGCTAGCATCACTAACTACCTTCATGAGGATTTTGGTTAAGGTTTCATTAGAAGCTTTTACCTATCCATTTTCTTGTGGATAGAATGGTGATGAGAAGCTTTATTTGATTCCAAAAGTATCACAAAGCTTTTAGACAGTCTTATTTTAAAAATATTTGTCATTTTATATTATAATTTTATGGGGGACACAAAAATGATAGATGATGTGATGGTTGATAAAGTCAAAAAATTTGTCAGCCTTAGTGGAGATGAGAGGAATGGACTTGACCCACTTGGTGAAGTATTTAGTAGCAGTAATGATTAAACAGTGATAGAGAGATAAATGAGGGTTAATTTTATTGAATAGATCTAAACCCCATTAGGATAAGGGTTAGAAGTCTTTGGTGACTTATCAGGCATGGCTTAGAACATGAAGGAGGTTAGTGTGTTGTTGACATTTAATGCAATGCCAAATTTAATCACTATAGTCTTGATGGAGTGTTGGCCAATAGTAGCCAAGTCAAAAGATACATATATGTTACCAAAAATGTCCACCACAAATCCCATCATGGAATTCCTTAATGGTGAAGGGGATATTAGTACTAATGAGGCATCTAAGGAGGAGACCATCAAAACCTTGCTTGTAGAGAAGTCCCCCTAGCATAGTGTAATGAGTGACACGTTTCATAAAGGCACATCTCTCATTATTAGAGAGGTTGGAAGGGGTAATAGAAAAGGAGAGGTAATCCATGAGTTGATTGTACCATAAGTTATGTGGTTTGTGTGTTACATTACCTATAAAAAATATGTTAGTTGATACATAGGAGGGCAATGTTAAGTGATGTACAGTGACATAGATTGTTTAGGAAGAGGGTGAAAAGAGTATGTGTGAAGAAAGAGAAGCCATTGCGTCAGTAAATTTTTTTGTAGATTAAAGAATAGTTTGTAATAGGTAGGATTTGAATGAATCTAATAGCATATCTACATGATATTTATATCATTGCAGAATTTCATTTTTTCATAGATAGGAACCATTAACCTAATTAACCACTAGTTGAGAGTCACCAAAAATGGTTATTGATTTGACACCCAAGAAAATATCCATTTAAATCCCTAAGATCAAAGCTTCATATTCAACCATATTGTTAGTACATTCAAAATCTAGTTTAAATGATAAAGGCATAGGCTCACCATCAAGAGGGATGAGGATAACCCTCTCACCCCCACTGTGTTGACATTTAGACCCATCAGAGAACATCATCATTTGATAGGAGATGTCATCGATAGAAAGAATTACGATAGATTCATTAAATAATTTGAGGTTTGAAGGTTGTTTTTTAGGTAAAGAGGTGATAGCTAACTGGTCAACAATCATTTGCCCCTTGATAGACTTTTATTGAATAAATTCTAAGTTAAACTCAGCAAGGAACATGAGCCATCAAGCTACACATTATTTATGATATGGCTTGGAATTCATGTATTTGAGGGGATTAGTATGGGTGACAATGTAGGTTTTATTATTTAAGAGGTAATGATGGAGCTTGGAAGTTGCAAAGACCAACATGAGATAAACATTTTTGATATGGGTATATCAAGTTTCATAATCAATAAGTGTGCAGTTTATGTAGTAAATCACTTGTTCTCAATGTTGATCATCTTGATGTGCAATCTTAGCACCTAGATAATGGTATATTTCAAAGATGTAAAGGTATAAATGTTAGTTTTCCTATGTGGAATAAGAAATGATGGGGAAAGAAGATACCTTTTTAGTGCATCAAAGGATTATTGGTAATTTGTATTCCAATGGAAGGAGACATCTTTTTTGAGGAGATGGTGAAAGGGTTGGCAATGATCTGATAACTGGGAGATGAAGTAGTGGATTGACTAAAGCTTGACTTATAGGCTACAGAGTTGTTTGATATTAGTAGGTAGAGGCATGTCTAGTATTACTTGAACCTTAGCAGGGTTGACTTCAATACCATGGAGAGAAATGATAAAGCCTAAGAGATTTTAAAAAGGACACTAAAGATGAATTTCTTTGGGTTTATTCAAACATTATGTTGGAGGAGATAAATGAATATGATTTTGAGAATCATCAAGTGATCTTGGTAAATTTTAGACTTTTTGAATAAGTCATCCACTTAGTTTTCCATAATTTTATGTAGGAGATCATGGAAGATGTAAGTCATGGCACATTGGTAGGTGGCACCAGAATTCTTTAGATTGAAGGGCATGACCTGATAATAGAAATTCCCCCATGGGGTAATGAAATTTATCTTGTGTTGATCCTCGAGAGCAACTAGGATTTGATTGTAACTTGAGAACTCATCCATAAGTGATAGTATCTCATGGTCAGTTTTTAGATCAATAAGTTGGTCGATACTTGGCAAAGGGAAGTCATCCTTTGGACAAGAAAGGTATAAGTCATGATAGTTAGTGTAGATGTGGATTCCCCCTATTGCTTTTGTGACAAGAACAATATTGGAAACCCATTGTGGGTAGTTGATGGGTTGAATAAAGTTAACAGAAAGGAGGCATTGGAGCTCTTCTTTGACAAGGAAAGAAATACAAGGATGTATTTTATGAAGCTTCTACTTAACATTTTTAACATCTCAATTGGTGATAATGTTGTGGGTGATGATAGAGGGGTCAATGCTAGGCATGTCATTATAAGACCAAGTGAAGCCTTTGTTATGGTCATTAAGAAATGTGGCATAATTAGCTTTCTCAGAGGAGTCCAAATATTGGCCAATCTTAAGGATGCAAGGGTTATTATGAGAGGGAAAATTGATTTTAATAGTTGATTCATGTAAAATAACTTGTGTTCTAGATGGGAGTGATCATTAGATATAGGAATCCTCTGCACCCATGTATGTGATAATAGTTTCACCATCTTGACATTAGATAGTGTTGATAGTGGGAGAGTCTTCATCAATCATTTTAGGATGAATTAGAGGAAGGGACCTTGTTTCCTTACCCCAGTGATAGGTGAGGGGGCCTAAATGGATGGAATTTATTGAAAAAAATATAGGAGGTATAGATACCTCTAATTTAGTAGGTGATGGTAGAGAAGAGGATGGAGAAGGAGAGACTAGCTCTTCAATAATTGGTATATGAGAAGATTTGATGGGTTTTTTAGGTTCATCAAAACCCACTCTATGCCACTTTTTAGCATTTTCAATGGTTTTTTTGGTGGGATATTCAACAATCATATGAACACCCTCCTCGTAATGACCCAAACCAAATCCTTTCTAGGCACACCTATAAATATAGGTGTGAGAAAAGATAGGCTTGCCCAAGAAAGAGAAGTCACAGGTAAATGGTTATGGTGAAGAGGATGGATTGCTAATAGTGGGAGCTTGATCAATTCTCCCATATGTGAAGTTAGTTTGAAGGTTAGGGGGACCATACAAGATGACCATCCCAATACAGGGATCATAATTGGGGTGCATATGAAGCTTTCCATACTCTTGTAGAGTATGGGACATGTCAAGTGTCAACAAATGATATTATTTGAGTGAAAGACACTTGAAAGTTTCCTCCATGGGGTCTTTATCAGGAATTTTTGTTACCAGTATCTATGTAACTAGGGTAGTGGAGCTTGTGAAAGCTTTAAAAGTATAATGCAAAGGATAAGATGTATTTAATAGAATGAGAACATCATTAGGGCTATAAGTCATGTTTCATGTTTTGAAAGGAGGTGGGTCAGTGGGAATAACATGCACTTGCCCATTATGCTCAAACTTGATGTAGTAGAGCAAAGTCAAGGGCACACATGCCATAACACATATCCAAGGTCATCCAAGTAGTATGTTTTATTGGAACTCTCTTTTTATAACATATAAGAGCTCAAGAATTATGTGAGGACCCACATGGATATGTAAGACAATAGTGCCCATCGTAGTAGTTATGGTATCATTAAAGGAGCAAAGCACCATGTCAGTTTGAGACATGTAATTATCGAGAAGGGCTAGTTGTTTGTAGGTATGGGTAGAGATAATATTAATACTAGAACCTCCATCAATCATGACTCTTTTGACATGAGTTTGATTGATATATGAAGTGATAAATAGAGAAAAATATTGATCTTTTGGGTGTTGAAGTGGAATTTCCAAATCACTGAAGGAAATCAGAGAGATGGTGTTAAGAGAGATAACCAAAGCTACAAGAGGATAGAGATCATTAGGTTATACCTCAACTATTTATAAGGCAATAATAAAATATTAATAGTGTTGGGGTGAGTTTTGGATTAACTCATACAAAGACATTTTCATAGGGGTTTGGTGAAGTTGTTTCACCGTCATTTTGAATAACTTCTGAAGATGTTGGTTTTGAGACACCTAAGATGGAAATCTTGGGATTCAAAGGAGGAGTGTATTTTGAGAAGGGATGATCCCAATGGGTAGTAACCTTTTCCTTTCCTTTATCTTTTCAATTTTTTGACCGCATGGTCACATTAACCATGTTGATCTAAAACATAGGTGAAAAAGGTGGCAAAGGGGGTAAGACAACATATTTGGGTTTGAATTTGAGTGAAAAGGTATGAGGCATTATGGATTATATAGGTAGAATAGTAGGAATGTTAATGGTAATATCAACAAAGATAGTGTCAATATCAAAGTGTTATTGAGTGACTATCATGATAGTTTTATAACTCTCAGTATCATGTCCAAGTGAATGATGATATAGACACACTTGTGTATCATCAAACCAAGATGGATTTAGTCTAAGAGGGTTATAAGGATTAATGGGAGGAAGAGTTATTATAGAGGATTACAACAACTAGCATAGGAAAAATATTTGAGAGCTTACAAGTGGGCTATCACTTACTATTGTAATAGGGGTAGACACCTTCTTTGGTTTAAGAGTCACAAGGGTGATTTTACATGTCACCTTTTTAGGTGGTAGTGATCCACATGTTTTGTTGACACTTTTTCATGGTAGGTGTCATGATGTCAGATGTGAAAGGCTTACTAGGTGGTAGAGGTAGTAGTGGAGGTAACTTAGCCTTTAGTTTTACTTAGATCGGTGATACCCCAACTAAAGTAGAGGGATGTGGTCCCAAAATTGAAGGCAAAGTTGAGGGTGGAAGAGGGAAGGATTTGTGAGATCTAGGAAGCTTAACATTATTTCTTAGTTTAGGCCATGGAAATCCAACTTGTGGTTAGAGAGTCAGATCTAATTTCACCTATGGATGAATTAGATTAGAGACTGGGTGAATGCCTAAAGACCTGATCTTCTTTAATGTGGTAGATACCTGCAAGGGTGAGGGCTCTAACATAGAAGGATGAGCTTTTGGTGATTTTGATGAAGAATCTCTAACTTTTTTAAAGACCTTAGGGTAAAGGGTAGAGAGAGTATTAGTAGTAGAGGATGACACTTGTGTAGGATAAGGAGTTTTAAGTCAGTCCCAAAATGTTGCATGATCTAGCTTCATAGAGTCAAGAAATTCTAGATTTCTCACTAACCATGAGAAAGGTTTAGATGAAGTTGATGTAGGCCTTATGGTTATTTCTTTAGAAGTCTTAGGTGATTGAGAAAGAGGGAAATTTTTGGCCTCTGCTACCTTCAACCAAAGATGAAAAAGAGCCATAATGGGGTCTTCTTTGATAGAGATAGGAGAAGAGGCATGGTCTTCTATAGGTGGGGAAGAGGTAGGAGAATAAGATTCCTCAAGGGGGTAGATCATAGGTATAATTTCTCTCTCAACATGTCGGTAAAGAATAGGTAAGGTATGGTCCTCAAGTGGTAAGAGGATAGGTAAAATGGGTGCAAATGAGCTGGTAATATAGGCTCCTCTTGTGGAAAAAGGAGAGGTAAAGGAGGCCCTTCCTCACGTGGGAGTGAAATGGGTTAAGTAGTCTCTTCTACCCAAGGAGGAAGGATAGGTAAAAAAATTCATTGATTGTGGGGGAGGAGTAGGTAAAATGGGTGCTTCCTATTATGGGAGAGGTTGGATTGGAGGTAAAATAAAGACCATATTAACTGTATGGATATTATGATCACATGAGTTATCAGTCATGGTCTGAACATTATTTTGATTGGGTGAATGATTAGGAAAAGGTTATTTAAACACATCCATATTTTGATTAGTAGGTGTATTATGGTTATCCAAGATGTGATCACCCTTGTCAAACATGTCTTGAATAATGTTCTTGAGTGTTTTTTAGTTATTATAATTATGGCCTTTGACTTGATGATAGCCACAAAACTCATCCTCCTTATACCAAGTATGAATAGGATGGGAGGGATCAAATTGTATAGGATGCTTGATTTGAGGAAGGGTTATGGCTCCTTATTGCAATAGTTTTACAAAATAGAAGTGTATTATTCCACAATGGGAGTGTATCATATTTGTTCATATCATTATTGGAATTGCTTGGTTGGATTTTGTGAGGTTGAGGAATTAGGTTGGTTTGTAGTTGTGGAAGAAGTTTTTTTAATGAACATTGAATTGGTGAAGCCTTTAGATTTTTGGTTAGAAGGAGAAATTTTAGAAGAAGAGGATTCATTTGATTTGGAATTGGTTTTCTTACTACACAACTTGACTATGTATTCATCTATAGCTTGGATCTCAAATTTATGTGCCAAGCTTCATCAAATGTGTAGAAATTTTGTACTTGGAGTGTGGATAAAATGTTCTTAGCACATTCCCTTAAGAAGAGATCAATAAGCTCAAGTTAAGGTAAATAGAAGGAGAGTTTATTGATTAAGCCTCTCCAATGAGTGACAAAATCTGTGATAGGCTCATCATCAAATTATTTAATAGAATAAAGGTCCATAATAGAAACATTTTTATAAATGTTGATAGAGAAATGGTCTAGGAATAATTGTGAAAGTTGGGTAAATGAGAAAAGGGAGTGCCAAGTTATAAATCTATACCAATCTAGGGCAACACTTGAAAAATACATAGGGAAGGTGTGAAGTAGTAATGCAACATCTACCCTATTAAAGAAAAAGCATGTCTAAATTCTCACAAATGTAATTATGGGTCCTTTTTACTCTAAAAGTGAGTAAATTTTGGGAGTTCCTATTATTTTGGATAAGGGATAATAGGCACATAAGGATGGATGGGCTCATTGCATATTTTATCATAAGATAACACATTCTTTAAACCTGATACAGATGTCTCTAGATTAGACATCTTGTCCATTAGCATCCTAACGAGGTCTGGAGGAGGATTGGTTTCGAAGATAACCCCTAAGTTATAGGTAGATTGATAAGAAGTAGATATATCATATGACATGTATTTTTGTGGTTATGTTGACGTAACATAGGGGTAGTGAGTCATAGGCTGGGGGTATAAATGAAAGGGGCTTGTCCCACTAGGTTAGATACCATGATTTGGTTAAATATTGTTATTATAGGTTGGGTTATTGGCATGGTTATACTGGTTGAAGGGTGATTCATAACTCATGTAATTATAGGTATGATAGCAGATGGGATGAGTACCACCAAATTCTAAAATGGGTTTAGATTTGACTGAACTGCTTGTGGTTGTGAAGGTAGGGAAGTCATGATAGGGGTTAGGTGAGATTGAGTGGTTGATGATGCTAAAATTTGGTCATTATATATGGTTAGGTTATTTATTGAAGTAGTGGTTTGAGTAACCATGGGAAACATAGTGGAGATAGATAAAAATGAAGTTGTCTCCATCAAATAAGTTGGCATACCATATAGTGGGTCACCTGAAGAATCGTGGGTTCAGTTCATCACAAGGTAATGCTGAAGGGTTACCACATTGTGATCAAGAAAAATAGAAAAATCTTGATCTCCTTCAAGCACAATGGGAATTTGGCTGGGGCTAGGAGTATTCTTTATATTTGAATTATGCTCCATGACAAAATTAGTGATAAGAGGGGAAGGTGGAAGTGGTTGCTAGCTTATGTAATCAGCAAGAATTTTGGCTTGGCTTCACATCAATACCATGTAAGAAGTATAAATAGTCTCAAAACTCTATATTAGTGACAAAGTGAGAAAAACCTAGGTTTTCATGTGGGTAGGTAGGTTATTTTAGCTTTCTAATTTGAGTAAACTAAAAATAACCAAATTACATAGTCGTCGATGTTGATCACTTAATCAATGTCGATAGGTTAAAGTCTATTGACATCGATGGATTTAATTGATGTCAATCACTATGGAGTCCTAAGAGATGAAAAATATAATCTTTTATAAACCCAAAGGAAAAATCTAGGTAAAGGATGCAAGAGGTCTATATAAGGAGAATGAACACTCAAAAAACATGATATAATATGTTATACAACCTAAGTATTATGAATAGTGTTGATTTTGTAAATCAATGGAAAAATGTCCCTACCAACTCAAAAATATAGAATGCAATAAAAAAACATAAAAAGAACATATAGCCACTAATTATTAACTCTTAGAGATTAATTTGTCTTGTGTTGGATTATGCCTTAATCAGATAGTGAGATGAGAGTTTGGTTACCGAAGGTATTAGAAAGCAATCTAGAGCTAGTTTTAGGTTAGTTTTGGTGCTCAAGAGGAAATCTATGTTAGACCAAGTATTTGGCTTGTTATATGGGATTGATCTCCACACTTCAAGAACATAAAGCCAAGCCAGGTTGCTTAGCCAAAATATACCTTCTATCTAGAGTGTATACTCTACCAGAGAATAGAGTGGGTTCTCCCCTTCCAAGTAGGATAATCGAGTACAGTAAGGTGATCCACTAGGTGATGAGATCACAATGGCCCTTGTCTCAAGTAATCTTATATTTTTTATTTTATGAATTTGATTTGGTAGTGTAACATAGGTTTACTATGATTCATTCATAATGCTTGTAATTAACTAGGTGAGCTAAATATGTAGCAAGAAAACAATGAAATGCAGTGAGTTTTAAACCCAAATTTGAATTATTTTGATTCAAATGAAAACAATGATGAAATAGGAGAAGAGAATGAATTTCACTAGCCTAATGTGCATTAAAGAAAGAGATAAATAAGAGATTATTTTTAACTTTTAAGAAAAATGATAAGCTTCTTTTAGAGGCAAAAGAAAGAGAAGAGTGGCAAGGAAGAAAAAAATTTAGTTTATTGCCTTTAAATAGAAAATAAAATGTTAAATATTTCATTTTGAGGAAAAAAGAGGGATAAAGTGCAAATAATGAAATTTTCACTATAATTCACCTATATGAATGCTTAAAACAAGCAATGAACCCAAAAAAAACTCTAGGGTCCCATCGGGCGTGCCAAAAATGTTTCACCAAATTTTGAATCTATTTGATGTTTAAGGAGAAATAGAGATGAAGGGTAGGGATTAGAGATTAGAGAGAACATGGACTGGTTTCAAACCATATCTAGACAATCTTGAGCACTCCTCTCTGGCTAGGGAGGACTACTTGTGGATAAGAAAGTACTACCACCAAAAATAATTGTTAGAATCTAATTTTACTTAATTTTGACATCTATAAATGCTAAAAATACACTTAATTTAATAAAATACTCCAAAACTAGCTTAAGAATCATAATTGCATACCTGTAGTACACCCACTGCCACTCCTAGAGCCCCTCCTAATGTAGCCTATCATGTCCTCACCATCCTAGCTCATTTTTGTCTCTTTCACAAGTTAAAATAACCAAATGACTTTTTTCCCCCTATTTAAAAAACATTTTTCAAAATTCAAAATTTTCAATTATTTTCCTGCAGATTTCTTTTTTTGCCTACATCTTTATTTCTACTTATCCATTTTTCAAACCTTAAAATACATTGGATTCATGATGACATAAAGAATATTTTGCACTATTATATGCTTATATTCTAATTTTTTTAATTTTTGGCCATTTTTTTCACTAACTTCTATAGGTTTGCCTAGTGTTTTTTTACATTAGACACCTTCACTCTTTTCTTAGAGCCTACTTCTTTATCTACAACACTAAGTTAAGTAAATGTATGTGTTTTTCAATTATGTCATTTCATTTATCTTATTTGTTTCTTACTTCACTTTAATTATCATCAACATTATGTTTTATCATGTTTTATTTCCTAAAGCACCATCCTATATTGCACTTATGTGACACGTGATGAGCTTTGAGTGGGGAATATGTATACATATAATATATTTAACTTTTACTAACTAATAACACTTTATTTCTTAAAAGAACCCATGTAGTCTCAATCTCTCTGAATGTATACCTTAAAGGGTGTATTGGGAAAGGGAAGGGAATACCATTGGTGCTTTGTAACATTGTTGTCCCTTTTACCAATTGTTATATAAACACTTGTCTCATAAAAACCATTTACCATAAGCTTATTCTTCTCAGCCTTACCCATTCCAAACATTTGTCATGCTTTATCCTCCTTGCTCTTGGCTTGACCCCCTTTCACTAGTTGATTGTACTAGGTTGATTGGGTCGACCCTATATAGTTTTCATCCTCTAATTATCATATAGCATTGAATAGGTCAACCCTATACTATTTATGGTTATTTTTAACTTGAAGTTTCATTATCCCTTTGACTAACCTAGCTTTGGACCTAGTGATTTATCTCTCAAAAATATACAGGGTTGACTAGGTCAACCTTATACATCCAACATATTCGAAAGGATTTAGGGAAGATCCACCTATATATACAAGTTTAATTCCAACCATTTGTAAGAAGAGAAGTGAAGAAGAATAAGTGTAAATAAACATCTTGTTATTGACCATTCTACTTTAGGAATAAAGCTTAGGGTTATATTATTTCTTTAGAGATATGGATCTTATCTTGTGGAGAAGTCTTTTAGATGCATAGATAGGTTATGTATCCTAGAGCTGATTTATCTTTGTTGTCCTTACATGCCATAGTAATATCTTTCAAATCACCTAGGCCAATGGAGAGATTTAGGCTTAGATGGTTTGTCTTCAAAGGTAAGTATTCCTAATTTTATTTCTCATTTGTAAGAGTAGATATATAATGTAGTTATGCATCTCTTCCATGCATTAGGATTATGTATACATTGACATGAGTATATGTCTTATATGCATATTTAGTTTAGTTTTACTATTTCTAACCCACACTTTATGTCATAAGCTTTGGTGTGCACTAGATTAGATTTACTTTCTTGTTTAGTAAAAAAGAGTGAACATTAAATATAGGACTCTTTTAGGGTTGTTTCATTATTATATTAGACTGTAGGCTTTGGAACCCTTCCTATCATGGTGTATTTTGACAAGAGATCCCCTAATCATGTCTATAAAATATTCATATTAGTCATGCTCCTACTTAACAAATATATTCCCAATCAGAAGGATAGGTATGTTTTATCTTCTTTGACATAGGATTGATTTATATACATGGTGCATTTTTGATTGCATTCAATAGTATTATTGATTAAAAAAATCACTAATTCATTTTCTAGGTTGATCAAGAGTTGACATAAACCCTAAATGAGTTTCACCAATTAGAGTATAAGATCAACCCAGTTGACCTTGTCATGTAAAATATTGAAAGAGGTTTTAGGCTAGGAAAAGAGATAATGAAAGTGGTAAAAGACTAGAGGAGTGTGAAAAAGAGGAGTAATAGATTAGGGTAATATTTTATTATTTGGTTGGATTGGTAATAAGTGGAAATAAGGGATAACAATCTTGTAAAACACTAATAGTTTACCCACCCCTTTCCTGGTGTACCCCTTAAGGTGTGCACTTAGAGAGATTGAGACTCGATGGATTTTTGTAAGATAGAAAACATTAGTATTTGATAAATTTGAAAATATTATGTGTATACATATTCCCCACTTGAATCTCGTCACATGTCATTCAAGTTCAATAGGGGATGGTGCTTCGATAAAGAACATAGTAACACATAACACTAAGGCTAAAAAGAGTTATAGTATTTTAAAATTAAAAAATAACTAAAAGTAAATGATTGAAAGGGAAATAACTAAAAATTAAATGTGATACATACATTGACTTATCTTTATTTATGGATGGTTATTTTTTGTGTTTGTAGTTTTGATTGTGTAGGGTGTAGATACTTCTTTTGATAAACCCAATAATACAAAACTAAATAGCAAAAACAAACAAACATAGGAAATATAATATAACTAGTGTTATGTGGATTATTGAAGTTTTTTCAATAATGTGTCCATGAGGTGGTAAAGAGTGTTCATGAAGTGTCATGTGTGTTCGAATGACAATGATAAAATGTGATTCAATGTGCTTTAGTGTTCTTGCATAATTATTTAGTGTTTAAATTGATGAGGTAGATGATGGATGTTATTGATGGTATGGTCTATTATAGAGGTTATATGAGGTGTTATGAGTATTTTAAGTGCTTTTGTAAGTGAAAATAATTCATCAGAGTAGTCATATGAATGTCTAGGTTCTCATGGTCATCTTGACTAATCAAGTTGAGTGAGAAGATTGATGACATTAGAATTCACATGTGTTAATGTTTTAAAAGAAATAAATCACATGGGTTTGTTAATATTTTCTCCGAGATCATGTGGTTAAAATTTTAGGTCTTGTTATGTTGTCTAGCAAAAGATATCGAGGTGAAAATTTATCCTTCTAGGTATATTACAATGTTTCCCATACTTAGGAAAAGTTTCTCTAGTATACTATGACATGCCAAATAACATCAAGTTCAAGCCTAGGGAAATATTCTTTATAGAGGGTAAATCTAGGGCTTCCAAGTGTTTAAATCTAGATCATTCAGATCAAGTATCTAACGATGCATGTTTAATCATAGATGGAGATCCAACGATGAGCATGAGGTCAATAAGTCAAAGGATCTTGAGATTACATATAGGACTACCAAGTGGCATAATAATGTTTTTATAATGATATAAAGGTCCATATAAGGCACATGATACTAATAAGTGGTTTAATTTCATAGATTTTGACATACGGGTTCATAGAATGCATGTGGGGTTCCGAAGTGTCTCAATCTCGATAGCATAGAGTAAATATCAATGGTCAGTGATTAAAGGTAAAGAATAAGTGACTAATGAGGAGATAAATGAATCATATTTTATCAATTTACCAAAAAATATGAGGTGGAGACACGTGTCTAAAGCTTTTACATTACATAGTGACCATTGGAATTTAAATTAATAAAGGAAAACTACTCTATATTATTTGAGCTATAACTTTTAATGTATGTTGAATTTGATAGTAGAGTAAAAAAGGAAATTTGTAAAAGAATCCAAGGTTCATCCATAATTTTTTTATAATGTTTTAACATGTATACAATTGTATTTATTGAAATCCAAAGTTGACTATGTACTTGACCATATTCTGCAAGTGACTTGAAAAGGATGTGTGAGATTGTATTGATGGTGTCTTCATGCTTCAAGGTGAATTATATATTAGATAATTTTTAAGATTCATGAGGATAATTTGCATGTATTTTTGAAGTTTAAATAATCCATATTTATTGTGATTAAATTCTTAGAAGTTGGTTGTTTATTCATTCATGGTGCTCTTGTGTACAATACTATTGTTTGAGTAGGTTTAGCATATATAGAAGAGTGTAGTGATGAATGAATAACTAAAAATTGTATTATGGGTCATGTAGAGTGGACCTAATTATTTATAAGTGGTTTAATGTTTCTAATTTTCTTGATGAAGTGGTAAAAGAGTGAATATATATCCACAACACCTATAAGAGCTATTAAGACCTAATTGAAAGGTGTAGTTTCTTAAGGGTGATCCATAGATACTATGTTCAACATATGAGGGTGATATGTAGCTATGTATTATTATGATAGAATATTTAAGCTTTAATTTAATTCTTATGGCTAACTAAGAAGATAATATTCATGAAGGCTCTATAAAGACTAAAATCAAAGGTGATGGTTTCAAGAGTTGACAAGAGGAAGATAGAGTTGAGGTGCAAAAGAAGAGGAGAAATAGTGTTTTAAGTGGATGGATTGAAGAGTATAGTAGGTTAAAGATTGTCTGTATGACCTATAGGTCATAATTTTGATATCAAAATAGTGTACTAGAAGTATTGAATATTGAATATGAGCAAAGGGGTTTAGAGTTATCCAAAAGGGTATTTTGGATGCATTGATTATTTGTGCAAGTTTGAGAGAGTGTGAAGGGTTGAAAGAGAGCTGTTATAAATTATTTCACCATTAGATTTAAAGGAAATTAGAGTTATAGAGTTTTTGATTTCATAGGTGTTGTGTGGTTTCTCAACATCTAGAATAAGTTGGTGCTTGTTCATGCTTAGGAGTGGGTGCTCATTGTGAAGTGGGATATTCACTAAAAGGTCTCATGTTTGTAATCATTTTATAATACAAGAAGTCCATATGTTTATAGGCTTGAGAGTGGGTTTTATTCCTCATGAACTTTTCTGATGTAATTCATTTGTTGTGTGTTTGATAGTGCATCATCTTTATGATTCACTATTATGAATGACTTATAAGCTTTATGAATGCGTGTGATGATTGATTAAAGATTGAAAGGATAGGAATTGAAGTTAGATTATCTTGCATCACTGATTCACCCCAATCTTAATGATTTTACCTCAAATAATTTGTATCAGAGTAGGTCCTTTGGTAAAAGCTTTAGAACTTGAAGGTGATCTAAGTTACAATATGGCAAGTCAACATATTCAAGGTTTTTCTACAAAGTAAGCACCATTGTTTACTAGGTCTAATTATGCATTTTGGAGTGCAAAAATGAGGACATATAATATGTCTCTAGGGTTTCATATTTGGTAATCTATTATAGATGGTTATACTACACCAACTACTCTTCTAACTAGTGTAGCTAATAAAAATCCAAGTGAAAAAATTCAAAGGAAATGAATGCCATCATTTATGGTATTTCAAATACTTATTTCACTAAGGTAATCCATTGTAAATCTACCACAAATATATATGGGCAAAATTGTATATCATTTATGAAGTGGATTTAAAGGTCAATTTGGCTAAGTTTTAGACTCACCAAAGATGATTTGAGAGTCTCAAGATGGAGGAACAGGAATTAGTGACATCATATCTATAGAGGGTTGATGAGATTGTGAACATCATCTGAGGTCTTGGAGAGAATATTGAAGAAGCTACTATAGTAAAAAAGGTGTTAAGGTCTCTCACTCTCAAATTTGATTCAAAAGTATCTGTTGTAGAAGAAAATCATGATCTTAATCAGATGATTATGGTATATTGGATGCTTACTACCTATGAAATGAGAGTTAATGAGGACAAACCTCATAATAAGGAAGAAACCTTTAAGGTAATCAAGGAAATAAAATCCAAGAAAAAAAAATAAAGTCTTGAAGACTTTGATCTTAATGAAGATCAACTTGAAGCCATGATTGCAAAGAAATTGAATGTAGGATTTGGTAAGTTTGAAGGGAAACTTCTATTTAAATGTTTTTCATGTGGTAAAGTTGGTTATTTTATAGCTATATGTCTAGATAGAGACAATTATGAACACAAGGAATCTCATGAGGATGAACACAATAAATTTAAGGGTCCTAGAAAGTATAGAAAGTTCTTTAATAAGATAAATAGCAAGGAGTCATACAAAGGTAGTAAAAGTCTTTACCATGAATAAGATAGTAACTCATATATATAAGAAGAATAAAACACATCAGATAGTGATGATTCATTTCATAATGAGGACAAGGAGACATTGTTCATGTCTCTTAGTGATGATGAAGGTGAATGTTCTTTAAGTCAAGATTTCTTTGGAGGAGACAGCTTATAGGAAGAAGATGAGAAAGACACTCTTAAAGATAAATATTTGAATACCATGGAATAAATGAATATTATACAAGGCAATAATATAAAATAAGATTCTTTGATCAGATCATATGAGGATAAAATTAGCATTTTTAAAGGAAGGTTGAATAATGAATTCAAGGAGCATGATGAGACCACTCAACAACTTGAAACTAAAGTTTGTGCTCTTGATGAATAAGTAAAGAGTAAGGATGAATTATGTATCATGTATCAGTCATAAATGGAGTCTTTAAAAATGAAACTAAATCAAGATATGAGTAATTTTGAAAAATATCAAAAGTCAAAAACAAGAAATTTTAAAAGAGATGATCTCATAACAAATAAAGCTGTAACTGATGATTCATATAGTAATGAAACTAAGGTAGAATTGATGAATTTTATTGAAGATATGAAAATTGATAATAAAAATAACAAGAAGATGATGTCACAAATAAAGGAATATGAGGAATAATTTAGTGTTTTTGAGGCAAGAATAAATGATGACACCAAGGAACATGAAGATACAGTCAATCATCTCGACACTTAGTTGGAAACTATGTCTACAAGCCTAAAAACTAAATAAAATGAATTATATATGTATATAATTGAAATTGGGTCCTTAAAGGTTGAATTTGAGAATACATTTATCAAGGTAAGGTATTTTATGAAATTTTAAAAGAGTACTAATGATCTTGACAACATTATAAATAGTCAAATATATGTAAGTAATAGAACTAGTCTTGGATACCAAGAAAAAAAATGTAACTCAAGAAAAGATGAAGACTAATAAGAACAAGGAAGATCAAACCTTGAAGATAAATCATCAATAAAGGAATGAAGGTGTTGATATAATAAAGACAAATTAGAGTAGATAACCAAATGCCATGAGGTATGAAAGTTTCAATGGTTAATGTTACACATGAAATCAATTTGGTCATAGATAAAGGGAGTGTAAAAGACAATCAATAAATTAATTTAATTGGAACTATGATATGAGTCATCATTAAAGTGGTGCAAGTGAATTTGAATGCTACATTTGCTATGACATAGGGCACATTACAAGAATCTATCCTAACAAGGAAAGTAACAATGATATTTCTTAAAAAGTATGGTTTGCTACAAGTGTTAAGAGAAAGGTCACATAGAAAAGTTCTATAGGAATGGTCAACCTCTTACTCCAAATATAATCAATCCTAACATGAATAAAAGAATCTATAATTAATAGAGACCCAAGGAGGTAAATGGGTTATTTGTCATGAAACAATAGGAAACAAGTCCAAGAATTAAAGAGTAAGCCTTATCTGCTCAAATGGATAAGAAGATCAAGTAGGATTATAAGTTAAAAAGAAAAAGTGAATTTAATGACTCATTCAAAGTCAATTTGATGATGAGGAAAGATTTCAAGTCAAGTAAGAGCATGAATATTTGGGATTCTCCTGAGTTTTGGGATTGTTAGTCTCTCATGACTGATGGATGTCTCTATCTATGATTCTTAAGAGACATATTTCTTATGGAGGAATAAATTATGTGCTCAAGGTGTATTTAGGGATATTTGAACTAAAGGAAAGTTTGATATGGAGTATAAATAATATGTGTAAAAGTGCATTATAGGTGGTTTCATGATTTGAATATTTTTTTGCATCTTTCTATATGCACTAAAATGTGCTCACCCCACTAATTATACTAATTCCCACTAATTTAGCCTAGTTTATATATTTATTATCCAAAATTAACTATATATTAACAATCCCCATTCCATTCCTATATCTCACATACCTTTACCCCATTCTAAAACTAATTAATTTCCTTATTAAGCCCTTAATAGACCCTATTAGCTACTAACCTACTCCCTAAACCAACTTGACAATTTAAAATTCATATTTATTCACCTACCACCCTAGCTACCCTACCACCATAGACATTCCTACATCCCTAGTCACCTAATCCTTCTATAATCCCTATCTAACCTTCTTATAATCATGATTAAATCCTAAAGAGATTTCTATAACTCTCCAAATCTAGAACTCTCTCTAACCTATCCATCCTCTCTAGAAACCTCTAATTGTAGAGGTTTCCCAGGAATTTGATATTCCTTGGATAATCTATAACCATTGATCCCTTCCCTCTAAGTTTGAATCTCAACCCTTGATCTTCCTTCTATAATCTATATAAGAAACCCTTCTCCTTCCTGGAAGGCCATCTCATGAATCCATAACAAATCCATGTCCAATTGTCCATTTAATCCTCCATCAACAATCCAACATGAAGCAACATCCTAATGTCAATATGAGTCAAGGTAATCCATCAATCTCAATATATTTATCTTTTTTTTTATCATGGCTTAAAGTATTTAGGATTTAGAATTTAGGTTTAGGATTTAATAGTTATTTCATCCCATTGCACTTGATTCTAATGGATTTAGGATTTACTTAGGTAGTTAGTTATTTGAGTGATTGAATTGCATGATTTAATCCTTGAGCTCAAAAAATCACCTACATTTTGATGACCACAGTGAGAGCAGGGGCTTCTTTTTGAACTGACAATTTATGATTTTGAGAAACATTTTGAGCCAAGTTGAAGGTTAGGTTGAAAGATTGTGGCTTCTAATTTTTAGAAAATTTACATTTTTAACTAAAATGTGATGTGTTTTGATAAGCTTCTCTTCACTTACAAGGAATTGCAAAAAACAAATTCTGGGTTATAATTATCTCACTCCTAGTATTTTAGAAATTTTTATGGTTTTATATTTCATTAAGAATTGATAAAGTTATGGTATGATTTATATTGCTATCTAAACATTTTCTATCATTTTTATATTTTAAAAAAAAAATTATTCACTTTTTTTTAAGTTTGTAGATCAGATTTGAAACAAAATTGGTGGCTTAACATTTTCATGTTTTCCATACACAACATTCATTCTCTTGTTTGTACCATGTGTATATACATTAGTGTATGTTAATTCAATTGAATAAAATAATTCCTTATTTTTATAAATTGATTATAGGTGTATGGTGTTCTTAAAAATTTATACATTTTAGAGATTTATAAATGGGTAATAGTCTATGTATATTTGTGTCTCTATTTTAGTAGTTTGTATTACTTGTGACTGAGTATTTCTCTTTGTGGAATTTTTAGTGCCTCACTCATGGTGTTCACATTTTTCAAATGAATCAAAACATTTTATTTTCATGACCAATAAATTCTACCAAATTTAATTAAGGCTACATAACCCAGTGTAGATCCATGAGTCATTGATTCAGACCATCCATTTGATCTAGTTTAGGCCCCAAATCTGATATTAGTTGCTAAATCTAATATCCTCTATATCTCATATGCCACCTCACCATATAATGTGACCCTATCCTACATCACACCTCCATTATCTTCATTTTCCATTTTTATTTATTCTTAGACATCCACTATAGTTTTCAAACCATATAACGGTGTCTTGATGAATCACTCTTTATTGAAATATGTCAATATAAGCAATGCATCTTGGTAATATAGCCATAATAAAATATTTTTCAAAAATCCTTGTATATTGTGAGGTAAAATGTAAAGTTTGGATTCTATTCCTACTAATATATATTCATAAATACTAATGTATTATACACTCATCTATCCTAGGCATATCCTATAGGCAATGCTCCTTAGAGACATTTTGTCAAATAGTCCACATGCCCTATATCAAGATAAAGGCGAACTTAACAAAGATACATGATTAGAAAGTTGGGAGGATGAATTAATTTAAGATAGAAATACATTTTTCTAAGTCAACCAATTAATATTTTGGTTGTAATTTAGGGTTTTGGCTTTAACACTACTAGTTTTGTCAAAATTAAATAAATTTTTATGCCATACATGGTCAACCTATTGACCCATCCAAGGGATATCCAAGAATCTTTATCATTTTATTGCACTTGTTCTAGGCTTATGCAAGCTATAATATCAAGTTGTAAATCCAACAAAAATTTTGGTAGTTAATAATCCAACAACTATAAATCATGAATATTTTACAAATTGGTCAGGTTGTTGAGGCACTCAATGTACATTTGTCTTTTTTGAGCCATGTTTTTAAATCTAGGGCCTTTTCTTTATCAATTATCTTCATATACATAATTGAAATGATAGTACCTATTTGAAATACTTTTTTCCCACCCATTTGTCCTAGTTTGACTAAATTCCATTTTGGCTTGACCAATGAAAAGTTTTTTTATGTTATAAGATGAAAGATTTTACTTCATTACTAATCTCATATATTAATATTACCCTTTGGTCTTTTATTTTTTTGAAAGTAATGTGATCAATTGGTATTTTTATTATTAATCATAATTTATTAATAATAAATTAAAAAAATTAAAAATAAATTAAAAAAAAGAAAAAGGAGAGACGAAAATTTCAAATTAACACTTCTTCATTGAAGGTTGATTTGTGTTGCTCTAAAAAATAATTGGCTGAAAATTAAAATCCATCAAAACATTTTAATCATTTGTTTTATAGGTTGATCAGTTTTGGAGTCAAATAAAAATTTCTTTTTAAAATTATTTATCTAACGTTTTTCTTGTTGACACAATTGACGTGTGATGGTAGGTAATACAACCATCAAAAGGAAAAATGATTGAAACTACTAACATTTTTGTCTTACAATATCCATCTTTTGAGTACCGAGTCAAACTACTAACCTGTGTGCTTGTAGGATGTTGGTCAAAGACTCCATTTGGCACTTTTAAAACAACTTTTAATCATTTTTTTCTTTAATCATGTTGTTATGTGTATATATCTTTATTGTGAAATGTCATTCCTTGTATATAATTTCTTGCATGTGTGTACATATTAACTTTTAAGTAATCATTATATCATGCCCCTCACATAGGTAATTAAATCAATTAATTAATTGTATTGTGTGTTTTGCGTGTTTGTATAAACACACCCAATATCATTTTCTTGTATATCCTACATCTCATCATTCCCTTAAACACACCTTATTCTACATCTTTCTATTCACTTTCTATCTTAGTCTACCTTGTCATTAGTCATTATCCCATCACCCAACCATCGTCTTGTACATCCTTATCTCATATTTATTCTCTTATATAGCCTTTTAGTCACATCCTATCCTAGTCATATCCCATCACTTACACATCAATCTTACATTCCCCATATTGTCTTCATCCCATCCTAATCTAGTCATATCTATCCATCATTAGGTCATCATCTCATCATTCATATCTTAATAATCATCTTATATATCCTAGTCTTATACCATTGTATATATTTTTATTTTCTTAGTCATATCATATCCTAGTACCACTTGTATTTCATCATACCCTTCCATATCATAATCACATCTAGACACATCATCCATATCATATCCTAATCACATCATATCCTACACACATCTTGTCTTAAGTCAATACTCCACTTGTCTTGACATTTTCTTCATCACCCATCTACTTTAACATCATCTTATCTTATCCTAGTTGGCTCTTTATGTATGGGTCTAAAAACCATCCCCATCCCACGTTATCTTTAATCATTTCATCATCACCTATCTATAATTACCTTTGTCTTATTATCCAATCATGCTCATCATATCATCATAACACCCCATCCTATCTTGAACAAAATAAGTTTGAGGCCTTAAGTTAGTCCTCCTATCATACACATCATCCTTTCATCTTATTCATCCACTATCACTTATCATTTGGTCAGATATCATATATATTCAATATTTTATTAGCATCTTATACTTTTTTGGTATCAATATAGCAACCCATCAACTATCAATAGTCTCTAGTCCAATCATCTTTCATTATTCATAAATAGAACCCATCATATCATCCTATTACTAGTTTTAAATTAGGCTCCCATCAAATCCCTAATCCTTTTGTTAGCTTGACTACTAGGCTGTTGATAGGTTATTATCACCTATTTTACTACTGATCTAACATCTAAACATAGTCATACATCATCTCAATCAAATTGTAATCCATTTATCTATTTCATCATCATCATCATCTATCACACTATCTCATTCTTTTGACCTACTTGGTTCAAGAATCCTTCTCTCATCTTTAGTCTACCTTCATATCATCATCCATCTTTCTCATGGATTTGGATCCAATTCTTATAGACTAATATATCCTAGCCAATAAGGATGAATTCCTTTTATGGGCACTAGAGTTAGGTGCTCACCTACCCTTAAACCTTGATCCCATTCATCCCAAATAACCATCTCATATCCCCATGAAATTAGTCTTAGCCTTCCTTAATACGGTCACCCTTATTAATCAATACATCATAGAAAATAAAGATGAGTTCTTTTTATGGTTATGGAAGATGGGTGATCACTTTATTAATGATTTTGACCCCATAAGCCTTAAATCACTTCCCACATAAGTCCAAAATCAACCCTTATCTCATCCCCTTCCACCATTTAGTAGCCCTATTTAAAACACCTTGGCCCCAATTCATACCCATTCACAGTCAAATCTTCCATCTACTAATCATAATCCATCACCTTTATCACCCACCACCATGAAATTGGACCCCAAATTCATATAACAATACATAGCTACCAACAAGGATGAGATCATTTTATAATTCATTATTATAGGTGTACCAATTCTTGAAGGTGTCAATACCCTTAAAATTATTTCACCTCCATCCCAAACCCTTTCATGTACATCTCCTTCCAATCCCTCATCCACTAGTCATAGATAATCATCTATCCCTTCCTCTACTAACAAATGGAATCTAATCTTAGCCACCATGTCTACTCCCATTCCATCTACCTATCCATGTTAGCAATCATCTAATTTAAATTCTATTACTTCCACATCAAAGTCACAAATTAAAATAGGTCCTTATAATCCCCTTCCTATATCCTTGGAATCCCTTTTACAATAACTTATCACCACTAATATGATGGTCTATCCACCCATATGACATTTGGATCCCACCAAACCTAATCCCTCTTGGTATAATACAAATTGATATTATCTATATCATCAAAATTGGGGGCATTCATTTAAAAAATGTCAAAACTTTCGAGACTATGTCTAAGACCTCATCAATAGTGGTAACATAGTAATTGAGGATGAATCAAATGAATTTAAATCCCTGGGTGAACAAGAAGAGGAATACCAATATTCTATTCCTTGTCATGAACAAACCCTTCCCCTTTTAAGCCAAGGTCAAGACATATTATCCATCCTCTATAATACCCCCATCTCTGACCACCCATCCATTCAAAACATGTCTACTCTCTATAAACATAGCCCTTCTATATCTTGTAATCCCTTTCATGGACTTATTTTTGCTTTATCCATTATTCATATATCATCTACCTCTCACCCATCATATCAAAAACTCCCCATTGAGAGGACAATCCTGGATAAACCATCCTCTACTAACAGCATAAAGTCATGTATATCAAAGTTAGCATTGGACTTAGAAAAAGTTTCATATACATCTTGATCGTGTTTTACACTTGTATATGAATCAAATTCCTCATCAAAATCATTATCCCTTATTGATATTATAGCAAATGGCAATAATGCCTACTCTTTTGAAGATCCCAATTAGGATGATTAAGTCATAACTAAATTTTTGAATGCTTTATCTATTGAATATTTTTAGAATGGATCTAATCATACTTTGGATACATGTCTTAATGATCCTTTTGATATTTTTTAGGATAATTTATCCAATGTTAAGGCTAGGGATCCTAGTGACCTTTGTGAGGATTATGCTACCCATTATTTCCTTAAACCATCACATCATAATCATCCACCTCTCATCCATACTCCCTATATCTCACTCCATCTAGGGGATGAATAAGAACATGCATCATTGGATTCCCATTCTAAATTTAACATCATGTGCCACAAATAAAAACATCTAAGACCATATTCCAAAAATCATTAATCATAATCAAATCAGCTTTGATCCCATAAGTCATATTTAAGTAAAGTCAAATCATTAGCTTAATTAAAAAATATCTTCCCCTAGTGAAGGCTAAAATCTAGAACTAGGGGCATATCAAAGTCAAAATAATCATATATCAAGTAAAAATTAAATCTCCCTTGGTGAAGCCTAAAATCAAGTACCAAGGGGTAGTCATTATCAAATCTAATTAGCAAATAAAGTCAAAAATCATACGGCTAACCAGCCTCTTAATGTTTGGATCAAAGAATTAATAAATCAAAAGGTCTTGGATCCCATAGTCTCCTAGCACCAATATAAATAATCCACTCCACCATATCTAATGGTGTATGCAACTATCAGAACCCCTCTCCATTCCTCATCCTATCACATCACTCATCTTGATCATGTTCCTCCTTCACATCCTATATCCTATCATCACATTCATGGCATACCCCCATCCATATTATATCTCACATCCCTAGGCAACACTATCCCTCATATGGTTCATGAAGACACCTATTTAAAATGTTTGGAGGATTTTAAATTAATAGTTAATAAAGGTCACCATCACATGATCCTAGTATCACCTTTCTCTAGAATAGGTGTCAACTAATGTATCCATTTAGCATCACCATTCTTGCATCTCATATCCATATCTAATAAATTGAGATGCCCATAAAATTCACAAAAACCTAAAATAAATAAAATAAAAATTATCCATCCAATGGTAAAAACTAGTCTTCTAGTGCCTTGGGCAAGTACCATGATGAAAACTGATTTCTATAATCATGATACAATAATATATTATCTAAATTGTTCCTCAAACACTTAGGGGCAAGCTCATCAAATTTATATATTCATCCATCCAAACCACTTGTCACATCCCTTATCCCCCTTGTCTATATCACCCATCATCTTGTCCCTTCATCCATTATTCATCTCCATCATCTACAATCATATCATGCATCCTATCTCCTCTTCCTTCCCATATTGACCTTCATAAGTGGAAGGTGTCTTTCAAAATTTCCTCTAATCATTTTGACATATCCTCTAATGGAAACTTGGGAAAATAACCATCTAGTTATTTTATGATGTGGTCATTAGCTATCCTTAATCCATTTATCCTTGGCCCCCATCATCATCATACTTTGTCATCCCATCCATCAGCCCTCCATCCTTATCCTAGTTATTAGGCTTGGTATTCCCTTTGCTACTAACCCCATTTGTATAGTGTACATACATATCCAAAAAATTCCTAAAAATTAAAATATGTCAAAAACCCTAAAAATCATAAAAATTTGAAAAATCCAAAAATAGTCCATGATGTCTTGTCTTATGCCTAATCCCCTAGTTTCTTTCATATCCATCTATCTTTAATTTCCCATATTTGGATACCACATTCCATCTTAGAATCCAATCCTAATTGGTCACTTATCTCTCTATATCTTAATCATCCTCTTGGCCTAGGTATTAATGGCACACATCACTTTGTCAAGAATTTAATTTGGCACCCATCACTTCTTATCAGTGCATTTTCATACATAGCACCCATCTAATCACTTTTGCTATCATGAAAAGTATTTTATCCCATAATCATCTCCTAGTCTCCTTGATAGATTGGATCACTTTAGGGCCTTGTCTATTAGTAATCCTTAGTCATCACTTGTATAGTCACCATATTTAGCCACTTTTTGATCTAATTTTAAGACCAAATAAATATTCAAAGATCTTCTCCCATCTTCCATCCTTCTATCTTCAACTAGGGGAAACATAATAGATTACTTAGACTATGATGATCTTTATGACATTTTTGATGGATTGATCACACCCACCCTCATCATTCCTCTAATAATCTCATCTTATTTATTTCCATTACTAATCTAATCCTATTAATCCATCTAACCAACATTCAATCTTTCATCCACATCTCATCATCTGAATCATATCCCTCCATAAGTCTTATGTTTATAGAGAAATTAGGAGTATATGCATAAGTCTTATATTGGTTTTTAAATAAATGACAAAGGGGGATATTATTTAAGTGTTTTCAATGATGTTCCCATGAGGTGTAAAATAGTGTTCATGAAGTGTTTTGTGTGTTAAAATGATAATGACAAAGTGTGGTTCAATGTGATTCAGTGTTCTTGCATAATTCTTTAGTGTTTAACTTGACGAGGAAAATGATTGATGTTATTAATGGTATGGTATCTTTTATAGTTAATATGAGGTTTTATTAGTTCTTTAAGTTCTTCTTGAAGTGAAAATAAATCATCAGAGCAGTCATATGAATGTCTAGTTTTTTGGGTCATCTTGGCTAATCAGGTTGAGTGAGTAGATTGATGACATCAACATTTACATGTGTTAAAGTGTCATAATAAAGTGGTCACATGGATTTTTTTATATTTTTTCCTAGATGATGTGGTTCTAATTTTAGGTCTTGATATGGTGTCTGTCAAAAGATATCAAGGTAAAAATTTGGATTTCCAAGTAGATTATAGTGTTTCTCATACTTATCCAAAGTTGCTCTAGCAAATCGTGATGTGCCAAAGACCATAAATATAAATCTTTGAGAAATATATATTATATATGGTAAATTTATGGATTTAAAGTGTCAAAATATAGATCATTTGGATCAAGGATCTAATGGTGCATGTTTAATCGTAGATGGAGATCAAATGATAAGCATGAGGTCAATAAGTCAAAGGATCTTAAGATTTCACATGAAACTGCTAAGTGGTATAATATATTTGTATATTGATAAAAATGTCCATAGAAGTTATGTGATATTTCCAAGTGTACTAAGTGCATAGATTCTAATAGAAGGGTCTACAGAAGGCATGTGGGGCTGCTAAGTATCTCAATGTCGATAACACAGATCAAATATCAATGGTCAATGATTAAAGGTAAAGAATAGGTGACTCACAAGGAGATATATGAAGTTTATTTGATAAATTTTTCATAAGGCATGAGATGGAGACATGTGTCTAAATATTATACATTACACAGTGACCATTGGAGTTTAAATTAACAAAGGAAAACTAGTCTTTATTATTTGAGCTATAAATTTATGTATGATGAATTTAATAGTGGATTAAAAATTAAAGTAGTAAAGGACCCCAAGGCTCATATAGAAAAATTATTTATAAGGTTTTAATATATATACAATTTTAATTATTCAAATCCAAAGTTAAAAATATATTTGATCATCTTCTATAAGTGACCCAAGAAGGATATTTGAGTTTGTATTAATGGTGTCTAGATGTTTCAAGATGAATTATCTATTCGATAATGTTTTAAAATTCTTTAGGATCATATATATCTATTTTGGAGGTTTGACCAATCCATATTTAGTATGATGATATGCTTAGAAGTTGACTATTTATTCATTTAGGGTGATCTTGTGTATAAAACTATTATTTGAGTAGGTTATACATATAAATAAGAGTGTAGTGATGAATGAATCACTTGAAGTTATTGTAGGGATCATGTAGAGTGGACCTATATATTTAGAAGTGGTCTTATATTTATAATTTGCTTTATGAATTAGTAAAAGAGTAAATAGGTATCCATGAGACTGATAAGGGCTACTAAGGCCTAATTGAAAGGTGTAGCTACTTAAGGGTGACCCATAGATACTATGGTCAACATATAAGGGTAGCATGGAGCTATGTCTTAGTATGATATAATACTTAAGTTTTTAGTCAAGTCTTATGGCTGACCAATAAGATGATATTCATGAAGTTCTATAAAGAGTGAAATCAAAGGTGATCGTTTTAAGAGTTAACAAGTGGAAGATAGAGTTATGGTGCAAAGGAAGAGGAAAGATAGTGTTTCAAGTGGATTGGTTGAATAATAGAGTAGGTTTAGGGCTATGTGTATTACCTATAGGTCATAATTTTGGTGTCATAATAGTGTGCTTGCAGGGTTGAAGATGAGTGAAGAGGTCTAGAGTGATCCAAAAGGGTGTTTTGGATGCATTACTTGTGTGTACAAGTTTGAGAGAGTGTGAAGGGTTGAAAGAGAGGTGTTACACATTATTTTTCCATTAGATTTAAAGGTAGTCAGAGTTTACTAGAGATATTGATTTCATAGGTGTTGTGTAGGTGCTCAACATATAGAATAATTTGGTTTTTGTTCATGCTTAGGGTTGTGGGTGTTCCTTGTGAAGTGGGTGCTTCACTAAAAGGTCTCATGTTTGTGATAATTGTATAGGAAAATTAGTCCATATATTTTTACGCTTGATAATGGGTTTTATTCCCCATGAGGTTTCCCTTGTAATTCATATGTTATGTGTTTGATCTTGCATAATATTTTTGATTCACTGTTATGAATGAATTATAAGATTTATGAATGCATGTGATGATTTATTACGGATTTTAAAGATCAGAATTGAATATCATATTACCTTACATCACTGATTCACCCCCTCCCCTCAATGATTGTACCTATAACATGAATGAGATGTACTTTAAAATGTGGCAAGTTGGTGTGACAAGTGTTATGTTAGACCAAATTACCAAGTCAAATTTTAGAGTAAATCAGGTAACCAAAAAACCAAGGCTATGAAATACCAAAAACCTCAAACAAGTAAACCTTAAGTAAGAAAGGAAAAATAACCAAGTCAAACCAAGGATACATGCAAAAAAGGATGGTAATTAGACATGTATGTATAAGTAGTAATAATTTTTATTTAAATAAATATGGGAAACAAAAAATAGTAAAACAACATTGATGAGTGAGAAGTAACACTCCTTACTCAATCATCAATGGAAAATGTGCATAAAATGGAAAATAACATTGGTGAGTGAGAAGTAACAAGCCAACCTCACTCAGCAATAGAAAAATTAAATGAAAGTAGAAATAAACTCAGGTGTCTAAAAATTGGGTGGTACAACAATGACAAATGGTAAAAATAAATCAAGGCATATCTAGAAATGTAGATCCTTGGTGTAAAGAATTTTCTCTAAGGATATATAAAATTGAAACAAAGTAGTTCTAGAATGTTTTTAAGATGTGAAGAAGAAGGAAGTATAGAAGAAGGGAAAATAGATTTATAATCACAATTTGCTTGTCAAGGGAGGAAATGAAATGGTTGGAGGGGAGAGTGAAGGAAAAATCAAAGGAGAATAACTCTTTATCAAAGTTAAGACACTAAAATTAGGTTTGTCAAAATAAGAGGAATTTTGACCTTAAGGACTCTAAAGAACTTCTCTTAGTCGTACAAGTATTAGGTCAACAAATGAAGTATGTAGATCATCCCATGAAGACTATATGCATGGAAAGTGAAATGGACCTACCTTCCCACAACATATTCCCCATTATTTAGGACCCCTTATAGAGTTATCAGTCTACTGTGAAGATTGGGTACTTACGTGAGAAAGTAGGTAGTACCATAGAATTTATTGAATTCTCCTATTCAAATCTACTATCCTACCGCACCCTAATGGACCTTATCTCTATTATGAGGCCAACTATGGATTTTGAGCTATTATTAGACATAGGAGATATGATTATAATCATGTCTCTTGGTGTGATTTTTAATTTTTATATTTGTATGTTTCCTTTTATATATCATTACCTTTTGTTTTAAATGATTTAAATTTTAAATTTTTTGATGGATTTTTTCTATTCTTTCTCTATATGGATTTGGAAAACCAAACATAGGTACTAAAGATGACTTTCATTTGAATACTTGGCTCTTGGTTGCAAAGAGAGAGAAGTTCACAGATCATGGTGTTGAAGAGTCTCATAAATCTAGGTGAAATAAAAGTGGTATCTTGACTTCAAGCTTGTGTTATCCAATGTGGATTAAAATGAAAGGAAATCAAGAGGAATGAAATATGAAATAGTTTAAATTACTTAAAATCACAAAAAATGTGACAAATGGTAAAAAAAGGGATTCAATGACAATAAGGTGTGATTACTTATCATAATAATTATGGAAATGGATTAAAACATGCTAACATATATTTTTATGCAAATTATATTTATAAAAAGAATCAAAAACTAAAGCTTGAGAACAAGGATCAAGAACTTGTAACTAGTGTTAAACATATTATATAAAAGGAATGACAAGATGGTGATTTTATGAGGAAGGCTAGGTCTTATACATGGTCTTAAACTACAAATCATAAAAGAAGAACCCATGAGGGTACCAAAAATTATTGGAAAACTAAATGAAATAATAAAAATATGGTATTCATGAGGAAGGTCACGTCCTATCCATGGTCTTACATTGAAAATCACAAAAGAGAAACCCAAAGGGTGACAACAAGTGTGTAAGGAAGATAAAAGTACATCATGAGCAAGATCGGGTCCTATTCATGATTTTAAAATGAAGCTCATGAGAAAAAAAGGAAACTAATAGACCAAAGGGATGACTAAGGTTTGTAAAAAGAGAGAACTATTGCAGAGAGTGAGACCCATGTAAGTAACCTAAAAAAATTGTTAGATATATATCATATAGAAATAATTAAAAAGAAAGGAAAGATTAAACAAAATACTTCTTGAGGAATTTCACATTGGTGGGCTCTTTGAAAATATGGCCTTCATTGGATTGAAGGTGGTAAGTACTTTGACCAAGAATATCTTTGACTAAATATGAGCCCCACCATTTTTGGGCATATTTACCTTCTTTGTCATGAGTGTAGTCTAATTTAAGGACAAGATCACCAACATTAAATGTGTAGACTTTAAATCTTTTGTTATTTGATTTTGCAATATGGGCCTTGTATTAGAGATTATGTTGTAAATCATAAAGATGATGCTCATCAAGGAGATCAAGAGCATGAAGGTGAGATTCACATAATTATTCATTAGGTATGATACCATGAATAGATATACAAAGAGAGGGAAGCTTAAATTCTAATGTAAGGACCAATTTAAAACCATAAACTAGAGATAATGATATTACCACAATAGTAGTATGTATGTGTGCTAGTATGATAGGACCAAAGAGTAGGGTAGAGATGAAGGTGCCAATCCATGTGAGTTTCATGAATTATCTGTTAGAAATTTTATCAATAATTATTTTGTGGCCTCAACTTAGACATTACATTATGGATGATAGGGTGTGGAGAATTTATGATCAATTTTAAATTTAACATAGAAATATTTGACATCTTTGATTTTGAAATTACCACCATTATCTGTAATGATAGTATGAGGGACACCAAAGTGGAAAATGATTTGAGTAAGGATGAATTTGGAGATGGTGGCACCAATGACATTAAAAAGGGTCATAAACTCAACCTATTTGGTAAAATATTATGTGGCTATGATTATAAAGACATGTGCATCTTTATATTGAGGTAATTTACCTATGAGATCTAACCTCCACATGGAGAATGGTAAGGATATTTGACATTTTGAAGCTCAATTAGAGGTGAATGAATTAAATCATCATGAATTTGGCAAGGAGTACACTTTTTATCAAATTCAATAGCATTCTTTCCAAGAGTGGGCCAAAATTATCCCATACATAGGCATTTATGGGTTGTAGCATGTCTGCTACAATGTGCACTGCAAATGCCCTCATGTAATTATTTAAGAAGAAAAGTGACCTCATCTTGCATAATACAATAGATTAAGGTACCTTAAACATTGTGATAATAAAGGATTCTATATCAAAATACATACTTAAAATCTTATTTTTGAATGTAATTATTTTCAAGGGAATCAAGGTTGGAAGGATAAGTTTGGTGTTTCATAAATTGAATGATGTTTTTTTACCATGGGCTTTATTGAAAGGTGGTAGCTTCAATGTGGTAGATAAGTGAATAATGTGGTTGAATAGAGGATAGATATTTTATTATTTAGATAATAAAAGTGGGATCGATAAGAACTTGGTGCAGATGAAAAAGAGATGTTGAAAAAGTGAGGGAATCAATAATAGAATTTTGATCTCGAGGGATAGGTTTAATGGTGAAATAAATGAAGTAGTTGAAATTTGATAATAATAAATGATATTTTTTATTTTTCATTGGTAATCACCATTAACCTAGTGAAAATGAGCTAAGAATCACTTAAAGCATGTAGATATTAGATATCTAAATCAAGAGTAGTTCTCATGCCTAATATTAAGGCTTTGTACTCCACCATATTTTTAGTGAAATCAAATGTGAATAAAAAATCTAAAGGGATGATTGCTAAGAGGATTGGTAAGAATTCAACCTTCCCTAGCTCCTTGAAGACATTTAGCACTATTAAAGTGAAGGTTCCAAGTGTCCTTGTGTAAGTTGACATTAATTTTAGGAAGTTATTCGATAATTAATTTTGGTTTATTATTACTAAGAATGATAATAGATTCATTGAGATCACTTGCTTCAAGATCAATAGTGAAGTTATGAAAGTAATATTTAAAAGATATAGCATGGTTGAGACCTTCAATATAAAGAATATTATCATCAAGAAGACTATCTTGAAGGTGATTGGTAGTAGGTATAGGATCTATGTCAAGTTGATTGGCTATGATTTGTCATTTAAAAACTTTTTGAGTAATAATTTAAAGATCAAATTCCATAAGGAAAAGCATCCAATTGCCAATTCTATCTCTAGGAAGAAAGGATTTGGATAATAATTGATAAAGGGAATAAAAATCAATGATGATATAAGTGGTCTGATAAATCATGTAATGTCAAATATTTTTAGCTACAAAATATATGGTGAGGAAATCATGATCAAATTTTATATAATGTTTCTCATAATTGATGACGCCTCAGTTGATATAGTAGATGGCATACTCTCTTCTAATATCATCTTATTAGGAAAGAATTTCCCCAATTTATATAGGTTTGGAAGAATTATATAAGATCAAAGGTTGATTATTTAAAGGAGGATGAACTATAGTTGGTTAAAGTAATGATTCTTTATGTTATTAAATGATTTTTGACAAGGATCCATCAATTCTAAAAAATTACCTTTATTAAAAAAATTGAAGTGGATACAATAAGCCATTCAAGGATGAATAATATAATTTCCCCAAGTTTACCAAGATAAGTGTGAATGTATGAAATGGATCATGGGATGGGCATGTCGATGATATCACTAATCTTGGTAGGGTCAATGATAATTCCATAGAGAGAGACTAAGAATCCTAATAGTTTTCTAGATGTGACACCAAAGACACATTTATAAGGATTTAATCTAAATTTGTATTTGAAGAGATGATATAAGATGATGGAAAGATCAAAAAGATGAGTCTTGAAACTTTTAGATTTAACAATGAGGTCATACACATAGGTTTCTATAATTTTGTGGATAAGATCATGAAAGATATCAGTCATTGCTCATTGATAAGTGGATATGGAATTTTTTAGGCTGAAGGATATTTTTACATACAAATAGGTGCTAAAATCCATGGTGAAAGTGATCTTATGTTGATCCTCAAGAGCAATGTTAATTTTATTGTAGCTTGAGAAGCCATCCATAAGAGATAACATTTCATATCCAATTGTGGAATCAATAATGGCATCTATTGAAGGTAGAGGGAAATTGTCCTTGGGACAAGTGAGATTAATATTACATAAATCAATGAAAATGAAAATGAACATAGTGACTTTTTTTATAAATAGGAACTATGTTAGAAACCCATTTAGAATAGTCCACTAGTTTGATAAACTAAGGGTGGAAATTTCCATTGATTTTGATGCATAGGTTTGGCATTGGGATAAGTGATGATATTATGTACCATAATTATAGGGTCCAAGCATGTCCTCATAGGACTAGGTAAAAATATTACTATATTTATTGAAAAATAAACAAAAGTTATCATGTTTAGTAGGTGAAAGTTCACGATAAACTATAATTGGTCTAGAGTATGATGGAGTACCATATTATGTGTGATTAATTTATTTTATAAGCATAGCATTTCCATATTATAAATGGTATGTTGTATTAGGTAAATAAAAAATTGGATTAGTTTTAGGATCAATGCTAGTGATGAAGTTGTTGAAACAAGGGTAGTGATTTCTGAAATTCCCAAGTTTGTGATGTTTTCAAGGAAGTTGAGGTTCTCAGGCTTGAAGTATTTTAAGGATAGCTTCATCACTAGGTATAGTGGGAAGAGGACTAGAATACTCAACATCAACTTTGAAATCAAAATTTTGATTAGAATGGAGATCATATTCAAAATGTATCTAACGGACATTAGTGGCCTTGGCATCTAATGTAATATTGGGAGTAAGAGGAGAATATGGATCAAAAAATATTGGTGTGGCATTAATTTATTTTATGTGGGAAGGATAGGATGTAGTGATGGGAGATATAGGTGGTAGATAAGATGTAATAATATCTAGAGGTTCAAAATGTATTATTTGTCCTACCACCCAAGGAGTATCAAGAATTGGAGAGTTAACAAAAGGCACATGACCTTCAGGATCTAATTCATGATCTATGGAAATGTTATGAACTTCATGGTTAAATCATGTATTGGAGATAAATTTTTTTTATAATTTTGATCATCCAAGTCTTAAGATTGAGCTTGGGCCATGATATAGTTATCATAATAGGTTAGAGAAATTATACAGGTTTGAGATTTAGGGGGAGTTTCAGAAGGTAAAATACTAATATTACTTAATTCATATGGATACATCATTAAAGGGTCTTGAAATAATTTTTCCACTCCATAATAATTTCATGTGAATTAATCTTCTACTAAAGAAGGCTCCTAAGTATTACATGGAGGGGGAAAATTAGTGATCTCATCAATGAGAGGTATAGTGTGATCATGAGGTAATAAAGGAGTAAGATGCTTAAATATATAGGGAGGTAACTTGGTAGTTTTTTAAGTATGTTGAAATTCATTAGGTTCATCATCATTTGAATCAACACGAGTGACTTGTAAGTTGGGATTGATGGTGATGAACTCAGGTAAGGGAGAACTATTGATGGTAGGGATGGTAGGAATGTAGTATTGAGATTTTGGATTAGAAAGTTAAATACTCCAAGTGTTGGTATTAACCTCATGCTTATACCATTAAATCTTATGTAATAATTTAATGCATTAGCTACTATAAGAGGTGATGGCCCTCATTCTATGAGTTCATGGGCAGCCAAGGAGTATGTTATAAGATAGGTGCAAATCAGAGACCATAAGTTTAGTTTGAATGGTCTTAAGTTCGATTGTTAAGGGAAGAAAAATACAACCAAGTTGTTTTTTATTAGTTTTATCAAATCTATGATAGGTAAGGTGGGTTTTCTTGAGATGATCCTTATTATAACCAAGTTATTAGATAACCCACAAAGATGTCACATTACTACTATAGCATTCATCAAATAAAACTTTAATAATAAGGTAAATATTAATGTCTATTTTAATTAATAATGGTAGATCATCAGTGAAAAAAATGATTTCATCATTAATCATGTCCTCATCAAGAAATTCAGATAGTTTGAAGGAAAGACAAATAGTTGCAATGGTGTGCATATTGGTAAGTTGAGGTTTAATATAGGGTGGTTATTCATCTATAGGATATGGATTTTAAATTTATTTTAATTATTACATATTAAACTTTTGATGATAAGGAGAAGTATGAACTAACTCCATAAGTGGAATATTTCAATGCATGGAGTTAAGTTCTTTGATAAATTTCCAATGGGATTTAAAAAAAGAACCAGTGTGAGTTTTAGAAGGTAAGGTAGACTTTGAAGGAATGAAAGTTATTGTGGGTTTAGAAGAAGGAGGTGGTTCCTCATGGGCTTCCAAAGATAAATTAGTGGTTGTAATATCTTTTATCAATTGTTCTTCTAAATATGGTTTGTTAGGTTTTGTGATAGGATCTTTGTGACCTAGTTTGCAATGATAGTTAACCTTAGAAGTGTTAACATATTGAGATTTTTTGTAATATTGGTCATAGTCAGCATCAATAGCATAAACATCCTTGGTATTTTTTTAAGGATTAGATGTGGAAAAGTATTTTTGGTTATTAAAATAAGAATCTTTAGAAACCTATCATTTTTTAGAAGTAGTATTTTACTCTTGATGATGAAGGTTGATCATGGATTCATGATTGAAGGAATCATCAAGCATGTAGGAGATATAAAATTTAATAATCCCTCTAAAAGGTTCCTAGTAATGACCAATGACATCATGAAACAAATATATTTTATTTGGTTCATACCACTTAGGAGGATTATTGGACTAAGTAAAGGGTTTATATGGTGGTAAAAAATGTTTCACTTGATACACAGCTGATGTGAGAAGATGAAGAAATGTCAACTTTGGTAACTCCTGATTTGGTTTGAGGATTATTTATAATGATAAAATTAGTAGATGTTTGAAAATATTCTTTAAGGAATTTAGGATTAGGTTTGAATTTCTTCATGAAAGAGTCTTGACATTTAGCTTGGTCAAGATATTCATTAAGTGTTTAGGGAGAAAAATTTCAAACCTTATATTAAAGAAAAGGAGTTAAATAAATTATAAAGAGTTTAAAAACATTGTCATCAGTCATGTTATGTTTGGATTTATGGGCTAGATATTTCCATCATTTGATAAAATCATGAGTTGATTCAATTGGAGATTTCTTAGCATTAATGAAATGACTAAGGAAATTTTTTGAAAGATCATTATGTTGAAACTCTTTGACTAAATTCTAAAGTTTCCAAATGAAATGTTGGGTAAGTTGGTTATAGCATTCCAATATATCATTAGTGAAGGTTTAAACTAGAAGTTTAGTTGTGGTGATAGAATTGGTTTGGGTTGACTCTTTGTAAAGATTGCCAAAGGCTTTGAGAAATGATGCAAGGTCTTTAGTCCCATCATACTTGATAGTGGGATATATATTACCAATATAAATGGACATGATGAAATGGGCTAAGGCTCATTTTGGATATTTTGAAGCATTTTGTTATTCATTATAGCTTAAGGAATAAAATTTCCTGAGGCAATTCTAAGAGGTGGAGGAATAAAATTTGGGTTGGCTTGAAGATTGATAGCTATAAGTTGATTAGCCATATTGATCAAATGACATTGTAATTGCATCATTTTAGAGGTGTTAGAAGTTTTCATTATGTTCATTTGTTGTATGACTTGTGTAAGAAGTTGAGTTGTATCAATTGGTGGGTTGTTGTTTGTAGGATAAATCCTTGATTTGGTATTAGGGGGAGGGTTATTGGAAGATGGATTATTAGTCAAATTATTTTCAACATTTTGCAAGCCACAAATGAAAGAGGGGAAGAGGTGCTGCAAGAGTGCAGGTTCTCATTGGAGGAAAAGATAGGAAGAAATGAACATCACATATAGTATCTAAATGGATTCATGTTGTCCAAGAAGATTCTAATAGGATATTTCATGATGAATTGAGAAATAAAATGAACAAAATACAAAGGAAAAATAGAGAACTAAGTCGGATAGATAGAATAAGGAGTAAGAGTATAGAGTCGACTAGGTTGACCTAATACTTACAAATAGAAAAAATAGAGTCTAATAAGAGTACATAATCAATTGGGTTGACCTAGTATTGTTATCTAACTGGTAAAAGAGATAAAGAGTTGATTGGGTTGACTTAATACTGTAGGTAGGAATGAAAATAGTCTATAAGAGACTATGTTGAATAGAATGATAGTGTATTATAAATAGGGAAATATTTTACAATGTACTTTTAAAGAAAGAAATGGAAGTAAACACATAATAATTTTAGTCAATGTGAATGATCCAAATGAGGAACACAACATACAACATTACACAAACATTGGCCAACACAATTTTTTGCAATAGAACATACAATGAGTAAAGAGCAAGTAATCAATTGAAAAATAAATGTTAACTAAGTGGTCATCTTGAGTGTTGCTAGATTTATAAAGTTTCATTTTAAGTGTGATAAGTAAGTTGGCTAAAATTAGGGAACTAGAAAGCAATCTATGGATGGTTTCAAAATGTTTAGGCTGAAATGGATCTATGTTGGTAATGGTATTGGCTTGGTATTGGGGCCTACCCCTCACTTCACAATCCCACAGTGATAAGGGTGTCAAGTGTTTTACCAATATATACCATTAACCACATGTTTATACTTGGCTAGAAAACCATGTCAGCTTCACCCTTGGTGATGAAATCTAAGTAGGTAGGCCTTGGGTAGTGTTGTAAGCCTAGATTACACCCTAACTAAGAAAATGATTATACAGGTCCTCTAATTAGATCTAGTCCAATGTGGGAATGATTGTAGGCTATAGGTTAGCTAATCTTGGGTTAGACCTTTAGGATTTTTGATGAGGATACCTCCTCTAATGTATAACTTAGCTCATTTCCACTAAAACCTACTAATTGCTAGGGTGAAAAGGGAGATAAAGATAAATGAAACAAAAATATAAAATAAGTTGGTGATGTACCCAAATTGATTACTCATTCACTCTATTTGAACTTATAAAAGCACTAATGAGATAAGCAAAAGACTAAATCTATAACTCCAAATGTCTACTATGCATTAATATTTCATCTAAAGGTTCACCAAGTGATCAAAACCTAAGGGAAGTGACGGAAAGGACTAATTCAAGGAACTAACTAGATAATGTATACATATGCTAACTTCAATAAAATGACATTAAACACTAAACATGACCTACATAACAATATAAACTAGTATCTAGGTGAGATCAGGACTTGACAAGGGAGAGATCTCTACCACATATGCAAATCAAACTGACATTAACACACTATACTAGAAAAATAAAATTTGAAATGGTCATCTATTTCTCTCAGGAGGTTACAGAGATCAATCTTGGTAGAGTATATTCATTCCCAAGAGAGGGATTGAGAGTTTTTTTAAGTGGAAGAAGAATGAAGATATATATAAAGGGCCAAGAGAGAGAGAAAGAACATGCATCGAGAAATCAATTAATGAGTTGTCACCACCTTTCTTGAAATCTCCACCTCATATTAATCTAATTAGGACTAATCCTTCAATGAAAAATTAGCCTTAATTTACTCTAATAGTATTCAAACTCTTCTCCTTGATTGAGAAATTCACTAGAAGACAAGAATCTATTAAGGATAATGAGTCATGATCTTGTTGTTGGAAAAAATATTTTGAAGGCTCTAACATAGAAATGAATGCTCCAACTACTTTATACAACCACCAAATCCCTTTTTTTGATCTTCCATGCCATCTTACACTTAGTTTCATTATGAGTACAAAATCCTCATATCTTTTATCCTAAGAGATCCATATGCATGTCTTCTTCAAGTAGTGGTAGGTACCTAATTTTTAAAAATAAGACCATGTAGAAGGATGAGACATTTTTCCATAATCACAAATATCTACACTTACTTTGGAATCTAAACCTAGGTCTACTATAGATGAAACTAGTCCCATTTATTGGTTTTATTATAGTCTTAATGTCAATGGAATTAAGATTGATATGTGTTTGACCTCAATTCAATAATAAGTTTCCACTTTTTTGTTTGTATTAGGTCTAAAAGACCTATTCTACCTCCATGGATCTTTAATGATGAGACTTTATCCCTAAAATATCCATTTTGATTGAAACTTAATCATCTTCAATCTTGGATCCTATGCATTTGCTTTTTTGGGTCAAAAATATCTTTATTGACCTCCATTGAAAGTTTCTTGGGCTCACCTTTATTCATTGGCCATCGACTTATTGATTTAGGACTATCAAATTTAGACACTTAATGGCCTTACATTTGATCTAAGCTTTATTAATATCTTGACCTTACTTACACTATTGATCGTTCTCTATACAAATTAATGTGAGACATAGATCTTTTTAATATTTAATACACTTAAGAAACTTATCACCTAAATATTTTCTTTTAGGATCCATTGACCTTTTGACTTGATGCTCACCATTGATCTTTGATGCATAATCAAATGCAATCTATTATATCTTTAGGACCCACTGACATCATGAGGTTTCCACTCACCATTATATCTCTATTTAGGTACCTAATATCTTGACACTTATCATCCATGCATTCATCCTTATAACATTTGAATCCAAATGGCTATTTCACGAGACCTAAATTTGACATTTGCACGCATATCTTGGACTACTGGTTTAACTTTGAAGATTTATATCTTAATATAGAAAAGGCATCAAGAAATGAAACTTGTAAGAAGTTATCTAGGCATGAAATACATCATGTCTATCTAATCTTTTGGATTCAACCAATTTCTTGAGTGTGTTTAACAAATGTGCAATTAGACTAGCTTGTTTGTCTTTATGTGACATGTTGTGATAGTCTATTCATTCTAGGCTTTTTTATGAACTATTGTTCAGATTTCCAAGGCTTAGATGAAATTTTGAGGCTTGTGAAACCTTCCTTATGTCCATAAATTCCATGAACACCATGAAAAATAACTATTCCCTTTCACTTCATAATCCTAGACATGTTTTTAACCCTTCTTCCCAAAGATCAACAAATTGCACTTTAAGCTTGTTTGAAGTGTCTCAAAAGACTTGTAAGCAATATGAGATATTTGGAACAATCATTCCATCTAGAATACTATTTAGCTCATTCATTCAAGTAGAATATTTGTATGTAGTCCAAAATTGGCCAACATTTTTGGTGACTCACAGGGAAGCATGTCTATTATGCTTGAGAACCCAGACCATTTACCTTATCTAGTCCATTGGGCATGGAGTCTCTGCTCTAGTTCAACATATTGATTTAAAGCTAAAACTAGTTGTCAACCCTTAGATAACTCCTCTTAAAATAAACAAGGAACAAAATTAACAAAACAAAACAAATTGCCTAAGGTACTTATTGAAGGGAAACACATAATAGAATGGAAACTAACTTAAATAAACAAGGACCACTAACCTAAAGAAATAGGGGAAATAAGACAAAAGAGAAGCATACTACTACTTATGATAATCACTTATTGAAATAAATCAAATCTAGAAAAACCAACCTATAATAACAATCTTCCCTTTAGGGTCAAATGGAAATCCATTTGTTGCACCTTGTAACTTTGAAGCATGCTTGGCTTTTCTTGATAGCTCTCTTCTACGACTGAGAGCAATTGGATGCTCGTGTCTTCCTGGGGAAGCAACTAGTTCCTCTACTACCAATTTTGGGTGCATGAATTTTAGACATGAGTTCAAGACCCAATCATACTCCTCCCAAATTTATGTATTTTGTAGGAATAACTTTAATTATTCTTCATTCATAAACTATTGATCAAGAACATATAAACTAGCTTGATCTATCTCCTTTGACATATCTACAAGGATGACCTCTAAGGGAGATAGATATGATTTTGGGACTTCTTGAGGCCACTTAAGCTCATTCTTAGCTTCCAAGAGCAGAAAGATGTCTAAAGTTGAAGAGGAAAGTTGATAACTATTGGGCCCCTTTTTTTGCTACCTAGTGGATCATGCCAACTCAGTAGATCTCAACATGAGGTAATAATTTGTGATGGTTGATCTTTTTATACTTTTTTTTATAGCTAGGAGGATCCCCACAGATCCTGTGCCAATTGGAAAGTAGTTTCTTAGTACCCAAATTTGATGGATAATCTCATTAAGTACTTGTAGAGTATTTTTTACTCTACGTTTCATTCTAATTTTTAGTTGCACACTGCAAAATTTTGTTCCTGCATACTTTGGTTCATGATGGTGAAATTTTGAAATAGAGCACAGGATTGATTTCCTTTTGATTCATTTTTGTCTAAGTGTCAAAATCAAGTGAAAGCTGCCAAGTGTCAATGGCCGAGGCACCTTTCATAAATTTTATAAGTTGGTCAGAACGTGCCATGTATCTCATAGCAACTCAGTAGAACATGATAATGTCAGAATCTACATTTCATAGTAGCATCCAAATTTCAAATCTCTTTTTAGTGGAAGGTTTCAACAAGCTAAGTATCAGGATCAGGTATAAAGTGCCAAGTGGCAATCATGGAAGGTTTGAATTTGCTTTTCTAAAAGTGACAAAAGATGCCATGTATCCCAGCTGAAGAGAGTGGAAGCCACCACATGTTGAGATCTAAATTATCTTCATTTTGCTTCACCAATATAACAAAGACTATGGTGGGTCTCAGGTTTTGTTTTTGAAGCAAGCGAAAGCTACCAAGTGTCAATGTCTATGTAAATATGAAATTAGGCCTGATTGTTTCTATAATATAAATAGAGTGATGTGGAGACTAGCACGTGTCACCTTCCACAAGTTTCTCAAAAGGTGGCTAAAAGTAGTAGAGATTTCCACATATCCCTAGTTAATTAAAGTGAAGATCACCATGTGTCCTTTGTTGAGGCAAGTAGAAATTGCCACCTGTCCCTATGCTCTTTTTAAAATTTCTTGGGCAAGAAATGTTGTGGGTCTTATTTTATGTTAAGTTGTTAAAGTTTAAAAGAAGTGGATTGCAATAGGTGTCAAAGGCAAAACACTCCTAAGCAAAGATAAAAAATAAGTATAAGTTATGTGGAAAGTGCCACGTGTCTTTGGTGAGTATTTCATAACATGCCAAGTGTCATTCTTTGGTAATAAGAAGGTTTTAAAGGAATTGGCTAGGTGTCCTCTTCTGTTTATAAGAATGAAGTGTCCTACAATCTATTTCAGCCAATGAACTGCCAGAAGATAGAGCATTTTAGAATCTAAGAAATATCTTCTATTAGACCTATTCAGTTTGGTTAGATTTTAGTTGGGCCATCATATTGGGAACACATAGACAATCTGGAGTGAATCCAAGGCTATAAATAAGGGTGTAGATATCACCAATGGAAATCATCACCAGAGACTTAGAGAGAACTTTTTGAGAGAATTATTGTCAAGAGTTTAGACTTTCTAGAGCTGCGATTAGGAATATCATTTGCCTTTGTACTATTTTCTTAAGTTGTAAAGTTTATGTAATTGTGCATGTTTCTGTGCCTCTTATGTGACTAGAGAATTAATGAGAAGATTGAATCCTATGTCTTTGTTGATATTTTCTATGTCATTACAAAAGTAGTCTAAGTTGTGTTGTCAAGAGTTTTAGATTTTCTAGAGCTATGATTAAGAATATCATTTGCCTTTGTTCTATTTTCTTGAGTTGGAAAGTTTATATAACTGTGCATGTTTCTGTGCCTCTTATGTGACTGGAGAATTAATAAGAAGATTGAGTCTTGTGCCTTTGTTGATATTTCTTGTGTCATTGCAAAATTAGTCTAAGCTGTGAACCTATGTTTCTATTGTTTTCATCTTTTACATTGATCATGCCTTGTTTGCTCTTAAATGTAATTGAATCTTACATATAGTTTCACTATGCTCAGATTAAGGGTCAAATTACATTCAGGCACATTGCCATAGATTTTCTTTCTTTGCATTTGTGTTTTTGTTAAAATTCCTATCCCTTTTCCCAATATATGCTTGATATAAAGAAGAGACCAGCTTCTTAAAAATATGGAGGTTGTTTCACATTGCAAGTCCCACATTCTTAAAACTTCCCATTGTTGGTGTTAAAATCAAAGCACAATTTTAACCATCAACAGTTTTTGGCACACTCGATGGGACACTATATTAGAGTTTCTTTCAAGATCGTATGAGCCAAAGAGCTACGAGGAGTTAATGTTGTGGACTAGTAAATAGATCTCATTCTACTATAAATCCAGGTATTCTTTTGCCACCTTTGATAACTAGTCCTAGAAGAAGAGTCAACCAATTGTTTCCAATGCCAAGAGCAAATATGGGAGCCCTTATAGCCCCAAGAAATTATGCAAGTTGGAAAATTGGTAGTCCTTTGATTCTCCCAATACCACCAGCCACTTGGGACCCTATCCCAGTGAATTCTTTGAAAGCTCTACTCAAATTCAATGGGAAAGACTTCAAAACACCTGAAGAACATCTGCAAGATGTATCAGATGTCTGTGTTATACATGTCATCACATAGTAAAATGTGGCCATAAGATTATTAGTAGCTTCTTTTAAAGGGAAATCTATAGAATGGTATTGGTATTTGACCCCAAATACCATCTCTACATGGGCTCAACTCAGAGATCTTTTTTTTGAAAGATTTAAAGAGAAGGGTGATAAGTCTTCTTTATTACAACAATTAATTACCATCCAAAGGGCACCATAAGAAGCAATGTTTGACTTCAATTCTAGATTTCAAAAGACTTGGGAAAGGATTCCTACTACAACTAGACCATTACCAAGTATGGCTATAGTGTTTTATCTTAAGGCTTTAAATTTAGACATATCTATTATGATTCAGTCACTTGGAGGTTAGACTCTGCCAGAGGCTTATGACTATTCAGTCAGAGCTGAAAATAATTTGATAGATGATAGAAAGTTATCTCCAAGGCCTCCCATTCCCATGTTTCCAAATATTTCCTTGTCATTACCTCAATAAGCCCCTAAATCCATAGCCCCACTTGTGTCTATGTACAAATATCCTCAACCATTTGCTAAATAAATTGTCCCTGCCTAGTCATCTGAGTTGGATGATATCAAGAATATCCTAAGGACATTTTCTAATGAGTTGATTAATATAAAGAGACAATAGAATCCTTTCCCTAGGCCTCCATATAAAGGATATCAAGTAAATAGATTCTCATCATAGCCAAACCAATACCAGGTTCCTCAAAGGTAAAATAACCCTCAGCCAACAAATTAATTAGTTGCAGTCCCTACACCCTCACAAATTGTTCCCCCCAATTCAAATAGGGAGATTATTCTAGGGCAAAATAATTATGTGGATAACACTAATTCCTGGTGTTTCCCTTGTAATAATTCTCATACACCTAGAGATTGTCTCATGGGTAATCTACAACAAAAGGTGGTAGAGTAAAGAAGAATGGATGGATAGTTTGCAAGTTCCAGTGACAATCAAGCCTACCAGTCTTTTGGTATGCAAAATTTAGTCTTAATGGCTTAGATTCAAGGGATGTCTTTGAAACAAGAAGAAGAAATATCCCTATAAAATTCCTTGTTATCATGGGTTAAAGATGAAGAATCAGTTTTCTTGAATGAAGCTTCCACTTCTAAGAAACCAGTGGTGCAATCTAATTATTATACTAGATCAAAGAGAAGGATGGCGGAACAGCCTGAGGTTGTAAATAGTCAAATCATGGAGAATCATCTATTTCAAGGACAAAGAAACATAGCTATCAGACAAGAAGTGTCTCAACCAGTGTACAATCAAGTGATTCCTGTACATATTTGAGGAAAAACAAGATATCCTTATTTTCAAAGAACTCAGACTCTTGGACCAATAAATGTGATGGATCAATTGAAGAAGACTCTAGAACAAGTATCAATATGGGATATATTGGCTATTCTTGAATATAAGACACTAATACAATAATCTCTACAAGGCCAAGAAGTGCCCAAAGGTACTATTATCAAAGAAGGACCTACTAAAAAAGAAAAGCTCAAAGACACAGTTCATTTGCAGACAACAGCCTTAGTGAATAATGCACCAAAGGTAAGCAAATCCAAATTGGATCCCTTATATTTAACTTTGATAGTTGGAAAGAAACTTCTACATAATACAATGATTGATTTAGAAGCTAGTACTATAGTAATGCCTAAGTAGATAGCTGACGCTTTAGAAATAAAGTATGAACCACTCACTAAAGGAGTCATGTAGCTAGATGCCAAAGCAGTACAAACAATAGGGAGAATTAAACAACTCCCATTACAATTATATACTTGTCCCAATATAATTGTAAATCAATATGTATTAGTCATATATATACCTCCTATATTTGGTCTATGCTTATCTAGAGACTTTACAACCAAGATAGGAGGATATATGTCCCTTGATTGGTCTCATCTCATCCTAAGAACCAAGTATGGTTCAAAGATGAAGATATTATCTGAGCTATTATATAAGGATCACATCACCAATGAACTAATTGCAAAGTTAGAGGCATCTCATGCTATGATGAATAAAGAAGAAATGGTTTCTGTTGAGGAGTTAGGTGAATGGAATGAACATGAGCAAGAAGGGGAAAATGATCATTTATTAGCTATGATGCAAAGTGACCCATATGGAAATTATGACTCCATTAGTCTGGGCACTTATGTCATATTTGAGGAAGACCATAAAATCCCAAATGTTTTAAGGGAAGAAAATTCAAAATAAACCTCTTCTATTAATCCTTAGGTCTCTCAACATGAATTCCATATTCTGAGTGAGAAGTCACAAGTGTATGCCTTAATCTATGATGAATAAGAGATAATTTCTAACTTTCTTCTTACTTTGAAAGATGATGTGGAGGAGCATGGACATTGCCTTGATCATAATTTGAAAGATTTGTTTGAAATCATTGGGTTAGGTTATACTATTTTTCAAGAAGGCTGTGAGCTAGTTGCAGAGGAATAAAACAACATTGAGACTCAATTACATATGCAAAATTATTGAAAACTTTCAAAATTATCCTTTCGAGAGATTGGTAATTTTGAAGTCATTAAAGAGGATGATCATGCAATAGAACCTGAGTTTGAGACAGAAGGAGATAAGCCAATAAATGATATATATCAAAGGGCTTTTGTTGATGAGCAAATAGTCATTAACTTCTTGATAAGACATGCCAATATCAAGAACTAGCATTCAAAAAGCTTCCAAAGATAAGAAGAGTTTATATATGTTGGAAGCATGTTTGACTCAGACTCACTTGAATGCAGGCAAATCAATGTGGCATACAAAGAGAGCAAGTCACCAGAGCTATATATAATTCAACTGCTTGTCTGGAAATATAAGTTAGCTTGTCATGAAGGAGACTTTAAAAATTATTCTTTTGATCCAGGAGGGAGATAAATATATTATGTATTATAGTTAGATAGTTTCCCCTTTCTGTATTATTTTGTTTTCCCATTTTTATTTTAAATAACTGTTCTTTGAACACGTAGTCAGCAGCTCAAGGAGTTTCAAAATTTCTCAATGCATTGAATATCTTCCAAATATTTAGAAAATCCCCAAGGTACCTTGCACTGCCACTTGCATAATGTGTCTATCTCACTATCCCATAAAGATTGAGTAAGATTTGCTAACAGTTATCTGAGTTTAATGCCATTTTAAGACTTGATAGGTCAATAAATACCTCTTAGCAAGAGTTAAAGCTTACAATTTCTCAAATATTCCTACATCTATGAGAAAATATCTTGCTACTTACATTTTTAGTGCCTAGTAAACTTACTTCAGTGAAAGTTTTTATATTTTGCAAAAGTTCATACCATTTATCATAGAATAGATATAGAGATGGAGGGAGCAAAGTCTTCACAACAAGGAGCTAGGATGTATGAATCCCTTGACAAGTTTCTTATGAGCAAGTCATATGCTTTAGCTCCCATGCAACCATTGAAGACCTATCCATGGACCAAAATCCCTAAAGTTGGTCAAGCAAGTCATCCAGTAAAGATAAAAGATTATACAGATGGAGTCATGGACCCAATTCTTCAAAGAGTAAGTAGCAAAACTCTTAGACAAGGGGCACATCAAAGGTGTATACAAAGGGCCAGAGTAGGGCAATATGAGGCATTTTCCATGAGGATATGAACTTCACAACTGGCATAATTCATTGTCCCAGCTATACATCCATGCCCTGACATGGTCGAATTATGTGTAGACTTGTTCCATGCACGCTCAAACACTATACAATGGGGTTCATTCACAGTGTAAATCACACCACAGGCTATCACGGACATGTTATCCCTATATCATGATAAGATAGCTACATTTCCCACTGTTGTTAAAATGCAAAGAATGTGGGTAAACATCAATACCTAGTTGAGGTTCTTAAGATCTAAATTGCAAATGGGCGATGATGATACTATTATGCTTACACTCCCTACAGCCAGAGCCCAATTCACACAAGCTAGCCAAGATACACTGTTTATGATGGCTTTCCTCTTTGGCATGAAGGATGATATGGCAGTTTATGGAAAATAAATGGCTATACTCTTTAGGCTAAAAATTATCGATAGAACTCAAGAGTATTGGCTTGACTTTTCTGTACAAATTACGTACTCAATGGTGGAGCAACTAGTCCATTTCAAATCAAAAGGAGTTTTCAAGTACTCCTCTTATTTGTTTCACCTCATACTATATCAAAACTCTGACATTTTTTCCAAAACATATGCATTTTGATATGTATGACCCATGTTTTGATCTCCAAAGGACCAATCTTGTGTCTGCATGGACACATATTATGTCAAAAACTAGTGACCCATATGAATTCTAAGAACTATTTATTACTCCTACTTTTTGTCACCTCAACCCCAAACCAATTATGAATAGATTATTCCCAAGTGTTTCAAACCTTCTGGCCAATTGCCCAATTCCTTGGGATTTCTATTTTGGATCCCACCATACAATTATAAGAGTCCATGATTTTTGTGGGGAACCAATGTTTCTACCTAAGATTTTGACTCTTAAGTTAGCATTCTTAGAGGTCACCAAGCAGGTATCTATATTAGATAATGAATATGGCTCTGGGAAGAGGAAGAGGAAAATGTATGACCTTCCATGGATGAAAACCAGCATGGTATTAGAAGCCAGAGACGTTGAGATTATACTGCTTAGAAAATTGGCCTTCTTGGGTTTCCTACTAGTCAAAGATAAATGGGTATATGACCCAAATGGTTTCATAGCTTCTTAGATAAGGACTAATAGGGTTGAAACTAGAATTACACATGAAGGACACCCCTTTTGGGAGAACAAAAAAAATCCTAGGGAAGACACTCCTAGATTTTATGTTGAATTAATAGATTTGCCCCTTCCATAAAATAGGCCATGGGAAAAATTCTATTTTAAGTAGAGGGATTATGATCCTAAATTCAGAACTACTTCTGGCTTAAAAAGGACACTAAAGAATAAAGACTGGGATGCTGAGAAAATAGAAGCCTATTGGAAATATAGGCAAGAAATTTGTCAAATAACCCATTCTTTTGAAAATGTGGACTCAGATGAGAGATGGGAAGAACTCTGGGATGAGTGCCATCTCTCCCCTGTATCTAGCCTAGAGACAAGTAATTTCCTGACACCGAGTGCAGAGATGGAAACTAGAGCGGGGTCTAGCCAAGAGTCATAGACCTCAAGGCAAACTATAGCTACAGTAACTGTATCAATTTGGCCTCAATCTCTTAGTGTCATACAAAATCAAAAGAGTGTGGTGCCTTCACCACCAAAAGCTTCCCCATTGGCATCGATTATTAAAATTTCTAGTTCTCCACAAGCATCACTAACGGTAGTAGTAGATGTGGAAGGAAAAAAAACAAAGCCAGAAGAAGAGACACCCAAGAAGTGAAAGAGGGTGCAGTTTTAGTTTGATTCAGAAGAGGAGGCAGATCCCCCACAATGCCAATTATAGAGTATTGTAATTGCCCCTCAGGTAAGTATTAATCCTCCTCCTTCTCAATCTCTTTCTTCTCCTATTGGCATGATGATTCCATCTAGCTAGATGACATTCCCTGCCACCTTTGTCATTCCCATTTCTCACTTCAACCCATCTATACCACCTCAAGCTTTAACGTTACCTCACTTTTCCCCTTTTATTCCCAAGAAACTTTCCCCTCAGATTTCCCATAGCCAATAATTGGTTATTCATTATCATTTGCCACAAGGACATCCTTTTGTGGGTGGGCACATTGCCTCTCCTTCTACCTTCTAGAACCAAGCAGATGCTGCTAAGAAGCTAAGGGAAGTTTGAAGAGAGAAAAATAAGATCAAGGAAAATAAAGCTTTGGCTACGCCCCATCTACAGTCACAATTTAAACCCCTCTAGTAGCAATTGACGGTGACTCATTTGTCACCAAATGTAATCAAGCCAAGTAAACAGATGCATCCAGAAGACTACATGATGAATGTAGTGGCCATCGACATATCTCTCTTTAGGCCACAAGACAAAATTAAGCTACTAACCGAATCCACTTTTGCAGTTGTTGAAGACTACATGAAGACATCAAGGAGGCTATAGAAGATGGAGGCTAATTTAGCCAAGGAAAAGGCGAACTGTAATAGTTTGAGCATAGAGATCAATAGAAAAGATAATGAAATAGAGAATCTAAATAAATAGTTGCAAGATATTGTTTCTCTTTAGACTCTCTAGGTAGCCCAAGCCCAAAATGGTTCCTTAAAAGTAGGGCTAACATAGGTAAAAGATACAGTGATGACCCTAAGGCAGGAAAAAGTAACATTGCAAGAAAAATTTGAGGAACACCTACTACAGGTTACCCAATTGCAATAAAAGCTGATAAGTGAATAGAATAATACTATGGCTATATAAGTCCAATTTCAAGCAAAGCAACAAATAATAGAACAACTGATAGTAGAGCTGGATAATAAGCCAAGGAATTTCATAGTGTTAAGTCTAGTGAAGGAGCTCTATGAATCCATGTGGAAAATAATATCCTTGGAGATTATTCAGCTCAGGCCTTCTCTCACCTTCCTACTAAATGCACAAAAATTGTGTGAAAAGGTGGAGAATTTAGTTGAAAACACTCTGGCTATAATTTTTGGGAGAGTAATGGACTTTGAAATGTTGTTGTAAAAGATTTATGATGCAATGGATGCAATGTTATCAATAGTAGGAATTGAGAACAGAATGGTCACTGTTAAGTGAGTGAATGAGGTTCTCAATTGCAATTCCATAGCCATCAATTACAGAGAGCTCTTAGATGTCATGAAAGAAGGAATCAGTGAAATGAAATAGCATATTGAAGATCTAGTGTAATTGGGTCTTCCTTCTCCATTTCTTGATGACAACATGGTGATAATGGTTGATGAAATTGAACCTTTACTATTGGCCAAATAGAATGATCAAATAGTTTTTCAAGATTTAAGGGATGATTCATCAGTCCCTGAAGTAGAAGCTATCTTGGTTCCTATTTCCTAGCTCGAATTCAAATTGAAGGCTATGGTTCAGATTTTGCAAAAAATTTCACACAAGGATATTATTAACCTTGATTTAGCCTTCAATGAATTGTAGAATAAATAGGGGTTATCTGACAATGAGTGGTCCACCTACCAAACAACATTATTGAAGCTGTAATTTTGAAATTTTGATCTAGCAGTAGTTGTGGTTTCTTTTTGAGCAGGCTCAAAAGTCCTTGGGGTCACCAATAACTATAGAGTAAAAAATACTCTACGTTTCATTCTAATTTTTAGTTGTGCACTAAAAAATTTTGTTTTCATATACTTTGGCTCATGACGGTGAAGTTTTGAAACAAAGCATGAGCTTGATTTCCTTTTAATTCATTTTTGTCTAAGTGTCAAAATTGAGCAGAAGCTACCAAGTGTCAATGGCTAAGGCAACTTTCATAAATTTTATAAGTTGGTCAGGATGTGCCATGTATCTCATAGCAACTCAACAGAACATGACAAGTGTTAGCATCTATGTTTCATATCAGCATTCGTGTTTCAAATCTCTTTTCAATAGAAGGTTTCAACAAGCTAAGTATCAAGATCAGGCAAAAAGTGCCAAGTGGCAATCATAGAAGGTTTCAATTTGATTTTATAAAAGTGATAGAAGATGCCACATATCCTATCTAAAGAGAGTGAAATCCACCACATGTCGAGATCCAAATTATCTTCATTTTGCTTCACCGATATAGCAAAGACTATGGTGGGTCTCAAGTTTTATTTCTAAAGCAAGCAGAAGCCACCAAGTGTCACTATTTATGTAAATATGAAATGAGGCCCAATTATTTCTATTATATAAACAGAGTGATGTAGAGACTAGAATGTGTCACCTTCCATAGGTTTCTCAAAAGGTGGCTAACAACAGCGAAGATTGCCACATATCCCTAGTTAAGTAAAGCGGAGATCACCACGTGTCCTTTGTTGAGGCAAGCAGAAATCACCACCTATCCCTATGCTCCTTTTAAACTTGCTCGAGCAAGAAATGTTGTGGGTCTTATTTTCTGTTAAGTTTTTAAAGTTTCAAAGAAGTGGTTTGTGACAGGTGTCAAAGGCGAAACACTCCTAAGCAAAGATACAAAAGAAGTATAAGTTACGTAGAAAGTGCCGCGTGTCTTTGGTAAGTGTTGCAGAACATGACAAGTGTCATTCTATGATAATAAGAAGGTTTTCAAGGAATTGGCCAGGTGTCCTCTTCTATTTAAAATAAGGGAGCATCTTGTGATCTATTTCAACCAATGAACTGCCAGAAGGCAGAGCATTTCAGAATCTAAGAAATATCTTCTGTTAAACACTTCTATTTCAGTTAGATTTTAGTTAGGTTGTTAGATTGGGAACACATAGAAAATCCAGAGTGAATCCAAGGCTATAAATAAGGGTGCAGATATCACCAATGGAAATCATCATCAGATACTTTGAGAGAATTTTTTGAGAGAATTATTGTCAAGAGTTTAGACTTTCTAGAGCTATGATTAGGAATATCATATTCCTTTGTTTTATTTTCTTAAGTTGTAAAGTTTATGTAACTATGCATGTTTTTGTGCCTCTTATGTGACTAGAGAATTAATGAGAAGATTGAATCCTATGCCTTTGTTGATATTTTTTGTGTCATTGCAAAAGTAGTCTAAGATGTGTTGTCAAGAATTTTAGATTTTCTAGACCTGCGATTAAGAATATCATTTGCCTTTGTTCTATTTTCTTGAGTTGGAAAGTTTATATAACTATGCATGTTTCTATGCCTCTTATGTGACTGAAGAATTAATAAGAAGATTGATTCTTGTGCCTTTGTTGATATTTCCTATGTCACTGCAAAAGTAGTCTAAGCTGTGAGCCTCTATTTCTATTGTTTTCATCTTTTACATTAATCATGCCTTGTTTTCTCTTAAATTCAATTGAATCTTACATATAGTTTCAATATTCTCATATTAACGATCAAATTACATTCAAGCACATCACCACAGTTAGATTTTATTTCTTTGCATTTGTGTTTCTAGTAAAATTCCTATCCCTTTTCTTAGTATATACTCGATATAAAGAAGAGACTAGCTTCTTAAAAATCTGGAGGTTGTTTCAAGTTGCAAGTCCCACATTCTTGAAACTTCCCATTGATGGTGTTAGAATCAAAGCACAATTTTAACCATCAATAATACTTTCATGTGGTGGTTGGAGAGCATGGGTGTTAAAGTAGTGGAACCAGTGGAATAATGACCCCTAAAAACAATTCAACACCTTATTATTGCTTATTTAAGGGTATAAGTATTTTGGTGTAAGTTCACAATACATGGAATAATGACCCCTAGTGACATCTAGGCTTATGTAATAACATGTCATATGACTTAAGCCTATTTTAATAATGATGAAGTCCTATTGAGACTAAGGTTGTACCATGTTTCAGCTAGCCCAACATGATCCCTAGTCCCTTCACCACTACACTTTAGGTAAGCACATAAGGCTTTCACCTTGTGTGAAATTAATGATATCACATTAGTGTGTTTAAATGTTTTTCACTACAAAATTTTACTATGTTTATACCTAGCTATATTAATTATATACTTGTATTGATTGATAAGCACATGACTAAGCACATAAACTAAATGATGAAACTTTTCTATAACATTTTGGTTCCATTGTCGAGACCCATGTTGAATTTTGTTGCTATAATGGTACAATAAAATGATGCTTTGACATTCACTCAATAACATTGCTCATTGGCTAGAGTAAGTGGAAGATAGTTTTGTGTAGAAGCATATGGCATGCTAATGAAATAATCTAAGAGAATGGGTGCAAACCAACCTATATGATGTAAAATATGAGGTGTTCTTTTGTGAACTATCTGAGCATGTATATTGATGGTTAGTTGCCTATACCACCTCTAGAAGATGAATCTATAGCCAACACTTTGAGTATACAAAAGAGTAATTAAAGAGGCTTGAGAGCCTAGATATCATTTGGATGTGCATTGTATATAAATGGTGAAGTGGCACACTGAATAACTATATGTTAGAATTCATAATGTTGACCTTCTCTTGACCTAAAGAAGTGGAGTATGAGTTCTTTTATAAACCAAGGGGTAAATTCATAAGAGGGATCAACACTAAATTAAATAAATTATTGGTGGATTATGGTATTAAAACTATAATAATGGAAGGATAAATTACTTACACATATGAGCAAGTGTAAAAGGTGAGAAGGGGAAGTGTAGGTGAGGCATGATGGAAAGGGACAAGCAACTTGACACCTGAGAGATCTGAAGGTAAAGCTACAATAAGTGAAGTTGTATGATGATAGAGGATATGGAACCTATAAGTGCCAAGAAGACCCATAGCAAGTGGGAAGGGCATATGGAAGGATACCTTGAATTGTAGAAATGCAAGGAAAGAGAGGAAGAAGTAAGAGGCTAAGCTGAAGAGTTGGGTGCAAAATTCCTTGGGTTCCTATAAGATGTGGTGAATGATGATGTCCAAAAGAACCTAGCCCCTTTTAACCTAAAACACAAGCTCATGCATTTGATCCTCCACCAAAAGATAGAATAATGATAATTGACCCTATTATTTATTAGTGTAGGTTTTTATTTTTCCCTATTTATTAATTAGGGAATATTATATATTTGTGCATACATGGAGTTTTCTTACATTCTTGGGATAGGCTAGCTTATGTGGAGATTGTGTGTCATATTTGTGTCATAAGGTGTCATAAGTGATTCCTTTGAATGGCTATTCCAGCTATGGGAGTTACTTCTCTATTCTTAGCACCTTGTCACCACCTTTTTTGGAGGAGTCTATTCTTGGGGTGCTTTGACCACCTTTTTTGGAGGATTCTATTCTTGGGGTGCTTTGACCACCATTTGTGGAGGAGTTACTTTCTAGCTCTCCTATATGTATTCTTCATTTTGGCCATTTCATGGATTTTGGTTTTCTCCATTTTGTCTTGTGCAATTTCTCTTATTGTGTTATTTTCAAATTGCTTTAACATCTATGTGGTGTGCACTTGTTCATCTTGTGTGATCACGTCTCCATTTCACTTGCGTTATCCGGATTCTAGCAACAACTCCGATATGGTATCAGAGCAAGAACGGTAATCTTGTGTGTGATTATGCTTTTAACTTATTTTGAAATCAAGAGGAGTGGAGTTCTCTTTATTTTTTTTATTTTCTAGATTTTATCTAAAATAAATAAATAAAAAACTTTCAAAATCTTTTCTGGTATCGGATCCTTACATTTAGGTGTCTATTGTTGTGTGGAGCAGTAGAGGGAGGAGAAGCAGTCAACACTCCTCACAGTCAGCTCTTCTGGTCAACAGCTTTTAGTCCAGGCGCCAAACTTTAGTTTTGTGCCAAGCTTCTGTCCTTCAACAAAATCATCTTTTGTGCCTATATTCAGCACTCATTCAGGGGGACACATGCCAACTTTAGGTCCAGCAAGGCGCTAAGCAGCAAGTAGTCATTTGTATGGCACTCAGGGTGCGGTTTTTTTTGTTTTTTGAAAAAAAAATCAGAACAGTGCCCTTTTTAGACGCCACATTGGATGCCAAGTAGGGAGGGGCATACAAAAGCAAACAGTCTAGAATTTTGACTCAGAAAAGACAAAAAACTAAATGCAAACCTGCTGCTTGGCACCGTACAATTGAAGGCTTGGCTGGAACTGCTGTTGGACAGAAGACTTCACCAAAAATGAGGGGCAATGATGGAGCTAGACACTTGCAATCCTTCAATTCTATCTTTGATTTAATATTTTCATTTAAATTTGACCTGTTAAACCAAAAATCTGTCAATTTGACTGAGTATTTAATTTTTTAGATAGTTGGTAATTTTTGGAGGTTTGAATTAAAACTTGTATCTTCGCCTGTCGAAGATGAAAGGTGAGGCCCGAGTTGGTAGGAGGCTAATTTTCCCTCACAAATACCTCTTTTGGATTCTTCATTTTGTGATGAATCTAATGAGTGGTTGGAAGGCCTTTTTCTCTCCCCATAACAGGCATTTTTTTAATGTTTTAGTGCTTTTTTTTGCAAAAACACTAGTTTACGGGAAAATTGTAACTTTAATATCTTGCAAACGGTAGCTCGATTTTGGGTGCCATGTTTTGCAAAAGTGTTTGCAATTAAATTTTCCACATCTTAGACTTGTTAATTGTCAAAAATGCACTAGTTTATAAAGTGCCAAAATTTGGGTCTCCCGAGACACATTTTCAGCTGAGTCCGACGTCCTATTTGTTTTAGTCTTGCATTGATTACTCTAAGATGCATTTTTGACTGAGTTAGATGTTTTTTGAGTGTGCACTTGCATATTTGGGGAGGGATCAATATTTTGGGGGGGTGTTATTACTTTCCACAACTTGCTTTCATTCTCCTTTCTGCATAAATTCACAACTTGCAATCAACACAACTTCACCTAAATTTAGCTAAAAATGGATTATTTTCAACTTAAACCCCTAATGCCCTTAAACTATCATGAATGGAAAGTTAAAATGTCAATCACTCTTAGAAGCAAAGGGTTGTATAGGATCACTATGGGAACTGAAGTAGAACCCAACACTGATGCTGAAAAGGTCAAGTGGTACAACCGTAGTGATGAAGCCTATTGATTATTAAGTTTGTCTGTGTCTCCAAAACTTCTCTTCCACTTAGAATCCTTCCAACCTCCTAATGACATATGGGACACCTTAGAAAAGTTGTTTGGGAAGCTTGATGAGAAGAGAGGTCATGAGCTCTAAAATGAACTCATAAGTCTAATTCCTAGCAACTTTGACACCCTACAGGACTTCTTCACTAAGTTTAAGGCCCTTAGATTACAATTGAAAGAGTGTGGGATAGAGAATAAATATGATCAACTCATTCTTTCTATTGTCACAAAGTTAGGTCCAAGTTATTCAGTCTTTGTCTCCACTTTCCATGCCACAAAAAGTGCCCTTGGAACTACATGGAAAATGCCTTCTTTGGATTCTTTCATTACTGACTTGACTAGGAAGCAAGATAAGCTAATTCAGATGGGCACAATTAAGTCTACTCAACCCCAAGATTTGATAGCTAGAAATGGTAAGGATAAGACTTCAACAAAAGAGAATAAGAAAAAGAATAAGGACCAGGAGAAGAAGAAAGAAAACACCAATCCTGCCAAAAACAACACTGAGACTTCATCTTCCAATGCTAAACCTAAGAAGGAGAAGGTTAAGTGTGCCTATTGTAAAAAGACAGGGCATGATGAAAACAAATTCATGAAGAAACAAATAGATCACCTAACTCATTTTATAGAGAAGAACAACATAGGTGTTCTTGAGTCCATCAAGCAGAATTCATCTACCCAAGATTCTACTAAGGCAAAAGGCAAGGGTAAAGAGAAAGAAAAGGGCAAGGCCCTTGTAGCAACTGCAGCTTCTACATCTTCATGGGTCATAGACTCAGGTGCTTCTCACCACATGGGCTCTTCACTAGTTGGGTTTTCATATTTAGAGCCTTGTAGCATGACTTCAGTTAGTTTGGGTGATGACACATCAGTTTCTATTGCAGGGAGAGGGTCAGTTGAAATGGAAGGAGGAACATTCAACAATGTTCTAAGTGTTTCTTTTCTTTCAACCAATCTCCTATCAGTGTACCAAATCACTCACATTAGTCAGGGCATGAGATTTGAGTTTTTACCAGATTCAGTCTCCATCAAGGAGTTGCATAGTGATACTACACTGGCAGTGGGTAGGGAAAATCACCAAGCTAAGTTATACACCTTCTCACATTTTACAATAGATTCTTCTCCAATAGCATGGCTGACTCATTCAAATGGAGTTAGCAAATTATGGCGTGAGCAGTTTGGCCACTTCAACTACCACTACCTTGAGTAACTTTGCAAACATGACATGGTCATTGACTTGCCTTGAGTCCAATTCTCAAAAGGACTTTGTGAGGGGTGATCCCTTGGGAAGCATCCTGAAGCAAAATTTGACAAAGGCAAAGCCTGGAGGGCTTCACAACCTTTGGAGTTAGTCCACAGTGATGTATCAGAACCCTTTCCCAAACCATCTTTCACAAGGGCCAAGTACATCCTCACTTTCATTGATGATTTCTCTAGGTACACTTGGATATATTTTCTCAAACAAAAGTCTGAAGTGTTTGAAAAATTTCTAGACTTCAAGGCTCTTGTTGAGAAATAGAGTGAGAAATCCATCAAGGTTTTTCAAACTAATAATGGAGGGGAGTATGTCAGCATCAAGTTTGAGTAGTTTTGCACCATAGAGGGGATTGATTTGTAGTGCACATTCACCTACAGTCCTTCACAGAATGGGGTTGCAAAATGCAAGAATAGGTTTTTGAAAGAGATGGCTAGCTATATGATTCACTCCAAATTCTTAGCACCATAGTATTGGGCTGAAGCCATCAAATGTGCTTGCTACATTTAAAATAGGTTTCCTCACAAAGCTTTGAAAGGGATAACACCATTTGAAGCTTGGCATAAAAGGAAACATGATGTTGAGTACCTTAGAGTTTTTAGATCCCCAGCCATGGCCCACATTCCAAAGAAGAAATGCAAAGTTGTGGAACATCAGTCTAAGCCTTGCATCTTTGTAGGATATCTAGATGGTATTAAGGGATATCACCTTATAGATCCTATCACTCATGAGTTGTTCATCAAGATAAGTGTCTATTTTCAAGAGAGTCCTAGAGACTCAACACTTGACACTTCTTCTCCCTCATCAGATCTGCTTATTCATGATGATTCCTCATCATATTCAGATCAGCCACAACAGGTTCTTGAGTTAGAGACATCTTCTTCTTCAAGTTCAAACAGTGAGGACAGTGATGTAGAGTCATCCACCTCTAGTCAGTCAGAGGACAAAGAGTTAGCACCTGACTCACCCACTTCTAGGCCACTTTGGGCTAGACAGACACTTGAGAGTGCTGGCACTTGGGAAGGAGATCCCACAGATGACAGATGTACTAGGAGGTATTTTCAGAGAGATCCACATGCCTTCTTTGCTAAAGTTTTAGATCCATAGACTTTTTGAGAGGCATCGGGGGTACCTGAGTGGGATAGTGCTATGGAGGAAGATTATTCTTCCTTAATTAAAAATCACACTTGGGATTTAACTTCACTTCTTATGGGAAGAAAGATGGTCCGATGTAGGTGGATATATTAGACCAAGTTTGCAATAGATGGGTCAGTTGATAAGTACAAGGTGTGATTGGTCACCAAAGGTTTCTCATAGGTGGCAGGCATTGACTACTCAGATACCTTTACACCCATTGTAAATATGACTTCTATCTAACTCACCTTGGCTATTGTTTCAGCACATGGTTGGTATGTGCATCAGATGGATGTGAAGAGTGCCTTTCTTCACGGAGACCTAGAGGAGGAGATCTATATAAAATAGCTACCAAGATTTGTTCAAGATTATTCCTTAGTATGCAGACTTAGGAAATCTATCTATGGCCTCAAACAGGCCCCTCGGTCTTGGTATGCCAAGATGGATTCCTTCCTTCTCACAGTGGGTTTCACTAGGTGCCATTCTAATCCCAATGTCTACTTCTTGCGGCAGGATGATTTGCTCTTGATTTTGGTTCTATATGTTGATGACCTTTTGATCACCGAGAGTTCTTCATCAGCTATTGTAGCAATGAAGGCATCTCTCCAAGATAGATTTGACATGATAGACTTAGGTTTGTTTCACTACTTCCTTGGCATCAAGATCTCACAATTAGATTCAGGGATTTCTCTTGCATAGCCTAAGTATGCTCTTGACTTATTGGCTTGGTTTCACATGGTTGATTTCAAGCCATCTCTGACTCCATTTCTATTAGGAGTCAAGCTTGAAGCTAATTATTCTTCACCATTGGTTAATGCCACTTGGTATTGCCAACTTGTTGGTAGCCTCATCTACTTGACTCACACCAGGCCCAACATATCATGTTCAGTGGGACTTATCTCCAGATTCATGCAAGAACCCCATGAGCTGCATTGGAAAAAAGCTAAGAGGATCTTGCATTACATACAGGGTTCACATAGATATGGGATTCATTACAAATTTGGCATAGAGGTTGACTTGGTTGGATATACAGATTCAGACTGGGCTAGAAATTCATAGACTTGCAAGTCCACTTCTGGTTACAGTTTCTCTCTAGGTTCAGGTCTTGTCAGTCGGTCTAGCAAGAATCAAAATGTTATTTCTATATCATCCATAGAGTTAGAGTATATGGGAGTTATCAATGTAGCTACTAAGGCTATTTGGCTTCAAGGGATTCTTTTTGAGTTTGATATTCCTATCACGCAGCCCACCATCATTTATTGTGATAACCAAAGTACCATTTAGATTTGAGAGAATCTGGTTTAGCACCAATGGACCAAGCACATAGATATTCACATGCATTTCATTCAGGAGATTTTTCATAGTTAGGTCATTGCCTTAATATTTTGCTAGTCTTTGGAGCATGTTGTAAACATCTTCACCAAACCTTTCACTGAGAGAAAGTTCATTCATCTACGAGCTCTTCTTGGGGTCCAGTCTACATCTGCAACAGCATCATCTTCAAGGGGGGCCTTCTAGCCTCTTCTTTTCTTTTATGTCTCTCTTTTAGGGGGGGGTTTCCTATGGGTTTTCTCCTTTTCTCTATCTTATGGGAGATTGCATTTGTATATGGGTACCTCATCAGGCCTAGTTGTCGGGACCCATTTTTTATTTCCACACTGCCCACCTAAGCTGTGATTATGGGGGGGTATTAGTGTAGATTTTTATTTTTCCCTATTTATTAATTAGGGAATATTATATATTTATGAAAACATGGAGTTTTCCTACATTCATGGGATATGCTAGCTTATGTGGAGATTGTGTGTCATATTTGTGTCATAAGAATGTCATAAGTGACTCCTTTGACCGGCTATTTTGGGTATGGGAGTTACTTCTCTATTCTTAGCACCTTGTCACCACCTTTTTTGTAGAGTATATTCTTGGTGTGCTTTGACCACCTTTTGTGGAGGAGTCTATTCTTGGGGTGCTTTGACCACCATTTGTGGAGGAGTTACTTTTTAGCTCTCCTATATGTATTCTTCATTTTGGCCATTTCATGTTAATTAGATTTTGGTTTTCTCCATTTTGTCTTGTGTAATTTATCTTATTGTGTTATTTTCAAATTGCTTTGGCATCTATGTGGTGTGCACTTTTTCATCTTGTGTGATCACATCTCCATTGCATTCACATTATCTAGATTCTGGCAATAACTCCAATATTATTTTTATTGACTTTGATAGACTTCAAAACTTGAACCAAGACTATGTGATCAAATAAGTGATACCTAATGAGGAATTTAATAAGAATACCATAAATCTAGTAAGTACCAACTAAAGAATCTAGAACATAAGTGAAAGCATTCCCATTTAGAGGATGTTAGATATGTTAACTAGGAAATAGCCCATAAGAAGTGGCCTGGTGCCACAAGTGAGTAGTACCACACCATCAAGATCAATGGTGCAACCTACAACAATAGGGTCAATTCTCAACCCTATAATTGGAGACATTAGAGGATCACCTCCAACACATAATCTAGGGGGAAAACACCTTATGATCCATCACCATCCCCTCAATAGATTTATTATGAAATGGTGATGCACTTTCCCAAGTATCATGACATAGAGAATGTCATAGAGCATGTGCTCAAGTATGAAATTCAATGGCACACTCGAGGTATTACCTAGTTAGAGCACAAGGTGACTCATTTCATGACCACCTTGATGGATCACACCCATACCTAGTATCATAAATTTAATTCAAACTAGGATATGGTTGATTATGATATATTGAAGGAGGATTTCTTGAATGAATTTAATATTCTTTAGTTTGAGTAATAGAGCATCATGGAAATCAATAAATTAGCCAAGGGCTATTTAAAAGTGTGTGCCTAGATGATGCATGGTTTAAGACCCTCTATGCTTCCATATGATATCTACCCCTCCTAATATGCATAATTATTTGTTGGGGATCTACTAGTACCTTTCAAAATAATGTTGTCCATAAAGACTTTCATGGACCCCCATGAAGCACTTAAAGCCATATTTTAGGCTGAGGTAGTAAGTAGAGCTAACATTAATATCAACCCATTTATGGAGGTAAAAATCATGTCAACGTCCTCTTAGCTACAAAATTTAACTATTGGTTTTGTGCATGACACTCATAATAGATTATGGTGCACTGACTACAAGATGAAGGGGAATGAAAAGAATAATTTCCTAAAAATAAATGCTCATACCTTAATTCTCATCTATGAATTTTGTCATGGGATGCATGACTCTCAAAACTATCCCCTATTGTAGTGCACTAATCAAGTAAAAACTACTATAGATTTCAAGATGTGTGACACCTATACTCATTCAATAGTAGATTGTCAAGTCATTAATGAGATGCACCAAAATATAGAGAGAGGCACATGGTAGGCAATGACCATAGCTGATAGGTAGGTGGGCTAAAGAAATGAAGGCTATGGCTAGCAAAATACTAGATATGGGAATCAACAAGGCATGTGTGGGTGAGGTGGAGGACATGGTGAAGGAAAATTCCCAATATAATCATGTTACAAGTGTAGGTTAACTAGGCATTATTATCATGATTTCCCCATGTACATAATGTGTAGGTATTGTTGAGGACCACATGTAGTTGAGGATTGCCCAAACTTGTACAAAAATTTGACTCAAGGTTGGCCTAATGTAGATAAGAGTGCCATCATAGTTAGGCATGAACAAAAGGAGGAGAAATGGGATCCTAAATGATAAAAAAATCATAAGGATCCACCTAAGGTGCAAGCCACAACTTGAAGTGGGTTCACCACACAGCCATCTACTACCTTGACAAAAGAGATGCACTTAGAATATAGTAAGTCAAGCCACACTGAGTGTATAACATGACCTAAGCCAAAATTTGTGCCCTACCCTGACCCTACATGATAGAAAGGTGTCCTATAATAAGCCATGAGTGTAATACAAAATTTATAGGGAGAGATCCAACTAGATAAGGATATATCAACACAAATAAACACCTTGCATAAGAAGTAGAATAGTTAGAAGGCTAAAGTCTAAGATTTGACTAAGATCCTACACCTCTTATAAATTGAAGGGATGTTACCCCTACTAAAAAACATGCTTTTAGAGCATGCATGGAAGAGACCAGAAGAGGAGGCTATACCTTATATGATTTAATTTTTTACATCAAATATTGAATGGGTACATGAATTAAAACATACTCAAAATATAGAGTATGACCAAGAACTACTAATAAACACCACCATCGATAGATGGTCTATTTTTGAAGTCTTTATGGACATGGGCATCAAAGTTAACATTCTAACCAAAACTACTTGGGAGAAGATGGGATGGCCATCTTTAGATCCCTCCCCTCATATGATATTTATGGCCAACAAAACCTAAGTAAAACTTATCACGATCCATAAGGGTGTCATATTAGATATTATGGGCATCAAATTTGGAGCCAACTTCAAGGTAATCAAGTTGGTAGAGCATGATAACTATCCAATACTCTTAATGAGGCCATGGTGTTATGCCAACAATGTGGACATGTACTTCAATAATGCTACATGAATTTTGAGAATAGTAGGGAGAGGGTGATGATCCCCTTATCAAGTGATCAAGGACCTCTATATGTGGAAAGTGCTGATCTTGAAGATGAGATCAACCACATTTATAACATCACAATGTAGGGCATCAAGAAGCTTAACCAAAGCAACCAAGGAGTGATTAAATGGGAGGATGGATAATCAAATTCTGATATAATTGACATAGCCTATGAATTATGGGTTAAAGAGGCTTATGAAGTTACTATCTAAAGGTGTTTCCTAGTGTAGGCAACTGAGCCAAGGACAACCAAAATGAGAGTGATCAAGACTGATCACACTGAGAATAAATGGGTTCCTTATGCCAAAATTCTATGGAAAAGGGTATTCTAGCTGAGTAAAGGGAAGCATGTAGCGCTCCCAAAATATTTGGGGAGTTATTCTATAGATAACTATGTCTATGACATTGAAGCATGTGTTCCTAAGTAAATATATAGAATAGCCACACTTGTACATACCTTAAAGAACACTATTGTTCATTTGTGGTAAGTATAAATGCCTAGTTTGAAAACATGGAAAGATGTGAAGGAATTAATATGCACTAGATTTGGAAAGAGTAATGAAGACTTAGACATACCTACTTAGGTGATTCTGACCCAATTGTACATGTGCACTTGTGTGAATAAACTTAGATTGTCTACATCGATAACATGGCTAGAAACCTATGGGTGTATGACTTCTATAGGACCTTGAAAACATGGGCATGAGTTTGGTACATTGTAGAGTAAATTAATCAAGATATAGGAGACTAGGAGGTACTCAAGGAGAGGTTAGTTTACACCTTTTCCTTCTCTTCATAGAGTTTAAAGCTACTAGAGCCACTGCAAGTCATTATTAATATAGTGTTTAAGGATACTACCATCCTAGAAGAGTGAATTAGATACATGTTCAAGGAGAAAGGACTAGTTCTCCTAAGATTATTTTAAGAGTAGTCACTCAACAGTGACTCTAGTGAGGAGGATGATGAGACCTGGAAGGAATTAAATTAGAAGGCTCTAATAGGAAGACAAAAACATTTGTGCCTTATGGATGAAAGTGCCCCAGATGAAGAAGATCCAACTCATATGTAAATTGATACAACTAAGGGGACAAGGCAAGTTTAATACTCTCATTATGATAGGAATTAACCTTACCATGTACCACTCAAGACCACTAAAGTAGACATCAACATAGATGGTAAGCTAAAGATTTCCAGTATAGGTGCTTACTAGTCTGAGGTAGAGATGGCACAAATCATATACCTCCTAAAGGAGTTCCAGGACTTGTTCCTATATAGGTAATAGGACATGAAGGTTAACCACCCTTCTTTGGAAAAATATTAATCAAGTTTGTGGATGGTGTAAAGCCTATCAATAAGTACCCATAGAGAATGAACCCTAAATTATGCACCAAGGTGAAAATAGAGATTTATATAATGCTAGCCACATGAGTCATCTACCCTATATAATAGTTTGAATGGGTAAGTTCAATGGTCATAAGTATTAGTAAGGATGGGTACATAAATATCTAAGTTGACTACATACTTTTAAACTCTACTTATATCATTGACCCATTCTCGACCTCATTTATTGATGAGGTCTTAGATGGCATCATAGGTTACAAAATCTATACTTTCACTAATGGTTTCTTGGGCTATCATTAGGTGTAGATTGAGGAGGATGACAAGCTTAAGATAGCCTTTGAAACTAAATGGGGTTGTTTTTATTATTATATGATTCCCTTTGGACTTAAGAATGCACCAATCAAATTCTACAGAGTGGTGATCATTGCTTTTAAGGACTTTATATATAGGTTCTTCCAAGTCTATCTTAATGATTGGAGTGTAGATGGCCTTATCAAGGAACATTATGAAATTATAAGCCTCACGTTTAAGAGGTGTAGGTAGATCCATATATCTTTAAACTTGAAAAAGTTCATCTTTACAACCCCATTTAGAACATTACTTAGACACATCATCTGCAAGGATGGTTTTCTTATTGACATTATGAATATAACCATCATAATTCATCTCCAGACCCCTTCAATGTATAAATATGTTCATTCCTTTTTAGTACATCATGGTGAATACTAAATGTTTATACTAAGCTATGAAAATATTGTAGTTACTCTAAAGGATCTATTTTACAAAGATGGCATATTATATTTGGGTGGGGTGCAAGAGGAGGCTTTTAAAACATTGAATCTAAAATTATCTAGCACACTAAATCTGAAATTTCTAAACTGGATTACTCCTTTCCACATCCATGTCAATGCTTTGAGCTCCAAAATTAGCACCATATTGGTGTAACTAGGTGAGGGCAAGATGGACCACCCCATTCCTTCATAATTAGGAAATTGATGCAAGTATAATATAATCACACCACCATCAAGTGCAAGGTGTTGGTAATGGTCTATTCCTTATATAATCTTAGGTAATATCTATTAGCAATCCCATTCATGTTTTTCATTAATCATGAGGCACTGAAATAACTCATGAACAACCCTATTTTACATAGGTGCATCTATAGATGGATATTTCTATTCCAAGATTTTCAGTTCTCTATTATTTTAAAAATTGAAAAGCAAAACTTAGGGCTAGACCATTTATCCCACATAAATTCTAGTGATGTGGTAGTGTCGATTAAGGATGACATGCTGGATGTACAACTATACAGTCTAACATATCCCTAAATACTTGGTAGAGATTTATGCTTTCTTAATATCTAGATTTTTACCCCAGACCATGTCAAATAAGGAGAAGAAACAACTTGTTATTCATGTTTCCCCCTTCTAGCTCATTGAGGGGGACCTTTACAAACTAAGTAGAGATGAAGTCTTATGTTGGTGTATTCTAGAACATAAAAGGGAATCCATCTTACAATAAATGCATGAGGTCATCATAGGAGGCCATTAAATTGGAGATGCAATGGTGTGCAAGATTTTGTGGTTAGGCTTATGGTGGCTAAGCCTTTTCCAAAACACAAAGGAGTGCACCAAGGCATGTGACATATGTTAGCATACCAAGAATCCCAACCACCAAGATGAAATTCCTCTCATCCCCAATCTTACCCAAGTTTCATTCAAGAAATAGACCATTGCTTTTGTTGGACCAATAACTCCCATAACATGGTGCATAGGTATAAGGTATATTTTGGTAGACACAAGCCAAACTTGTTGTAAAAGGTTATGCACAAGGGGAAGGGGTTGATTATGAAGATAATTTTTCTCTAACTAAAAATATGGTGACTTTGATACATACCTTAGGGATTCTAGTTTCAAAAGGTGTAACTCTAAACCAACTCTCTATGTAAAGGTGTTTACTGATGATATCTTGATTCTCATTATATATGTTGATGATATAGCCATCACTAGAAGTAGTGACAGTCTCATTCAGTAGATGAAGGCTAAAATTTGTTATACTTTTGGCATGATAGACTTAAGACTACTAAAATATTATTTAGGTGTTGAGTTTTGGCAAGGTCATTGTATTGTCTTCATGTCACAAAGTAAGTATGCCAAATCATTATTGGAAAGGTTTTGAATGATGGATTGTAATCCAATTACATACCTATAGAATTTGGAGCTAAAATTTCAACTAACACTGATTCACCTTTTATCAATGAAATAGTGTATCAACAAATAGTGGGTAGTCTCATTTACCTCACTACTACTAGATTGGATATTTGTTTTGTAGTGAGTTTTCTATCTTTCTTCATGTCTAAACCACAAGATGTACATTAGTTAGCTACAAAATGGGTATTAAGATATGTCAAAGGTACTCTTGAATTTGCCATACTATATAATAAGTCTATATATTTTGAGCTTTCAAGATATTCTGAATCTAATTGGGTAGGATCAGTAGATTCAAGAAAATCTACAATAGGGTATGTTTTCACTCTTGGTTCAAGAGTTTTCTCATGACAGAGCAAACTACAAACTATAGTGGTATTATCTTCAATAGAAATAGAGTATAAATTTGTGGTTAGTGTAGGTTGTGAAACTATGTGGATAAATAAAATCTTGGAGGATCTTCAGTTTGAGTCATCAAAGCCTACTCTAATTTTATGTGGCAACTAGAGTGTTCTGAAGATGGTGAAGAATCTAGTATTCCATGCCATGACCAAACACATTGAGGTTCACCATAATTACATCTGATAGGTGGTTAAAAATGAAGACATAAGTCTCTTCTACTACCCCACTATAGAGTAACCAGCTTATATAATGACCAAACTACTTGGTTCAAACAAGTTCATAAAATTTTGGGATAAACATGGTCTTATTTCTAATTTTGTCATTAAGGGAGGGTGTTAGTGTAATTTTGTATTTACCTTGGGTTATTGACTAAGGTAATTTGTCTTTGCTTAGTCTCCTTAACCACTTGGGTTAAGAGGTTAGTTTGTTTAATGGGCTTATTTATTTTATTAAAGTCAACACTGGTTGTTTTACCTTCCCTTTTCACATGTTTCCAGGTGGCTCATTTTTTTGCCTATTTAATAGGCCTTCTAGTATTGTTCAGATATGAAATGTATGATCTTAATACAATCTAGTTCTTTCTTAGTCTCTATGTTTTATCTAATATGGTATCATATATTTTAGTTTAGGAAGCTTCATAGTAAGCCAGTGTGAAGTAAGAGAGGATGGTCTTGTCAGGGAGGAGCGTGAAGCACCTGATGGAGAGCTGTGAGAGGAGGAAATTTATTTTTTTCCTATGACCATCCATTTAACATGGAATAAAATTACAAAAAATCATTTGAGCACTATTTTTTATGATTCTTATTTCTAAAAAATTCTCTGACTCAAAATTCATCTACTGAATCAGATAGAATTAAATTCCACTGAGTATTTTATCCGAAAACTACATTTGAAGTTTTTTGGTTGGTCATTTTTGTATGATTTGGAGAAGAAACTATATTTTCATTCAAGCACTATTTTTGGTAAGTGGGGGCTCTAAAATTTTCTATTTTCTGAGAGGAGATGATAGGAACTAACAAAATTCAATTTGGTTGAGTATTTCTCCTAGAATATGCATCTAAAGTTTTGTAGGTAGGCCAATTTTTTGATTGGTTAACTTTTGTTATGAAAATTCTAATCTAAATTTTTATTATTTAAATTAATTTTAATTTATTAATTTAAATAATTCAAAACTTTAGCTTATAAGGGTTATTTAGGACCTATTAGTAACTAATTATCTTGGAAAAGTTCTAGAAGGTGAAAATTTCAACATTTTCTAGGTTTTTGATTTGGATGTTGATGGAGAAGGAATTTTTGAAATTAAAGTTTTAGATCTCCTAGTTTAATTATTTTTGTCCAATTTTTGGTGTTTTTAAAATGAAAAATTTAAAATTTGCCAAACGGTGAGGTGTTTCTTGTTGAAAACTAGAGGTATTAACCAATTTGTGATTTGAATCAATGGGTAGGAGGAATTTTGTGTAAAGCCATTATATTTTTTCTAGTATTTTCATTTTTTTGGAAAAATTAGGTCAAAATGGCTAGTTTACAACACCTCTTGTTGTGAAATTCATAAAAAATGATAGGCAAAAATTTTAGGTGGAGTCACAAGGTTTTGACAATATGTGAATATTAGAACCTTGATCAAATAGTGAGCTGTTAAGAGCAAAGGCCTACCATTGGTTACGATGACTATGATAAATCTCATCATGAAACTCTTATGTTGTTAAAATTATCATTAGTAGATAGTCTAATCTCATAGGCGAGAAATATGACCATAGCATCAAATCTATGGAAAAATCTAACTTTAAAATATCAGTCGTCTAAAGTCGATAGGGTATTATATTTGAAGAATTTGTTATTTTTCACTAAGATGCAAGAAGGTGGCTCCATTCCTAATTTTTTATTATAGAGCAAGGAAATCAATGATCAATTAAAGGATATGCAAAATCCTGTTGATAACCAAGATTTGATTGGTTTAGTTATGTAGAATCTTCCACCTTCATTTGAGTTATTTATGGAGTATTTGCACATGATTGTTGAGACACAGACTTTGGACTTTGAAAAGTTCTCCACATTACTAAACAATGTTGTCTACATCTACTTCTATAGAGAGTGCATTCTTCATCAAGGGAAAAGGTTAGTAGTTTGGTAAAACTACAAGTCCTCTGACACAAACTTCATAGATACGTGGTTCTAATAAGAGATCTAAGTGGAAATGTTTTTACTATAAGTAACCTAGTCACCTTAAGAAAGATTACAGGAAAAGGCAACAAGATATGGCTAACCCTAAAAAGAAAGCTCATCATGTGAATGTAGCTAAAGGTGAAGGTGAGGAAACATTTCCTAATTTTTATTTCATGAATTCCAATGGTAATTCTTTGGTAGATCAAGCTTGGTACTTTGATTTAGGGGCATCTCACCATTATACATGCCATAAGGACTAGTATGTGGATTTTGTTGAAAATGATAGTAATAATGAGTTTGTATCTTTAGGAGATGGTAGGACTCATTTTGTGAAAGGATATGGTAATGTTCAAATTAGATTTGATGGTACTATCTAGTATGTATTTAATAATGTTAGGTATATGCCAAACATGAACAAAAAATTTCTTTCCATTAGTGAGATCACTAAAAACTCTAATTTTGTTGTAAAGTTTCAAGGACAACAATGTTTAGTCACTACTAGAGATAACAAGATTACTGATATTGGGATTGGTGAGAAAGGTTGGTATAAGCTTGAAAATCCATAGAGAGCAAAGAAAAGTGCACTTATAGTGGTTCATAGCATAAGTTCACTTTAGCATGAAAGGTATGGGTATTTGAATTTCTAGTATTTGACTACATTGAGCAAGATTAAGATGTTTAAAGGGATTCCTTCTATTCAGGATAGTCATCATGTATGTACTAGATGTCAGTTGGGGAAGTAAGTTAAACATTCATTTAATGTTGGTAAAGCTTCAAGAGCTAAGGGAGTATTAGATCAGGTAAATGTGGATTTGCACGGTCCAATGTAGACACCTACCCCTTTTTGAGCCCATTATTTTGTGTTATTGGTCGATGATTTCTCTAAGAAAAAGTGGGTATACTTTTTAGTGAAGAAATTTGATTATTTTTTCTAGATTCCTTACTTGGAAAGCTATGCTTAGAAAATAGGCAGGAAGGTTAGTGAAATCTCTTAGAATATATAATGGGGGTGAGTTCATCTCATAACAATTCAAGTACTTTTGTGCCACTGAAGTCATACATAGACAGTATATTACCCCTTACACTCTATAGCAAAATGGAGTTATAGAAAGGGAAAATATGATGGTAATGGACATGGCTCGTTGTATGGCCCAAAGCAAGAATGTCCCATATAAATATTGGGTAGAAGAAATGAATACAATGGTGTACATCCTCAATAGAAGTCCTACAAAAGCATTAGAGAATATAACTCTAAAGGAGGCTTGGTCAAGTCAAACTCTAGATGTAAGTGCTTTTCAAATTTTTGGTTGTGTAGCTTTTGCAGTTATTCCTAATCAAAAGAGAAGTAACTTAGATGTGAAAATAAATTCATACATGTTTGTTGGGTAAAATGAGTAGTCAAAGGCCTATATATTACTTTAGGTTTCTACTAACAAAGTTGTGGTAAATAGAGATGTCATAGTAAATGAACAAAATTCATACATCATAATAATTGACATAATTTTAGATATTGAGTCATTATTTTCTTCTAATGATTCTATTATCATTTGTGGTGTGAAAGTTGAGAAAGATTCTAGTTCATCAGTGGAATCACATTCCATGGAGGGAATTGATGCAGGTCATTGTGAGGTTCCAACAGAACAACCAAAGAAGCCAAAGTGTTATTTTACCACTATAGAAGCACTAAAGGAGGGAGACTTACCATATGATATGGAAGGAAGAAGATTGAGATCAGTAAATCAATTTGGTAATAAAAGTGTGCATGAAAATTTTGCTCTAAAAATTGTTATTTCACATGTTTTTAAGCCTAATTATTTTTTAGAGGCTAAAGGGAAGCATGAATGGGAATCATCCATGCAATTGGAATATGATTCTTTGATGAAAAATAAGACTTGGGAGTTCATTGAACTACCACTAGGAAATAAATCCATTAGTTGTCAATGGATTTACAAGGTAAAATGCAAAGTAGATGGTTTTTTGGACAAACACAAAGCCAGACTTGTTGCAAAAGGTTATTCACAAGAGTAATGGGTTGATTATGAATAAATTTTTTCTCCAACTACAAATATGGTAACTTATCATTTTATTTCTACTATTAATACTTAGTTTTGATGATGGGTGCACCAAATGGATGTCAAGAGTGATTTATTGAATGGAGATCTGGAGGAGGAAGTCTACATGGTTCAACCACAGTGTTTTTAGGCTCCTCGTAAGGAACATATTTTTTACAAGCTGATCAAGTCCTTGTATGGGCTTAAATAGGCTCCTCGATCTTGGTATATGAAGATAGATACATACCATCATTACATCTAATATTTGGTTATAGATGAAGATATAAGTCTCTTTTATTACCCCACTATAGAGTAACTAGTTAATATAATGACCAAACCACTTGGTTCAACAAGTTCATAAAATTCAGGGACAAACTTGGTTTTATTTTTGGTTGTCATTAAGGGAGGGTGTTATCATAATTATATATTTACCTTGGGTTATTTACTAAGGTAATTTGTCTTTGGTTAGTTTCCTTAACCACTTGGGTTAAGAGGTTAATTTTTTTAATGGGCTAATCTATTTCATGCTAACCAATGCTAGTTGTTTTACCCACCCTTTTCACATGTTTCTTAAGTGGCTCATTTCTTTACCTATTTAATAGGCCTCCTTGTATTGTTTGGGTATGGAATGTATGATCTAAATACAATATAGTTCTTTCTCACTCTCTATGTTTTATCTAATACTAACTATTTCACTAAGTGGGCTAAGCCTATATTGATAAAAGACACATAGCCATGACAGCCATGTACTTCATCTAGGAAAATATAATAAGTCAATATGGGTACCCATTAAGTCTGACTAACAATAGGGAAACTCATTTCATCAATGAGATAGTGTGCATTTTCTTAACTGAATACATGGTGGCACACTACAAGACCACCCCATATCATCCACAAGTAAATGACATAGCTAAAGTAATCAATAAGATCCTGGGAATGTACCTGATAAAGATATGTGATGTTGGTTGTAAGGATTGGGATGAATTAATTTTAGTAGTGTCATGGGCATACCACATGACCTATAAGCACCTAATGATTCAAATTACCTTAATCACCCAAGAAAATTGAAAATAAGGTGGATGGGCCCCTATATCATCCACCACATCTTGGAGACAAACACATGCAAGTTGTGCATATTGTTTAATGAAATGCTCTCAAGGCATTTTAATGGCAACTGATTAAAACCTTATCAATAATAGGATGGTTCTTATGCCATAAAAATACCAATTTTTTAGTGATTAGTTAGTTTGATTTAAACTGACTAGAATACAATTGTCATAAGCTAAACCATTCTTTTTCTTTTGTTTTATTCCTTGTATAGTTTAAAGAGGAAATAAGTAGCGAATGGTAGCTATAAGGACTTATCTACTGGTACTTCATGCATAATTCCATCCAAGTGAATCAAAGAATTGTGATTTCTAAGCACATGAGGCCATGACACCTAAGCTATGGACATGTGAATCTAACCTAGCTCTATTGAATTCATCTGGCCTCTCATGCATAATTCTAACTAGGTGAGTCAAGCACTTTTGATTTCTAAGCACCCAAGGCTAGACATCTAAGTGGTGGACACGTGAGACCCGTCAGACTTAAAAAAGAGGCATATAGAACCTCATACATAAGGTTATAAATGAATGGTGATTCTAAGCTTATATGTGAACTATTATATCCTTTCATGCATAATTCCAATTGAGTGAGTCGAGCACTTACACCATCTAAGCACATGAAGCCATACATCTAAGTGGTGGGAGTCCGAAACTCACCAAATGCAAGAAGAAGATATATAAGATCCATGTGTATAAGGTGAAAATTTTAAGGATCGTGGAGGCCCAATAATTAACTAATATATTGCTTTCATGCATAATACTAGTCAGGTGAGTTGAGCCCATTTACTTTATAAGAACCTAAGGCTAGATTCTTAAGTTTATAGGCATGAATAATTTACCAAACTTTGAAAATTTGAGAAAAAAATGACCAAGTACATAAGCATAAATGTATCCTTTATGCCAAATTTAGAAAGATATGCATAAATTTATCATGCACCAGAGATCAAAGAAGAAGGTGAAGAAATTCAGCATGGTTGGGTGCAAGAAAGAAAGTGAAGATGCACAATCTGACCATGCCCAAGAGAACCAAAATAGAAGATGAAGCACTAAAAGGCTAGTGTAAGGGTTTTGTGGAAATATAGAATAAGGGTTTTTTATAGGTTTTTCCATTATATCACAATTTTAATCAAGGAGGCTATATCATGAACATGTGAGGTGCTACACCTAGGTTACCACAAGGAAGGTGAAGGTCATGCCAAGTGAACAAGTGTAGGAGAAGAATCATCTAAGATAGGTAGCATCCACATAGGTTTAAGTGAGAAGTGACCATTTGAATTAAATGTCACTTCACCAAATTACCATTAGAGATCATTAAATGGTGGTGGAGGTATAAATATATGCATTTAATGCATTAATGATAAAGGATTTATGTGGATTTCATAATATTTTGCATTTTCCAATAAATCTAGGCACTGTCATGCCATAAAGAACCTAAATTAATGATGGTATATAAGTAAAAGGTATAAATTAACAAGTGGAAGACTTTCTTAGGTTACAAATTTTATACTAACTTAAAACTAAGAGTGAACCTAAGTGAAAACTAGAGATCCGAGGTGAGAAAACCCTTAAAAGTGAGAATTTGAGCACTTTTAGGCACTAAGAGTGAACAACTACATACTACAAAGGATTACACTCATAGTAAGATTGATTTGGATAAGTGTGGAGAGAAGATTTTATATAAATTAGATAATTAAAAGAGTGAATTGATGCACATGCCTCAATTAAAGGCCATCAAAGCTTGAGAGTTTAAGGACCATTCATAAATCCCATGACTGTAGAAGTGACATCACCATTCATAAATCCCATGACTGTAGAAGTGACATCACCATTTAAGGTTTTAGTAAATGAGACTTACTATGCTTCAACACTAGTAGGTTTAACATGGTGAAGAAATGGAAGGGATCAAGCTTTGAGTAGGTGTAATAGGACCCAAAACAGGCATGTACAGTGCCTAAATTAACCACTATAAAAATAGTAGTGCAACGAGTGGAAGTAGTGAGCATGACATAGATGGACATTGAGGTACTCACTAAAATGTCTTACCAAGTAATGAATTTCCCTTTAGAGGTCATGATAGGGGAGGATTGGCATTCTATTGGACATGTATTCTAGTAAAAATAATATAACCACTACACATCCAGTATTTGTAGGACCTTGTGTAAGATTAGATGGTGGACACAAGGTGGAAGATGTGTAAGGTGATGCCCTATTTGATGTTTTGATCCAAGAAAAATTGATGGATTCCATCTCAAATCAACTTTATGAGTTACCATGCTTTAGGAATCTAAAGAATCTAGTTCAATTCCCACTCTCACACATCCACAAGGACTACATTTACTTCATAGGGAGGCACATCAAGATTTCAGTACAATTAATAAAGAGAATAACCAAGCTTCTAAAAACTAGTAAGGACATCCATCAGATGATGGATGATGATGAAGAGGTGGAACGTGTAGCCCAACTCCTAAAGTATTTCAATAGGGGTTTCATGTTCCCCATCAAGAAGTGTAAGGACCCCAGTATGAGGGTGGAGATGAGCCTCATAATCTCCAAGCTATGCCCAGGTAGTTAATGGACTGATGTGACTAAGGCATACCTTTGCATCACCTACCACATGGTGTAGGTCATGTAGTTTAATATTTCCAAATTCATCACTGATTAATTTATGAAGAATGTGTAGGAATGCCATAGGGAAAAAGGGACATCCATGTGGGGATCCTTTCTCATTCTCATTGTCATGGAAGATATTGAAATTCTAGATGGGGATGAAGACAACCTCTGGGTCCATCTAGAGCATAATGACTCCCTAACACAAAAGTATAAATACTTCATGATCCCCCTCTCTTTCAAAAATGAATATATGACTCATGTCATGGGGTGGTGTGAGAGGTACATAGAGGCCTTCGAGCTAGAATGACACATCCCTTAGGGGCTATATAAGAGTATGTTTAGAATGACAAACTTTGTTATAATGTATCACTATTATGTGGTGTACTCATTACTATTTTATGGCAACATGTCAGGGTAGCCAAAGCTTCCCTACTCCTTCTCATCAAGATACTTCAAGAATGCAATGTGTTGGATTCCCAATGCACAACAATTAGACATTATAGTAAAGGAACTAGATATGTAGAGGTGTAAGTTGAGGTACCAATTCCCTCACCTATATGAAAGGCCATCAAGGACAAAGATGATGAATCAGATCACCCAAATATCCACCCCCTTTAGGAGGAAACCATACGTAGCTAAATTCATAGATTATACTATTAGATGAAGCCATGGAAGAAGGGCCTTAGTGCTAAGTAGAATGAAGACCCCCTAATTTGGATCAATGATGAAGGAAATTTGGTATTAGTAGAGAAGAATAAGTCTCCCAAAAAGAAGGGGGAGACTTTGGAGTAAATATAAGAGTGAATAAGGCTCAATATCTCCTTAGAAGAAGAATCCTTGCCTTTATCCCCCATAAAGAAGCACGTGATATTTGCACCAAAGTCTTCCCCTAGAGCCAAGGAGAAGAAGGGGAAGGTTCTTACTACAAAATTGACAATAACCATGTTAGACATATAAGAAGAGATGGAAGAATAAACATTTGGGAAGGGAGTACATATTGTGCCTGAAGAAGACAACTCCTATTCTAGTGAAAGGTCCCCCTCCACACCACCTTAGATTGAATTGGATAAGAAGATAAGAAGGTGGAAGAAACTTGGCCTTAGTGATGCCTCTATCCAAAAATCACTAGATGTAGAGAAAGAAGAGAATAAATGATGAAGGTCAGGATGTCAAAATAAGACATTGATATGGTCAAAGCTGAAGAATGTAGGAGAGAAGGGGAGAATCATAAGGTGTGAGAGATAAAAGGGAGGAAAGAAGAAAGGAGGAAGGAAGGAGGAATAGGTAAGGTTCTTGATAAGGTGAAATAAATTGGAGAAGTAATACCCTTAGGTGCATCAAATTAAGAAGATTTAAATCACAAATGTGAGGGCATGGGCCTTGAACAAAATTACATCAATGCAATGCTAGATTTGTAATACAAAATAGAGGCCATCAGGGCCAAGGGCATGACCCAAGATAAAATTGATCAAGTGGAGGTTGAGGAGAAAAGTCAAAAAAGGATAAATGCAAAGTGCAGGCTAAGAGAAGGAAAGTTAAGAAAAAAAGGTCAAAGAAGAAAAGGCCAAAAGGAAAGAAACAAAAGAGAAGGTGGCCCATACAAAAATGGCTAGAATGAAGAAAGAGAGAGGAAAAGGTTGTTTCTAGCACAAAACCTAAAAAATGACAAAGTAATTAAAGAGGCACCTAGTGCCCACTCTAGCTAACTAGAGGAAGCTACACACCAGGCACACCCTAGTTCTAAAGGGGTTCTTGAAGACAAATAAGGTGATGTTTTCACCTCAAAAGAACAAATGGAGAAGGTAGTAGAGACCCCACTAGGTCAAGAGGAAAATAAGGGTGGAATTGAGGGGGTGAATGCTAAAGAGCCATAATGAGAAGAAAAAGTAAGCAAAGAAGGAAGGTCTAAGGAAGAACCCATCTAAAAATAAGATGGTGAAACTAGCATCAATGAAAGAGAAGAGGTAGACCAAGGGGATAAGTTAAATTAAGAACCCCTAATAGAAGAAGAAGGAGAAGAAGTAGAATAAAGCATTGGGTAAATCACTAACACCAATGAAGAAGAGATATAGTTGGTCAAGGAAAATGAGTATGAGCCAATCTATAGGGAAAAGGCATAGAGGGAGTTCATCAAAGATGATGACTTCTACATTTTAGAGTACATACACCCAAAACTACCACAACCCTAATGCACCATAAAGTTTCATGGGCTATCCATTTCTACATGATTGAACCTCTATTTGTGGTACCAAAAAAATAAATCTAAAGTGCCAAAGTTACAAGAGGGGCATGACTACCAACTTGTAAATCCAAGGGATATGAACCCAATAAGGTTGGTTAAAACCCTCTTTAATATGGTCTTAGTAGTAGCATGGAAGAACATCATTAATGATGGTCACACCAATAAGTGGAAATAGATAGTGTAAGAGGTAAAGGAAGAAATAAAGGCAATGAATCTCAAACTTCGGTTGTTAGCTGAGAAGATCAAAGAAGTGGAAACATCCCTTTAGATGGTGTAGATACTTATAAAATAAAAGAGGTTGATAAGGTTTGTGCATTAGTAGAAAAAATTCTCCCTAGGATGAGGTTAACATTAGAGGAACAATAAGGCCCCTACGAATATATCATAAGAGAGATAAAAAAATATTCATACAATGGAGGACCTCTTTGCCAAATTGGAAGAGGATGTTGAATAAATAGACACCATATTTTTCAACTTCACCACTTAAGCATCAGTCATATATGCATGCCTTCAAAAGGTGAAAGTAGAGAAGGATGCTTTGATGAAGCATGATTTCACTATGGGTAGGACCAAGAGCATGCAATTTATAGCATAGGTTAACATGTTAAGCTCCTAACTAAAAACCTAGGATCAAGACTTAGAAGCACACTTTTGTAACTTTAAATAAAGTCAAGTGAGCAAGGGGACATTTTAGATGGTGGGGATAGAAGAGATAAGGGATGGAAGCCTTTAAAAAATAAATGAAGAACACATATGTGTTTACATTTGAGGCTGTATTGATGAAATCAAATGATGCCACTAAAGATATCAAGCTTGCCATTCAAGGATTTGATAACTTCAAGGTATAGCTATAGTAGAGCATGCTTAAATTTTATGCAACTAAGGCACTGAAAGAGTAGTCTAAGGGTATACTAGCAATTTTGTATGGGGTAATGTTGGGCCCCTTTTTGTGCTACCTAGTAGACCACACCAACTTAGTAGATCTCAACATGAAGCAATAATTGGTGATGGTTGATATTTTTATACTTTTAGCACCATTTGGGAGGATCCCCAAAGATCCTATACCATCTAGAAAATAGTTGCTTAGTGTTTAAGTTTGAATGAGAATTTCATTGAGTGCTTGCATGTGGCAGTTGGAGAGTGCATGTGTTAGATTAGTGGAGCTAATAAAATAATAACACCTAATAATATATCAACACGTGGAATGCACCCATCTGACCTGGCTCAAATATGCTCCTATACCTATAAAAATGATCTTGAACCTAAAGAAGGAAGAGGTGATATTAATGTAGTGAAGCTCTACAAAAATTGAGAATGCCATTGATATAGCTTGAGTTAGAATGGATAATGAGAATAACATGCATTATAATTCTTAATCTTTCTTGTGAACCACTGGATTATAGTAGAATGTATATGAGCATGTGTTTTATTTTATTCAAACTATACTCTATGTTGACGAACTTTAAGTTAATGGAAATGGTGAGTGCATATTTTCTTGGTTTTAAAATATTTTTATACAGTTTATCACTGTTATATAATTATGAATTATGTTTTGTATGAATAATGATATAATATTCATATTTTAATGTATTGTGACATAAAGGTCTATTTCAAGTTGCTAATGGCATCATTGTGCCATATAGTGACTTTGGCATACTTGTAAAATTGACTAAGTGTTGAAATTGTCATGCCCTAAAACCCTAATAACCATGCCTAGAGTGCTAACTTTAAGAATAAGTACCTGAGCATAAGCCATTCCCTTGATTTGACTAATCACCTGAATAACTCTTAACTCACTATCCCTATAGCTTTTGCCATTAAGGGATATACCTAGCTAGACATGAACTTGTGCCAAAATACTTATGCCCTTGAATAGACATGTGCCTCCTAATCCTATCCATAATAGAATGCACAAATAGACTACCAAAGCCCATTTTTCCAATGACTAATTCCCATTAAGATTAAGGTTGTACCATGTTTCAACTATCCAAATGTGAGCCTTGGTCCCTTAACTATTTCACTTTGGGTGAGCGCACAAGGCTTGTACCTTATGTGAAATTGATGCCAACACAGTACTGAATTTAAATGGTGTGTCACCACAAATTTTTAATATGATTACACCTAGCTATATCAAGTATAACATTGACTTGGATTGATTTTTAAGCACATGACTAAGCACATGAGTTGAATGAGGAAACTTTTCTACAATAATAACCATGTTTGAAAATTTCAAACATGTCACCTCCTGAGAGAATAATTTTTTCTTGCTTGATGGAAACACTTTCCTTAGCCTAAAATGGACCACATTCAAGTAAACAATAACCTAAATGAAAGATATCAAACAAATCTAAATATTTTTTCTCATGAAGCTACAATTCAATTGGTGTTTCTTAAATCTAAATGATAGAAGCAAGCATATCAATTTCTTGACCACAATCATGAGGCTACAAGTCTATTTTTGATATCTTATATTGGTCAATCAAAATTGCTTCATATTCAACATCTAGCTAATGATTGAGCATATTCTCATAGTTAGCATGTTCTTCACCTTCTTTTATTGATTGTACTTGTGGTATACTAATTATTCAAGCTCTTGTCCTTCATAATGAATGGCATCTCTTGAGTCATCAAATAAATCATGGGAAACACCTTCAGCTTGTATAATTGGAGTATCTTCCTCTTGAACATCAACAACCTCCTCTTCATGTACTTGTTTAGGTACTTGCATATCAACCTCTACCTCAACTTTCTCATGCACTTATTCCATATGTACATCATTATGGAAGACTAAAATATGTTTTTCCTTGCTAATAGGTGTCTTAATCATGATTTCTTCTTCTTGGTAACTCAAGTCACCTTTATTTCCTATTTCCTTAGTTGCATCTTCTTGATTTGCCTTACAAAGGAGAGGCTCTTTCTTAAGGAGTGGCACAATATGCCCTTAAAAATATTTAGTAAGATGAGAAAGGTACAAATAAGTTACCATAAATACCTAATTTTTCTCATGGAGATACTCTTCTTGGATCGCCTTCACCTCCTCTCTCGATTACATTGTTTCTTAAATGTCTTTCCATGAAGTAAAGGCTCTATGCTTTTGAGGGGAAAGGAGTGGAGGCTAAGTGATCACTAGCCTGATCTTGACTTTAGAATCTTGGCTTATGACTAATTGTTATTCCTTCATTCTTGATTAGTGAATCTAATTATAAGTCATAAAATTAGGTTTATAAACCTTTGTTTCTATACTTATTCTTGGTATGGGTGGGAAAGAATAAATTTTCTATTATTTTACCTTTTTAGTTATTATTGAATGTTGGAGATGCTAATTTATAAAATTAATTTTCTTGGATAAATTAGCCATAAAATCATGGACCAATTTATTAGATATATTGCCTTGAAAAATTGAAGATGAAGTCTCCTATATGATCTACTAAGAAACATGGAGATTAGTCTCCTCAAAACATGCTTTTTTACCCCTCTGAGGCCTGTTTTAGATAGAATTCAAGGTAGGAAAGTTAGGCAAGGTCTAAATGGAATTTTGAGGGTTATGATAACCATTGGTTTGGCATTTATGAATGGAAAAGGAAATATCTATGGGAACATGATGATGATTATGATGACCTTGGGTTTCTCATAAAATACTAGCCTCTCTTCAATTTTTATTATTAGACCACTTATGTCTAGAATATCAACATTGAAATTTGACTGGCCTTGCTTATTAGGGATGGACCTACCTATTTATCTTTCTAAAAATTGGCACTCATGTTTTTAATTTCATGCTTATAAATCTCCTATCCATATCCATTTTGAGTGTTTATGTTTATCATCTATTTCTCAGAGCTAAACATGGTGTATTTAAAGATTGAGATGGATTAATTTGGTGATTTATTGGGTTGATTAGAAAGAAAACAAGATTCATGATGGTTATTATAATATTGGTATGAATAACCATACTATTGGTAAGGCTCTATATATGGTTAGTGATACTCCTCATAAGGTTGATAGAGATCATGATAGGGCTGATATGGGTCATGAGGAAGGTAAGAACCATGCTCTTGATAATAAGGATCATGAGAAACTTGATAATGATAATCATAGCTTTGATATAACTCTTGGTAAGGCTGGTTTGCCTCATATGGATCATGAGGATCATGATGGAATTACTAATAAGGAGGTGAATGATAGTGTTAGCCACCATAGTTTTTCATATCAATATCATATGTCAAATGAGATGCAAGAAATAATTAAAATCTTTAATGAGACATACATAGGCTTCTTAGAAATAGAAGCTTTGATTTGGAGTCACCATTGGTGTTAAATTTCTTGCTTCCAAAATTTGATTAGAGGTAAGACACATCAACAATGTTTTCACTCTTTTGGATCTTGGTCCCACTAGGCATGCCAAAATTGTTGAAGGCCTAGATTGCACCCTAGTTGAGTAAAGGATTGTTTAGTTCCTCTACTCAAATCTAGTCCAAAATTGGAATGACCCTAGGTTGTGGGTTACCTAATATTGGGTCAGACCTCTAGGATTTTTAATGGGGCTAGCTCTTATGATGTATCACTTAGCTCATTTCCACTAAATCCTACTAATTGATGGGGTGAAAAGGGAGAGAAAGATAAATAAAAGGGAAATTTAAGATAATTTTGGTGATACACCCAAATTTATTACTCATCAAATATATTTAAACTTATAAAAACACTAATGAGATAATAAAAAGATTGAATCTACAACTCCAAATGTTTGTTATCCATCAATATTTCATGCAGAGGTTCATCAAGTGATCAAAACCTAAGGGAAGTTATGAAAAGGCCTGATTTAATGTACTAACTAGTCAATATATCCACATGATAGCTTTAACTGAATGACATTAAACACTAAAAATGGCATTCATAACAAGATAAAATAGTATCTAGGTGAGATCGGGACTTGATAAGGGAGAGATTTCTACCACATATGTAAATCAAACTAACATTAACACACTATACCAAAACAATGAAATAAAAAATGGTCATATATTTATCCTAGGAGATTACAAAGATCAATCTTGGAAGAGTCTAGTCATGCCCAAGAGAGGGATTGAGAGTTTTTAATGTGAAAGAAGATGAAAGACATATAGAATGGACCAAAAGAGAGAGAGGAAGAGCATGCATCAAGAAATCAATCAATGAGTTGTCACCACTTTTCTTGAAATCTCTACCTCATTTTAATTCAATTAGGACTAATCCTTCATCAATAAATTAGCCTTCATTTATTTCAATAGTCTTCAAACTCTTCTAATTTATTGAGAAATGCACTAGAAGACAAGAATCTATTGAAGATGATGAGTCATAATCTTGCTATTGGAGAAAATATTTTGAAGGATCTAAAATATAAATGAATGATCCAACTACTTTCTCTAACCACTAAATCTCGTTGCTTTGAACTTTAATGTCATATTCCACTTGGCTTCATTATGAGGATAAAATACTCATATCTTTGATCCTGACAGAGCTATTTCCATGTCTACTTTGAGTGGTGGTAGTTACCTGATTGTTGAAAATAAGACCATGTAGAAGGATGAGACATTTTTTTATTCTAAAGTAAGAGTAGATATCTATGCAACTCCATGTAGTCTTTTTGCTTTGACCAATTTATTAAGTGTGTTTATCAAATGTGTAACTATATTGGCCTATTTGTCCATATGTGATGTATTTTGATGATTTGGTTCTTCTAGGCTTATTTTTAAACTATTGTTTAGATTTTTAAGGCTCAAATGAAATTTAAATCCTTTTAAAACTTGCCTTATGTCCATGAATGCCACGAACACCATGAAAACTAGTTAATCCCTTTCACTTCACAATCCTATACCTATTTCTAACCTTGATTCCTAAAGATCAACAAATTGCACTTTAAGCTTACTTAAAGTGTTTCAAAATCTTTGTAATAAATATGAGATCTATTAACCACTCATTCCATTGAGAACTCTATTTAGCTCATCCATTCAAGCAAAAAATTTATATGTAGGCTAAAATTGGATAATAGGTAGATAAATTTTTAAATGCATTTTGAAATTATGTGATCTAGTAGTGTGTGCAAGATAGAGAAAAATAGTGTAACTAAATGGTATATTGAAAAACCACCTAATTAGACCATGTGATTGATTCTAATCATGCAAATAATTAAAAGTAAAAGTGTGAAGTAATTACTAACATATAGTTATTAATTTCTAATTTGAAACATAGTATAGAGTTAGTTTAGATGACAATGTATGCAAACATTATAGAATAGAGTTGATAGTGTTACTACTATAGTACACAAATAAGGGTATTTTAATAAATATGTCAATAGGGTTGACCTAGTATTTCAGATAGAAGATAGAATATTAAATTGGATCAATCATGTTGATCTAGTTTTTTGTATGATGACATTTTTATAGATTGTAAAATGTGAAAAAGAACTAAAATTAAAGAGAGAGAGAGAGAGAGAGAGAGAGAGAGAGAGAGAGAGAGAGAGAGAGAGAGAGAGGGGAGAGAGGAACCTTGGTGGGTTAGAAGATGCTAAGGAATGTGATATTTTTGTTGAAATGACTTGAATGTTACCTACAAATTTTTCCAATTATGTCAATTAGGTTAACCTAGTTATATAATTCCCTATTTGTTAAAGCATATTAAGATGACTATATTGGCCTGGTTGACCTAGTATGTTATTTGGAAGCTATCTAGAATCCTATACTAACCTAGTTGACCTAGTATGTTTTTGAAAGTGAATAAGAGTATGGTGTCAACCTATTTGACCTAGTAACTTGTATCTAATGAAGACTTGCATAAAAATAATAGTCTTTTTTTATGTGAATGTGTGTTAAACCTATGCATAGAAGTTAGAAACTAAACCAACCCTCTCAACCTAGTATCTCAAATAAATAATAATAATAAATAAAATGATAGAAAATGAAAAATGTGAAATAAAACCTACAAGGGTTAGATTCATGTCAGGTTCACCAAAATGTATATAATCAAAAATACATCAGATCTATAAATCAATCCTAACTCAGAGAAGATAGATCCTACTTAAAATTTTGATTGGGGATATATAAGATAATTGGGAACATGACCAATATCTTGATCTACTAGACCTAATTAAGTAATCTCTTATTACAATAAGATTATTAGGGAGGGTTCAAAAGCCTCTAGTCAAGTAAAACTATGTAATAATCTTAAGTCCTATGTTTTGATATTCACTATACTAATAATAAGTAAAGTAAAATCTAATATAGTGCTCACCAAAGATTATGGCATAGTATGGGGGTTAGCAAATAAAATAAAAATAAACATGCATAAGAGAATCCCATTTAAGTTATAAATAGGTAAGAACCTAATACATATAAAAGAAGACTAATATTATTCAAAGACTAATACTTATGTTACTTCTATCTACTAAAGAAAGGAATAAATTTAGAGAATACTTAAAATATTAACCCATCAAAATTGAATATCTCCCTTGACCAAAGGGTCCTCAAAAGAGCTTGTTTTGGTATGTAAGGATTACTAAGAAAGGCCAAAGCATCCATGAATTCTCCACAAGACTATATTCTCCAAGTATAAACCTTAAACTAAGACTCCTTAAGTATAATGGTGGAAGAGAAAATTGTAAACAAGAGCAAATGAATAATAACTCTTGATGTCTCTAATAATGATAAAATGGATGTGTTTATATAGGTAGATGTAACCCTAAACCTTTCTAAAATTTTCAACTGACGGGGTCAACCAGTTGACCTAGTATCATTATTGACAAAAAATCACTAGGTCATGGGATAGGTTAGCCAAGAGCTAACCTTGACCCTAAATGAGTTTCACCGATAAGAGTACAAGGTCAACCCAATAAACCTAGTCATGTAAACTATCGAAAAGTTTTTTAGGTTAAGAAAAAGGGTAATGAAAGTTGTAAACTATTTTAAGAGTGTTAAAAATAGGAGTAATAGATTAAGGTAATGTTATATTATCTATTTGAATTGGTAATAAGTGGCAATAAGGGATAACAATCCTACAAATCATCAATAGTGTGCCTACCCCTTTCTTGATGCACCCCTTAAGGCATGAAATTAGAGAGATTGAGACTTTATGGGTTCTTAAAAGATATAAATAATTATTATTTGATAAATTTGAAAATACTATGTGTATACACATGGTGGTGTAGGCCTTCTAGGCCTTAAGACATATTTATAGGCCAAATAGACGTAAAACTATGTTTGAGGTTCTATATGGTGTATAGGTCACCTAAGGGGCTTAAAATCATCATGAAATATTATTCTCAAACCCTATCCATTCTCTTAAAACTATCTTCACTCACAAAATTTTGATTTTACTCCTCTATGCACTCCCAACTTTTGGCCTAAGGTTTGTATGTAGTCAAAACTGTGAAACCCTAATGTATGAGTTTTAGTTCTTTATACTTCACTTGAGGTTTATTCTCATGATAAAATTTTGATTGACCTATCTAACTTAATTTAAATTCCTATTAGGTGTTTTGATATATTTAAGCAACACTCAAAACATGTGGATGCCATCAGTCACTAATGCACAAGCTTTCCTTCTTATCTAGTCCTCAAGGCCTTTTGTCTTGAAAGTTGAGTGTTTTTAACCCTTTAAATAATATTAATACACTATCATTATCCTTATTTTTATTAATATTCCTTCAAAAAATGAAATATCACTATCTTTGTCCTCAAACTTCCCAAATGACTACTAGTCTCATCAATGGTTGTCCATAGACTGAGGCCTATCTGAGATAAGACAATGAATGACTCTATTTTTAATATGACCTTAAGGATAATATGAGAACATTAGACCACCAAAAATTATCATATATAGAAATTTTAAGATCTTGAATACACCTTTAGAGGTTTCAAAACCTCAAATTTCTCAAAATAAGCTACATGTGTTAATTGTATGCATATGACTATGTGTGTAGATATACAAGGCTATATATTTTTGAGTATAATACCTCATTATCAAAATAATGACCCATAAATCTCCTATTTATGAGATTAATTCCACTTTAAATCCTTGATATACACTTGTGACTTACTCTGTCAACTATTACCATTCTTGTAACAATCATACAATATGCATCATCCCCAAAATTGCATACATAGGTCTGTTAGGCTTTTAATTAAGCCTATTTTAGGCCATGTATGACTTGTTATATCTCTAGGATAAAACCAAAAAGGTATTGATAATACTTCAAAAATTAATTATACCTCTAGTTCTAACTTTGACCTACCTGTCTTCACAACCCTGGCACCAACCTTCATGTTATGACTTCTATCACAGTAGTCATAGAGACTGACCTTCAAGCCTCTTGGTTGTAGGTTATATTTATGGTTTTTAGTACCCTTATTAAGTATATTTATAATTCCTCATACTCTATCACACATTCATGAACTTCACCATCAAATACAAGTCCAAAGCTTCACTCCAAACACAACCTAGATTGATTTCATAATCAATTTCTAAGTATATTTATAATTCCTCATACTATATCACACATTCATGAACTTCACCATCAAATACAAGTCAAAATCTTCACTAAAAACACAACCTAGATTGATTTCATAATCAATTTCTACCTAAAGGTGTCTAATTAGACTTGTATAGATTGTTAAGTGTTGTGAACTTAGTCCCTAATACTTATCAAGGACATTATTTACTCAATTTACATATCACAAGTGCATAGCTTCATCTCATCACATATGTAGAACAATATCCAACCCTTGGTCCTCTATTTTCTCTTATTCTTTACTCTATCACTGTGAATGACACTTTACGCTAGCTATAGGTGATTACTTCAACATGATGGTTACATCATATTTGTCCTTTGAATTTTTAAATTCCATCCTTTACATTCACTTCAATATCCATTCACTTTAACATCTTCATCAAGGTCTTAGGGATCTTCTTATATTTTACTTGGTTTATCTCTTCTTAGCATGGTTATAGGTGATCATGAGACACCTTTGTACAAATTGAGTACACTATGGAGTTAAGAAATTGAATGAGAATGGAGACCTCATATATAGTGATTGTTGTATTTAATGTTGTAGGTCTTCTTTTTCTTTCTCAGTAAGGTGAATGACCTATATGGACCCATCCTTTAATGAACTTATTATTACTGAGGGTTACAAGTGGTATATAGGTTTATATCTCATGGTTCAGACTTGGGAGGGATGATGGATGGGTGACAAGGATGAATATGGAGTGATATGGGGATTGAAGCATGAAAACAAGGGTGAAAAACAATATAATGGTAGTGGAAAATAATATGAAATGGTAAGGGTATGAAATGACATGGAATTAAACATGAAAACCCACTAGAGATAAACTAACTTAAAAATTATAAACCCTAAAACATATATCTTTCAAAACATGATGCTTTAGAGACCATGGAAATGCATATGTAGTCATAAAAAGAAACCTAGGAATCTCCAATAAACCTTAACCTTGGCTAAGAAACCTTAATCCTTGCTAAATTAATTGTGTGAAAATTTAGAGGCAAGGATCATAGTTTTAAGCTTATGAGGATATCATATAGGCTAAGAGACCTGATCTAAAGGATATGATGGTGGTATATCATGACTCCAATACCTCATTCCATACTTTTGACCATGTTAGAAGGTTTTGAGGGTAATATTGAGAAACACATAGTCCTACTACATAGTGAACCTTAGATGCATATGAACTCCTTTATTGAATAAATATTGAGCTAAATAAGAGACTAATGGACCTCAAACTTGAGACAATAAGTATGAAGAAGATTATAAATCTCCACCAGTCTTCCAACACTACCAATTCCTTTTAATGAAAGCCCTCAACACTCTGTTTAGTAATTAAACCTACTTATAGATTACATATTATGCCAAATTTGGAGATTTTTTGGTTCCATGAGCTCAAACACGTGATCTAAACACTTAATATATAATTAGAGTCTCCTTCAAGACATGAGAAAACATGATCACTCATTGGTTTGGTCAAATAAGCTAAAAACCCACCAAAATCAGTCTATTCCATTTGGATTATGTAGATGAGGATAGTGACTAAATCACTCAATTTATTAACATTTGTTCATATAATTTAGGGGACTAAGACTAAAACTGATTCCCATGACTATAAGGTTAAGGGACCCCCCTTCCTGTACCCAAGAGACCAACTCATGATCTTCTCTCTTATGCCTATACTATGCATAAACTTGAAGGGATGTCTAAGCTACCAAGAAGGTAGATGAAGAAAAAGGACAAATTTTGAGTCTATTTGACATCTTTTTTCCATGAAAATATACTAAATCACCTTCCATGAATTTACCTTCATGCTCTAATCCTTGTCTATACAAATCAGTCCATACAGTTTCCTTCAAATGTAGAAAATACTTAAAAATCTATCTTTTTATACATTTCCTTCAAATCTCTAACTTTGAACCACCATTTTAGGTAAAATGAGAGGTAACAAGATTTAATATCCATTTTAAAATAATAAATACATAGGATGAAGTGAGAGAGACATGATTTTATCATGTGAGGCCCATTTGACTAATGGAAGGGTGTGAATGGGTCTCAAAATAGGATTTTAAGGCTATAAAACATATGGTGGTGGAAATATGGAATGAATAAGAACTTTTAAATACCCCTTTTTATTGAATTTAATCAAACACTTTCACTTCTCTAAATCTTTTAAATTAAATAAAATCATAGGAAGTGATTTGAGGGGTATATGATGCTTAAGGAAAGATGATGAAGGTTTAGAAAGGCTTAAATGAATAATCTAAGGATAGTGACATTAAACACACCAATAATCTTTCATATTATAACCTCATACAAAGATCAAACACCTTTACTATACGTAGAAGATAACTTGACACTCTGTTTACTCACTCTAAGACCATCATGAGGATTAACACATTAACAATAGACATTCAAATAGTCATGACATATGATGACTTATAAGTAGACCTACACACATCCTTAACTAGTGATGGAAGATATATAAGAGACATTCATGATATCATAGTAAGACTTGGGCATTATATATAAGCTAAAGTGGAGTCTTATACAAGTTTTTGATGATAGGGGTTGATATTTGGCCTTACGAGGCTAAAATATCAATAGTAATGGTAGATAGATATTGTCATTTCATATGTTTGATTTATGTGTTTGTGAGATATCATGTTAGAAAATATTTTCTTTATGATACACATTATGTATTATAAATATTATAGTACATGGGGTACTAGCATGTCTCTCTCGATTCCCACACCAATGATATCTACCTATCCATGAAGGGAGGGCCATCCCTTGATAGGGGATTGTGTGGGGAATTGATGGTCCATGGTTGGTGTGTAAAAGTGCTTAGATGATGCTCTCCCTCCCCACTATAGTACTTACTTGGAGACTACACCTGAGGTTATCATAGATACATGAGTATGTTTGAATCTAGCTCCATGGATCATAGTATCTATTTATTGTATTAAAGCTAAATGCCTAATGGAAATGTAATTTTATTATTTTGATATAATTCAATATTAGTAGTTGTATTATTGTACTAGATGTGGCTAACTTTTTAATGTGATTACTTTATTTGAAATTATGTTATGTTACATGAAATATTAGTGTTTTTAACTTTTATTGTTATAAGTTTGTGATAGTGTAATATGATTTTTTAATTCTGTTATCTAATGAAAGAATGAATGTTGAGTAATTAGTTAAAAAAATATTCTAGTACAATCCATGAGGGGTTGTTACATGTGGTATTAGAGTATAGGCTCAAACTCTATGACTTAATGAGTCTTCTAAAAAAATTATTCTTTTTTTAGAGAGAAATAATAATGGTGAGAATAAGAGCATTGGGTGAGGGACTTTTTAATGATAATAACCCATCATATGATCTTAACCTATTTTTTATTGAATAATCCACAAATTTGGATCATATTTTTATAGCTATGAATGATACCAGGGATTAGATCATAGCTTTAGAATAATAATTTCATAGACATTGCAAGGAAGAACATCATGAAGAACCTATTGATCATCTAAGTATGTAGGAAAAATAGTAGGATGTGAGAGATTAAGTATCTATAGAATTATCCAAGGACATGAAAAAGGTGAGTCCACCTAAGTTTGATAGAACTATCCTAGGTGATGGAGCTGAAGTGTGCATAATAGAGATGGATAAGTATTTTGAGATTTGAAACTATTCTAAGGTCACCAAAGTAGTTTGGGGAGCATACCAATTGGTTGGTGAGGTAGTTATGTGGTGGTCCAACAAGAAGCTAGAAATGAACCTTAATTTGACCACCACTACTTGGGATTAGTTTCTAACATTTTTCAATTCATGATGGCTTCCACAACTTTAGTTTGATCATAATCTCAAATATTTTCAAAATCTAAAGAAGGGAGACTTTTTATGAATGATTATTATGAGCAATTCACCAAACTTTTGAAATGCATACTTAGTACCAAGAAGATGAGAGGTTTAGGATCAAGAAGTTTATCATGGGATTAAAACCCTAGATTGGTGGTGAGGTTGATGTTCATCAACCTTCTACCATGGATCAATTTTTTCAGAAGTAGTCAAGCAAGATAAGAAGTTGAAGTCTCTTACATAGGTCAGGTAAAAGTTAAATGAAAAACTTGGAAGTTCTAATCCAAATTTCAAGAAGAAGAAATGGAAATAGAGGAGTGGGGAATCCAAGGGTTAGTTTAAGAATTAGAATGCCAAATTCAATAATGGATCTAGAAATAAGAAACAAGGCAATATATTTAAAGGAAATTTCAAGGGAAACCCATAGATTGATGTCATAAATCTTGAAGGTTGGAAAAACTATGAGAAATCAAAGATTTTATGATATTTTATACACATTGTATATAATATATAGACTATAACATATATCAAGGGATATAGTGATGAATTTGAGCTCACATGTGATGATGCCTTTGTAAAGTTTTAAGATAAATGGAATCCATTCAAGATCAAGACCATTTTGCTCTTCATCAACCCTTATTTGCAAGATTAAACAAGCCCTTAAGTTCTTACTTATACTGTACAAGAGAGAGAGGGTGGAGGTCCCAGCTCTTGGCCATGAGAAATGGACTCAACCATCTTCTAATCATGAGTAATTATCTAAATATTGGTCTCCCCAACTTCATTAACATTCTTTAAGAAGTTAATGAATGTGTTTTCAACTCTCATCTACACATGCCAACTTTAGATGATGATTTTCATGAAATTATGATCTATTTTATCAATCCAATAAATAATTGTTGATGCAGTGGATTGCACCCTCGATAGGAGGTTGAGCTCTTACCTTCCACATGTAATAATGGAAACTCCCCTCTTACTTGTGGACCTAACAAAACTAGGGGGAGAGTCTCTAGATAAGGGCTAGCTCCCTTTGATGTATCTTTTAGTTCTTGGATTTCCTACTGCTAACAAATAAATAGAAAAAGGGGGGGTTAAAAAGATAGAAGGATGTTAAAAATAAAACCTAAACCTAAACTAAAAAGGTGATACACCAAAAAGGTCAATCCACTCAACCCAAACATGCACTTTTCACCAAGAACAAGCTCCCATACACTTCATTTGACACGAGAAATCCTTCTACATCAGTGAGCTAGGGGCTTGTGGATATATAGGGAGGAAGAAACTACCAGAGGCATCCTCAGACACACTATGGTAGCCTATTTTCAAGCACCTACACTCCTCTAGGGACACTTCTGGCAAACCTACAAAAGAAAAGCTCATAATGAACTAGACATGCTAAAATCATCTTGCAAAAGCATAAAGTAAAATGAATTAATGTAGAACAAAGGTATAGATACATCCAAAAGCAAAAAATTAGAATGGAGGTAAAAATCTTATGTCTCGATTCAAGGTAAAATCTGACAGAGTTTTACCTTACAAACCCAAAGATTTTTGGGTAGAGCTTTGCCTTACAGGCCAAGAAGATTCTTTCTCAAAATGAGAAGTTTACAATATATAGAGAGAGAAGGAAAAGACTTTGGTGCCTTCCTACAAGTGGCCCATGTGCATCCCCAACATCAAGAAGAGGAAGTTGCTTGATATATAATGTTGTGTTGGCTCCTACTTTGACTTTGTCATTCAGACATTAATGTGAAAGCATGGGCCGTGCCTCTTTTCTTGCAAACAAGACTACTCCTTCAAGGCATTCACATGGCTTGTCTGCTCATCAATGCAAATTGAAAAAAATGGGTCACACCATTCACTATTCACACCTCTTTATGAGAAATTCATAGACACTATGTCAACCACTAGAATAACTCCTTGAGTTGACACCTTCCTTCACCACTTGGACTATTTTGTCCATTTCTACAATTGGCTCTTTTTACCCTTCTTGGCTTTGTCTTTTCTAGCTCTTTCATCCGTTAGGGCTATCTTTTACTAATTCTTCATGTCTTTCTCACTTTCTTTGGCCACTTTATACTGATCTCAATAAGTGACACGTGGTGTGTTCTACTATGAAATAGGAGAGGACACGTGATAGCATTTGCTTAACTTATAAAAGCTTTAGAAACCTTTTGAGAGTCCTATAGAAGATGACACATGGCGGCTTCCACTCTCTTTAGCAATTCATTTGGGGCCCACCATAGTCCTTACAAAATAAAAGGGAGAGGCTATAGATGTTGACACTTGTCAGATTCTATCGAGCTTTACAAGGGATACGTGGCACATTCTACTACTCTTATAAAAACATTTCAAAACCTTCCACATTTTACACTTGGTTCCCTCCACAAAACTATGAGGGAAGCTTATTGAAAGAAGCTTTGAAACTTAGATGTAAACACTTGTCATGCTCCACTAAATTTTACAAGGGACACATGGCACGTTCTACTGCTTGGGATTTTTTGTGGTTGGCGCTCAATAATTTAAAGATAAAATGACTATTTCCTAAATGTAAAATTGATGTTCATGGGCCCGTCACCATTTTAAAACTAATGGCTAGTCTATTTCCCTAAAATTGATAGCTTCAGAGACATCACCGTCCTTGGAAAATCCTTCAGTTTTTCTCCCTTGATCATTCCTAAAGGGAAAGTGTCCCTTCAACTTTGGAGAAATGTCCCTTCATTTTGGCTAAGAGTCCCCCATAAGGGCACCTGCCCTTCAGGGTCCTTCGGCTCCTTGGTCTTGAAATCCTTCAAATAAAATGTCTAAAGGAATTCCTTTAAACATTTTATTCAAAGGATTTCTTCCTTTGTTTTTCACTTATTTCCTACATCTTTTCACTCAGACACTTTTACTGTGGATTGTCTCTCAGCTAATTTTCCCACAAACAAAAAGTATGCAAGAATTCTTTTGATTGCTTCTTCAAACAAAATTTCTCAAGCTTTTTTCCTGTAGCTGGCCTCTCCCAAATTTATATAGACCTTTTTCTGAAGGAATTCCTTTAGACAAAAGTCTAAAAGAAATCATTTTATGGCTCTGCCTTGGTCTTTTATTTTGGCAGGATTTTATTTCAAAGAATTTCTTTAGACAAAATGTCTGAAGGAATTCCTTCAGACATTTTATCTGAAGAAATTCTCATCCTTTGCCTTGTAAAATTTTTGAAGAAAACTTAACTTTTTGGCTTTCTCCTTGACCCCTTTGCAAATGTTCCCTTCCCTCCACAAGGGCACTTAGGTCCAAAAATTGCCCTCCACAAGGGCATTGGAATGGTCCCTTTGAACCAAACATTGAACCAACTCATTTAAACTGAGCCATTGGACCAATTGAGTGAAACAAGCTATTAAACTGAGCCATTAAAACAAACCATTGAATTGATTAAATCTGAGCCAATTGAACTAAATGGTTCAATAGTCAGAAGAAACTTTGTAGAAGCCCCTTTCATTCTTTGAATTGGTTCTTCATCTGCCAAAAGACATGCCTATAGAGTTAGTAGTTCTTTTCTATAGAGTTCATAGAAATGCCTACAGAGTTCATAGAAATTTATAGACTTGTGAAAAATCAAAAAATGAAAATGGCTCAGAATAGCAAGGAAAGAAGGGGACTGATTTTTGGCCTGTTAGACCAAAAATGGTCAACAAATTGGTGACTCCCAGGGGAAGCATGCCTTCTATGCTTAGAAACTAGTTGCCTTAAAATCCATTGGGGACAGAGTCAAATTGTAGCTTGAAAAAGTCAGCAACATCACTGATAGATCCAAGAATCAATCATGAAGCCTTTTACCCCAAATACAAAGAAAAACACACACAAGGCTAAAAACACTACTTGTGTAAAATGCACTTAGGGAAAATAGGAAAGAAAAATAAAAGCAAACTACTATATACTACTAACTAGGAATATTTGCCTCCCTCTTAGATCAAAGGGAAAATTTATTAAGTCTCCTTCATGGTAAGAAAACTTATGGTGCCAGACAAGTGGCTGAATAGAATGGAGTTTTGGTGACCTTCTCCTCTTACCTGCCACCTTGATTAGATCACATCTGAGTGGATCAGAGTCAAACATGATCCCAACATATATGTACTTTTCTTATTCTTAGAAGCTTGTCAAATGCTGGTCCTTCATGCTGGTGCATCTCATCAAGAAATAAAAGGCTGTTGGATCATCACCATAAGCTATTTGATATGTACAATCCCTTTGTAGTGCATCATGGTTTGACCCATTTCCTTATACTTCAATGAAGATCCTATCAAACTCATCTTCTACTCCCTCATGGCCTTCTTGAATAAGGGTGACTATTGTGATGTTTTAAATGGAATCACAAACTAATTGCTCATCCCATAGAACATCACCCTTTTATCCAAAACTCTCTTTTTCAAAGCTATCCTCAAGATGGACAAGCCTCTCCTTTTCTTGCTCAAAGATCAGAGTCTCCAATTGTTTAAAGACATCCATATGATCCTCCTCCAACTCAAGGTCCATGGCATGGTCATCCTCCTCATCGAAGCAACAAGGAAGTTCATCAAACAAAGGAGGAGAGAGCTCACCATGTTTGTGTTCCTCCTCATATTACTAGAACATCTGCATGTATGCACGACCTATATCTTCTCCATTGTTAATGATGTCTTCTGAAGGAGACTTCATGATGATTTCCTCTTCATTATTGCTCATGATAGCCTCCTGGATAGCTACAAATTGGATCTTCTCTTCCTAACTTACCTCTTGCAAAACAGGTTCCTCCTTAAGAAAGGATGAGGTGGAAGGCTAATGATTAAAACCATGTGGAAGAGGAGGCAGTCCTTGAGCTAGAATTGAATGATTCTCCTCTTTCCATTTGTCTAGCACTTCATCTATATCATGTGTGGCCTGATAGCTCTCTTGGAGGTGTGTAGATGGGATGTGTTCAGACATGGAGTCTGTTGCATCCATCACACTTTGGTTGAGGAATCTCACTTTGGATTCCAACTCTATAATTCTCCTGGCTATGTCTTCTTGGAAGAGCCTTTCTTAGAGGTCACCAACATCATCATGATGAGTAGGAGTAGCTTCATCTTCTTCAATGTTTTGAGCAAAACCTTTCTCCTCCTCCTTCTTGCCCCAAGATTCCACTATTTACTTCTAACTCATGACCTTGGGATTGGAATTTTGCTCCTGTGAATAGGTAACAACTTTGTTTTCTTCAAGGTCCTGCATTGGTTCATGATTTTCCCTCTTCCAACTTGGAATCTGGAGATCATACTGAGATACTTGAGGCATTTGGGGAAGGTTATTAAGGGTCTACTGGTGCACAAGAAGAGCTGCTTCAAGAGAGATGTGATGGTTCATGATGTTCCCTCTAAAGGAAGATTCATAATCTAAGGAATTGAGAAGGTTCATCTCTATGGGAGGTTGCTCTAGTTCCCTTTGATGTTTGAAGGCTAGGCACATGGGTTAAGAGCAAGATTGATTGATGCATTAAATGAGCTAGAATGAGTAAGAGATATCTGATAAAAAGGATTTGGTGCACAAGAGGGGGCTTTCTTTAGAATAAGAGGGGGCACACAAGGCTGAATACCTTGAATGAATGGACTCTTCCATTTTTCTACCTCCTCCTCCATGGATTGTAAGCCCTGAGCTTTCCTGAACAAACACTCCTCTTTGTACATCAACTCTTGTTGATATCTATGCTTCTCATCTGATCTATATATCTCCATTACCTACTTCTCAAACTCTAGTGTTACTTCCCTTATTGTTGAAGGGCAATTAAGAGAGCTGCTTGAGGTGATTACATGAAAATATTGAGATTGATTAAAAACATATGAAGGAATACACGACCCATGATTTTATGTAAAGGAATTATACATACAAAAATAATATTTCTTGATGGCACTAGAACTGCTTAACTAGCTGATTCAACTCAGAGTCACCATTGGTGTTGATGAAAAAGCCTCTAAATGTTTGTTGGTTGAAGAACACACCAAAAAAAATTCAAATCTTTGGACAAAACTTGTCCTAGTTGGTCCCACTAGGCATGCCAAAAACTATTGATGCAGTGGATTGCACCCTCGATAGGAGGCTAGGTTCCTGCCTTCCACATGCAATAAAGGAAACTCCTCTCTTGCCTGTGGGCCTGGTAAAACTAGGGGGAGAGTCTCTAGATAAGGGCTAACTCCCTTTGATGTATCTTTTAGGTCCTAGATTTCCTACTTCTAACAAATAAATGGAAAAAAGGGGGTTAAAAAGAGAGAAGGATGCTAAAAATAGAACCTAAACCTAAACTAAAAAGGTGATACACCAAAAAAGTCAATCCACTCAACTTGAACATGCACTTTTCACCAAGAACAAGCTCCCATACACTTCATTTGACATGAGAATTCCTTCTGTGTTAGTGAGATATGGGTCTGTGGATATATAAGGAGGAAAAAACTACCAGAGGCATCCTCAGACACACTATGGTATCCTATTCATAGGCACCTACACTCCTCTAGGGACACTTCTATCAAACCTACAAAAGAAAAGTTCATAATGCACTAGACATGCTAAAATCATCCTGTGAAAGCATAAAGGAAAATGACTTAATGCATAACAAATGCATAGAGACATTTGAAAGTGCAAACTCATAATGGAGGTAAAAATTCTATGTCTCGATTCAAGGTAAAATCTTACAGAGTTTTGCCTTACAAACCCAGAGATTTTTGGGCAGAGCTTTGCCTTACAGGGTAAGAAGATTCTTTCTCAAAATGATAAGTTTACAATAAATATAGAGAGAAGGAAAAGAATTTGGTGCCTTCCTACAAGTGGCCCATGTTCATCCCTAGCATCAGGAAGAGGAAGCTGCTTGATAGATAATATTATGTCAACTCCTACTTTGACTTTGGCATTTAGACATTAATGTGAAAGCATGGGCCGTGCCTCTTTTCCTACAAATAAGACTACTCCTTCAAGGCATTCACGTGGCTTGTCTACTAATCAATGCAAAGTGAATAAAAATGGGTTGCACCATTCACTATTCATGCCTCTTGATGATTATTTCATAGACACTATGTCAACCACTGGAATAACTCCTTGAGTCAATACCTTCCTTCTCCACTTGGACTATTTTTTCTATTTCTGCACTTGGCTTTTTTTCCCCTTCCTAGCTTTATCTTTTTTGGCTCTTTCATCCTTCGAGGATATCTTCTGCTAATTCTTCATGTCTTTCCTACTTGCTTTGGTTACTTTTTATTGATTTCAACAAGTGACACATGGCATGTTCTACAGTTAAATAGGTGAGGACACGTGGTATCATCCACTTAACTTATAGAAGCTTTACACACCTTTTGAGAGTCTTGTGGAAGATGACACATGGTGACTTTTGCTATCTTTTACAATTCATTAGGGGCCCACCATAGTCCTTATGAAACAAAAGGGATAGACCGTAGATGTCAACACTTGTTGGTTTCTACTAAGCTTTATAAGGGATACGTGGCACATTTTGTTTCTCTTAGAAAAACATGTCAAAACCTTCTACAGTTGCCACTTGGCACCCTCCATAGAACTCTAAGGGAAGCTTATTGAAAGAAGCTTTGAAACTCAGATGTAGACACTTATCACACTTCACCAAATTTTACAAGGGACACATGGCATGTCCCACTACTTGGGATTTTTCCTAGTTGGTGCTCAAGAATTTAAAGATCAAATGACTATTTCCCTACTATAAAATTGATGTTCACAGGCCTGTCACTATTTGAAAACCAACGGCTAGTCTATTTCCATGAAATTGATGGCTTTAGAGACATCACTGTCCTTGGAAAATCCTTCAGTTCTTCTCTCTTGATCATTCTCAAAGGGAAAATGTCCCTTTGGCTTTGGATAAATGTCCCTTCATTTCGGCCGAGAGTCCCCCACAAGGGCACCTACCATTCGGGGTCCTTCAGACATTTTGTCTGAAGGATTTCTTCCTTTGCTTTTCACTTATTTCCTCGGGTCATTTCACTTGGCCACTTTTCCCATGGATTTTCTCTCAGCTACTTTTCTCATGGATAAAAAGTCTACAAGAATTGTTTCGATCACTTCTTCAGAGTTTTTTTCTCAATATTTTTTCCCACAGCTGGCTTCTCCTGAATTTCTTCAAACTTTTTGTCTGAAGGAATTCCTTCAGACAAAAGTCTGAAAGAAATTGTTTTATGCCTTTGCCTTGGTCTTTTATTTTGGCAAGATTTTCTTATGAAGAATTTATTCAGACAAAATGTCTGAAGGAATTCCTTTAGACATTTTGTCAAAATAAATTCTCATCCTTTGCCTTGTAAAATTTATAAAGAAAACTTAACTTTTTAGCTTTCTCCTTGACCCCTTTGCAAATGTTCCTTGCCCTTTGCAAGGGCACTTAGGTCCAAAAACTACTGTCCATAAGGGCATTGGAATGGTCCCTTTGAACCAAACATTGAACCAACTCATTTGAACCAAGCCATTAAACCAATTGAGTGAAACAATTCATTGAACCGAGCCATTGAAACAAGCTATTGAAGCAAGCTATTAAACTGATTAAATCTGAGCCAATTGAACTAAATTGTTCAATGGTTAGAAGAAACTTTGTAGAATCCCCTTTCATTATTTGAACTAGTTCTTCATCTACCAAAATAATTTCCTATAGAGTCCATATTTATTTTAAATAGAGTGCGTATAAATGCCTGTAGAGTCTGTAGAAATTTCCAGACTTGTGCAAAATCAAAAAATGAAACTAGCTCAAAACAACAATGAAAGAAGGGGACCAATTTTTGGCATGTTGGACCAAAAATGGTCAACACTAATGTTCTTTTTTTAGGTTTTGAAATAATCTTATATAGAAATTTGGACATTTATTCCACTCATTTGAGCCCCCATATCTTGAAAATATCCATTACTACCTACTATGTGTAGCCTGTAACAAAGTTGACTATATTTTCCAAGTTTTGGTGTCCTCATCTTGAGTTATGATCTGAGTGTAAGAATTTTTAGAGGGGTATTTATGTCTAAAACTCATTATTTCTCAAATTTAATTTCTAATATCCTTGTGTTATCTCATAGGACCTCAAAAGGAGAAAGATGTATGCATAAGCAAAAGCCATTGTCATAGCACTGTTAAAGATCAATGGCAACTACAGAGTTGATATGGGGCTCAAACATATGGAAATAAGTGTTAGAATATAGATAAAACCCCTTCATTCCATTTTTAACAAATTCTTATACCTAATTATTAGCATCAAGAGCCTAGAATCACCTTCTTCACCTCTAAACACATGGAGTCCCCTTTTAACATAGTTTAAGGTTTCCTTATGAAAGTTGATGTAGGAGCATCTACATAAAGCTTCATGTAAGACATGATTAATATAGGATTAGTATTCACTAGGCATGTAAGCTCTATTCATGATTGAATTTAAATTCAAACTATTGTATTTTACCTTCAAATGATGTTTGAGAAGTAATTGTAATTATTGAAGTAAAAAAGAAGGGAAAATGTAGAAGTTTGTTAAGATGAATCCCATGTTGGGGAATTTGTTGAGAAAATAAAGGGAATAGTTGAAAGACCTTTCAACCATATAATTTTTTTAAATAATCTTCTTCATTTATCACATTGGTTTAAAAAAAATCCTCTTTTCCTATTTTAGGGCCTAAGTTGGGCATAGGGAGAAAGGAAGAGACTCTTTTAAAAAAGTAATATATGCATTATGCTTATTGATGAGAAGAAAAGAGAGAGGTATATAGAGGAAAGAGAGAGGATATATCATTAAAGGAGAGAGAAAGAATGATTAGAATATATGTAAGAATATAATTATGTAAGAAAGAGGGAATTAAGGATTGGATGTGAGGACAAAGGAAAGTATGGAGATGTCTAATAAGGCTTTGTGTAGCCATTGACCATTGAGCACCAAATATGGTAATCTCTATATTTTAAGTATTTTAATTGACTAATAATAATGGTTTTTTGATTCATGTTATTTATGTTATGTAAAATAATGATTATATTGGTAGTATTCTCATTTCAACAGTGACATGCCTATGTATGCATGTGTGTGGATCTCTATACAGCATAGGTATGAAATGATCATATTATGGCATGAAATATGAATTAATTAACCTTAAACATTGTTTTTATAACCTTTTATATATTTTTAATATGATAATGAAGTCTAGAATTTATGAAATTTTGTGGGAATGAATGAGTGGAGTGTGAATAGGGTATATGACTAGTTAGTTTATCATAGTACACAATCCATTGTTCAACAATATATCTACATGGAGATGATTGCATGAGACTTATAAAATCATGAGAATAAGTTTTTATGATGAGTAAGAGTCTAGGTAAATATTAATTTGGTCTTGAAATCCCTTAGACACCTAAAAATCCCCAAAAGTTGACTCTCGGCCTGTAGATGACAATACACAAGTAGTAAGAAGGAATATGCATGTATTATGATATAATTGATTTTATTAAAGCCTTTTTGAACATTAAAAAAAGGATATGGTGATAATATAATTTTTTTAAAGATATATATAGTTTTGAATCAAGGATATGAAGAGATCATTGTCAAAATCCTGTTCACTATCATAAAAACTTAGTGAAATCAACTTGGACATATTTTATTAGGGTGAATAGAGGGTCATTAAGACTTGGAAAATGAATGAAGAGGGTGTATGATACCAAGATATACTTAAAAAAATATATTATACTCTTTTAAACGTTATATAACTCTCCTAGTTCAATTATTTGTGCTCTCGGCCTTGTGTAGGCTTGGGAGAGCCCCAAACTAGGGTTTAGGGGATAGAAAGAGTTTTAACCCTTGAAAATGCTTGAAATTTTTTAGTATTACACTTTTATATGTTAATAACCTAATTCAAGTGATTTTAAACCTAGGGAGTATGGATAAGTATGAAAAATATCAATTGCAAAGTGAGTACTAGGTGTATGCAAGGAGAAGAGAGTAGGCCAATATAAGAAAAGTGGCTTTCTCCAAAGAAGTGCACTAACAAACATTTGATTAAAATTTAATGAGGTAATTTTTATCTTTAATTATGATTGGTTTTATCATAAATTTTATACTTTTCTTAGGACAAAAAGGTTTGCATTAAAGGAGAGCTAATTAGAACAGGGCATAAAGAAGGAAGTATTAATTCATATAAAGGAAGCCTATCTGAATATTAAGTATGTTATATAAGGGATTAATGGGTATCCATGAGTGTTTTTAAATTCATTATTGAGCTAACCTATAGAAAGTTATGGCCAATATATAGAGGAAATAAGGCTACAAGGAAGATATCACAACCAACAGGTAAATGAAGATTTCTAAGTTTTCCAACAAAGGAATGATTGATATAAATGGGTCTATATAGGTATGTTAAAATTTATGGAATACCTCAAAGAGATTAGATAATGAGAAGAGGAATATTTGATTAAATGTGGGATTTGTAGTCTATATAAATATTCTTATATATAAGATAGTCACCGATAAGAGCATTGGTGACCCAGTTATTATCTTGGTCTTAAGCAAGAGAAAATTTCACTAAAGAAGAGACCATAGGAATGAACAAGGTAACTTGAGCTGTAAACAAGGTAAGTTTTACACTAATTTTGGTATTAGAGATTGAAACTCTTAGAATTTGATAAATTTTTGATGATATGATTGCTAATGAGTTGTAGGATTTTGAAGAATTAGGATCCAAGAAATTGTCAAAAGACTAAGCAAGGAGAAAATCTTGGGTGAGAAAAATAGACCAAAAGACTAGGGTGCAGAAGACCTAGGTGAAGAATTGAAGGGATTAATAGATCAAGGTGGAAAAGACTTGGGTGGATATCCCTAAGATGGATGTATTGTTGACAACATTACAAAGTAAAAAAGTACATGAAATTAGCAAGAAGGAAGAAAGCATCCAAAAGCAGAGAGGTATAAATAGTAATGAAATTGATAAAGAGATTACTAGTTTGAATAAATATTTATCTATTTTTATATAAATATGAGTCTTGGATGTAGTTGAATAGGCAAACATGGGTATGGCCAATGAGGAATAAGTTGAAGTGGGCAATAGATCTCCTAATGAAGAAGAGAAAAAGGCAAAAGAAGATTTCTAAGAAGAGAGAATCCCATAGAGGCTTGAATAGTATAAACAAGTTTCCAAGTGAGAAACATGAAGAGGAAGAGGTTGTGAATAAGGTTCTCCACTATGAGAACAATAGAAGATAAGAAATTAAAGATGAAGTGTTAGGAGGAGCACTTGAGAAAATGAGAATGTTGGTGAAGAGAACACTCATAGGGACCTTGTGGTCTCTTGTTTTTATATCTAATTTTATCTTTGAATGGGTAATTTTAGGTATGATCAGCCTTATGAAGGTCAAAATAAAGGCCTTGTAGAATGAAGAGAGTATTGGTGCAAGAGGAGACACCAAGTGCACAAGTGAATGTGCAAGAGAGAGAAGTAAGTTTGTTGTTGATGATAAGGAAGGAGAGATGCATTGATTAATACATGAGGAAGGTGTTGAGGACCCCATATAAGAAAGAGAAGAGATGGATTTGAGGATGACTTCCATGATGTCATTTAAATCTGATAAGAGGGAAGAGAATAGCCAAGCATAAAGGAAGAGGAAAATACAAATAATCAAGAATCCATGCAAGTCAAAGAATCCATGGAGAAGTCCATTAAGGAGGTAAAGGTGAATTCAAAAGTTGATTTTTATTATTTTCATAAGCATGAATTTGATGATATATAGGTTATAAAATCAAAGATAAAGGTGGAGTTTTCAATTAACCATGGATATGTGATGCCTAAATGGTAGAAGAAGAAAACTCCCAAGAAACAAGAAGTGTTGGCACAAGAGCATGGATTCAAGATGCCTAGATGGTTTTAAAAGCCAAATGATAAGAAGGAGAAACAAGTATGGTTACCTAATAAGGTAAAGAGTGAAGATGTGAGTTTTTAAGCAAAAAAAACTAAGAAGTCAATGGAGGAAGGTGAAAGTTGATGAAAGTAACCAAGAGAATGAAGATGAGATGGTAAGCATAGAAGAGGCATTCCATGAAGACAAGAAGTTTGAAAGGCATAACAAGGAATTGAAAGGTAAGAAAATTATTTGAAATGAATGGTATGATGATGTTTTTGAATCTTTTAATGATATTTTAATGAGAAATTAATAATGTAAAGTGACTATGTCGAGTAATATGTAGCAAGGAGAGAGTTCCAAATGGTTGGATGATGAGGAAAGATATTGGTATACAACAAATCAATGCCTCATTGAAGGCAATGAAAAATTAATATGGCTTTAAGGATAATTTGAAGAGAGTAAGGAGACACAAGGTAATGGTTTTTCAATTGTATTTGATAAATTTACTAATGAAGAAGTTGGTTTGCATGAAGATAAGTCAAGAAAGGATGAGATGAAAGATAAAGGACAAGTAATCCTTGAGAATGAAGAACCTGAGTTTGATGAAGATAATGGTGAGATAGATGAGACCTCACTAAAGGAAGAGTTGAGAATGTTGGAATAACTCTTTATTTCTTCAATAGAATTGTATAGGGACACAATTCATGATGGGAACACCATTGGTGAGAATGAAGAAAGAAAAGAGCAAAACCATGAGGAAAGGATAGTTTTGATCAAGGAACAAGAGTAAAGACAAAAAAGAGGTTTCATGGCCTCAATATTTTGATTATAATGTGGATTTTGATGTTTTGTATGTATTTATTAGAGACATGAAGATGGGTGAAGTCCATATTTCAATGGACAAGCTCTTTAAACAAGAATATCAAGAGTATCTCGAAGATTTGTATGGATATGAAGAGGCATGGAGATGGGAGGTTGTGGCTAAGAAGAAGATGAGAAGAAGAACATATAAAAAGAGGAATAAAATCAAAATGAAATATAAATACTATTTCAAATAAAGACAAGTATTGGCATTGGAAACAAGACATTGGGATCTAGGTATAGAGTGAAGACTAAAGCATGAAGAAGGTATCTCATTTGAACTAAGGTTCAAATTCTTTTTATAGGGAGAGTATGATGTAGGAGCATCTACATACATCTTCATGAAAGACATGGTTAAGTTGGGATTAGTATTCATAAGGCATTCAATATCTAATCATGATTGAATTTAAATTCAAACTATTGTATTTTCCCTCCAAATGATGTTTAAGGAGTAATTTTAATTGTCAAAGTAAAAACAAGAGAAAATGTAGAAGTTTGTTAAGATGAATCTAAAATTGGGGAATTAGTTGATAAAATCAAGGGAATGTTTGAAAGACATTTAAACCATAGAATGTTTGTTAAATAATCTTATTCATTTAGCACACTGTTTTATAAAAATCCTCTTTTCCTATTTTAGAGCCTATGTTGGGTATAGGGAGAAAGGATGAGACTCTTTCAAAAGAGAAATATATGCATTATGATTATTGATGAGAATAAAAGAGAGAGGTACATAGAGGAAAGAGAGAGAGAGGATATCTCATTAAAGGAGAGATAAATAATTATCAAAAGGTATGTAAGAATACAATTATGTAAGAAATAGGGAATTGAGGATTGGATGAGGACAAAGGAAGGTATGGAGATGTCTAATAAGGCTTTGTGTAGCCATTGACCATTAAGCATCAAATATGGTGATATTTATATTTTAAGTATTTTAATTGACTAAGAATAAAGGTTTTTTTAATCACATTATTTATGTTATGCAAAATAATGATTATATTGGTAGTATTCTTGTTTCAATAGTGACAGGCATGTGTATGCATGTGTGTGGATCTCTATAAATCATATGTATGAAATGATCATCTTATGACATTAAAATATGAATGAATAAACCTTAAACATTGTTTTAATAACCTTTTACATCTTTTGTATTGTGATAATGAAGTTTACAATGTATGAAATGTTGTGGGAATGAATGAGCAGAGTGTGAACATGGTATATGACTAGTTAGTTTATCATAGTACACAGTCCACTATTTTATAGTATATATATGTGGAGATGATTGCATGATAATTATAAAAGAATTGGAATAATTTTTAAATATGAGTAAGATTCTAGGTAAAGATTAATTTGGTCTTGAAATCCCTTAGACACTTAAAAATCCCCAAAACTTGACTCTTAACCTGTAGATGACAATACACAGGCAGTAAGAAGGAGTTTGCATGTATTGTGAGATAATTTATTTGATTAAATAATTTTTAGAAATGAATAAAGGATATAGTGATAAGATAAATGTTTTTTTAAGCTATATATAGTTGTGAATCAAGGATATGAAGAGATCATTGTCAAAATCTTGCTCACTATCATAAAAACTTAGTGAGATCAACTTGGAAAAATCTTATTAGGGTGAATAGAGGGTCATTAAGACTTTTAAAATGAATGAAAATGGTTTAGTATACCAAGATAGACTTAAAAAAATATTATACTCTTTGAAACGTTATATAACTCTCCCAGTTCAATTATTTGTGTTTTCGACCTTGTGTAGGCTTGGGAGAGCCCCAAACTAGGGTTTAGGGGCTAGAAAGAGTTTTAACCCTTTAAAATGCCTAAAAACTTTTATTATTACCCTTTTGAGATGTTACTCACCTATTGGAAGTGGTTTTAAACTTGGGGATTATGGATAAGTATGAAAAAGATCAATTGTAAAGTGAGTACTAGGCGTATGCAAGGAGAAGGGAGTAGGCCAATATAAGAAAAGTGGTTTTATCAAAAAATTGACATAAATTTTTTTTTATTCACCTATAAAGAATTAATGGGTATATTTAATGATTATTTTTTTGATAATAAAGTTCACACTTTGCTCAAGATAAGGAGGTTTGCACAAAAGGAGAGCTAATTGGAGCAGGGCCTAAAGAAGGAAGTGTTAATCCATATAAAGGAAACCTAGATCAATATTAGGTATGTTATACAAGGGATTAATGGGTATCCATAAGTGTTTTTATATTCATTATTGAGCTAACCTATAGAGAGTTATGGCCAATATATAAAGGAAACAGGGCTACAAGGAGGATATCACAGGCAAAGGCAAATGAAGAGTTTTATGTTTTCCAACAAAGGAATTATTGATATGAATGGGTCTGTATAGGTATTTTAAAATGTATGGAATACCTCCAAAATGTTAGATAATTAGAAGAGGACTATTTTATTAAATGTGGGCTTTGTAGTTTATAGAAAGATTCTTATATAGAAGATAGTCACCAATAAGAACATTGGTGAACTAACTAGTATTTTGGTCTTGAGAAAGAGAAAAGTTCACTAAAGAAGAGACCATAAGAATTAAAAATGTAACCTAAGGTGTAAAAAGGTAAGTGTTATGCTAAAACTTAAGGCATTTTGAGATATTAAGGTTTCAATCTTAGGATCCTTATGATATGTTTATTCTCACAAAACCTCATGTTGGATTTGAGAATGGGTTTAAGGTTCTTAAATATGCATTTAAATTGGCCTTATAATGAGTCTTACTCTCTATTTCAAACCACAGTCCATACCACTATCACTTCACCATATCCCCACTATCATTTTCATTGTCACTCCCTTATTTTCATGTTATTAACATCCCCTTATCACTCCATCTTTATCTCTCTCCACCCACACATCATCCCTTTTAAGCCTAGATCATAAGAGATGAGTCTATGCATCCTTGGTGACATTTAAGGTTCATGAGAAAATAGAAGTGTGGGACACATTTTGTCATAAACCCTACTAAAGAGACCTAATTAACACTCACAACCAACCATGTGGGCTACTGTAGTAGAGTAATAAAGAGTCATGAAAGAGGAGTCTTTTAAAAGGAAAGTGCATATGAAATAGAGAAAGATGGTGATGAATTATAAGCAAGGATCAAATTCCATATAAATAAATATGGTCTTAAGGGCACTATCCTAGGAGGCACATGTGAACTATATCAATTTGTAAAGTGGGAATAGCCAAAAGATTCTTGGAATTTAGAGGGTATGAAAGGAATAAAAATTTATCATGAGGATGGATGAAGAGAGATCTCATAGGCATGGTAAGGTTATTATATGGATTGATTTGATTTTATAAATTGTTAAAGATTATAAAACACATCTATAGTTAGTGTTTGGCTACTATGACAGGGCACTCAAGAAGCATAATTGAAGAGACCCATTCAAAGGAAAGCAAGTGATAGAGGAAAGGTATTGTGATGAGTCCCAAAAAATAACCTAATGATACAAGAGCACCATAATGATTTTAAAGAAGAATATAACTCTAGTGGTACATTTAGCTTGTCATAGTGTGTACATAGGGCATATCTCTCTTTGATGATTGTGTTTTATAGCTGCAAGCCAAAGGTATAGCAATCATGTTAAATATAATGAATTATATAAAATTGGATAAAGAAACATTAAAGGTGAGGTCACTACCCATACACCTCACAACTTCACACCAATCACTATCTCATGCAACCCAGGGCATACACTTACAACCACTTTCCTTGGTTTAGACTTCACAAATGAGGAGATGGTTTAGTAGAGGTAGTAGAGGTTATGTCTAATGATATTGTGGAGTCTCCTATAGGAATATTATGTGTTAGTGTGTAAAAAAACCCTATAAACTTTATTTAAGATACTTTTGACTCCCTCAAAGAGGATTAACATAGTAGAGTGGACACCTATAGTAACAAAGAGGCAACTTACAATCATCAAGTTAAGGACAAGCAAAGTTAAGTCTTCAAATTAGAGGTTATTGTTAAAATAATGAAAGGGAAGGTTGATCCCATAGTGACCTTCTCAATGTGAAGTTGATCTAAAGGGACAAAAAATTCACATCAAAGAAGAATGACTACCTCACCACTTAGTCAATAATACAAGTAAACACCTATAGTAAAGTCACCATGGTATACTTGAGAAAGGAAATCACTATTGTTTAAATGGCTCAAATGCCAATTCAATTTGAAGGTCTTGGTATTAAAGTATCATTTATTATTAGGTATTAGTCATAAGTGAATTAGGGTATGTCAATACAATTTATGCAACTAATACCATGTCATCATTCAAATCATGTGAGGAAACACAAGATTTCAAAATGCAAGATGATCCATTCAAGGAAATCGAAATGGTCTTGATGCATAATTTATATTCCTTAGTGAGTATTGGTAATGAAAACCTATAATGAGGTATGGGCATCATTTGAAACCATCATCAGTCAATATATAGGTGGAAAAAAGTATACACAAGGTTTTAGGTAGGATTCAATTGACTAGCCCTAAGAGGGCATTCATATACATTGGGAATATCAAGAAAATTGTAGAAAAAGAGGAATATAAGGAGATAAAGTTTAATAAATACTAAAAAGGATTCCCCAGGACCATCCAATGAAATTAATACATAGGGAACCCTCAAGAATCATGTTACAAACCTCTAAGGGTCAGTTTAAACCCCTCAATCTCTAAACCTTGTTAAGTAAATCAGATGCTTAAAGGGAGTGGTCACATCATGAACTTATAGAGTGTGATAGATAAGGGTTAAATTTAGTTATAAAATTAAGACATTCTAGTGTTTTGTCTACCTATAGTGATTGCAAGCTCAAGATTCCACACTAAGCCATATAGTTGTAGATAAGGTGAAGCTAGTTTAGGCCAAAACAATCATTTGAGGGCCTTAAAGGTAAAATTAAGTATTAAAATTTAGAGAGGATCCCTATTGATTATTAAATACAAGCATGTAATTATTATTTTTAGATAAATAGTGGGTATACCCAATGTTTTATCTCAGACTAGGTAGCTTCAAGACAAGCAATCTAAGGACTAAATAAATAGAATCAGTCTTGGAATGTTTGCAAGTAAAGTTGGAACCCAAAAAAGAGTTTTAAGATAATTCAATATGATTATTGAGGGTTATAAAACCTCTTCCTAATGGAAAACACTCACATCAAAAAGCAAATTCTTTGGAAATAGGCTAAATAGGCAAGTTCTAGGCCTCATTGCTCAAAGGGCCTAACTTCAATTTCTGAGACTAGTGAACCATTCCAACTTCATATATGACCTTTAGGGGAAAGTAAAATTTTGATCAAATATATTATATGGTAGATAATCACTCAATAATGGTCATTTTTTTCCTTAATTTGTCTTAGACCCTAATAAAATGCAAGAACAATATAAATAAGACATTTGGTTTCACTTGGAACTGTATGAACATATATCATGGGAGTCCAAGGAGTTCATAATAATTCAGGGGTCCTATATCTCTAATTTTTGGAATTTAATCAGAGGTTGGATGTCACTTTTTTATGAACTATCCTTAACACCTCAAATTAGTTAAAACCCTCCCAAGCCCTTAGTTTTGACTCGATGGAGGAGATTCAATTGTAGATGCTTTTAGAATGGCTAATTTGGCTTGAATGATGTTTGAATCATGTATGGGACTCATATATGATCCTTGACCACTATTATTTCCATAAAAATACTATATTAAATAATATAAAATAGTACATTTTACAAGATTTTGTGTTTTGTAGGGTTTTATTCATGATGGGAAGACGATAATAATTGGAGATGAGAGTTTGGGACCTTTTCCACCTCCAAAAATCATAATTTTCTTAGAGAGTCACTTGTAAATTCTCCTACCAACATATGCAAAGCTACCAATCTACCATACTTAAGAGAGATGAACTAGTCAACAAAGAAAAGTGGCTTTTCAAGTTCATCATGTATTTCTAAGCCTATGTCATGACTAGAAGTGTTATGTTAGGAATTGATCATATTCATACATAGGTTTATAATCTTTGTTGTAGGTCTCTAATGGTTGACAAGTTTCAACACTTATGAACTTTAGCCTAATAGGACTAATTGGCCTAATTGGTCATCAAAGAAGGTTAAGTTGGCATTGAAAGGCTAGTGGAGTGAGTAAATGCAAGGTTGATATGTTGGTAACTAACCCTTGAAGGGAATTAAATGTGCATTTCATATTCTTAGTGGAGGAATAAGTTATTTTCTTTGACTTTACCAATTTGTCTTGGAGGAGTATGGGCTACCACATGATTATAATGGCATAATTCATCTTTTAACTACCATAGAGGAGCATGATAAACTATTATATGCATTGTCAAGACTTTAACATTGTGTAACTTATGTTGATTCATCCTCCCTTACTTGATTTCCAATGCCAACAACTAATTTAAGGAGCCACCAAGGAGGTTTAACACATAAAAGGATCAAAGGAGAATTGTGTAACTATTATAACTATCATTTTGAGTAGACTTGGTCATTGATGACCCTCCTATCCACTTATTTATGCCATATTTTCCTTCTTCTCTCCTCACCTCTTCTATATAATTAAGGATTTTTGCCTTAGTTTGTATCCCTCAGGATGGTATGAGGAGACTCTACCAACATTTAAATGTGGATAGCTTAGGTTTGGAGTGTTGTAAGTGCCTTAAATCAGGCCTTATCCTCTTGACCCTCTCACTTTAAGTTATTTGAATAATATGTAAATGAAATATTGATGTTTAGAAGTCATTAGAGATAGTCTCTCATATGTATGTATTGTTTTTTAGTGTGTTGAGAGTTAAATTTTAAATGAGTGGATAGAATGATATTAGGTGCATCACCATAGGTTAAAGTAGGTTTAATTTATGCAAATCCTTTACTCTTTCAATCCCAATTATTTATATCTTAGAGAAAATCATTGGATTATCAAATCAAGGAAGATATCTCCTTAAAATCTAGAGGTCTAGCACCAAAATTAGGTAATACACAACCTAAGGTCATTTCCATGTTAACCTAGGTTTGGGGATAGGAAATGAACAATCCTCTCCTCAACAAGGGTACAACCTAGAGTCTTTAATAGTTCTATCACACCTAATGGGATAGATTTCAAGTTCCTTTAAGCATGCTCTGAAGACATTAGAAGAAATTTGGAAGATAAATACATGAATAACAACATTTGTAGTCACCTTGATAATATTCAAGCATCTTTGGAAGGTTGGAAATCAGTTTCAAATCTAGAGGCATCATGAATTCACGGTTTTAGAGGTAAGAAAGTCATTGATCATGGTTATAATTTGATACACATGTTGTATAAGGAGCCATGGTAGCCTATGACATAGGTTTCAACCCTCCACCCTCATATTCAACCTATCATAACTCATATAAACAATATATTAATCCTTACTAGCCATATAATGGACATCCTCCATACTATCAAGATCATCCACCATATTTTGAGACTCCTTGACTTCTATGGCAGTCTTCTCCGCCTTCATGGGAACCTTCTCATGCTCATGATCAGTCTTATTATCAACCTACAACCCCTTGAAATCCACCTGCACCAAACGTTGACTATTTACACTTAGAAATTAAGAGATTAAGAAATGAAAGGGATAAGTTGTAGGAGGAATTGAGACTATAAAAAAGGGTTGAATTTCAAACCATTAATCCTCATCAAAATACCCCTACAAACCAACCATAATCAGCTAATTTACTCACACCATTTCCTTTTCTTTCCTCTTTATTCATAGTATATTTCTTAGTCCATAATTATTTGATCAATGACAAGACAAGTCTTTCAATTATCCCAAAATTAGTATTAGATAAATTGAACCTAATTCATGAACCTATTTATAACCTTGAATTTTAGTGGAATGGGTCTCCCCTAAAGGTATTTGGTCTTGTAAAAAATATGAAACTAACTTTCCATTCATACCCAAAACTTTAAGTTATGTAGGACCTTATTGTGGTAAACTTATTACCTCACTTTGTTATGTTTTTGGAAGATTTTATAACTAAGGTTAGGGGTGTTTGTTTAAGGACTTCTCTCATATGATGTGCAAACTTAATCATGGTGTGGAAGTCCAAATTAATTTTTAGTCACTATATAAATTCCACATGTAGCCTCATACTCAAAATAGCCCAAAGGAAAATTTCCTTCACCTCCTTTCTTCAAAGCAATATACTTGTGTCCAAAGTCTTATACCTACTAAAGATCCTGAAGTGATACCCACATGGAAGCTTGCATGGTCCAAGGACCCAAAATTCATCATGCCTACTCTTGAAAAGGAGGAAAATAAAGGAAGAGATTGTATGAATTATATTTTAAAGATCCTCTTAAGCTCTCATAATACACCCTCAATTCTTCATATTGTAGCAAACTAGGGACATACAATCACATCAAAAAGTGACAAAGTGAATAAATTTTCTAAGAGAAAGGATGTTGTCTTCAATCATATCACCCCTAATATGCTATGTTAGATCAATACCCTTCAAGCCATCAATTAATCTAATGAGATATGTTGCCCCCCACCCTAACCTCTCTTTAAGAGAAATCAAATGCATCAAAATTAGAATATGAACATCAAAGCATGGTGTAAAAACTATCAAGGTTGGTAGATGAAGGAGAAGTTTTTCACAAGATTTATAGTGTTATAGTTGCATCTAAGAGTAAATATTACCTTGAAGAGGACACTTATAGTGTCTATGAAATAGAGATATAGATCGGGACTCCTTTTCATCTTAGTAAGTTAGGTTTAGAACAAAAGAGGAAGTTGGATGATGAGTAGCAACTACAATACCATGATGTTGGCGATGATATAGATGGAACATAAGTGACTCCTTTCCTATGGGAAAATCAAAGAGATATCCTTCATGAACCTATTTTTGAGATAAAGAGAAACTCAAACCAATTGGAAGATCAATGACAACATTTGTGCTTGGATTCTTGAATGAAATGGAACAGCTTATTGTTGTAAGCTTGGATGGAGTGATAGGATAACAGGCTAGAGTTTTAAGTGGGGGAGACAATGAAAGTTAAGAAGTGTAGAAGCAAGATGAGTTATTTCCTCATTGGGTTGATGTTCCACTTTTCTCTATTGATGAGGAGGAGGAATACACTTTAGCAGATAAAGAACTCTATAGGGACCCTATCCAAGAAAAGGTGAATAATCAACATAGTATCTTGCATGTAAATGGTAGAGAGAGGTTTCAATACCATGGTTTGTATATTGACCATGAATATATGCCATTTTTTGAGGACTTAGAGTTCTTATTGAACTTAGACACCCCACCTTTACACCAATTAAATCTTGAGGAGAAATATCTTGTCAAGAATACTTGGGCAGTTGATCACTTGGAGTCCAATGAGCAGAATCAATAGTAACCCCTGGCTAAAGAGGAAATGAAGATTATGATGCTAAAAATAATTTTTTTAAAATAATATTATTAGGTTCTTGACCATCATATTTAACCCATGTACCTTGGAATGAATCTGGATGGTCTATTCACTCCTCCAAGTGCCCAAGAAAATGATAACTACAGGAGGAAGTTGTCACATATTGATCTAAGCCTGATTGCACCTAACTCATCTAAGGAAAACTTGACATCATGGTGTCATAATGATCAAATAAAATTCTTATTTTATCATAGAGTGATTAACTTAAGTTTTAGCTAGTTTTGTAGTAGTTAATTTGTTTGATTAATAAGTGTGTTGAACAAGTTTTAGGTGGTATTTGTTGTTTAATTTCCTTGCCTTGTTTATTCTTAGTTGTTATGTCTGTTTCTTAGTGTTAGGTTTTTTATTTGTTATTTTTGTGTGTGTCTTATTTATACTACAATTCTATAAGGTTTCAAAAAGTTTAAATCAATTAGATAGTCCAAGGAGACATCATCTTATGCTTCTTTGTTGAGTCACCTTATCATGATAGTGTTTGGATTCATTTGACCAACAGGTTTTCACCCATTAGTGATAGTATAAATGTTGAAATTTTATCCTCATAGGCCAAATTTCAACCCCCTATATCAAAAATGTTTAGTGACCACCATACTATCATGTTTGTGGTTACTCTTGGCATGGTCATGTCACCCTTATCCTAATGAGAGTCTTTGGATCCTTATTAGGAGAATCATGATGTGTCATAGTATTACATTTAAATCCATCATGTAATGAATATATTAAGTTCATTGGGATGATATAAAAAGTGTTATATCATTTTAAAATGATAAATATCATTGTCAAGAGGTCATGAAGCTCAAAGCAATGTCCTAACCCTATTTGAGGAGTATAGTAATCTTTGTTAATTAGAAAATGTCTTAACATTGGTTTGAGGCTATAATATGAATATCATGATGGATTTAAGTAATTTCACATGACATACTCATCCTAAAGTCTATTTGACCCATTTATGACTCCTTTATCCACTTCATGAGCCTATGTCACCTAATGAAAACCTTAAAAAAGGGAATTATTTGATTAATTGTATTGAAATAATGTCTTAAAAGGGGGACTATCCATACCATATATTTCCCATATGTGTTTCACACCACTTAAGGTCATTTTAAGGCCACCCATATCCTTTTCATTAGCCAAGTGGACCCCATGTGGCATCATATGACCTTTATACTTCCATCCTATGTTTTCCTTTTCTTGGAAATTCTTATTTATTCATGATCCTCTCCTTCTAACCATAAAATGATACTAAATCTTGAAGATTAGAAAATAAGTGAGAAATTAGAGATTTTGGGAGATTTTATACACATTGTATAGAATATATGAATTATAATATACAATAAAGGATTAGGTGATGAAGTTAAACTCACATGTGATGCCTTTATAAATTTTTAGGACAAATGGACTCCATTAAATATAAAAATTGTTCTTCTCTTCATCATCCCTTCTTTGCAAGCTTGGATAACCCCTTAGGTTCTTTTTTGTACCATATAAGAGAGAGAGAGTGTGTGTGTGGAGATATCAACTCTTGGAAATTATAAGTAGACTCAAATAGCTTCCAATAATGAGTAATTATCTTAAGATTCATCTCCCAAACTTTATGAACCTTCCTTAAGAAGTTAAAGAATGTCTTTGTACCTATCATCTATACAAGCCAACTTTAGCTAAATGGTTTTCATGAAATTCTAAGTTATTTTATCAATCAGATCATTAATTTTATTTTATCAAGTCTTGAAGGACTCTTATATGGAAATTTGGGAAATTATTAAACATGTGTGAGCCCCCATATATTACAAATCTCCATGACTAACTACTATGTGCAGCTTGCAGCAAAGTTGAATGTATTATCCATGTTTTTATGTCCTCATCATGAACTATGATCTAATTTTAAGAGTTTATAGAGGGGTATTTATGTTTAATATTAATTCTTACTCAAATTTAAGGTCTAATGGCCTTTTTTTATCTCATAGGACCTAAAACTAAGAAAGACATGCATAAGTAAAACCCATCATCACAACACTTTTAAAGGTCAATGATAACTATAGAGTTGATATGGGGCTCAAAAGTATGGAAAAAAGTGTTATACTATTGATAAAACACCTTCATGTCATTATAAAAAAGTTCTTATACCTCCCTAAAATCATCAAGATAATAGAAATCACCTCTAAACACACTCAATCGCCTTTCAGAAGTTTAAGGTTTCCTCATGAAAGTTAAGTTATTATGAGATATTAAAGTTTCATTATTAGTCTCCTTATGATATGTTTATTCTCCCAAAACTTCATGTTTGATTTATAATTGGTTTGAGGTTCTCCAAGATGCATTTTAATTGGCCTTAGAAGGATTCTTCCTCTCCATTTCAAACCATAATCCATACCACTACCACTTCACCATATCCCCACTATCATTTTCATTGTCACTCCCTTATTTTCATGTTATAAACATTGCCTTATCACTCCATCCCCATCTCTCTCCACCCACCCATCCTCTCTATTGAGCTTAGATCATAAGAGATGATCCTATGCATCCTTTATGACCTTTATCAGTCATGAGATTATATAAGGGTGGGATTCATTTGGCCATAAAACCTACTAAATAGACCTAATTAACACTCATAGCCAACCATATGGGCTAATGTAGAAAATTAATAAAGAGGCATTACAAAGGATGCCTTTCAAATAAAATTGAAAATGAAAGAGAGAAAGATGGTGATGAATGCTAAGCAAGGATCAAAATTCATAGAAATATAGATGGTCTTTAGGGCACTATCTCAAGAGGCACATGTGGATTGTATTAGTCCATTTAGTGGGAATAACCTAAAGTTTATTAGAAGTTAGAGGGTATGAAAGGAATCAGAGCTTCTCATAAGTAAAGTATGGATGATGATATATCTCAAAGGCATGGTAAGGTTATTATATGGACTCATTTGATTCTATAGCTTGTTGAATATGATAAAACACATCTATAGCTAGTGTTTGGCTACTATGATAGGGCACTCAATAAGCATAACTGAAGAGACCCATTCAAAGGCAAGTAGGTGATAGAGGGAAGGTATTTTGATGAGTCCTAAATAGGAATATAATGATACATGATCACTAATATTATTCCAAATAAGTATATAACTCTAGTGGTACATTTAGATTGTCACAACCCATACATAGGTCATATCTCTCTTTGATGATTGTGTTTTATAGGTACAAGCCAGAGGTATAGTTATCATGTAAAATATAGTGAATTATATAAAATTAGACAAAGAAACATTAATATGAATTAAATACCCATACATATCACACCTTCACACCAATCACTATCTCATGCAAACTAGGGCATACACCTACAACCACTTTCCTCGGTTCAGAATTGACAAATAAGGAGATGGTTTAGAAGAGGTAGTAGAGGTTATGTTTTATTAGATTGTGGAGTCTCCTATATGAATACTAAGTTTTAGTGTGTCAAAAAAACCTATCACCTTCATGTAAGATACTTTTAATTACCTCAAAGAGGCTTAACATAGTAGAGTGGACACCTATAGTAACATAGAGGCAAAGTACAGCCATCAAGTTAAGGACAAGATAAAGTTAAGTATTTAGATTGGAGGGTATTGTTAAATTAATGAAAGTGAAGGTTGAAACCATAGATATCTCATAAAGGTGATGTTTCTCCAAAGGGATAAAACACTCACATCAAATAATAATGACTAATTCACCACTCAATTAATAATGTAAGTAAACACCTACAGTACAGTCACCATGGTAAACTTGAGAAGGGAAATCACTATTATTTCAATGGTTTATATGATAATTCAAGTTAAAGGTCTTGGTACTAAATTATAATTTATTACTAGTTATTAGTCACAAGTGAAGTAGGGTATGCAACTATAGTTGATGCAACTAATACCATGAAGTCATTCAAATCACATGAGGAAAAAGAGGTTTTCAAAATGCAAGATGATTCATTCAAGGAAAACAAAATGGTCTTCATAAATAAGTTATATACATTAGTGAATATTGATCATGAACACCTATAATGAGGTATGGTCATCATTTGAAACCATCATCAATCAAGATATAGGTGGAAAAAGTATACACATTATTTTAGGCAGGATTCAGTCAACTAGCCCTAAGAGGGCATTCATATACATTGGGAATATCAAGAAAAGTGTAAACAAAAAAGGAATATAAGGAGATGAAACCTAATAAATAAGAAAAAGGGTTCCCTAGGACCATCCAATGATATTAATACATAGGGAACCCTCATCAAATAAGTTACAAACCTCTAAGGGTTAGTTTAAACCCCCCAATCTCCAAACTCTTCTAAATAAATCAAATGCTTAAAGGGAGTAGTCACATCATGAGCTTAAAGAGTGTGATAGATAAAGGTGAAAGTTATTTAGAGAAGGAAGATATAATGGTGTTTGTTCCACCTATAGTGAATGCAAGCTCAAGATTCAATACTAAGCCATATAGTTGTAGATAAGGTGAAGTTAGTCTAGGCCATAATAGTCATTTGAGGGCCTTAAAGGTACAATTAAGTCTTTAAATTTGGAGGAAAATACCCATATGAATTATCAAATACACCCATGTTATTTTATTGGTTAGATAAATATTTGGTATACCCATTGTTTTATCTCAAACCAAGCAGTGTCAAGATTAGAAATTTAGGGACTAAACAAACAAAATTAGTCTTGAAAGGTTTGTAAGTGGAGTTGGAGCCCATAGAGAGTTATAAGGTAATGTATTATGATTCTTGAGGGTCACTAGACCTCCTACTAAGGTTAAACACTCACATCAAAAATGAAATGCTTTGGAAATAGGCTAAATAGGAAAGTTTTAGGCCTCTCAAAGGAACAAACTTCACATTTTAAGACTAGTGAACCATTCCAACTTCATGGATGACCTTTAGGGGAAAGTAAAACCATGATTAGAGCTATTGGATGGTAGCGAACCACTCAAAAATGGTAATTTTTGGACTTAAATATCTTATACCCTCTTAGAATGTAAGAACAAGCCAAATAAGCCATTTTATTTCATTTGAAATTGTAAAAACATCTAGCATGGGAGGCTAAGGAGCTCAAAATATTTGGGGGGTCCTATAGCTCCAATTTGTGCAATTTAATTAGAGGTTGGATGTCACATTTTTATTAACTATCCTTAATACCTCAAACTAGATAAAACCCTCCTAAACCCTTGGTTTTGACATAATGGAAGAGATTCAATTAGAGATGCTTCCAAAAGGTCTAATTTGGCCTAAATGATGTGTGAATCAGGTCTAGGACTACTATAAGATCCTTTCCCACTAGTTGATCTATATAAATTCTATATGAAATTGTATAAAATAGTACTTTTTATAAGATTTTGTGTGTTTTTAGGGTATTATCAATGATGAGAAGATGATAATCATTAAAGATGAGAGTCTAGGACCTTTTATACCTCCTAAAATCATAATTTTCTCAAAAATTCACCTATAAATGCTCCTACTAACCTATACAAAACTACCAATCTGACATGCTTAAGAGAGATGAACCAGTCATTAAGGAAAAGTGGTTTTTGAAGTTCCTAATGTCTTTCTAAGCCTATGTCATGGTTAGAAGTGTTATTTTAGGCATTGATCATATTCATACATATGTTTATAAGCTTTTTTTGTAAGTTTCTAATAGATGACAAGTTTCAATACTTAGGCACTTAGGCCTAATTAGCCTAATTGGTCATCAATAAGGTCAAGTTAGCATTAAAAGGCTAGTGGAGTCCAATGTAAGGCTGATACATTGGTAAATAATCCTTGAATCACATTCAATGTGCATTTCATAGTCTTAGTAGAGGAATAAGTCATTTTATTTGACTTTACCAATTTGTCTTGGAGGAGTGTGGGATACTACATGATTATAATGGAATAATTCATCTTATAACTACCATAGAGGAGCATGATGGAATATTTTAGGCATTTTTAAGCCTTTGATATTATGTAATTTTTACAAAAATTATATGTCCTAGATATTACACTCTATCTTAGAAAAATACGCACTTAGATAACTTGTCATATATATTATACTTCTAAAACAATTATAGAACTAGTTCCAGATTCTATAGGTTTTCCTCTTCATTCTTATAATATATAATAATGTCATCTTGAAAGACCAAAACAAAGTGATCTAGATAATCTATAAACACATTGGTCATGTGATTCATGAATGATATTGATGCATTAGTCAACCCCAAGGGCAACACTGTGAACTCATAATACCCATAACAAGTTCTAAAAGCTATCTTCATAATATCCTTATCATGAATCCTTAATTGATGATATCTTTCTCTAAGATCAATTTCATAAAAGACCATTTCTCCCCACATTTGATCAAAAAGATCATCTAGATGAGGTAGTGAATACCTATTTTTGATAGGTTTCTTATTCAACATCTTACAATCAATGCAAAGTTGAAGAGTACCTATTAGAGACTTTAGGTTGCACCCTTGTTGAGGAGAGGATTGTTTATGTCCTATCCTAAAACTTAGGCTAACATGGGAATGACCCTAGGTTGTGGGTTACCTAACATTGGGTTAGACCCTTAGATTTTAAGGGGTTAATTCCCTTGATTTGATAATTCAATGATTTTTTCAAAGATATAAAAATTGAGATGGAAAGAGTAAAGGATTTGCATAAATTAAACCTACCATAACATGTTTTGATGTACATGATATCATTATACCCACTCATTTAAACTTTAACTCTCAACACACTAAAAAATAATGCATAGAGCTGAGAGACTATCTCCAATGACTTTTAAACATTAATAATTCATCTTGAGGTTATTGGAATAACTTAAATTGAAAGGTTCAAGAGGAGAATTCATACTTTAAGGCAATTGCAACTTTATTTCCACTCCAAAAAAGATCTATCCACCTTTCAACACACTAGACAACCTACCAATAATATTTTGACACTTAGGTATAACTTGTACCTATAGGAGGACATGATATACCACTATTACATACTAGAAAATCATAAAAACACAAAGTATAAACCATGAAGAAGCTAAAATATTCTCTATTCATCAATCAATAGGTACATAAGTATAAATTTTGGCATAGTCTCCTCATACCAACTTAAAGGATACAAATTAAGGTAAAAAGACTTGAATATATAGAAGAGGTAAAGATAGAATAATGGAAATATGGCATAGAAGAGTGGATATGAGGGTCATAAATAATGAAGTCCACTCAAAATTCTAGTTATAATGTTACCCAATTCTCTTTCAATATTATTATGTGTTAAACTTTTTTGGTGGCTCCTTAAATGAGTTGTTAACATTAGAAATCAGGTAATGGAGAAATTTGTCTAAGATACTAGCCATTATAGAGTTATCAGTATTAGGGAATGTGATGAGGTATGAAGTTTCATGGGATTAGAAGGTTATTATAGAAAGTTCATTCTAATTTTTTTCAAGATAGCTAATCTAATTATCTCCTTGCAATGGAATAATCAAAGATTTATCTAGTTAAAAAAGTGTGAAGTAAATTTTCAAGAATTGAAAATAAGACTTACTTCAGCACTAGTGTTAAGAGTTCCTAATCCCAATGGTCAATTTTTAGTGATCATAGATGCATTAGGAGAGGGACTAGGAGGATTCCTTATGTAGGATGGTGAAATAGTGGATTATGAGTTAAGGAAGCTAAAAACTTATGAGGTGAATTATGCCCTTCATGATCTTAAACTTGCAGTAATTGTTCATGCTTTGAAAATCTAGAGACATTAATTTTTTAGAAAATAATTTAAACTCAAGATTGATAACTTGGGACTCAAATAAATTTTCACCCAACCAAATTTTAATGCTCATTAGATACGTTGGTAAGATTTTCTTTCTAACTATGACTTTGATATCAATCAAATCAAAGGTAAAGAGAATAGAGTAGCTGATGATTTGAGTCATAGAAGGTACATAGTAGTTATGGCTACTATCAAGAGTAATTTCAAGGATCATGTGATTTATTTCTCACTAGGAGATGAATACTATTATTAGGTTAGAAAATCATTGTCTAAGAATACTCAAAATCCTTGGTATAATGGATTTAGTTTTGATAGTGATGGTCTTTTATGTTACAATGGAAGTATGTATGTGTTAAATTGATAGAATATACAGAGCACAATACTAAAGGAATTTCATAATTACCCATATTTGGGACATCCAAGACTAACCAAGCTCATGGAAAAGTTTAGACCTCTATATTTTTAGAAGGAAATCAAGAAAGATGTTTTAAACTTTGTGTCACATTGTCTAAAATGTTAGCAAGTTAAAGTTAAGCATATGGACCCAAATGGATTTTATATTCACATGATATAACAAAGTGGAAGTGGTAGGTGATCAATATGGAATTTTTCCAAGGTTTATCAATTCATAGATCAGGCATGATATGATCTTGATAATTATTGATAGACTAACCAAGGTGGCTCATTTTATAATAGGCAATTTGATAGATGATGCACCTAACTTTGAAAATATGTTCATAAAGGAAGTGTATAGATTGCATTAAATTATAGAGAATATCATTTTATTTCATGATCCAAAGATGACTTCCAATTTTTGGGCTCTAAACTCAGCTTTGGGTATACAACTAAACTTCAACACTGCATATCACCTAGATATTGATAGTAAAAATGAGTGAGTTAATCAGGTGTTAGACGATCTTCTTCATATGTATTTCATGGATCAATAATACAAATGGGAATATTATCTTCCATTGGTTTAATTTTTATACAACAACTCATACCAATCAACTTTGAAAATGGCACCATTTAAGGCACTACACAAAAGAAGGTGTAGGAAACAAATTAGTTAGGACATGTTAAAAGATAGGGTAGCCTTTCAACCTAAAATGATTTTAAAAATAGAAGATAAAATTAGATTAATCAGGTAGAGATTGGATGAGGCCAATGATAGATAGAAGAGCTATATTGATCTAAAGAGGATAAATAGGTAGTTTTTTATTGGTGATAAAGTGTTCTTATAGGTTAAGCCATAGAAGAGCTTGATTAATTTTAGAAAGTTAGTGAAACTATCACCAAGATATGTTGGACCCTTTAAGGTCTTAGAATTGGTCAATATTGTAGTGTATAGGCTTTGCATTTTCACCAAATCTAGATCTATTACATAATGTTTTCCATGTATCTTATCTTAAAAATTATATAATTGATCCTTCACATGTTCTGTATTGGAATGCTTTGCAAGTTTTGGATCTTAGGGTGGTCATGGTAGAACCAATCAGAGTAATTGACACTCATAAACTTCATTTGTGTAATAGAGAAGTGTTACAGTACAAAGTTTTGTGGGACCAATACTCTGAGGGTAATGTTACTTTGGAGGACTATGATGAGTTCTATAAGTTATTTTCACATTTTTTTGCATGAGTTGATACTAGATACTATGTTTTTATTTTGTTAAACTATTTTTGTTATCCATAACTATTGTTGTATAAGTTTCCCTGAGATGATGACAAGTTTTAAGGGGCAAGGATGTCACATCCAAATTTTAACCTGATATTTATAACCTTTGAATCCATGTATTATTATGGTTACCATTTGATTATTATTAATTTGATTTGAGATTTATGACATATACTTGTTGTGGGATAGTGATATGATGATTAGTTTATATAATAAATTAATTATGTGATAACAATACTTTTTTATTTCTATATATTGTGGATGTATATCTATTAGTTATGCATCATTAGTTTTGAATATAATATGATGACTCAGACTGACTACCTACTTGTCATAAGGTGGATGCATGACTAATCCTTCCCTCAAATCATGATGGAGAGAGAGCATCATTAGAGAGGATGGCATAGATGGGATGATTAGAAGATGACATAGGAACTTCTAGTAACCCAACACACACACCACAATAGAATAAATTATTTAATTCTCTATTTGATCTAGATAGTTAAAAAAATTTAATGCTAATATACTTTTGTTATGATCATGTTTTCAATATATGCTTCTGATGATCTAAATTATGGGATTTCATGTATGATTGTAGTGCAGAGATATTATCATACAATTTTATCTTATGATAAATGTTGTCAATGTTTACACTAAGTGGAAATGTCTAACATAGTGAAGGTTTAAATGATATTCAATAAATATCATTGTCTTGGTTTGATGTATTTTTGTATAAGAGTATTAATAATTATTTTAATCATAGTTAGAAGATTAAAATACAAGTGGCATTAGTTTTATGATATAAATTAGATTATTAATTAATTAGATTTATATTTTATATATAATTTTGGATTAAATTAAATTAATGAAAATTAACTATAAGACAATGCATGGATTTCTTGAGAATTAAAGGTCTAAAATTAGGCTTAAGTGAACTTATTGAATAACTAGGCATTGAACACAAGCAAGCATGATTTATGAAATAAATCAAGCTCAAGATAAGTGAATATAATTGGTTTTAAACTAAAATAGTAAATTTATAATCTAAGCATGATTAAATAACTCTAATTTAAGTAGATGATATGGTTTTAAAACTTAGAAAAAACTAGAGGAAATTATAATAAGATTAATTGATTATAGAAAAAGGATGATTTATGCATGATAGAAAATAATAATGATAGTAGATGCACAAGTTAGGATTTTAAATGGATATCATAGTGAGATTTTAAAAAAGGAAATGGTTAAGTGGTGAATCATGCATGTATATGGAATTAGAAAAAATTCATGAGAATTTTTTGAAAAAAAATAGAAATAGGGTGATTCATGCACGAAATAAAATACAGTGAAGTAGAATAAAAAAGAAGGGAGATGTAAATAATAGGGTAGTGATTGAGATAGTATAAAGAAAAATCAAAGAGAATTCATTGGGGGAGATAGAAAGTAAAATGAGAGAGGACGTGATTGAATTTGGAAGAGGAGTATTATAAGAAAGAAGAAGGTCCAATGACATAGAGAAGAAAGTATATATAGTGATATAGAGAGGAAAAGATATACAATGGCATATAGAGGAAAAATAATACAGTAATGTAGGGAGAAGAGAAGGACATACCAAAGAAAAGATAATAGAGGATGGTGACATAGCATTTTTATAGGTATGCTAATGAAAATTATTTTAGTATAAAAAAATATAGACTAAGATAAGTTTTCAATAATTTTTGAGTTAAATATCTTGAAATCATAGCTAGAGTAAAACTATAATTTTTTTGGTTATATTTTAATAGGTTGTTATGTATAGTGACTAGGTATTTTGTAGATGCTATTTTAGAAAACTGAATTATTCCCTTAATCACATATGTATATGCATGAAAATATAGAAACCATATATGTGATTATATGGCCTACGTATAGAAATAGAGTAAATACATTTTAGTATAACTATGATTTGCATACCTGTATGAGTTGATACATGTATAAAAAATACAAAAGCTAATATATTTATATGTAAGATGTTTTAGATGACATATTCTAAAATAATATAGTATAAGTTTATATATATATATATATATATATATATATATATATAAAATTAAATAATTGGAATCTATGGACTTTAAAAAATATATAATGAATTATTATTATTATTATTATTATTATTATTATTATTATTATTATTATTATTATTATTATTATTATTATTATTATTATTATTATTATTATTATTATTATGATGCATGGAAGTGTAAGAGTCCTTTTTGAGAAAATGTTCAAATACAATTTTTCACAAGAAAAGTATTTACACAAATATAAGAATATATTTAGTCCTGGAATTATTAGATGACATTTTGGAAAATTTCTTTGCTACAAATTAAATTATAGGTGAAACGCATTTTAGTTCCTTGGATTTTTGTATTAAGGTGAGTCTTTATAACATTATATACTTGTTTCCAGCACTATGTGTATTATAACTATTTCACTCTATTAGAAACTTATAAGGTGTGTGTGTGTATATATATATATATATATATATATATATATATATATATATATATATATAGGGTCCTTATGTTGATCTTTGATATTATATGTACTTGTAAGAATTTGTATCTTTGTGATTTTGTAATATAATGTGGATTGTATAGTAGATACATACATACATACACACACACACACACACACACACACAAACAAATACATACGTACACACACACACACACACACACACACACACACACACACACACACACACACACACACACACACACACACACACACACACACACACACACGTGTGTGTGTGTGTGTGTGTACCATGAAATCCACATTATATTACAAAATCATAAAGATACAAATTTTTACAAGTACATCTGATATCAAAGATTGATGTAAGGACCCTAGATATATATTTTATTATATACCTTATAAGTTTATAACACATTCAAATATTTATAATACACACAGTGCTAGAAATGAGTATATATTATTATAAAGACTCACCTTAATATGGAAATCTAAGGCACTAAAATATGTTTCACATATATTTTGATTTGTAGCAAAGAAATTTTAAAAAATTGTGTGTGTGTGTATAGGAGGCTTATTAGCCAATAATATGGAAAGTCATATACTATGTTTGGGAAAGAAATGATAGATGTATAAAGGAAACTATGTTTCCTCTTTATGACAAATATAATTTTTATATTGAAATTTATTGCCTCACATTTTTGTATTATGGTTGAAATTTAAGTAAGTTAACAACTTAGGAAGTGAATACTAGTATTTGACTGCATTTAATATATCTATTACAATATGATTATTTTAACTGAGTGTTGAAAAATTATCCTAGTAATCCATTGATGAAATTTTCATATATAAAATTTTAAAGGGATTCATTAATTTAATATACATACAATATATATGGAATGATAAACCCTGTTACAAAACTTAAAACTAATATCTGAAGTATAGTTGTATACAACTTGTTGTAAGTTGAACATTACCAATTACAAAATGGTGTAGAGATGCATGTATTCTTTTGTGTGTGTGTGTGTGTGTGTGTGTGTGTGTGTGTATACATACATACATACATACATACATATATATATATATATATATATATATATATATATATATATATATATAATAGCTATCTTTACATAATAATACATACTATGCTTGTGATTAAGAAATCAATTTTCTTGTGATGTTTATGTATTTATTAACTTAATATGATTCATGCCCAGATGGTATGATTCTTGAATAGAATAAGATGTATTCATTATATTGAAATATCTTAATGTATGAAATGCATTTAATGTATTTGATGAACTAAATGCATAGTTAGGATTATTTTATGTACTTGGAAAGTTTGTATTTTTGTTAATAGGAACAATATATTCTAATCATTGTTTTATATATTATGTTATATTTAACCAATCTTGCATTGATAATGTCAAACTAGTAATAATACAAACTTCACTAGCTTAGTTGGCATCAGGAATGCAAGATGAAGATAATCTGATCAAGTGGTGTGTATAAAATTGACTGATCCTAGAGATCATATGTTATTTTAAAAATTTGGCCAAATTAATGTTAGATATAAATTATAATTTCATATGTTTGTTTTACATTTTTGTGTGATATTATATTATAACATATTTTATTTATGATACACATCATGTAGTAGAAATCTTACAGACACATGGTACTAGCATGTCTCATTAGATTCTTGCATCATCATTATCTACCTATTCGTGAAGGGAAGGATGTTCCCTAATAGGGGATTGTGTGGGGGATCAATGATCTACTTACTTGTAGACTACACTTGAGATTATTAAATATACACAAATTAGTTTGACTGGAGCTCCATGGAACATAGTATCTATTTAAGGTATTAATGCTAAATGCCTAATAGAAATTTAATTGTATTATTTTGATATACATAAATAGTAGTAGCCATATTATTATACAAACCATGGTTAGATTTTTAATGTGATTACTTTCCTTGTAGTTATGTTTTGTTACATGAAATATTAGTGTTTTAAATTGTTATTGTTATAGGTTTGTGATAGTGTAATATGCTTGGTTATATATGTTAAAAACCCTAATTATATTCCCATGGTGTAATCTAATTAAATAATAAATGTTGAGTAATTATCTAAAAAAAATTATCAATACTATTCTAGTACAATCCATGAGGGGTTGTTACAAAAAGTACCAAGGAGAAACATAGTTTCATTGACATACAAGTGTAATCCTTCCTTGCTCTCTTTATTTTCAAGAATATAAATTATGTTAAATTTTAGATTATATAAAATAATTTATATTATTAAATTATGTTGGTTACATGTCTTACACTATAAAAAAACTCAAAGTGATCTCAAGTAAAGGCAAATTTTATTATACACACTCAGGTACACATTGTTTTCCTTTAAACTTGTAATTTCATCCTTATGATTTTCTAGATTAAAGGGGGAGAAAATTTAGATACTAAAATTTGATTTATATATTATCTCAAACTTTTATACTTAAAAATTACCTATTATTGCTCTACCATTAAGTTCTAGACCTTCCTGCTACTGAAAGGATCATATTTTCCATATCACTATGCCTAACCATTTTATCTTATTGTTTAACCCTATCATTTTTGATCACCTAGATTTCCTAAATTATATATAAAGCCTAAAATATGGTGTGTGTGTGTGTGTGTGAACTAGAAATTTGACTGAGAAGAGGAGATTAGTATTGTGTTAGTAAACAAAATCAAATAAAAAACACACAAAACTAACATCTTCATACCTAATTACTAGGGTGAGATTAGTGACAAAAATAGATGACAAACACAACTAAAAAGTAAGGAAAAACAATAATAATTCCTTCACCTTATTTTGATGCTCCAAATGCCTTTGTAGTAGTGGCTTACTCAGCTTTGTGCTCATGAAGTCCTTGGAAATGGAAGCTTGGCTACCTCCATCTCTCCTTTGCACCTTTGGATTGTGGTTTGGCTTAGCTTGGAATCAATTTGGAATGGTAACACTAGTTTTCATGAAGCTTTTGAAACTAATCTTGCATTATAAATTTTCACAAATTAATATTAAAAATGATGTGGTAAGGCCTCCTATTTATACATTTTTTCGATTGATTAAAATTAACATGAACCATCCATCCTAAGATGAAGATGTGTGGTTGAGGATTAATTAAATTTTTTTTAATTAAATTTATAATTATCTTAATCATGACATTGGAAAAAGGGGAAATTAAGAGGCATGAAGGGTATTGATGAGGCATGGAGGCATGAATCCTAATATTTGTGGTATTTATAGCCTAGGGATGTCTTTTCAAAAAAATGAGGTCACTTGATGATGTAGATATTCCATATTTATTTCCAAAATAATTTTTTTTTAAAGTTTTCATAGAATTATTAATCAGGCCTTGATTTGGGTTAATTATCTCTTAAGCATGTTTAAGTACTTTGTGCACAAATTATTCAAATTGATCAGAATGCCTTATTATCGGTCTAAAATTTGATTGGATTGGAATTGGAAGTCACTGTCAGATTCATTTCATGCATTATTCCATTTAGGATGTTGTCGACAAAAAATAAAAAAGGCATGTGCCTTGTGTAGAAGATTTGATAGGAAAGATAAATCCAAAGTACTGAGGTGTAAAATTGGTATTTTGACTCAGAATGATCTAATCAAAGTTAATTGGCCCATAAATTGCATTGCCCCATTTAGGGATACCCTAGCCAAAATTGGAATTTGACTATATTAGGTTCTTAATGTTTCTGGATTTATGTATTTTAAGTGGAAATTGGCCAAAATCTTGGTTGGAGGTTATTAGTGGCTAGATTTAGGTGTCTATAGTTTGACCCTAATTGGAAAGATGTTACAAGATATAGGAATAGTAATGTCTTCTCAAAGAATGAAAAGGTCATATATTCCTAAAAATACAATGATGATAAACTAACTATATAATTCCCCTTTGAGGAAATGGTTGACACAAGTAGGTTAACAAACAGTCCCTCAATAAGAAGTGAAATGAGGGGACCAAAGAAAAGAAAGATGATGGGGTGAAAACACAATGATATTAAAAAGGTATTCAAAATAATTAATAATGCAAGTGGGATGGTGTACAATGGATTGCCAAAATGTGGTTATAGGCATTATACCCTGATAGTGGCAATGTGGTATGATAACACAATGATTTTCCCAAAGGTAGTTATAATAATTGAGAAGATGGAGCTACCCCAGTGAAATAAGATAATAATATGCCCTTGTATGGGCAAAAAAATGGAAGTGGTGACAACATAATGATTTTCCCAATGATGATTATAATCATTAAGAAATTTAGGTGGGATGATGTGCAATGATTTTCCCATAGGCGGTTATAGTCATTGAACCCTGATTATGGAAAACATGATAAACTTGGTTGAGGATGATGATAACTTAACACAGAGGGTAATGATGAATTGGAACAACCTGAGAGTTGGGAGATGCTCATCTAAACTAATAAAGGTTGAAATTATTTTGTGTTTAATTAATTTATTTGGGATGTGATTAAGATCAAATCAGGATGTTGGCATTGAAGAGATACCACCATTTTTGAATAGATTTCTTGAAGTTGAGGTTTTTTGTAGTATGTGTCAGTAGGAATCATGGTATAACATCATGAGGACTTGGTCAAAATATTCACCAATGATAGAAACCATGATGACAATGTTGACTTATGAATATGGATGGATTCAAGTGTAAGTGTGGGAAAGGAATCACCTAATGAACACACATAAACCAAACCAAGGAAAGAGTGATGAAAGCAAACAAATAGGCACAAAAACAAAATAATAAAGAAGCATACAAAGAAACACTCAATAAAAACCATATGAATATTGTCCCTAAAAAATAGGTGAAAACTTAGAAAATGAACAAAATGGGGGAATATAATAAAAGAAAGGGGATGGTTGAGTTGTCTCTATATGAATTAGGCAAGTGAATGCTACCTACATAGTTTCATGGATGTAATATCCAACAAAAACTTTAAGCCATATGTACTTCTCCTAGGGAATGGGAAGAAAATTATAACTGGTGAAAACAAATAGAATAGATATGATATAATAATATGAATGGTCTTGTAAAATTGTAAGTGCATGAAGGAAAAAGGAAAAAAAGGATGGGGAAACTAAATGACAAGTGATTTACTTGTAACTTAGTAAGGGTTCCAAGAATCCTTAAGGAAAAGAAGTGGTCAATGCTTTATTTCTTTTCTAATGATTTTTTAAATGTTTTTAGATTTTTTTTAGAGTATCTCAACTCAATCAAGAATGACAATACAATAAATGGTTTAATATCACAAAATGGTGAGAGGATATAAACTAAGGTTGTTCACAAAACAATAAGAGCATTCAAACTTAGGTTACTTACAAAATAGTGAGAGTGTTTCTTAGGTTTCTCATAAAATGGGGAGAGCATGGTGGGAAGGGTGATTGAGTTGACCTCAAAAAGTATCAAGCACAACCTACATAGTCCTAGACTAGGACCTCAAATCACTGTAGTTCTACCTTTACTGTAGAGGAATTCAACTAGTGTATTAGTCAATTCAAACAAGATAAGCATAGTTAGTAAAAAGGCATAGTGCGGCATAGGAATTGGCATGTTGGTACATCAAGGCTCAATAAAAAAATGTTGCCCCTAGTTTTCCTATAAATGGTTATAATTAGGACACAACAACATGGATCAATGGTGCTAATTTTCTCAAAGGCAGTTATAATTAGTAGCAAGACTAATGATAAGAAAATAATAACAAATGAAGAATGCAACAACTAAAACTTCCACCATACTACTCCAAAATATGATCTCTATCTAGAATACTTGAAACAACTACTAAAACTGATCAAATTCCCTGATGCTAAATGACAAAAACCAAGGGAGAATGAGCTGAGTTTTAAAACATGCTAGGTTGATAGGTCAAAAAGGTAAAGTGGATATGGCTAAGAGGAAAACTAAGAATGCCATTTGTACAAATAAGAATAGTGATAAAATGGCACAATATGAAATGGTCCTTATAAATAATACACCTTAGTGCTCAAGCATAATACCACTTGAGATGAATAATATTCATTAGCTCAAGAAGTTCATCTTCATCTAGTGTGGAAATCTTTATGTTCTTGATCCATAATCTTTAGTAATGATGAAAGGACCTATCTATTTTTTTTTTAATTTTCCTTTATTCTTCTTCTCAGTTGTGGTATTCTTTTGTTTTTCTTTAAGAACAAGATCACTAAGTTCAAATGTTCTATACTTAACACATTGAGTATAGTGGCCTTTGAGTCAGTTCTAATATGCCTAAAGATTGTTGAACATAGATATGTGTTTCTCATCAAGTAGGTCTAGATCTTATAGGTGAGCTACTAGATGGTCATGATCATCTAGACATGCTTGAAAGAGATGCATAGTGAAGGAAATTCAACCGCAATAGGAAGGATGGCTTCAGTTACATAAACAAGTGAGTATGGAGTGGATCTTATGGGGGTACGATGATTGGTATGGTATGCCCAAAGGGCAGGGAATATCTATAGGTGACAATCATGACTGGCATCATTGATAATCTTTTTGAGAATATTGACAATGGTTTTGTTCGATGCTTCAATCTGACCATTACTTTTAGGGTGATAGGCTATAGAAAAATGTTGTGTAATGTTTTATTTAGTACATAGCTATTCTACATCCTTGTTCTTGAATGATCCTCCATTATTAGATATAATTTTAGAGGGGATACCATAGTGTAACATAAGATGGTTGAAGATGAATTTAGAAATTTGTTTTCCAATCATGAAAGTGAGGGGTATAACTTTAACCCATTTAGTGAAATAATCAATGGTGGTAAGGATATATTTATGGCCATCAAATGAAGTGGGGTTGATATTCCCAATGACATCAAGTCCCCATGTAAGAAATGGCCATGGTGTCAACATTAGTTTTAGAGTTTTAATTGGGTCATAAATTAGATCAATATTCCATTGACATCTGTCAAACTTATTTACATATACAGTTACATTTGTGTCTATCATGGGCCAATAATAAATAGTATGCATGAGATTTTTGGATAGGACTAACTTGTTAGAATGAGCTCCACATACTTCTTTGTTAACTTCTCTTAATGTTAGTGTAGACTCTATTAAAGTTAAACAACAAAGAAAAGTTCCATTAAAACTATGGTGGTAAAGGGTGGATCCAAGTATAGTATAACAAGTGGAATGATGAATGAAGGATTTGGTTTGTTTTCAAGATAGGTTAGATGGTGGAACTTGGTCATGGAGGTAGTTGTAAAGGTCTGAGTACTAGATAGAATTAGGACCAACAATATCATGAATCATTGCAACAGTTGAAGGTTCATGAGCTGGTGCCAACAAATTCTCGATGAGGAACTGATACTCTCTAGATTTATCTATTTGTCAAATCAGAGAGCCAATAATAGCCATGGCATCTACAATTCTATTACTAGCCCTTGGTATGTGATAAAATTGAATGCTGACAATTTGTTACTTAAGAGTGTCAACCATGGCTTTAAATGGAACTAGCTTGTCATCTTTGGTTTGAAAATGATCTGTGACTTGATTGATTATTAACTAAGAATCACCATAAACTTGGAGATGATATATGTTTCAATGAACTACCTATCTAAGTCCTACAACAAGTGCTTCATACTTGGCCATATTTTTTGTACAAGAAAAACTAATTCTAAAATATTTAGGGATTAGACCCCCTGTGGTGTAATAAATAAAAGGCTTGCCCCTGATCCATGTGCAGTAAATGAACCATCAAAATATAGCTTCCAGGGCTAATCCTCAAAGGGTGTGTCAATGACAATCATTATGGATTCATCAAGAAATTAAAATATGAGTGGCTCTATGCTTGCAAGGGGTGCTTTAGTTAGTTGATCTATAAGAACTTGTATTTTTATTACCTTCTGATTAACATAATCTATGTCAAATTCACTAAGAAGTATAATCCATTTGGACATTCTACCTTGTAAATTTGTTTTAGATTGTAGATACTTGAGTGGATCTACCCTTGAAATGACCCTACTTTTATTATTCAACATGTAATGTCATAGTTTCTAAGTTTTAAGGACCATGTCCAGATAAGCTTTTTTAATAGGTGCATAGTTATGTTCATATGCGACAAAGGTATAGATTAGGTAGTATACAACATGATCTTTTCCCTTATCATCATGATGAGCCAAGAGTGCCCCCAAGGTATTTTTAGTAACTGATAGATATAACAAAAGTGGATTTTTTGGCATAAGAGGTAACAAAATAGGTGGATTAATAAGATAGTCCTTGAGTTGTTGGAAAGCTATTCAGAAATGAGCATCCCAATGAGCTATAACTCCCTTCTTTAGAAGATGTGTAAATGGATGACACTTATCTTCTAATTGAGATATAAAATGCTAGATTGATTGGATCTTACCCTATAAATTATAGAGTTATTTCAAATTGGTTGGTGGTGGCATCTTGGTTATAGCATGGAATTTAGCTGGATCTACTTCAATACCTCTATGAGACATGATGAATCCAAGTAATTTTCTTGAATTTACACAAAACACACATTTCTTTGGATTGAGTCTAACTTTATACTCTCATAATCAATTAAATATCTTATGTAGCACTACTAGATGGCCATCCCTCATTTTGGATTTTCCTAATATGCCATTAACATAGTCTTCAATAATATCATGCAACATATCATAGAATATGATAGTAATTTCCTTTTGATATGTATCTCCAACATTATTAAGTCCAAATGGCATTACCTAAAAACAAAATGTTTCCCATGGAGTGGTGAATGTTATTTTATGTTGGTCTTCTAGTGTTATTCTAATCTAGTTATATCTTGAAAATCCATCCATGAGTGAAAGCATTTCATAACCTATTGTGGAGTCGATGGTCATGTCAATATTAGGTAAAGTAAAGTCATCCTTAGGAAAAGCTTTATTGATGTCTTGAAAATTAGTACAAATTCTAATTCCTTCAAGCTTTTTCCTAATAGGTACAACATTAGATATCCATTCTAAGTAGTCAATGGATCAGGTATATCTTGCTTCTAAGATTTTTTTCAGCTCTTTCTTTACCAATATAATATTTCAAGGATGCATCTTAATTATCTTTTGTTTTACCAATTTGGCATCAAGATTGACCACAAGGTGGTGTAAAACCAAGGTGGGGTACAAACCTGGCACATCAGAATAGGCCCATGCAAAGATATCTACAAATTCTCTCAACAGAGTTGTAAAGACTTCACATTCCTCCTTAATGAGGGATGTGCCTAATTTTATCCATTTGGGTTCTAATGGAGTACTGATGTTTACCTCTATTGTATCCTCTATGAGAAGGTCCATAGCATCTTCTAGGATAGTAGGTAAATATTATAATTGTTGGACTATATCAAGGTCCTCTGCTAGGACTTGCTCTTCAATGTCTCTTAGGCATGATGAATCTGAGTCCCCTAATGGGAGATCTAGACATATGATAAAAAATAATTAGAAATTCTTGAAGAATTTGATCAAATATTTATTTTTGCACAAAATTGAACTCAGATCCATAGGCAAGTTCATCATTAGTGGTCTCGTACTCTAAATTCAAAGAAGAATGAACATCCTCATCTAACGGCACTTGAAATAGGTTTTCACCACTAGATTGGCCTTTATATTTACTTTTTCCCTAGTCAAAAAGCACCTTCAAAGAGGTTTTCACTTTGGGACCTCAGTGTTTTACTTATTTTATTTTGGCTAAGGGTGTTTACCCATTCTCCAAAATAGGCTTCAAGATCTAATGTGATTGAGAATCCTAATTTTTTATCTCCCAATAGAGCATTGTCTCTAAGGCCTAAAAATTCATAGAGTGCCTCATCATTCTAAAACTCATCAATTGGCAAAGTGGATTCTTTCAGGTCCCAATCTATCAGTTGGAGATAGGATAACAATAATGGGCTACAATGAATGACTAAGGTAAGCGTACAAATGGCATTGGTATCAAATAGGTTAGTATCAGGTAGGTCATCAAAGGTGAGGCTATGATCAGACTCTTCTTCATTGTTGGCACCATCCTCACTAGACATTGGTGATGGAATTTGAATAAGATATGTGGGGTCACCCCAGGTAGTTTAAATTCAAGTCTATAAGGTCTTTCATACTTATTCATGAGAATTAGCTTGATGGTTCCATATGATTCAGTCTGAGGCCTCTTCCTTTATAATTGTAATGATCCATGATCTTATTAGGAATAGGATACTTTTCACTTTTATAACAATCAACTTGGTCCTCATTGTATAACCATGATTCATCCCCTTTAAGAGGGTTGGGTTCTAGGCTAGATGTTGGTACAAATGTGATATGTCCCTTATCTTTATTCTTTCATTTCTAATACATATATTAGGTGACTTCAGGTCACCCAAAGGTTTTTAAATTCTAAGTAAGATTGGCTATATGAAATGTATCATGGGTCACATACTCTCCCAGTCCATTATATGAAATGATAAAGTGGTTAGAAGCTTCAAGAGGTGGAATGTGGGAAATGAAATCCAAGGTATTAGGATCTATGCAATTATCTAGTGAAGGATCAATAAGTATGGCCTTTCTTTCATCCTACTTGGAACTTAGATTCATACTATAATGATAATTATAGCTTTGAAATTTAGACTCAATATGTTTATAGTGTTCATATGGGTGTAAATATCCTAGAATATTCACTTCCATCATTGAGTATAAAAACATGATACATTAGTGTAGCGTTGATGGGACTAAATGAATATCATGTAACCAAGTCCTACCTATAAGTGTATTAAATGATAAGTCAAGATCAAGCACATGGAAATGTGTATCATGGGTCAAAGTCCCAATGATATCTAGCAAACTAATGGTGCCTTGTGATTCCCTTTCCTAATTATAATAGGCTTTGATGGTTATCATTTATAGTTAGAGATCTTCCATTGTGTACCAAGAAGCTTGATGAGCTCTAGAGACACTATGTTGAGGCCTAATCCATTGTCTATAAGGACATGTTTCCCTTTATGCCACTTTATATAAACTTCTATGTATAATGGGTTATTATGGAGTGGAATAAGGGAAGACATATCACTTTGGTTGAATGTCTTATGGATAATTCTTTAGTATAGGCCAACTAATCAGAATAGTAGCAATAATTTTGTGAAATCTAGATTAATATTCTCTCTTAGGTCACTAAAGACATGACATGTAGGTACAATTTTCCTTGGAGGAGGGGTCTGTAATAGTAAAGGTTGTTGTATTTATTGCACAGGTCTTAGGTGTTGTGCTTGTGACATGGGTTAGAGAGGTTGTTGAGTAGGAGTAAGTTGAAAAGGTGGTGTGGATGATGTTTACACCATTTAGACATGACATGATTTGGTTACTCCATTTCCCACAACATTTCTATTATAGTTGAATTGCTTTAATCTTTCTTGGTTATTGTCATGTGCTGGTTACGATTCTTGCACTTAAATGGAATGTTGATTTTAGCCATTTCCTTGATGGGTACCTTGATTCTAATTAGTTGAATTAATATTGATGACTCCTTTATTGATGAGTACTCACTTGATCAACAAACCATTATCAATGATCTTGAAAGTATATGCACATTTTAGTTTAAGAAGATAAGCTATCTCACTATGAAAATTATTAGTAAACATAGTGGCTAATTATTTACTACTAAAATATGGGTGAAATGGATTGAAATGGCTATCCATCACTGTAGATAATTTTCAATAATCTCACCATCTTTTTTATTTGTTTGTGTTAAATCCACTAATGAAATCTCATGTTTGAGATTATAAGAAAAGTGTTGTATAAACTTATCAGAAAGATCATCAAAATCCATTACTAAATTTTTGGGAAACTTTAAAAACCACTCCAAGGCTTGTCCAGCCAAGCTCTTGGGAAACAACAACAAAATATATATGTCATTATATGCCACTAGTTGAGATGCGACAAAGAACTCAATCAAATGAGCCTTAGGGTCACCTTTCCCTTTATATTTGTTAAATTTTGATGGTTCATATCCTAAAGGAAATAGTATTTGCAAGTACTCCATGTCAAATTTATAAGAACACACATAATCTAACTTAATATTTTTAGTCTATTTCCCAACCTGAATGGTCGCAATTGCATCCTTCATTTGTTACAATTCATGGGATAGGAAATTGGAAGGAATATTGGTTTTTGTAGATGGTTGGGAGGTCACAATTGGGACACTTTAACTAGGGTATAATGGAAATATCTATTGGGGTATATTGGTTTGGTTGGGAAATAGAACAAGAATATGCATACATGGATTAGGATGTACTTAAAATTGCACATTTGGTTCTATGATATTTTGGTTTGGGTTAGCTATGAAGGTTTTACTTGGAGGATTTTGTGGTTGGGATGGAGGGATATAACTATATTTTGCCTATTGTGGTTGAAAAGGGACATGTTACTAACTAATCAAACCTTGATATTGAGTGAGAACTTATGAACCAAGACCATGTCTTTAAACTTGTGGCACATTTTAAACTGATTATTGTCTAGTAGGTACTTGAAAAACATGGGAGCATCCTTATTGCATGATTCCTTGTTAGTAAGTAAATCATGTTAAAGATTCAACATATATTTTTAACCAATATTTACACATTGTTGGCTAGTCAGTATTTAGTTTTAGATTGGTACATTGGTCTATGATTGAGGAGGTATATTTGCCACTACTTGATGAGGTGGAACATTAGTTACTCCTTATTGAGGTAGAAATATATTCAAACTCTATTGCATTGGTACACTAGATTATAATTGCTATTGTGGAATACTACTTGTCACTTGTTGAGGAGGAGTAAGATTCGTCACATTTGGCTATTGAGGCATGACATTAATTATTGGTTGACTACCCAATCTTGTTGGTTGCACACTTGATGGAGTAGCTAGTTGGGGTTAGGATGAAAAAACTCCTACTCCCTAATATGATGGTCCACTCATGGTATTAATTATAGGCACATGTTGTTGATTAGTTTTTTGTACATTAGTACCACTTTGATTTGGATTGGATGTTGCTTTCACATTGTCCACTATATTTTGTTCATTATTCTGCATAGAAGTAGAAGACACTTATTTAATAATGGGAATATGCAGCAAGTTGTCTACCAACATGTTTTGAATGAATGTGTTTAAACTCTAATTTTCTTGATCTATTAACTCTATCAAAACTCTTTTTGAAGGAACTAAATCAATAAAAGGTTTTCTCACCATGTTCATCTGATTGAAAGTGCATGCTAGATTTAGGTAGGTTTGATATACTATCTACATTTGATTAAAGTGGTCTTCCTTGATGTTTTTTCCTCTATTAGGTAGATTAGGGTCCTGATATATTGTTTATACTAGAGCCAAAGGATTTATAAAATAATCCTATTGATCATAAATGATATTGTGGGGCATTCTTACTAGATTTGGTAAATTTTTATGGGGGAAGTCCATTGGAAACTTAGCCCCTACCTCTATAACTCTAACCAAAATCTCAATTTTTCTCTAATAGATGTCACTCAAATAAAAATAGATCTTACATGGAAGTTGTATTTATGGAATATGATTATTGAGGAACTGGTTCGTCAATTATGGGTATGGTAGCTAGGTATTATGTAGGTTATTCTTGGTCTTATTTTTAATAAGGTGGTGTTATAACATAATAGTTAGATAATGATTCTTAGATTTATGCCCATAATTGAGTATTATAAGAGGGATAAGAGTCCATCTCATAGGGAATATTATTTGCATAGGGGTCTTACACCATTTCTTCTTGTGCAACCATATTACTAATTCTTGGATTATACATGAGTCCACTACGAGTGTAGGAATACATGTTGGGATCCAGAGTCAATGTTTTGAAATAAAAGGTCAAAGAGTTATTAAAACTCTAAAAATATAATGTATAAAATAGATGATGTTCAAACTTGGTCAAGATTCATGCAAAGATTTAGTGAAAAAATAAGATAGCATTAAATGTCTAATTCCTCACTATTCACACAAAGATAAGCAAGTAAATAGATTGAAAATTGAAATGCCAAACTCTAAGATTGAAGTGTTTCAAATCAGTCTAATCTAGGAAATTAAAATTTGTTTGGTCTTTTGGCCAAATTTGGTGTCAAAATCTAGGCTTAAACAAGGCATGTGCTAGGACTCTTAGCCAAATGAAGTCAATAGCTAGACATTAAAATATATGAAAGTTTTGATCTAATATATTTGAAACACTTCTAAAAAAACTAGGAATTTGATTCTTGGACATGAACTCGATCAACTAGGTATAAGGTATGAAATAAAGGACACTTTAGAGATAGTTTATTTTCTCAAAAACAATGGTATAAGACTTGGTTCTTTTGACAAATAAGCTAGACAAAAGTGAATGATATAACTGTGTTAGACAAAATATCACAAAAGCATACTCATATTGGTATAAAAATGTAGGAACAAATTTGAACTCTATGTAAGAGGGTCTATGAAATAATATTTGAAATATTTTTGGCAATGTAACAATGCTACACTACCCAAAAGGTATGGCTAAATGTTTGTTTCAAAAACTCTCTAAGGCAAATATAGTTTTCCATAATTTTGATAGCATAAAACTACCTTTTTTGACTCAAAATGTTGTGGTGCATATACTCAAAGTGCAAGTGTTTAGCACAAAATGGGTTACGTATATCAAGTGGTGATAATGATCATGAGTCTTAAACGGCCTTTAACTTAAATTGGAAATTGAACCTAAGCTCCCTCAAGTTTAGTGCAAATGGTGAATCCACTTAACACATCAACCTTATGAACTTATAAATGTGAAATTTAAAATTTAGATTATAAATGAAGGACTTTAAAAAAATTGGAAAAGGTCTAGACTCAATTGGGTAGCATAACTACACCAAAGTGGATGATATGACTCCCAAGTTTTGATAAACTTTTGCACAAAGAAATTTGATGATTTCATGTGCATAGAATATCACCTCTTTAATCAAAGGAAAATGAGGACTATGTGTTTGGTTTGAATTATTTGTTTACACCAATTTTTGACTTCAAACAAGACTTTAATATAGGATAAAACTCAATTGATTAATTGTTCTTATACTCTAAACTGATAAGGTTTCTTGGTATTGTTGGAATCCATCAATATACATCATTTGAGAGGATTTTAAGTGTTCATCCAAAAGTAAATGCACCTTATCTAGTAGGGTTTTTACACACACCACCTTCTCTCAAATGATAGCACTGTGACATGGACCGTGAGGTAGACCTTGCACCAATAATACTTCCATGGCAAGTGGGGTTTTGTCTAAGAACTACAAGTTTTTGAATATTATAGGGGAATCAATTGTACAATGACTTTCATGCCAACTAATACAAAAATAAATCATGGATTTTAGGTCCATATCACTTGGCTTATTGTAAAAAGGTCTAGTCCTTTTTACAACCACTACATCCTACTATTCACTCGGTATAATTTGATGTCCAATGTGCCACTACATCTCATATACAACTCCAATTAGGAGCCAAATGAATTCAATGTTAGGAGGTGAATCCATGGTTCAAAGCTTCCCTAAAGAAATTATGAGAGGTGATGAATACCCTCTTACAAGCCAAGTTTGCATAAAAATAAAGAAAGCATGAAATAGAAAGACTTTAGGGTCATTGTCAAGGTCACCCAAACTTTGACAAGTTTTTGGTTAGTGCTTTAGATGAATTTATTTCTAAGCCTTGGACTAGGCTATTTGCAATAGGAATGGTGCTTTTGATTCCAAGGGTTCCCTAAATGGGAAAAATTAAATAGCATATATGAAACATCCCTCTTCTTTCCAAACAAAAATTAGATCAACCAACTATTGAAGATAAAAATCTTGGAAAGATGAGTTCATTTTTAAGCCCAAATTAAAATGAGGTGGTGTTCATTTGACCCCTTGGTCTGAAGATTGTGAACTTTGAAAACTAATACTAAAAATTTAGTTAAGCACCTAAATGTTATATTAAGCACTAAAATAATGTTCCTAGTTCATTTTAAAATCATGCCAAAGATGTCTTAATAACATGTTTTAAAATTTTCCAAGTCCATTGGTTACTTGTCTACCCTTAAGACATCACCCCAAAAGCAAATATATTAGATTAGAAAAAATTTAAATAAATTTTCAAAAAAAAATTGAAAATATATATTAAACTTGAAGCTAAAATAATGTCAAATTCTAAAAATTTAAGAGAAACAACATGGTTTTAAAAAAAATGTCATCCAAAATGAAGTCCATATGACCCCAAACTAATCATTTTAAAATGGCCTATTAGCTATTAGGTTTGTGTTTTTAAGAAAAACATAGTGATCAACATCAGTTATATAACTAATGGCAGTTACACTTACTAACCAATGATGCTTATCTAACTGATGACAATTATACCAATAGTGATCGGCGATGGTTATGCCAATTGATGGTGGTTACTATGTAAACCTGTGACAAAGAAAAATATCAAAACAAAGTTAAAAAATCAAATTTTAAGAATTTTAATGATCCAAATGAAGATTTTAAATTTCCATAATGATCTTCTTCATGTGTGGGATACATTTGGTCCCATCTAGTGTGACATTATGTAAACTAGGAATTTGACTAAGAAGAGGAGATTAGTATTATGTTAGTGAATGAAATCAAATCAAAAACACACTAAACTAACATCTTTATGAATAACTAATAGGGTGAGATTATTGAAAAAAACAAATGACAAACACAACTAAAAGTAAGGAAAAAACAACAATAATTCCTTCACCTTCCTTGGATGCTCCAAATGCCTTTGTAGTAGTGGCTTGCTTGGCTTTGTGCTCATGAAGTCCTTGGAAATGGAAGCTTGGCCACCTCCATCTCTCCTTGGCACCTTTGGCTTGTATCTTGGATTGGCTTGGAATAAATTTGTCATGGTAACACTATTTTGCATGAAGCTTTTGGAACCAATCTTGCATTATAACTTTGCACAAATTAAGCTTATAAATGATGTGGTAAGGCCTCCTATTATAGATTTTTGACATTGATTAGAACCAACTTGAACCATCCATCCTGAGATGAAGATGTGTTATTTAGGATTAATTAAATGTTTGGAATTAAGTTTATAATTATCCTCATCATGACATTGGAAAAAGGGGCAATTAAGAGGCATGGAGGATATTGATGAGGCATAGAGGAAATGAATCCTAATATTTATGGCATTTATGGTCTAGGGATGTCTTTCCCAAGAAATGAGTTCACCTGATGATGTAGATATTCCATATTTATTTTCAAAATAAAGTTTTCAATAAGTTCCATGGAATTATTAATTAGGCCTTGATTTGGGTTAATTAACTCTTAAGCATGTTTAATCAATTTATGTACAAATTAGTAAAATTGATTAGAATGCCTTGTTATTTGTCATGTCCCCTTTTTAGTTGACATCTTTAGAGTTGATGGTTAGCCTATTATGTGACCCTCATAGGCTGATAGGATGGATAGAGGGTCTTGATGGAGCTTGGCTTGGCTTCGATTAGTAAAATTTTACTAGTTGGCTTTCATTTGGGCTCTTTCAGACATGTATTGAGGGAGATATTAATATCTGATTGATTTAATTAAGTACTAATTATTTGGCCTATTTTTATTTAAGAAACCCTAATTATTAACTATGAAACCCTAATTAGGGCAAGTGTACCTTTTCTGAGGATATAAGGGTTTCTCATTGGGAAGAGAGTCATAAGAAAAATATGATTATTGATTTATGATTGAAGAAGTTTGCTAAGTATTTTTTGAGAAGACTGAGCCAAGGGTTTCTAGTAGTTTTTGCATTGGAGAACGTACACTCTTTAGTGTGTGTAATTTAGAGGTTATGAGATATCAGAAGATCTATTGCCAGTTTGGGAGATAACTTCGCATAGAGGTCATCATAGAGGTTCACAGGTATTTATTTCATTAGGTTTTGATTCATAAATTATCCAATTTAAGATATTTTGTATTAGCACCATATTTCTTTAGATCAAGCATCCAGCATATAGGCCACACTATATTTTATTTACTTATGTACGGGACCCGTACAGATCCATGCAAATTCATACCATTCTACAGTAGGATAGACAGTGTCATAGGGAGCACAAAGACTAGCATTGGCATCCCAGAGACTGATATTAGTTGACTAAATACCGATGTTGATAGAGTAGCTGACCGACAGTGATCGATGTCGACAGGATATCGACTGATGGCAGCAACATAACTGACATTGACAACTGTGTTTTCACACAAAAACTCGTGCAGTACTAGATTTAGAGTTATTTTTAGATTTACAAGAAAGACCAAGTTTTTAAGACAATATTCTATGTTATTTTTATATGTGTACAAGAGATTTTTATTGTAATCATCCATAGTGAATAAGAAGATCATAGTTTAGCCAGTTGAAAGAGTACATTGTTATTTATTTGTTTATTTGAATTCTTGCAAAATCACATCTTTATTTCTACAAAAACATCAAAAAAAGTAAGATATAAAAAAGCAATCCAAAATAATTCAGTACCAGAGTTCAAGGGAAACAGGGGTTTCTATAGTGGTATCAGAGCTAAATCCTACCATCCTAAGGGTTTAACAATCTTATGCAGCCACAAGAGTTGGGACCACACGGATATTTCACATGTAGTAGAGCCTTACTTGAAGGTGATCAAGTTTTAGAATAGTAGCTAATCACCATGAGTGATAGGCATGAGGGTATCTCACCCAGGGGCCACAGGCATGATGATGATCAGGACACCAGAGAATTCTTTCATGTTATGGTTACAGGCCAGTAGCAGATGACACAGGCACTACAGGCACTTACTACTATGGTAGAGAGGATGAACCCACTTGTTAGATAGGTTGGGGAATAAGGAGATAATAAGAGTTTTACTATTAATCAGAGACCATAGCTGACCCATTATAGAATAGTTGATAGGCCTACATGTCCTACATTTGTTTAGGAAGAACCAGAGGCTCTAGTAGAGGAGGTGGCAGGAGATCCCCTATTTACAGACACACTCATGGTAGCGAATGAGGAGTGGGATTTATTATCACTTGAGGTCAGAGAGAGGATTACTTTTGATCGATTCATCACATAGAGGAGATAACATAATAGAGGGTGACATGATTGGAGACCTAGACACCAGAATAATGATCTGAAGCATGCTACGAGTAGGCTCACACTAGCGATGTTTGACGATAGTGGTAAGGTCACAGCGTAGGATTAGATTAGTAAGCTAAACACATTTCTCATGTTGCATCTGATGGCTGAGAGAGATGCTATCAAATATGCAACTCTTCATCTTGAGGAAGTAGCTCACGATTGGTGGCACCATGGGATGGTGACACTCTAGCATGATCAGATCACATCTTATTAGGAGTTTGTGGATAGGTTGGTGGAGCATTTTGACAGGAGGGATCCAAAATCCTATTTCTGAGAGTTGGCTCAATTGCACCAAAGTGGTAGTCTAATGTCTTACATTGGTGACTTTTAGAAGTTATTAGTTATGGTTCCTGACATTTTAGAGAGGTGACTTGTAGTGCTCTTCATGGAGGGATTGACAAAACCATTGAGAGGTTGGATCAAAGCCTTTGATCCTCCTTCATTACAAGTAGCTATGAAGAAGGTGTGTATTATGGAGATGGTAGCCCCATCCAGTAAATTTAACTCCAGAGGTACTTCCTCATCTAGGGATAATAAGGGCTCCAACGGAGATAGAGAGGGATTAGATTTCAACAAAGATGAATCAGGTGCTAAGAATGATTCAAAGGCCAATCCAATAGCACCACCTTTGGATTGAGAGGCTCTTAATGATCTACGTAGGAAAAAGCTTTGCTTCTACTACAAAGGTCCATATGATGCCAATCATGATTATCCTTTGAGGCCTAAGGGCAAGGCAAATTGTGTGAAGTGGGTGTATTATGAGGATTCAAAATCAGAAGATTATGAATAGCTGGATAGTTTGAGGAGTTAGAGGTAGAGGCTTCAGAGCCTAAAGTAGAGGTAGATTTAGAGCTTCACATATAGGAGGCACACCTATCTAGCATTTAGTCAGATGATTCATTCAGACTCTATGGAGTTTTGGTAGGACAGAGGGTCATCACCCTTCTTGATATAGGAGCCACACATAATTTTATAGATGCTAGATTTATGGAGATGTGTGGACTCACTACCAAATATTTCAAGGGCATTAGAGTTAAGGTGGCTGATGGTCACACTCTTAGGTGTGAGCAGATGATTAGAGACATCCCATTGCACTTGAACAACTATGAGTTCAAGGCTGATTATTATGTGGTGAATATGGGGGATATAGACTTAGTCTTGGGTATGAAGTGGCTTCATTCCCTTGAGGAAGTCACTCTTCATCTCAAGGACATGGAGGTTTGTTTTGATGTTGGTAGGAAGACACATATTCTTAAGGCAATACGGGGCAGCAACATCAAAAATATTTTTTTCATTGGATGGAGAGACTCATACCACATGATATGGGAGAGTGTGTTGCCGAGTGCACATTGGCACCAACACAAGAGAGACATGTGGATGAGCTTTATCTTGAGGTGAGTTCAGTTCAAGAGTTAGCACATGTGGCAAGGACTCGGCTTTCTTTTACAGGTGGGTCACATGTAGATGATGATATGAGTATGTCTAGCATTCACACTCTGGATTCAAAGATTGTCATGGGTACAGGAGACAGGTGCATGAAGTCAGTTGGTATTGTTCACATTACTCAGGGGAGGAGTTTACTTGAGTTTCCAGTTGATTTCTATTCATGGATTGGATGTTGGGATCCTTATCTTGGTACTTGGGACATTTTGACGCCATGGGATGAGAGTTGTGATAGACATGGCATGGTGATAGGTGCATTGATTGATAGCAGTATAGATCATGAATACATGTGGGATCCAAGTGGATTGATTGATGTATTGTTCAGTGATTGCTTGGGGACAAGCAATTTTAGGAGGGGCAGATTGTCATGTCCCTTTTTTAGTTAACATCTTCAGAGTTGATGGTTAGCCTATTATGCGACCCTCATATGCTGATAGGATGGATAGAGGGTCTTGATGGAGCTTGGATTGGCTTTGATTATCAAACTTTTACCAGTTGGCTTTCGTTTGGGCTCTTTCAGACATGTATTGAGGGAGATATTAATATTTGATTGATTTAATTAAGTATTAATTATTTGGCCTATTTTTAATAATGAAACCCTAATTCTTAACTATGAAACCCTAATTAGGGTAAGTGCACCTTTTTTGAGGATATAAGGGTTTCTCATTGGGAGGAGAGTCATAAGAAAAGTATGATTATTGATTATTGATTTATGATTGAAGAAGTTTGCTAAGTATTTGTTGAGAAGACTGAGCCAAGGGTTTCTAGTATTCTTTGCATTGGAGAAGGTACACTCTTTAGTGTGTGAAATTTAGAGGTTGTGAGATATCAGCTGATCTATTGCCGATTTGGGAGATAACTTCACACAGAGGTTATCACAGAGGTTCACAGGTATTTATTTCATTAGGTTTTGATTCAAAAATTATCCAGTTTAAGATCTTCCATATTAGCACCATATTTCCTTAGATTAGGTGTCCAGCATATAGGCCACACTATATTATATTTGCTTTTGTATGGGATCCGTACAAATCCATGTAAATCCATACCATTCTATAGTAGGCTAGACAGTGCCATAGGGAGCACAGAGACTAACATCGGCATCCCAGAGACTGACATCAACCAACTGAATACCAATGTCGATAGAGTAGCTGACTGACAGTGACTGACATCGATAGGATATCGATCGATGACGGTAGCATAACTGACATCGGTGATTGTGTTTTCACATAGAAACTTGCATAGTACCAGATTTAGAGTTATTTATTATTGGTCCAAAATTTGACTAGATTGGAATTGAAAGTCACTATCAGATGCATTGGATGTGTTATTCCATTTAAGATGTTGTCAATAGCAAATAACAAAGGCACATGTCTTATGTAGAAGATTTGATAGGAAAGAGAAATCTAGAGTACCTAGGTGTAAAATTGGCATTTTGATTTAGAATGATCTGATCAAAGTTAGTTGGCCCATAAATTGTATTTCCCCATTTAGGGATAACCTAGCCAAAATTGGCATTTGACTATATCAAGTTTAAATCTTTTAATATGCTTTAGTTTTTTTAGGCCAAATTATGTATTTTAAGTGGAGGTTATTGGTGGTCATATTTAGGTGTCTCCAATATATATATCCTTAAGTATTAGTTTTATATCTTTAATAGTTTCTTTACTCACTAGACACTTGCATCCTACATAGGGACACATGTGTTGAAGTAACTATCTAGATTATTATCAAGTGTCCAGTCCTAAAAATTCATCCAAATTTCAAATGTTTCAAAAAATATGGGTCAGTGTATTTGAATTATTAAACCCACCCATGACATATTTATAAAAGGTGTGTCATAAATAAAAATATAAGATAATTAATTCTTCATCTAAGAATTACTAGGAAAGCACCTATTCAATCTCATTAAATTGATTATACAACTAAGTTATACTACCCTTTTCTTCCTTATTTTCATATTATTCATAGGAGCATTCACATTACAAGTATAAATCACTCAAATAATAACCCATGATAAGTATTTTTTGAGTTACTTTTTAGATCATTGCATGCCCTTACATATAGCATATTACACCTTTGTGCACACACAAGTCAACACATAGGAGATAAATACATATGTTTGAGGCCCTATTTGAAGTATTGGCTATGTAGGAAATACTCATTTATGGAGGGGTCTTTGAGGTTAGATTGAATTTTTGAGATCACTAACCCATAATTGGCAAAGTATAATGACCTAAGTTAAAGAGTTATCATTTGATACATTGATATAACAATTTTGAGAATATTGGTGTGTTATTCCTAATTTAGATAAAGGTCTAGAATAAGAAATTAGTAAATAAATATGCAATAATTAAGATACTTATTTTTATAAGTTTATTATAATTTGAACCTTTCTAAAAATAGTAATAAGAGAGAGAAAATAAGACTTAACTAGAAACTGACTGAGATGGTTATTGCAAGGTCTAAAATTCACTGTCTATGACTAAAACACTATCACAAATCAATATCTAGTCTTCATTTTATGATTGGATAGGAGCACCAAAATAAGACACCCTAGGGTATATCACTACAGTACTCTTCTACCGCTATTGTCCAGGAGATCTGAGTTTTCTAGGTTTTATTCATTGTGTCCATGTGAGCCTACCTATGAAATTTTGACTATTGGATGTCCACATAACTCTTTATAGAGATTATTTAGTCTTCAAACCTAGACTCCATTGTTCTTTGACAAACTTTGGGAAAGAGGGGGGTTAGTCTATGTAAGATGCACTAAACATGTATCCACACCCCTTGTGTGGGCATGTTACCTACATACCAATTATTTGAAGAGGGATCAAGCCATATGTAGTTATGCCACTTGATTTTCTTTGTGCAATAGTTTATATGAAGATGTAAATGCTAAAACTAGGTATTTTTGAGGTAGCTAGGGACTGGTGTAAGGATTTGGAAAAGCTTGTAGTAGTATTGATTGGTTGTATGTAGAGAATAGGGAAGATTGTCTTAGTAGTCTTGCTTATATTTTTGATTACTTTGTGATATTTGGAAATCCCTTCTAAATGAAATTTTAATGGGATTTTATAAGGATCTATTGGTCATGGGTTGAATTTCTTCATGTTAGGCTAACAATAAGGAGGATAAGAATAAAAATAAAAAGACCATTTGAGGTTAAAATGTACTTAGATAGGAACACTAAAAATAGACACTAGAGGGCCCAATGTTATAATCCAAGTTAGGTACTATAGTCATGAGGGTATGAGACCTATGTGGATAGATTTTTCATGGAAAAAAGATCTTGTATTAGTTGGGGTGAGGTATTGGAAGGATACAGATGACTAGGAATCAATGAAAAGATGCCTAAGAGGGTCATGAGAGCAAGAAAGAGGGACTTATGGGTTAGGTTTCATTAGCTACACTCAAGTTACCAATTTTCATATTTTATATGGCTAGATTTTCACCCCCTTTATTCTAGTGACGCAATCAACCCACCCTAAACACTTTTTTATATCATTACTGGTCTATTTTAATCCAACTAGCATGCATTTTATGACAAATTTTACTTGGTCCTTTGATCACAATAACAACATTACCATGTTAACCATTTTTTGAACTTGTGCCACCTCTAACTTACCTAAAATACTTGTGTCTTCTTGAGAGAACTTCCTACCTTGGATACCCATGAAATTTGACCCATTTTTTTTCTCATTGGGAGAACTTCCTACCATAGATACCTACCAAAAAATAGACGTTGCCTAGGAGTTTTTTCATCATCCTCTATAGATAGGATGACATCACACTATCAAATGAAATACTTGTGCATCACCTTTTGAATATATGAATTTGATAAGAGTGTTTTTATGAACATTTTGTAATGATCTCAACTAACTTTCTAAAAAATATTAGCACCACAATCATTTATTGTTGACCCAAACTAACTATTCAGGCTAACTTTGATTTGAACTCATTTAAGGATATATCAAAGAATAAAAGTAAACTAAAAGTTTTATAGGATGAGGTAAACCTAAATAAATAATTCCTCCATTGTTTTATGAAGCATCACACAAGACTAAAATAAGAGTTCAATAATCTCAATAAAAAAGATGGGCTTCATTTCACAAGAGAGAAGGAAGTGGAAATGGCTACTCAAATTGAGATTCTTACTGATAAAATTAATATGCTAGAAATGGAAAATATATAACCCAAGGACAAGATTAATCTTTTTATTATCTTCATAAATTAAATGGTGAATAATTCATATCAAAGTATGGAAATGTTGTCTACATTTTTTAATAATGAAAAACCAAGTGAGATTGAAACCAAGCCCAAGAAAAAGCTTAAAAGATTCACTAATACAAATGAAAAAGGATAAAATGGTAGGCATATTGGATAAGAATTTTTAAATTATTAAATAGGAGTAGACTAAGACTTATGAGGAATGGAAAGTGTACTTGAACTTACCTACAAGGGTGGAGCTCATGAAGTTGTGTAATGTTGGGTGTGCATAGAGAGAACATGTTGTGAACTAGAAATCTATAATAGAAAACAAAAATTAGATCAATTCTTACTAGATAGAATAAATATAAAATAATAAAATATAAATTTTGGTAAGAGAGAGAGGAATATAAATTAACAAATACACTCTATCAGGTACTAAACCAATACAAAATCTATTGTAATGCTAAGTGATGCTGAGTAATGTTAGATGATGTACCAAAAGTAATATCTCAAATGGATTTGAGATCTCAATTCCAAAAGAGTGGCTCAATAATTCAAAGGATATACATTTGGCTCCATTTTCACCCACTAAGTGAAGCTATGTGATCATGCATGTGTTAATCAATTTTTGTACAATGTGTCAAATCCCTCTGAGTAGGTGGCTCAAGAATACAAAAGCTATCTAGTCCTTTGGATCCATCATTGCCCCATGAAGTGAAGCTATTAACTAATATAATTATGAATTTGTCTCATATGGGATGTCTCTTGAAGCCCATGATTGATCTATAATATGGAAATGTGTCATGGATAGCCAAATGTATGATAATAACTAGGCCACTTTTGGCCACTCTAAAAGGTGAAGTTTAGGCTTGTATTAAATCCATTCTAAAATGAAAGCCACTCCAAAATGAGTAGGTTATCCTTGTATGAAATCCAGTCCAAAATTATTCCAACCACCTATATATGGAATAAGGCATGTAACTATTGATAATGCCTAGGTAATCTACTAAACTCAAAAAGAAAAGAAAGCAAATGTGTTATGCACATTGCCCATAATAATTGGTGTCTGAAACATGGATTCTAATCTATAATTTATACCAATTGTCATATCTAAAAATATAAGTGAGATCCATCATGTTTCACATGATGCCCTTATATATATTCTCTAAGCAAAAGTGTACTAAAAATTATTGATTTTGAACTATTTGAATGTGAAAAATTGTAGTTGAACCTACTTTTCTATATGCATTTGGATAGCATATTTTTTTTATTTAATAGAATCATCAAAAGTGGACACTAGAGGGTCTAGTGTTGTATTTCAATCTTGGAATTATTGTCCTAGGCTAAATCTAATGATTATTTTAAAATTTTCATTGTTTGCCTAGTTTGGTCTACCTAGTTTGAATTCTAGTTGTTGTTTTAGGTGTTCTAAAAACTATTTTTTCGATCGTTAAGAGATCTAATATATATGAAAAACCCCCAATTTGTTTCCCCCTCTTTTGAGGGTAGGAATGAATACCCTGTAACGAATTCCCTTAGAAAAAAGAGCCCTAAAAATGTGTTATGCTTTAAAGATACATGATATAATAATGATAATCAACATGGTATCTCAATATATAACATGGTTTTTAACTAGAGATTGTTATATCAATATGGATATGCCTAGATAGATACAAAAATGTAATAGCATGTGTAATTTACTAAGTTAGAACTATAATTATGGTTAATTACTAGTTATTTGTTATTAATGAGGGATGGAGCATGATGTCCATCATGGCATCCAAGAAATAAATATAATGCATGACATGGATAATGTCATTGAAAAAAAAATTGAAAAAAAAAAAAGAAACAAGCACATAAGGCAAAAAGCGTACAAGGATGTACAAGGGGTCAAGAAAACAAGGGACATGGACACATGTCACTCAAACTAGAGAGTAAGCATACAAGGCATGTTAAATAGCCACATACACACACATATAATTGAATCAAGCAAGTTTGGCATGAAATCCAAAATCACATACAAGAGTACAGACAAAGGGCATTGGAAAATATCCTAATGCACACTTAATAATAGAAGCAAAGGACATTGGCAAATGTCTTAAGACACATACATAAGATAAAATAATAACTAATAAATGTAATCATATATAGCTATTCAAATTAAGAAAGGAAAGCTTATAAATACTAGAGATACAATTAGATCTAGTTAGTCAAAGAAAGAAGTGAAAGTATGTAAGACATGTTGTACAAGACTAGGTATATGATAAAAAAAACACAAGTGTTATATACTAGTGGAATTTTGATATAGTAATCTATGTAAGATAGTAAATAATGTACATAAACATGATAACTAAAGTGTACGGTATAGGAATGACATAACCTGGATGGTGTAGTCATTTAGAAGATGCCCCTAATGGGTATATATATTTATGTGTGTCTTGAATGTAGAAGCAAGATGCCCCTAATGGGTAGAATGAATCAATTAGGGATCTAGATGTCACTACACACACTCAAAGAAGATCACGTGAAGCATGGTAATGTAGAGTAATTGACAAATAATAGCATAGAATAGTAGAATGTAAGTCTAGCATAGTAGTAGAAGTGTAAAGCATGGATGATGCATACAATTGAGATGTTTTTGTGTTTTTGAGATATTTGAATGTTTTTTTTTATTTTGAAATATTTGAATATTCTTTATATTAATTTTTAAAAATGATGTTATGTACGATCAATCATAAAGAAACTATGTACAAACAAGGTTGAGAAGAGACAATTCTAACTGATGAGTCTCATGAGAGACTCCCTATCATGGTATATTATATCCAAAAAGTAATAATGAATGATTATTAAGAATGAGTGAATGGATATGAATATGACTCTAAATATTCATATTCATTGTCAATATCTTGAAAATAATAATAACCTCTATTGTTTTATTCATCATTATCATCTTAATTTTGAACCAATGAAATGCTAGTGTTGACTTTTGTTGTATCTAGATATTTTCCTTGGATAAATTGTTTTTATGAATGATTTACCTTAAGATGTTCAATAAATCCCAAACCTTGGTGAAAAACATTATCAACTACTAGAGTAGGAGTAGTGATGCCTTAAGCCTACTTGCCCAAACCCTTGACCTTGATAATAAAAATGTTATAGATATTTTTGACCAAACCCATACTACATTGAAAGTTGAGCCTCATTTTTGAGAGGTAGATTAGCATATTTTTTGTGATTTACCTATGTTGGTCGTAATATTTGTTTCTATGATTTTGGTTTTAGATCCTTTTATTATTCTATGTTATGCTTTGGTAACCACTTTTGTACTATTTATGAATTTGACCCTTTGTGAATGTGTTCTAGTGTCACTATGGATTGCTTGATTGATTTACGTTATATATGGTCCTAATTATCAATTATCTTTTATATATGTTTTTTCATTACCAAACATGAACATGTGTGATGCCCATATACTCTATGATATGCACAATAATATCTAAATCTTCTCACTGGATGTAGAGGAGGTAGTTTGATCAACTTGAATTTAATAATTTTCATTAGTACCTCATTTGAAATCTTATTTGATCTTTGAATTATTTTTGAATCATTATTTGTATAGCTCTTTTTTTTTTTTTTTTTTGATATGTAACATTGCTTGCAACCAATTGACTAGGTGAAGGTGCATACATGACTGACACTAGGGTGCCATTGAGGCTTTTGTATTATAATCTAATTTTCTAATGTTGTGATCTTTTCACGTAATAGTTGATTCTACATTTGTAAATATGAAACTAACTTACTCATACTAGTGATTTGATCTCTTAGAGTATTACAAGTTTAAATCCTAGTTATTTTTGATTGAACATGCAACCACATATGTTTAAGAGAGTTTGAAGAAGCTATAGTCTAAATATATGAATTAGGAACTATAGTATAGACTACTTCACCTTTTGTAGGGGTGATAACATGGACCTAGTTATAGGAAAAGTAACTATCACCCTCTTAAGGGAGAGGAGAAGGAAATTATTTCCTATGGATTAAATATGACATTGAAACTTGATAGGTGGTTGTTAGCTTATGTAATGGATCCTCTAAGTATGTAAGGATATTATTCTTGATTGAATTACCCATAATAGAGAGACAACATGTTAAAAAAAATTTAGAGTTATAAGTTGTATAACAATATGATTATAAATAATATTCCTCATGAGAGATAGAAAATAAGGGATAGAGAACATGGAATTTTTCAATAATGCATAAAAAACTTTGACTTGTAACATAACATTTCTAACATGTTTATAAAAATAGAGTTGGAAATTATTCAACATGAGAGAGAGAGAGAGAATATGCAAAAGAAATATTGAAATCTTATACATTTTTAGCCATAAATTTGGTAATATCATCCCTTATTATAAAAATTAAGAATGAGAAGAAAAGAATGAATCTTTGCATTAACATATGGTAAACTTCATCATTTATGTACATGATAGGACCAAGTATGGATTCCTTGTTATTTGCAACAAATGTTATGAAAGGAGTAAGATCCATTTTTTATTTTTATGTGAAATTTGATTTGAATATAAGGTGATACCTCAAGATCAAAATATATGCAAATAGGGTTTTGAAAAATTATTATTTTTAAAATTTACAAAGGAAATGTAAAATTTAATGTGAATTTTTGATTTAAATGTCTAGGTAAAAAATTAGAAAATTATTGATTTAAAGGGACCTAGTATATGAAAATAGGGTTTGGAAGAAAATATATTACTTAAAATTACTATAGAATTTTAAAAATTAAAGTAAATTTTTAATTTAAATATTCTAGTAAAAAATTAGAAAAATATTGGAAATACTCTTGATTTAAAGGGACCTAGTATGTGCAACTAGGGTTTGGAAGAAAAAAATATTTTTAAAAATTACATTGGAATTTTAAAAATTTAATTTAATTTATGATTTAAATAGCCAAGTAAAAAATCAAAAAAATATTGAAAAAATAACAAGGAATTTACCCTAGGGTTTTTAGTGTTTTTTACGCACAAACGAAGTAAGTCAAGTTCACTAAATGATTTAACAATTTTTAGAATATTAGTGTGTTAGTCATGATTTAGTCAAAGGTCTATAATAGGAAATAAGTAAATAAATATGAAATAATTAATATACTAATTTGTATAACTTGATTATAATTTTAACCTTTCTAAAAAATAGTAATAAGGGAGAGAAAATAAGACTTAGCTAGAAATTGACTAAGACAACTATTGTAGGGTCTAAAATTCACTACGCAAGATTGGGACACTATCATAAATTAGGGTTTGGTATTCATTTTATTATTGGACAATAGTGTCAAAATAAGACACCCTTGGGTTTGATTCTATAGTCCTCTTTTCCTACTATTGTCCAAAGAATCTAAGCTTTTTAGGTTTTATTCATTGTGTTTGTGTGAGCCTACTTGTGAAATTTTGACTGTTGGATATTCACAAAGATATTTGTAAAGATGATTTATTATTCAAAAACTAGACTCCATTATTCTTTGATAAACTTTAGGAAAGAGGGGGGTTAGTGTGTGTAATATGCATTGAACGTGTATCTACAGCCCTTGTGTGGGAATGTTACCTACATACCAATACTCTGAAGAGGGATCAAGCTATATGTATTTCTCCCACTTGATATGTTTTATGCAATAGTGTGTATGAAGATGCAAATGCTAAAATTGGGTGTGTTTAAGGGTGGCTAGAGATTGGTGTAAGAATTTAGATAAGCTTATAGTAGTATTAAATAGTTGTATGTAGAGAAAAGGGAAGATTTCCTTAGTATTCTTGATTGTATTCTTGTTTTCTTTGTGATATTTTCTAATTCCTTCTAAATGAACTATTAATGGGACTTTATAGTGATTTTTTGGTCATGGGTCAAATGTCTTCATGTTAGGCCGATAAGGAGGATAAGAATTAGAATAAACTAACAGTTGGATGTAAAAAGGTACCTAAATAGGAGCATCAAAAATGGACACTAAAGGTCCCAACACTATAGTCCAAGTTAGGTGTTATAGTCCTGAGGGTATGAAACCTAGGAGATATATTTTTCATAGAAAAAGGAGTCTAGGTCAGCTGGGATGAGGTCTTAGAAGGTTATGGATGACTGAGAAATAGTGAAAAGATGCCTAGGAGGGTCATGAGAGTAAGCAAGAGGGAACTATAGGTTAGGTGTCATTAGCCACACTCAAGTTTTCAATTTTCACATTTTATATGACTACATACATAAATATTCATCTAAAACCTATATTTGTAAATAAAACATATCACCAAAGAGGTTAAAAAACCTAGAAAAATCTAGGTGGTCACTCTACATTATAATGAGTATTCTATATTAGATAGATCCATTAATATCATGACACCTACATCGATGCAAGTGTCCCACGGCTAAATAAAATGTTGAGACCTCTACAAATAATATTTATAAAACCTTAAAACTAGATCTTGATGATGTTCTTGTCTTTTTCCACCTCTACACTTCTCATATATGTCTATGTATTTACAAATAAGCTAAGTATTATAAATTCTTAATATTTATGAAATAAAATTAATGTTTTGAATGGAATTTATATATTTAACATTACTTAAAATTTTAAATCATAGTATTCATTTATCTAAGTTTTTAATTATTGGCATGCTTTAGAATAATTTTATTCATCCTTTTGTATAGGTTATTATACCCTTCAACCCTCATCCAAAAATAAGGAAAATGGGTTAAATAATATGTTTCGATAGTGGAAAATATACTAAAGTATCCCTATGATTTTTCACTTTTTGGGATTGTATTTATGTCTATGTAGGGTTTCTTCCATTAGATTTTGGTCAATATCAATTGTCAATACTCATCTAAATAGGTAGTAGTGGAATGTGTTAAAACATGCACTCATGACTATATGGTCACCTTTGCATATCTATGAAATATTTATATGTGTGATTTCAAACCATAATGATGTAGATAAATCCATAAATTGACATCCTTCATCTTAAATCATTAGTTATTTTTATAAGGTCTAAAACTCTTAAAAAATCAAGAAATTGTAATGGGCTAAGATGGTCCCAATCACCCTTGTTTGATGATTTACCACTACCTACATAAATAATACTCTTAGGAGGGAAATCAAGAAACACATTCTCACACATAGTGATATTTTTCAATTGTGATCCTTTGATATAGGAAAAAATCTAATGATATGGATTTGGTACTTAATAATCCTTATTTTAAATTATCTATAGTGTGTTTCATAATTCAATTTTTACTAATCATAGTGAGTGATTAACAATTTGGGAGGAATATGGAATATTTTCTTAATGTGAAATAGTATATCTATATGTGTATGAAATAAGTGTTATGTCACCTATAAATTAATACTTTAATTTGCTTATATATGAGTCCAATTGGGTAATTTAATACACCATTGACATGCTATGTAGAAGGGAAAAACTTGAGGATATATTTAATTTTAAAACATAGTTGTTTTTGGGAAAGGATTGATACTATTAGGCTTCATTAAATATTAATAATCGGTATTGAACCAATTTAATGTTACTCACTCATGTGCATGAAAATTAAACTAAGTGTCTATGCATGCCTATGCATGATAGTATATAGTTATGCAAAAAATAATGAGGATATTTCATGTGTGTAACATAATAAGTGAAAGATAAAACTCATAAGGTAACATGTATCTCTAAGAGAATGGTAGGTTAGGACCATATTTTTGTGGGTAAGTAATGCATCATAAATTTGTGTCACACTTGTAATTTTCAAGTATTTAATACCATATTTTAATATCTACAAAGGGGTCTTGCTACCACAAAAGGTACAAAGAATTAATAAAATATTTGTAAAAAATAACTAAAACTTGAAATTTTATAGATGCAAACTGCAAATAGAAAAAAAATATTTTAGTCTAAAGTACAACTTTAGATAGATTTTCTCTTCTTTTTATATAGTTTTATGAAAAAACACAAAAAATGATTTATAATAAAATATTCAATCTTTAATTAATTGAGTACTAGATCTTCATTTATGATGAAATTAAATTAAAATACTAATTTATTTTTATGTACCTAAATTTGCTCACCCTACTAATTACACTAATTTTCCTAATTTAACCTATAACTATATTTCCTAGCTAATTGACTAATATCCCATTTCTTATTCCTACATCCTAAAAACCTTATTCCATCCCATAACCAATTAATCCACTTCATTAATCAACTAATAAGACCCATTTACCTACTAACCTACCCTCTAAGCCACTTCCCAATTTAAAAAAAACAAATTATGCTACCTACCCATCTACCACCCTATTCTTAGCTATTCCTAAACCCCTAAACCCTAATAGAGACTTCTAGAATTGGATAATTCTATAAATATCCTCCATTTTATCCCTTTTTATTCTATCATTCTCTATTCTATATATTTCCAAGGAATTTTAAATTCCTAAGAAATATCTTATCCATTTATTTCAGTGGCTTAAAGTTAAATTTGAGCCATTGATCCTTCCTTCCATTACCTATATAATTGATTCCACCCCCTCTATGTGTTATAGGTATAGTCATTGAGAGGGATAGGGTTAATTAGTGAGCCTATAAAATCCAACTTCAATTTCAATCATTTTAAGTTATTAATCAATTACCATAAGCATTCATGAAGCATACACAACATTTATAGCAATGAGCAAGATAGATAATGCAAGATCAATCACATAACACATGGCATATATTAGAAAACCTATTGGGGGATAAAACCAAATAGAACATACACTTGGATTATTGTATTATAATATCAAGAACCAATTTATACCAGCTAAAACTAATCAAGGAACTACAATCCCTATTTAGTGATACTATAATCCCACACCACAAGGTGATACCACACCTGTCTAGCTGAGCTGCCACAATAACTAGACCTTTAGCAAGTTTCACATTTTAATGAGGCTAAAACCCCATTAGATTATGATATACCACAACAAAAAAAATGAATACATCCACCTATGAACTAATGTTTTCAACACTTGATGATGGACCTCTGGTTATCACTCTTCACCTTCACTCATACTAAAACAACAAGAACACTATTTAACCAACATAATTATGACCTATGGGTGATAAAAGTAGTCATCAATATATTATAATCTTCAAATTAAATACATATTACTCTACCCAACCTTCACTCCTTAAATCACACACATAATCCTCTCTCAAATCTCTCCCAAGTTTCTCACTTAAGTCTAGAAACCATCATCTTTGTCACCAATATTTATAGATAATTCTTGATCATCAACACCTTGGTCAGACATTAGGCATGAATAAACCCTTAAGGAATATATCATATGAATACACACTTCAATACAATCTTCATAGGTCAGCCAGAGAATATGTGGGTCATTCTTAAGTAGCTACACCTTTCAATAAGGTCATTATAGCTCTTATAGATCTCATAGAGACCTATTCACCCATTTAGTAAATCAAAAAGTAAAATAATAACATAGGACCACTTATAAAAGAATAAATACACACTAAATGATCCCTTACTCATCCTCAAATTATTATATTCATCATTTCACTCATATGTGTAAGCTCAATCAACATTTTATAAACATACCATGAATGAATACACAATCAACTTATAAACCTTTGTTCATACTGCATACAATTGGTAACACCACAAAATTACACATAGAGCATCCTTATGGAGTATACAACACTGTACAATAGATAAGACAACATAAAACATCAAAATATAATCAACACAAACTCGAACATCCTTCCTAAATCACTTACAGGACATACATGCAAATGTAGTCAACTTTGAATCTCAATATTTTTGATTGTACACAATTTTAGATCTTGAAATCTATATTTCCAAGTGTACCTTGGAGTCCTCTACATATTTTATTTTTACACCATGAGTAAATCTACCTAGATCAAAAGTTATAGCCAAAATAGAAAGCTCTAGTTTTTTCCTTTGTAAACTCGAATATTCAAATGCAAATGGTCACAGTTTAACCTTGAACATCATGCTCACATCTCATGTCCTCAATGCTCAGATTAAACACACACCATCTATCTTATTCAAACTTTAACAATGCCTAAATGTTAAACCTCTACTAGTTGAACTCATCTTGTGCAATCTAGAAACTTTGACCTCATGCACCCCATCAGTCTTTTATGTGTAGCTCAGTCTTTAATAATGATAAATAGCTATCACTTTTACCTCTTGACTTTAAAATTCACCATTGATCTCTATCTATATAATCACCTACTCATCATTGATCCTTTGAATAAGCTTGATCTTTATGTCTACACAAAATTAAACATTAAACACTTGCCACCATCTCTCTTCTTCCTGACTTTTTAGAGTAATATGATCCATCATTTTTTCTTAAATTTTAAATTGATAACATTGGACTATGGGTACCTTGCTTATCTTCTTGGAATGCCAACTTTTCACAATCATATCTTTTACTTCACTCACCCACAAGTTCTTAAATTTAGATCATATGATCTTATCACATAGGAAAATCAAAGCATGTACCAATATAAAATTTGAACTCTCAAACGTGTGAGATATAATGACATTAAAATTCCTCCTTAGATTTATTAATTCAAAAATCCAACTATGCCAAGAATTTTCCAAAAGTCTAACTTTCCACATGCATATCTTTTGACACATTTTACTATTTCACTTGAAAGTTAGCACAAATAAACAAGGAATATAACTAAAAAAACCCATATGATTTCCTTCTCCTTAAATTTACACATGTGTGAGATATACCACCATAATAATTCTTACTTGGCTCTATTTGAACATAAAAACACTATCAAAATCCCTAAGATCCCAACTTTGTACCTGAATATCTTTCATTGTGCTTAGGTACATTATCTAAGATTTAGAAAACAAAAACTAGGGAATAATGTGATTATAGACATATGACCAACTCTCTTGACTCATCCACACATGGTAGTAGTGATGTCATCAAATTGTCTACTTAGTTTTTATGCCATTAGACCCAAAATGTCTAGATGAGAACAATGATAAACTAGGTGAAAACCACTCATGAAAACAAGCACTCAAATCATAGAAAAAATATTAGGGATATATTTCACATGATTAATACTCCATAATCATCCCTAAAAATATCTAACCATTTGAAAACTAGAGATCAACCAAGCCTTCTTTAAACATACTAGGAAAAACACATTTCACACTTTATCATTGCCACATACACTATCAATACACTTCATCCACTCACCTGAACATCTCCATGACATCACCATGAGATCTTTAAAAACTCTCCACTAATATCCCATTTTATCATGTATGTCAAAAACCATCAATGTAGTAATATATATCTCATATTCCTTCTCTCTCTTCAATCACTCTCAAAATAGGAACTTTATCCCCTTTTGACACAATGAGAATGTGGGTAACAACTAATCCTGAGGACATGAAAATAATATCAATAGAAAAGGAACATCTTATAAAGATGATACAAACTCCCCATTACCTTGATCCTACCTCTTATTTTCCTTGACAACTTCCTCTTGCTTTTTACCAATAATCTCTTCATCCAAGCATTGCAGTCAAAGAAGAAATGTTATCACATATGATTGCACCTGTCATGATTTTGTAGCTTGTTATAAAAGTGACTAATGATATAATGGAAAAAACTCTAAATCCATGGGACCTTGAAAATTTGAGGTTGATATTTAGAGGAGGCTGACTTCCTCTCACTAAATCTGATGCAAACTGATAAAATACTATTTTTGTGAAAATCTTGCTTTCTAGTGCTTTTGAATCTTAAACTAGGGTTTTAATGGGGAAATGGGTTGAAGAATTGAAATTTGTACAAAATTTAAAATACGGTGATTACACCAAATATTTTAAAGTGGACCTAAATGCTTGTTTGATAAACAAAAAAGAGAAGGAAATAGGTTAAATTTATTTTAAGCACAGACTCATACAAATGTGGAAATCAGAGGTAGCATTTTATCTCTTTTTTAGAAAAGGGAAAAGGATATTTATTCAAAAAAATATTATCAAGAGGATAAAATACCACAGATGAATTTTATATATATTGAAATAAAAGACAAAATGTCCAAAAATAATCAAATAACTTGTACAACACAGAGATTCCAAAGACAAGAAAGGAAAAACTCCAACTTAATTTCTCTCCAAAGGTTATAGCTTGTAGTAAATACATTAAAAGTGCATAAAAGATAACTAACATCAAAAAGATAGATTGGTCCATGGGGTCTACCCATTTTTATACAAAATATGTCATAGAAATGTAGTTATTGAAACTCAAACACCCAGTGAAGAAAGTCATGAAAATATGAAACCCTTATGCAAAAGAGGTGAGTGTATACACATAATATTTTCAAAGTTTTATTGATTGCTGACACTTCATAGCTTATAATAACAAGTTGAGTCTAAATCTCTCTGAGTGCATGCCTTAAGGGATGCATTGGGAAAGGGGTGGGAAGACCATTGGTGATTCACAATATTATTGTTCATTTTTCCACTTTCCATCCACACTCTAGTCTCTTAAAACCTTAAAACCTAAGCTTATTTTTCTCTTTCCTATTTTATTCCAATCATTATCATTCTTTATTACTTCATTTTTTTCCTTGTTACCCTTTTTTCCTATTCAACAAACTAGATCGACTTGGTCACCCTAGTGTGATTTGGAGACAATTTAGATCTTTTGGATTCTTAGCCTCATGGCCGACCTAACATATACCTAGTCAATTAGCCAAACATGTACTAGGTTGACCTAATCTACCTAGTACAGTTGACATGTCTAATGTTCTTAGGTAAGATACTACTATATATATAAGGTCATTCCTTACCATTTCATAAGAGAGGGAAGAATCAAATGAAGAAGTGTGAATGAACATCTGCTTATTGATCATTCTACTTGACGAATAAAGCTTTAGGGTTTAATACTTTCTTTGGAACTTTGATCTTGTCTTATGGAGAAGTTTTTTAGATGCTTAAGTAGGTCATGAAGCCATGAGATGATAAATCTTGGTTATCCTTATAAGACACAATAATCTCTTGTGAAGAACCTCGGCCAAGGGAGAGATTGAGGCTCAGTAATTTCATCTTCAAAGGTAAGTATTCCTCACTTTATTTCTCCTTTATAAGAGTCGATAGATAATTCAATATGTATTCTTCTCTTCCATGTATTAGTATTTTATATATATTAACATGATTATATGTCTCCTATGCATATTTAGTGTAGTTGTATTTCAATCTTGGCACTATTGTCCTAGGCTAAATTTAGTGATTATTTTAAAATTTTCGTTGTTTGCCTAGTTTGGTCTACCTAGTTTGAAGTCTAGCTGTTGTTTTAGGTGTTTTAAAAACTATTTTTTTAATCGTTAGGAGATCTAATCTATGTGAAATAACCCCAATTTGTTTCCCCCTCTTTTGGGGTTAGGAATGAATACCCCAAAATGAATTCCCTTAGAAAAAAGAGCCCTAAAAATGTGTTATGCTATAAAGATACACGATATAATAATGATAATCAACATGTTATCTCAATATATAACATGGTTTTTAATTAGAGATTGTTATATCAATATGGATATGCCTAGATAGATATAAAAATGTAATAACATGTGTAATTTACTAAGTTAGAACTATAATTCTAGTTAATTACTAGTTATTAGTTGTTAATAAGGGATGGAGCATGATGTCCATCATGGCATCCAAGAAATCAATAGAATGCATGACATGGATCATGTCATTGAAAAAAATTGAAAATCAAATAAGAAACAAGCACATAAGGCAAAAAGGCATACAAGGATGTCCAAGGGGTCAAGCAAATAAGGGACATGGGCACATGTCACTCAAACTAGAGAGTAAACATACAAGGCATGTTAAAATGCCACATACACACACATATAATTGAATCAAGCAAGGCTGACATGAAATCCAAAATCACATGGAAGAGTATCGGCAAAGGACATTGGAAAATATCCTAAGGCACACTTAATAATAGAAGCAAAATACATTGGCAAATGTCTTAAGACACATACATAAAATAAAATAATAAATAATAAATGCAATCATATCCATCTATTCAAAGTAAGAAATAAAATCTTATAAATACTAGAAATACAATTAGATCTAGTTAATCAAAGAAAGAAGTGATAGTATGTAAGACATATAGTACAAGACTAGGTATATGCTAAAAAATACACAAGTGTTATATACTAGTGGAATTTTGATATAGTAATCTATGTAAGATAGTAAATAATGTACATAAACATGATAACTAAAGTGTGTGGTATAGGAATGACATAACCTGGATAGTGTATTCATGTATAAGATGCCCCTAATGGGTATATATATTGATGTGTGTCTTGAATGTAGAAGCAAGATGCCCCTAATGGGTAGAATGAATCAATTAGGGATCTAGATGTCACTACACACACTCATAGAAGATCAAGTGAAGCATGGTAATGTAGATAAATTGACAAATAATAGCATAGAATAGTAGAATGTAAGTCAAGCATAGTAGTAGAAATGTAAAGCATGGATGATGCATAAAATTGAAATTTTTTTGTGTTTTTGAGATATTTTAATGTTTTTTTTATTTTGAAATATGTGAATATATTTTATATATTTTTTTTAAAAAATGAGGTTATGTACGATCAATCATAATTAAACTATGTACAAACAAGGTTGAGAAGAGACAATTCTAACTGATGAGTCTCATGAGAGACTCCCTATCATGGTTTATTATATCAAAAAAAGGAATCATGAATGATTATGAAGCATGAGTAAATGGATATTAATATGACTCTAAATATTCATATTCATTGTCAATATCTTGAAAATAATAATAACCTCTATTGTTCTATTCATCATTATCATCTTAATTTTGAACCAATGAAATGCTAGTGGTGACTTTTGTTGTATCTAAATATTTTCCTTTGATAAATTGTTTCTATGAATGATTTACCTTAAGATGTTCAATAAATCCCAAACCTTGGTGAAAAACATTATCAACTACTAGAGTAGGAGTAGTGATGCCTTAATCATGCTTGCCCAAACCTTGACCTTGAAAATAAAAATGTTATAGATATTTTTGGCCAAACCCATACTACATTTAAAGTTGAGACTCAATTTGGAGAGGTAGATTAGAATATTTTTTTTTATTTACCTATGTTTGTGGTAATATATTTTGCTATGATTTTGGTTTAAGATCCTTTTATTATTCTGTGTTATACTTTGGTAACCACTTTTGTACTTTTTCTGAATTTGACCCTTTGTGAATGTGTTCCTGTGTCACTATGGATTGCTTGATTGATTTACTTTGTATACGGTCCTAATTATCAATTATCTTTTATATATGTTTTTTCATTACCAAACATGAACCTGTGTGATGCCCATATACGCTATGGTATGCACAATAATATCTAAATCTTCTCACTGGATGTAGGGGAGGTAGTTTGATCAACTTAAATTTAATAATTTTCTTTAGTACCTCATTTGAAATCTTATTTGATCTTTGAATTATTTTTGAATCATTAGTTATAGATCTCCCTTTTTTTTTTTGATATGTAACATTGCTTGCAACTAATTGACTAGGTGAAGGTGCATATACATGACTGACACTAGGGTGCCTTTGAGGCTTTTGTATTATAATCTAATTTTCTAATGTTGTGATCTTTTCACATAATAGTTGATTCTAAATTTGTAAATATGAGACTAACTTACTCATACTAGTAATTTTATCTCTTATATTATTACAAGTGTAAATCCTAGTTATTTTTGATTGAATGTGTAACCACATATGTTGAAGAGAGTTTGAAAAAGCTATAGTCTAAATATATGAATTAAGAACAATAGTATAGACTAATCCACCTTTTGTAGGGGTGATATATGGACCTAGTTAGAGGGAAAGTAACTATCACTCTCTTAAGGGAGAGGAGAAGAAGGAAATACTTTCTATGCATTAAAAATGACATTGAAACTTGACAGGTGGTTGTTAGCTTATGTAATAGATCTTCTAAGTATGTAAGGATTTTATTCTTGATTGAATTACCGATAATAGAGAGACAACATGTTAAAAAAATTAGAGTTATAAGTTGTATAACAATATGATTATAAATAATATTCCTCATGAGAGATAGAAAACAAGGGATAGAGAACATGGAATTTTTCAATAATGCATAAAAAACTTTGACTTGTAACATAACATTTCTAACATGTTTATAAAAATAGAGTTGGAAATTATTAAACATGAGAGAGAGAATATGTAAAAGAAATATTGAAATCTTGTACATTTTTAGCCATAAATTTGGTAATATCATCCCTTATTATAAAAAGTAAGAATGAGAAAAAAAGAATGAATCTTCGCATTAACATATGGTAAACTTCATCATTTATGTACATGATAGGACCAAGTATGGATTCCTTGTTATATGCAACAAATGTTATGAAAGGAGTAAGATCCATTTTTTATTTTTATGTGAAATTTGATTTGATTGTAAGGTGATACCTCAAGAGAAAACTATGTGCAAATAGGGTTTTGAAAAATTATTATTTTTAAAATTTACAAAGGAATTGCAAAATTTAATGTGAATTTCTTATTTAAATATGTAGGAAAAAATTAGAAAATTATTGGAAATTTATTGATTTAAAGGGACCTACTATATGAAAATAGGGTTTGGAAGAAAATATTTTTAAAAAAAATTACTATGGAATTTTAAAAATTAAAGTAAATTTCTAGTTTAAATATGTTAGTAAAAAATTAGAAAAATATTGGAAATAATCTTGATTTAAAGGGACCTAGTATGTGCAACTAGGGTTTGGAAGAAAAATATATATATTTTGAAATTACTATGGAATTTTAAAAATTAAATTGAATTTATGATTTAAATAGGCAAGTAAAAAATCAAAAAAATATTGAAAAATAACAAGGAATTTACACACAAATGAAGTAAGTCAGGTTCACTAAATGATTTAACAATTTTGAGAATATTGGTGTGTTAGTCATGATTTAGTCAAAGGTCTACAATAGGAAATTAGTAAATAAATATGAAATAATTAAGCTACTAATTTTTTTAATTTGATCATAATTTTATCCTTTCTAAAAATAGTAATAAGCGAGAGAAAATAACACTTAGCTAGAAATTGACTAAGAGAACTATTGTAGGGTCTAAAATTCACTATGCAAGATTGGGACACTATCATGAATTAGGGTTTGGTATTCATTTTATTATTGGACAAGAGTTTCAAAATAAGACACCCTAGGGTTTTGTGCTAAAGTCCTCTTTTGATACTATTGTCCAAAGAATCTAAGATTTTTAGGTTTTATTCATTATGTTTGTGTGAGCCTACTTGTGAAATTTTGACTGTTAGATATTAACAAAGATATTTGCAAAGATGATTTATTATTCAAACACTAGACTCAATTATTCTTTGATAAACTTTAGGAAAGAGGTGGGTTAGTGTGTGTAATATGCATTGAATGTTTATCCACAGCCCTTGTGTCAGAATGTTGCCTACATACCAATACTCTGAAGAGGGATCAAGCTATATGTATTTCTCCCACTTGATATGTTTTATGAAATAGTGTGTATGAAGATGAAAATGCTAAAATTGGGTGTGTTTGAGGTGGATATAGATTGGTTTATGGATTTAGATAAGCTTATAGTAGTATTAGCTAGTTTTATGCAGAGAAAAGGGAAGATTGTCTTAGTATTCTTGATTGTATTCTTGTTTTCTTTGTAATATTTTCCAATGCCTTATAAATGAACTTTTAATGGGATTTGATAGTGATTTTTTGGTCATGGGTCAAATGTCTTCATGTTAGGACAATAAGGAGCATAAGAATTAGAAAAAACTCACTGTTGGAGGTAAAAATGTACCTAGATAGGAGCATCAAAAATGGACACTAAAGGGCCCAACACTACAGTCCAAGTTAGGTGTTATATTCTTGAGGGTATGAAACCTAGGGGATGTGATTTTCATGGAAAAAGGAGTCTAAGTCACCTGGGATGAGGTATTATAAGGTTATGGATGACTGAGAAACAATGAAAAGATGCCTAAGAGGTCATGAGAGTAAGCAAGAGGGACCTATAGGTTGGGTGTCATTAGCCACACTCAAGTTGCCAGTTTTCATATTTTATATGACTACATACATAAATAGTCATCTACAACCTATGTGTGTAAATAAAACATATCACCAAAGAGGTGGAAAAACCTAGAAAAATCTAGCTGGTCACTCTACATTATAATGAGTATTGTATATTAGATAGATCCATTAATATCATGACACCTACATCGATTCAAGTGTCCCAAGGCTAAAGAAAATGTTGAGACCTCTAGAAATAATATTTATAGAACCTTAAAAATGGATCCTGATCATGTTCTTGTCTTTTTCCACCTCTACACTTCTCATATATGCCTATGTATCTACAAATAAGCTAAGTATTATAAATTCTTAATATTTATGAAATAAAATTAATGTTTTGAATGGAATTTATATATTTAACATTACTTAACATTTTAATTCATAGTATTCATTTATCTAAGTTTTTAATTATTGGCATGCTTTAGAATAATTTTATTCATCCTTTTGTATAGGTTATTATATCCTTCAACCCTCATCCAAAAATAATAAAAATGGGTTAAATAATAAGTTTTGATAGTGGAAAATATACTAAAGTATCCCTATGATTTTTCACTTTTTGGGATTGTATTTATGTCTATGTAGGGTTTCTTCCATTAGATTTTGGTCAATATCAATTGTCAATACTCATCTAAATAGGTAGTAGTGTAATGTGTTAAAACATGCACTCATGACCATATGGTCACCTTTGCATATCTATGAAATATTTATATGTGTGATTTAAAACCATAATGATGTAGATATATCCATAAATTGACCTCCTTCATCTTAAAACATTAGTTATTTTTATAAGCTCTAGAACCATTAAAAAATCAAGAAATTGTAATGGGATAAGATGGGCCCAATCACCCTCATTTGATGATTTAGCACTACCTACATAAATAATACTCTTAGGAGGGAAATCAAGAAACACATTCTCCCACCTAGTGATATTTTTCAATTGTGATCCTTTGATATAGGAAAAAATGTAATGATATGGATTTGATACTTGATAATCCTTAGTTTAAATTATCTATAGTGTCTTTCATAATTCAATTTTGACTAATCATAGTGAGTGATTAACAATTTGGGAGGAATATGGAATATTTTCTTAATGTGAAATAGTATATATATGAGTATGAAATAAGTGGTATGTCACCTATAAATTAAGACTTTAATTTTCTTATATATGAGTCCAATTGGGTAATTTAATACACCATTGACATGCTATGTAGAAGGGAAAAACTTAAAGATATATTTAATTTTAAAACATAGTTGTTTTTGGGAAAGGATTGATAATATTAGGCTTTGTTAACTATTAACTATCGGTATTGAACCAATTTAATGTTACTCACTCATGTGCATGAAAATTAAACTAAGTGTCTATGCATGTCTATGCATGATAGTATGTAGTTATGAAAAAAATAATGAGGCTATTTCATGTGTGTAACATAATAATTGAAAGATAAAACTCATAAGGTAACATGTATCTCTAAGAGAATGGTAGGTTAGGACCATATTTTTGTGGGTAAGTAATGCATCATAAATTTGTGTCACACTTGTAATTTTCAAGTATTTAATACCATATTTTATTATCTACAAAGGGGTCTTGCTACCAAAAAAGGTACCAAGAATAAAGAAAATATTTGTAAAAAATAACTAAAACTTGAAATTTGATAGATGCAACATGCAAATAGAAAAATAATATTTTAGTCTAACGTATAAGTTTAGATATATTTTCTCTTCTTTTTATATAGTTTTATGAAAAAACACAAAAAATGATTTATACAAAAATATTCAATCTTTAATTAATTCAGTACTAGATCTTCATTTATGAGGAAATTAAATTAAAATATTAATTTCTTTTTATGTACCTAAATCTGCTCACCCTACTAATTAGACTAATTTTGCTAATTCAACCTATAACTATATTTCCTAGCTAATTGACTAATATCCCATTTTTTATTCCTACATCCTAAAAACCTTATTCCATCCCATAACCAATTAATACCCTTCATTAATCCACTAACAAGACCCATTTTCCTACTAACCTACCCCCTAACCCACTTCCCAATTTAAAAATACAAATTATTTTACCTACCCATCTACCACCCTATTCCTAACTACTCTTAAACCCCTAAACCCTAATAGAGACTTCTAGAATTGGATAATTCTATAAATATCCTCCATTTTATCCCTTTTTCTTCTATAATTCTCCATTTTATATATTTCCAAGGAATTTTAAATTCCTGAGAAATATCTTATCCATTGATTTCAATGGCTCAAAGTTAAATTTGAGCCATTGATCCTTCCTTCCATTACCTATATAACTATTTCCACCCCGTCTATGTGTTATAGGTATATTCATTAAGATGGAGGGGGTTAATCAGTGAGCCTATAAAATCCAACTTCAATTTCAATCATTTTAAGTTATTAATCAATTACCATAAGCATTCATGAAGCATACACAACATTTAAAGTAATGAGCAAGATAGATAATGTAAGATCAATCACATAACACATGGCATATATGACAAACCCTATTGAGGGATAAAACCCAAAATAACATACAACTGGACTATTGTCTTATAATATCAAGAAACAATTTATAGTAGCTAAAACTAATCAAGGAACTACAATCCCTATTTAGTGATACTACAATCCCACAAGGTGATACCACACCTATCTAGCTGAGCTGCCACAATAACCAGACCTTTATCAAGTTTCACTTTTTAAGGAGGCTAAAATCCCATTAGATTGTGATATACCACAACAACAAAAATGAATACATCCACCTATGAATTAATGTTTTCAACACTTGATGATGGACCTCTGGTTATCACTCTTCACCTTCACTCATACTAAAACAACAAGAACACTATTTAACCAACATAATTATGACCTTTGGGTCATAAAAATAGTCCCCAATATATTATACTCTTAAACTCATATACATATTACTCTACCCCTCTTTCACTTGATAAATCACACCCATAATCCTCTCTCAAATCTCTCCCAAGTTTCTCACTCAAGTCTAGAAACCATCATCTTTGGCTCCATTATTGATAGATCATTCTTGATCATCAACACCTTGGTCAGCCATTAGGCATGACTAAACCCTTAAGGAATCTATCATGTGAATACACACTTTAATACAATCTTCATAGGTCAGCGAGAGAATATGTGGGTCATTCTTAAGTAACTATACCTTACAATAAGTTCGTTGTAGCTCTTGTAGATCTCATAGAGACCTATTCACCCATTTAGTAAATCAAAAAGTAAAATAATAACATAGGAACAATTCTAAAATCATATATCCACACTAAATGACCCCTTACTCATCCTCAAATGCTTATATTCATCATTTCACTCATATGTGTAAGCTCAATCAACATTTTACGCACATAGTCACCATGAATGAATACATAATCAACTTCTAAACCTTTGTTCATACTGCATACAATTTGTCACACCACCAAATTACACATAGTGAATCCTTATGGATTATACAACACTATACAATAGATAAGGCAACATAAAACATCAAAATAACATCAACACAAGCTTGAACATCCTTCTTAAATCACTTATGGGACATACATGCAAACATAATCAACTTTAAACCTCAATATTTTGGATTGTACACAATTTTAGATCTTCAAATATATATTTCCAAGTGTGCCTTGGAGTCCTCTACATATTTTATTTTTACACCATGAGTAAATCTACCTAGATCAAAAGTTATAGCCAAAATACAAAGCTCTAGTTTTTTCTTTTGTAAATTCAAATATTCAAATGCAAATGGTCATAGTTTAACCTTGAACATCATGCTCACATCTCATGTCCTCACTACTCAAATTAAACACACACCATCTATCTTATTCAAACTTTAATAATTCCCAAATGTTAAACCTCTACCAGTTGAACTCATCTCGTGCAATCTAGAAACTTTGACTTCATGCACTCCATCAGTCTTGTATACATAGCTCAGTCTTTAATAATGATAAGTAGTTATCAATTTAACCTCTTGACTTTAAAACTCACCATTGATCTCTATATATATAATCACCTACTCATCGTTGATCCTTTAAAGAAGCTTGATCTTTATGTCTAAACAAAATTAAAAATTAAACACTTGACACCATCTCTCTTCTTCTTGACTTTTTAGAGTAATATGATCCATCAATTTTGCTCAAATTTTAAATTGAGAAAATTGAACTATGGGTACCTTGCTTATCTTATTGGAAGGCCAACTTTGCATAATCATATGTTTTACTTCACTCACCCACAAGTTCTTAAATTTAGATCATATGATCTTATCACATAGGAGAATCTAACCATGTACTAATATAATATTTGAACCCTCAAACGTGTGAGATATAATGACATTAAAATTCCTCCTTAGATTTATTAATTCATAGAGCCAACTATGCCAAGAATTTCCCAAAAGTCTAACTTTCCACATGCATATCTTTTGACACATTTTACTATTTCACTTGAAAGTTAGCACAAATCAACTAGGAATAAAACTAAAAAAACCCATATGATTTACTTCTCTTTAAATGTACACATGTGTGAGATATACCACCATAATAATTCTTACTTGGCTCTATTTGAACATAAAAACACTATCAAAATCCCTAAGATCCCAACTTTGTACCTGCATATCTTTGATTTTGCTTCAGTGCATTATCTAAGATTTAGAAAATAAAAACTAGGGAATAATGTGATCATAAACATATGAACAACTCTCTTGAATCAGCCACACATGGTAGTAGTGATGTCATCAAACTGTCTACTTAGTTTTTATGCCATTAGACCCAAAATGTCTAGATGAGAACAATGATAAACTAGGTGAAAACCACTCATGAAAACAAGCACTCAAAGCATAGAAAAAATATTAGGGATATATTTCACATGATTAATACTCCATAATTATCCCTAAAAATATCTAACCATGTGAAAACTAGAGATCAACCAAGCCTTCTTTAAACATACTAGGACAAACACATTTCACACTTTATCATTGCCACATACACTATCAATACACTTCATCCACTCACCTGAACATCTCCATGACATCACCATGAGATCTTTAAAAACTCTCCACTAATATCCCATTTTATCATGTATGTAAAAAACCATCAATGTAGTAATATATAGCTCATATTCCTTCTCTCTCTTCAATCACTCTCAAAATAGGAACTTTATCCCCTTTTGACACAATGAGAATGTGGGTAACAACTAATCCTGAGGACATGAAAATAATATCAATAGAAAAGGACCATCTTAGAAAGATGATACAAACTCCCCATTACCTTGAGCCTACCTCTTATTTTCCTTGACAACTTCCTCGTGCTTTTTACCAATAATCTCTTCAGCCAAGCATTGCAGTCAAAGAAGAAATGTTATCACATAGGATTCCACCTGTCATGATTTTGTAGCTTGTTATGAAAGTGCCTAATGATATAATGGAAAAAAACTCTAAATCCATGGGACCTTGAAATTTTGAGGTTGATATATAGAGGAGGCTGACTTCCTCTCACTAAATCTGATGCAAACTGATAAAATACTAGTTCTTTTGAATCTTAAACTAGGGTTTTGATGGGGAAACGGGTTGAAGAATTGAATTTTTTACAAAATTTAAAATATGGTGATTACACCAAATATTTTTAAGTGGACCTGAATTCTTGTTTGATAAACAAAAAAGAGAAGGAAATAGGTCAAATTTATTTTAAGCACAAACTCATACAAATGTGGAAATCAGAGGTAGCATTTTATCTATTTTTCAGAAAAGGGAAAAGGATATTTATTCAAAAAAAATTACCAAGAGGATAAAATACCACAGATGAATTTTCTGTATATTGAAATAAAAGACAAAATGTTCAAAAATAATCAAACAACTTATACAACACAGAGATTCCAAAGACAAGAAAGTAAAAAATTCAACTTTATTTCTCTCCAAAGGTTATAGCTTGTAGTAAATACATTAAAAGTGCATAAAAGATAACTAACATCAAAAAGATAGATTGGTCCATGGGGTCTACCCATTTTTATACAAAATATGTCATAGAAATGTAGTTATTGAAACTCAAACACCCAGTGAAGAATGTCATGAAAATATGAAACCCTTATGCAAAATAGGTGAGTGTATACACATAATATTTTCAAAATTTTATTGATTACTAACTCTTCATAAATTACAATAACATGTTGAGTCTTAATCTCTCTAAGTGCATGCCTTAAGGGGCATTGGGAAAGGGGTGGGAAGACCATTGGTGATTCACAATATTGTTGTTCATTTTTCCACTTGCCATCCACACTCTAGTCTCCTAAGACCTTAAACCCTAAGCTTATTATTCTCTTTCCTATCCATTCCAATCAGTATCATTCTTTATTACTTCATTTTTTTCCTTGTTACCCTTTTGACCTATTCAAAAAACTAGATCAAATTGGTCGACCTAGTGTGATTTTGGGACACTTTAGATCTTTTGGATTCTTAGCCTCATGGCTGACCTAGCATAGACCTGGTTTATTAGCCCAAACATGTACTAGGTTGACCTAATCTACCTAGTATAGTTGACATGTCTAATGTTCTTAGGTAAGATACTACTATATATATATAAGGTCATTCCTTACCATTTCATAAGAGAGGGAAGAATAAAATGAAGAAGTGTGAATGAACATCTACTTATTGATCATTCTACTTGAGGAATAAATCTTTAGGGTTTAATATATTCTTTGGAGCTTTGATCTTGTCTTATGGAGAAGTTTTTTTGATGCTTAGGTAGGCCATGTAGCCTAGAGATGATTAATCTTGGTTATCCTTATAAGACACAACAATATCTTGTGAAGAACCTTGGCCAAAGGAGAGATTGAGGCTCAGTAATTTCATCTTTGAAGGTAAGTATTCCTAACTTTATTTCTCCTTTATAAGAGTAGATAGATAATTTAATATGTATTCTTCTCTTCCATGTATTAGTATTTTATATACATTAACATGAGTATATGTCTCCTATGCATATTTAGTGTAGTTGTATTTGAATTTTGGCACTATTGTCCTAGGCTAAATCTAATGATTATTTTAAAATTTTCATTGTTTGCCTAGTTTGGTCTACCTAGTTTGAAGTCTAGTTTTTGTTTTAGGTGTTCTAAAAACTATTTTTTGATCATTAGGAGGTCTGATCTATGTGAAAAAACCCTAATTTATTTACCCCTATTTTGAGGGTAGAAATGAATACCCTATAATGAATTCCCTTAGAAAAAAGAGCCCTACAAATGTGTTATACTATAAAGATACTTGATATAATAATGATAATGAACATGGTATCTCAATATATAACATGGTTTTTAATTAGAGATTGTTATATCAATATGGATATGCCTAGATAGATATAAAAATGTAATAACATGTGTAATTTACTAAGTTAGAATTATAATTTTGGTTAATTACTAATTATTAGTTTTTAATAAGGGATGGAGCATTATGTCCATCATGGCATACAATAAATCAATATAATGCATGACATGGATCATGTCATTGAAAAAAAATTGAAAATCAAATAAGAAACAAGCACATAAGGCAAAAAGCATACAAGGATGTCCAAGGGGTCAAGAAAATAAGAGACATGGACACATGTCACTCAAACTAGAGAGTAAGCATACAAGGCATGTTAAAATTCCACATACACACACATATAATTGAATCAAACAAGGCTGGCATGAAATCCAAAATCACATACAAGAGTACAGGCAAAGGACATTGGAAAATATCCTAAGGCACACTTAATAATACAAGAAAAGGACATTGGAAAATTTCTTAAGACACATACAAAAGATAAAATGAGAAATAATAAATTCAATCATATCTAGCTATTCAAAGTAAGAAAGGAAAGCTTATAAATACTAGAAATACAAATAGATCTAGTTAATCAAAGAAAGAAGTGAAAGTATGTAAGACATGTAGTACAAGACTAGGTATATGCTAAAAATACACAAGTGTTATATACTAGTGGAATTTTGATATAGTAATCTATGTAAGATAGTAAATAATGTACATAAACATGATAACTAAAGTGTGTGGTATAGGAATGACATAACCTGGATGGTGTAGTCATGTAGAAGATGCCCCTAATGGGTATATATATTGATGTGTGTCTTGAATGTAGAAGCATGATGCCCCTAATGGGTAGAATGAATCAATTAAGGATCTAGATGTCACTACACACACTCAAAGAAGATCTAGTGAAGCATGGTAATGTAGATAAATTGACAAATAATAGCATAGAATAGTAGAATGTAAGTCTAGCATAGTAGTAGAAATGTAAAGCATGGATGATGCATACAATTGAAATGTTTTTGTGTTTTTTAGATATTTGAATGTTTTTTATTTTGAAATATTTGAATATTTTTTATATTATTTTTTAAAAAATGATGTTATGTACGATCAATCATAAATAAACTATGTACAAACAAGGTTGAGAAGAGATAATTCTAACTGATGAGTCTCATGAGAGAGTCCCCATCATGGTATATTATATCAGAAAAAAGGAATCATAAATGATTATGAAGCATGAGTGAATGGATATGAATATGACTCTAAATATTCATATTCATTGTCAATATCTTGAAAATAATAATAACCTCTATTGTTCTATTCATCATTATCATCTTAGTTTTGAACCAATGAAATTCTAGTGTTGACTTTTGTTGTATCTAGATATATTCCTTTGATAAATTATTTCTATGAATGATTTACCTTAAGATGTTCAACAAATCCCAAACCTTGGTGACAAACATTATCAACCACTAGAGTAGGAGTAGTGATGCCTTAAGCCTGCTTTCCCAAACCCTTAACCTTGCTAATAAAAATGTTATAGATATTTTTGACCAAACCCATACTACATTGAAAGTTGAGCCTCATTTTGGAGAGGTAGATTATCATATTTTTTATGATTTACCTATTTTGGTGGTAATATTTGTTGCAATGATTTTGGTTTTAGATCCTTTTATTATTCTGTGTTATGTTTTGGTAACCACTTTTGTACTATTTTTGAATTTGAACCTTTGTGAATGTGTTATAGTGTCACTATGGATTGCTTGATTGATTTACTTTGTATATGGTCTTCATTATAAATTATATTTTATATATGTTTTTTCATTACCAAACATGAACCTGTGTGATGCCCATATACTCTATGATATGCATAATAATATCTAAATCTTCTCATTGGATGTAGAGGAGGTAGTTTGATCAACTTAAATTTAATAATTTTCCTTAGTACCTCATTTGAACTCTTATTTGATCTTTGAATTATTTTTGAATCATTAGTTATAGAGCTCATTTTTTGTGTTTTTTTTGTTTTGATATGTAACATTGCTTGCAACCAATTGACTAGGTAAAGGTGCATATACATGACTGACACTAGGGTGCCTTTGAGGCTTTTGTATTATAATCTAATTTTATAATGTTGTGATCTTTTCACATAATATTTGATTCTACATTTGTAAATATGAAACTAACTTACTCATACTAGTGATTTGATCTCTTAGAGTCGTACAAGTGTAAATCCTAGTTGTTTTTGATTGAACGTGTAACCACATATGTTGAAGAGAGTTTAAAGAAGCTATAATCTAAATATATGAATTAGGAACAATAGTATAGACTACTTCACCTTTTATAGGGGTGATAACATGGACCTAGTTAGAGGGAAAGTAACTATCACCCTCTTAAGGGAGAGGAGAAGAAGGAAATTATTTCTTGTGCATTAAATATGACATTGAAACTTAACAGATGGTTGTTAGCTTATGTAATGGATCCTTTAAGTATGTAAGGATTTTATTCTTGATTGAATTACCCATAATAGAGAGACAACATGTTAAAAAAAAATAGAGTTATAAGCTATCTAACAATATGATTATAAATAATATTCCTCATAAGAGATAGAAAACAAGGGATAGATAACATGGAATTTTTCAATAATGCATAAAAAACTTTGACTTGTAACATAACATTTCTAACATGTTTATAAAAATAGAGTTGGAAATTATTCAACATGAGAGAGAGAATATGTAAAAGAAATATTGAAATCTTGTATATTTTTAGCCATAAATTTGGTAATATCATCCCTTATTATAAAAAGTAAGAATGAGAAGAAAAGAATGAATCTTTGCATTAACATATGGTAAACTTCATCATTTATGTACTTGATAGGACCAAGTATGGATTCCTTGTTATTTGCAAGAAATGTTATGAAAGGAGTAAGATCCATTTTTTATTTTTATGTGAAATTTGATTTGAATGTAAGGTGATACCTCAAGACTAAAATATGTACAAATAGGGTTTTGAAAAAATATTATCTTTAAAATTTACAAAGGAATTGTAAAATTTAATGTGAATTTCTAATTTAAATATGTAGGTAAAAAATTAATAAATTATTGAAAATTTATTGATTTAAAGGGACCTACTATATGAAAATAGGGTTTGGAAGAAAATATATTTTTTAAATTACTATGGAATTTTAAAAATTAAAGTAAATTTCTAATTTAAGTATGCTAGTAAAAAATTAGAAAAATATTGGAAATAATCTTGATTTAAAGGGACCTAGTATGTTCAACTAGTGTTTGGAAGAAAAATATATATTTTAAAATTAATATGGAATTTTAAAAATTAAATTGAATTTATGATTTAAATAGTCAAGTAAAAAAGAAAAAAAATATTGAAAAATTAACAAGGAATTTACCCTAGGGTTTTTAGTGTTTTTTACGCACAAACGAAGTAAGTCAGGTTCACTAAATGATTTAACAATTTTGAGAATATTGGTGTGTTAGTCATGCTTTAGTCAAAGGTATATAATATAAAATTAGTAAATAAATATGAAATAATTAAGCTACTAATTTGAATAATTTGATTATAATTTGAACCTTTCTAAAAATACTAATAAGGGAGAGAAAATAAGACTTAGCTAGAAATTGACTAAGACAACTATTATAGGGTCTAAAATTCACTATGAAAGATTGGGACACTATCATAAATTAGGTTTTGGTATTCATTTTATTATTAGATAAGAGTGTCAAAATAAGACACCCTAGGGTTTGATGCTATAGTCCTCTTTTGCTACTATTGTCCAAAGAATCTAAGCTTTTTAGGTTTTATTCATTGTGTTTGTGTGAGCCTACTTGTGAAATTTTGACTGTTGGATATTCACAAAGCTATTTTTAAAGATGATTTATTCTTCAAACACTAGACTCCATTATTCTTTGATAAACTTTAGGAAAGGGGGGGGGGTTAGTGTGTGTAATATGAATTGAGCATGTATCTACAACCCTTATGTGGGTATGTTGCCTACATACCAATACTCTGAAGAGGGATCAAGCTATATGTATTTCTCCCACTTGATATGTTTTATGCAATAGTGTGTATGAAGATGCAAATGCTAAAACTAGGTGTGTTTGAGGTGGCTAGAGATTGGTGTAAGGATTTAGATAAGCTTGTAGTAGTATTAGCTAGTTGTATGCAGAGAAAAGGGAATATTGCCTTAGTATTCTTGATTGTATTCTTATTTTCTTTGTGATATTTTCCAATGCCTTCTAAATGAACTTTTAATGGGCTTTTATAGTGATTTTTTGGTCATGGGTCAAATGTCTTCATGTTAGGCCAATAAGGAGGATAATAATTAGAATAAACTGACAGTTGGATGTAAAAATGTTCCTAGATAGGAGCATCAAAAATGGACACTAAAGGTCCCAGCACTATAGTCCAAGTTAGGTGTTATATTCCTGAGGGTATGAAACCTAGGGGATATATTTTTCATGGAAAAAGGAGTCTAGGTCAGCTGGGATGAGGTCTTAGAAGGTTATGGATGACTGAGAAATAGTGAAAAGATGCATAGGAGGGTCATGAGAGTAAGGAAGAGGGACCTATAGGTTTGGTGTCATTAGCCACACTCAAGTTGCCAATTTTCAAATTTTATATGACTACATACATAAATAGTTATCTACAACCTATGTGTGTAAATAAAACATATCACCAAAGAGGTGAAAAAACCTAGAAAAATCTTGATGGTCACTCTACATTATAATGAGTATTCTATATTAAATATATCCATTAATATCATGACACCTACATCGATTCAAGTGTCCCAAGGCTAAAGCAAATGTTGAGACCTCTAGAAATAAGATTTAAAGAACCTTAAAACTAGATCCTGACCATGTTCTTGTCCTTTTCCACCTCTACACTTCTCATATATGCCTATGTATATAAAAATAAGCTAAGTATTATAAATTCTTAATATTTATGAAATAATATTAATGTTTTGAATGGACTTTATATATTTAACATTACTTAACATTTTAATTCACAGTATTCATTTATCTGAGCTTTTAATTATTGGCATGCTTTAGAATAGTTTTATTCATCCTTTTGTATAGGTTTTTATACCCTTCAACCCTCATCCAAAAATAATAAAAATGGGTTAAATACTAAGTTTTGATAGTGGAAAATATACTAAAGTATCCCTATGATTTTTCACTTTTTGGGATTGTATTTATGTCTATGTCAGGTTTCTTTAATTAGATTTTGATCAATATCAATTATCAATACTCATCTAAATAGGTAGTAGTGGAATTTGTTAAAACATGCACTCATGACCATATGGTCACCTTTGAATATCTATGAAATATTTATATGTGTGATTTCAAACCATAATGATGTAGATAAATCCATAAATTGACCTCCTTCATCTTAAAACATTAGTTATTTTTATAAGGTCTAGAACCCTTAAAAAATCAAGAAATTGTAATGGGCTAAGATGGGCCCAATAACCCTCATTTGATGATTTACCACTACCTATATAAATAATACTCTTAGGAGGGAAATCAAGAAACACATTCTCCCACCTAGTGATATTTTTCAATTGTGATCCTTTGATATAGGAAAAAATGTAATGATATGGATTTGATACTTGATAATCCTTATTTTAAATTATCTATAGTGTCTTTCATAATTCAATTTTGACTAATCATAGTGAGTGATTAAAAATTTGGGATGAATATGGAATATTTTCTTAATGTGAAATAGTATATCTATATGTGTATGAAATAAGTGTTATGTCACCTATAAATTAAGACTTAATTTGATTATATATGAGTCCAATTGGGTAATTTAATACACCATTGACATGATATGTAGAAGGGAAAAAATTAAGGATATATTTAAATTTAAAACATAGTTTTTTTTGGGAAAGGATTGATACTATTAGGCTTCCTTAAATATTAACTATCGGTATTGAACAAATTTAATGTTACTCACTCATGTGCATGAAAATTAAACTAAGTGTCTATGCATGTCTATGCATGATAGTATGTAGTTATGAAAAAAATAATGAGGTTATTTCATGTGTGTAACATAATAAGTGAAAGATAAAACTCATAAGGTAACATGTATATTTAAGAGAATGGTAGGTTAGGACCATATTTTTGTGGGTAAGTAATGCATCATAAATTTGTGTCGCACTTGTAATTTTCAAGTATTTAATACCATATTTTAATATCTACAAAGGGGTCTTGATACCACCAAAGGTACCAAGAATAAATAAAATATTTGTAAAAAATAACTAAAACTTGAAATTTTATAGATCCAACATGCAAATAACAAATAATATTTTAAGCTAAAGTACAACTTTAGATAGATTTTCTCTTCTTTTTTTATAGTTTCATGAAAAGACATAAAAAATGATTTATACAAAAATATTCAATCTTTAATTAATTGAGTACTAGATCTTAATTTATGATTAAATGAAATTAAAATATTAATTTCTTTTTATGTACCTAAATCTGCTCACCCTACTAATTACACTAATTTTGCTAATTTAACCTATAACTATATTTCCTAGCTAATTGACTAATATCCCATTTCTTATTCCTACATCCTAAAAACCTTATTCCATCCCATAACCAATTACTCCCCCTCATTAATCCACTAACAAGACCCATTTACCTATTAACCTACCCCCTAAGCCACTTCCCAATTTAAAAATACAAATTATTCTACCTACCCATCTACCACCCTATTCCTAGCTATTCCTAAACCCCTAAACCCTAATAAAGACTTCTAGAATTGGATAATTCTATAAATATCCTCCATTCTATCCCTTTTTCTTCTATAATTATCTATTTTATATATTTCCAAGGAATTTTAAATTCCTGAGAAATATCTTATGCATTGATTTCAGTGCCTCAAAGTTAAATTTGAGCCATTGATCCTTCCATCCATTACCTATATAACTGATTCCACCACCTCTATGTGTTATAGGTATAGTCATTTAGAGGAATGGGGTTAATTAGTGATCTTATAAAATCTAACTTCAATTTCAATCCTTTTAGGTTATTAATCAATTACCATAAGCATTCATTAAGCATACACAACATTTATAACAATGAGCAAGATAGATAATGGAAGATCAATCACATAACACATGGCATATGAGAAAAACCATATTAGGGGATAAAACCAAATAGATCATACAATTGGAATATTGTATTATAATATCAGGAACCTATATATAACAACTAAAACTAATCAAGGAACTACAATCCGTATTTAGTGATACTACAATCCCTTCTCTCGACTATCGCTTTGAGGGGGGAACACCTCATCCTTTTTTTGGGGCAACCAACTCCTGTTTTTGTCTTGCAGTTCGTCTAGAACAACCAACAAGACAAAAAGGGGCAAATGTAGACACCGCAAACGTGTCTGCACCTTGGTTCTCCCCCTTGGTCCTTTCTCCCTCCTAGTCCTCATTGGTCCCTAACCCACCTAAGTCTTATTAATTAGAAATTAACATCTATTTTTAATTTAATGAGGCCCCCTTTCCACCCTACCCTTGCCTCCTTGGATCCTCCCTTGAATCCCTCCACCTTCCCCTAGCATTTATTAGACCAAATCTCACCATTATAT